>CM069857.1:153875651-154475651 GCA_036172795.1 Pelodytes ibericus | reverse complement strand
GGTGACACCTATGAATGCATCAGTTACTGGTTAAACAAAGTAGCAAGTCAGCCTTTGAAAGAGAAGTGCTTTTAAACTTACAGTTATCACTAACTGCAACCAGCTTTCCGCTTGACCCCTATGTAGTCACCTAATTGAATACACTGGGACTTTCAGAATATTGAACATATATAATGTACATTTAAAGCAGGCAAAACCAGAAGAGTTTATTCATTGCTGTTACCTGAACAACATGAATAAATATATGTAAATGAATTAGCTAGCACACATATCGAAATATTTTTATAACTGCATACAATTTGTTTATTTTTTTATTGGAACATTTTACTTTTATTTTATACCAATAAACAAATACTCAATACAGGAATGATCTCCAAAATCAAAAATAGCAAACACTAAAAAAAACACTCAATCAAGTATCAACTCTTCTTTCATATAACATTTTCATCCCTTATCTACAACCACCTAGATCCACTTATAACCCACTCATAACTACACTCGCGCCCACACACACCTCATTCAGCTCAGGGAGCACAAAATCAGGCCATGCCACCAGAGGAGTCTCGAGGAGATGCTAATGTTTTTAACAGGTCACATAAGCGACATATCTGCCCCCCAGAAAAAAACAACCCTCTTTTAAGCACCTGTTATCCTGCGGTTTTAATACTCAGTTAGATATCCCAGTTACTCCAAAACCCCTGTGTGTGCCCAGGTATCTTCTTTATTACCAGACTGTTGAGAGGTTGTTTTTTAATGTGTGCTTTACTTTTTTATTAAACTTTATAAAAGGTAACCTGAATTGTTATACCTGATGTGAAAATGCAAAAAGAAAAGATATGAGACTCAGCACACCGTTTAAGGGAGTTTAATCCACCAAAAAATAACAACGTTTCAGCCCAGCACTGAGCTTTTTTCAAGTCTTGAAAAAAGCTCAGTGCTGGGCTGAAACGTTGTTATTTTTTGGTGGATTAAACTCCCTTAACCCCTTAGTGACCGAGTGCTATGTTGCATTTGACGTGCCTTGAAGACCAGAATTCCATTATTTTTGTCATACGTTTACTGAACTGTGAATTTCTTTCTTTGTGTTCAGTCCACCCACACAAATTATATATCATTTTTTAAAGGACGGATTGGGCTTTCATTTAATACTATTATTTTCATCATATGATATCATTTACTATTAAAAAAATAGAAAATATGATGAATATATGCCATAAAAAACACTTTTTCCAACTTTGACCTGATTTTTTTTTTTACACAATGACAAATGGTAAAAAAGACCCCGTCTATATATTTCTACTATTTGTCCTGAGTTTAGTAATATCAATGTTTCCTTGTTTGTCTATGTTTTATTTCACGAAACAGGGCAATAAACAATATTAGTGTTTTTTTTTGTTTTCTAACCATTTTCTTCTACAGTGATTTTTTTTAACCTGAACCCTAAATTTACCCCAACTCTAAATTTAATCTTACCCTAAATTGACCCCCACCCCTTAATCTAACACTTGTAATCATCCGAACCCCCGTTTAACCCTAATTATGACCCTATTTGTGACCCTAACCCTAGATCTAGGTTCAGTAGATCAAGGGTTAGCTTTTTCCAGTTATTTATTTATTTAATTTATTTATTTAATTCATTTTCTATTTTTTAACTGTAATACCGTCTAACTGCCTGTAGGGGCAGTCAAGTAGCGGTTTCAGAGCGACGGAAGAGATTTTTTTTTCTGTCTTCCGTCGCTCTCCTCTGGGCACGCTGTATCGGAGGAGCATGCTCCTCCGAAACAGCACACACCCGCGATCACCGGGTGATCGCTGTGCCCAGGGGGGACAGAATGTGTTGCATGATGCGCTAAGGAGTGCTACACTACATGAAAACGGAGGACGTATATATACGTCCTCATGGTCCTTAAGGACCATGCTTTTCAGGACGTATATATACGTCCATATGCGTTAAGGGGTTAAATGGTGTGCTGAGTCTCCTATCTTTTCTTTTTGCTTTATGGGCGTGAATGACTCTCCCTCATGGCACCCGATACTTATAAGTGTGCAGACCCATTCATACTTTTAACATGATGTGAAAATGCATCCACAATAAAGCCTGATGTTACCACTGGAGTAGTAAGTACCCGATATGTTTGTTTTTGCCTGTTGAGGCATTTTTCCATGTTCTGGGGTTGATGTGACTTGACTTAGAAAAATAACCTCTCTTGGACAAGCCTGTTTTCTATGTACCATCTGGGGCATAGTTGATGACCATTGAGCAATTACTGGGATCTGGTTGCAATGTTGTGGTACTGCAGGTACAGTGTAAATCTGTGCCTGCATGGTGTGTGGGATCTGCACATGGTGTGTGTCTACCTGCACCCATGTCTTATTTGGGATATTTTGGAAGCCGGACAGTGTTATTTACCCCACCAAATCATATATTTTTTAAAAGTACACCACCCTGGGAATTTCAAATTTGTGAAATTCCAGTATAGAATTAACTGCACTGACTTGTAAGGCCTACTAGTCCTTTGGGGCAATTTTGTGGTTGGCCACTTGAATTTAATCCCAATCAAAGTATATATTTTTGAAAAGTAGATATTAAACTAAACTAAAATAAAAGTTTCAGAAACCATTTATCTGAAAGACATTGTCACTTCAGGTTTCCTTCATAACCCTGTTACCAAATCTTAGAATATTTATAAGCTGTATTGTATTGCTTGAAGAATTCTCTGATACAGAGGCCTGGCTGAGATGGGCAGTCAGGGCAGTAGTAAGATGAGTCACTTCTTTTCCCTCTTTTGAAGCACACTGCACTGCTTCTGAGGCTTCTGTGTTTGTGGTGTAGGAGGGACCCGGAATGGGAAGTATTTTGTTGCAAGTTTACTATTTGGTGCACCACTCTGTTCACCACTTAATAGTATGGCATCAATGATTTTCAACTGTAAACAAGTTGCATTTCTGTGCAGGGTTAGACAGTTTATATAAAATAAATGCGTTATGAGTTGCTGTTTACATCATAAAAAAATTGAATTTTTTTTTAGGACTGGAGTAGCTGGTCTGAAATGTCTATGTACCCCCATGTATTTGTGTGTATTATGTCAAGCAAAGTGGTTTTCTAATTATTTCATATTTTCCACGACAAACACTGATACAGTTGTATCCTTATGTATACTATTTACATGGTATTCATCTTTTTTGTCTGTAAATTTTACAGATGTCCTGCACTTGATGTAGATGGTTGCATCTGAGTTGAGCTGCTGTCATCCCAGGCCAGTTTATAGCATGCACCTTTCTGAACTCCTCCGGAGATATGGGGTAGCCTAATAAAAGGTACTCACCTACCAAAGACCATGGGAAAGGGGGCAAAAAGACCCCTGTTCCGAATCTCTGGACATTTTTAGTTCTGCCATCCACCCCTGACACACCCAAGATGTTAGGATCACGTACCGTGGTTCTGATGTGGAGCCCAGTTGCAGGAGTAACACTTTTACAATACATTATATACCTGGTAGGACCAAATTGGTACAGGTGCTCAGGAATGTAGCGTTGGTATGAGTGCCCAGAAAAGGTATGATGTAGTGGTACTGGTACTGATGAGGAGTCCGAATAGAACTGACAGGATGTCTTGGTTGTAGTACTAACTTCCGTCAATAGGAGGGGTAATAATCAGGTTCTAGATGTAGTACCGAAATGTCACCAGTTGATGCTGTGCAGAGTAGTCTTTGTTGCAATATCTTGACCAGCAGGTGGCGCACTACATCTTTTTTCACAGAAGACAGACACAGCCGGTTTTCCGACGGATTTCTCGAGCAAATTCTACTGCGCAATCACAGTAGAATTTACTCATTGCGCATGCGCACAAAGTTACAGCTGATCACTCAGCTGTAACTTTGTAAGGACAGCGCATGCGCGAGTGACGCTCACCACCTCCCGCCCCCTTCACACCCCCCCCACACAACTGCTCACCAGCTGTTCGACGAGGTGAGTATACAGCGCATGCGCACGGCTATCAAGCCATTTATCAGCCGTTTTGACATGCGCGCGTCCCTCGACAAATTTCTCCAGAATTTTTAATAATGCTACTGTGGTAAGTGACACATGGGGGGGACACACTGGGGGCATCTCATTGACTTTTAATAACGCTACGCTGATTGATAAGTCTAATTGACAATCAGGGGGGGCATGAGGGGGCAACATTATGACAAGCACCCTGGTGAGTGGGGGGGAGCCTTGAAGGCTGCCTCATCTTGATGGGAGTTGTGATCCTCCTACTGTATTATTGATACAGCTGGGGGATCACAACTCCCATCAAGATGAGGCCGCCCCTCAGGTACTGCCTTAGCTTCATTGGACACGGGGGTGGGGTGCTCTATGTGATATAAGACACGGGGGGCTCATATAAGAGGGGCAGTAAAGACAGGGGGTGCTCATATAAGGGGGGCGGTAAAGACAGGAGGTGCTCATATAAGGGGGCAGTAAAGACGAGGGTGCTCATATAAAGGGGACAGTAAAGATGGGAGGCTCAAACAAAGGGGGCAGTAAAGACAGGTGGTGCTCATATAAGAGGGCAGTAAAGACGGGGGGTGCTCATATAAAGGGGACAGTAAAGATGGGAGGCTCATATAAAGGGGGCAGTAAAGACAGGGTGCTCATATAAAATGGGCAGTAAAGACAGGGGGTGCTCATATAAGGTGGCAGTAAAGATGGGGTGCTCATATAAGGGGGCAGCAAATACGGGGTGCTCATATAAGGGGGGCAGTAAAGACGGGTCGCTCATATATAGGGGGCAGTAAAGACGGGGTGCTCATATAAAGGGGGGCAGTAAAGACAGGGGGTGCTCATATAAAGGGAGGCTGTAAAGATGGGAGGCTCATATAAAGGGGGCAGTAAAGACGGGGTGCTCACATAGGGGGGCAGTAAAGATAGGAGGCACATATAAAGGCGGCAGTAATGACGGGGTGCTCATATAAGGGGGGCAGTAAAGACAGGGGGTTCTCATAAAAGGGGGGCAGTAAAGAAAGGGGGTGCTCATATAAGGGGGGGCAGTAAACACGGGAGTGCTAATATAAATGGAGGCAGTAAAGATGGGAGGCTCATATAAAGGGGGCAGTAAAGAAGGGGTGCTAATATAAGGGGGGCAGTAAAGACGGGGTGCTCATATAAATGGGGGCAGTAAAGACGGGGTGCTCATATAAAGGTGGCGTTAAAGTCAGGGGGTGCTCTTATAAAGGGAGGCAGTAAAGGTTAGAGTTGTGTGTGTGACTGGAGATATGAAAGGTGTGTGACTGGACAGTAACAAGGGTTGAAGCCTTGACGTGGCGTTACTGCTCACATGGGTATCCATGTGCCAATTCAACCAGGGTGAGTGACTGTAATATTACATGATTACAATCATAAGTTTAAAAATATACTTTCTTTTCCAATTTTTCTTGATTATTTTACATAACACATATACTCATATAATAATGGTATTTTTAATCTTCTGAGTGAGATGAAAACATTTGTTTTCAATGTCTTTTTTTCATATGGTGCATCAATTAACATGAACACAGTGAGACAAGCATGGGAAACGTGTGACAGGAAGAAAAGAAAGGGGGACACTGTGAATACGATTGAGAAAAGCATGGGGCAAATCTGACACAGAGGGGTCTATTCATTAAAAGTTGAGTAGCAGGTGAGTAAGGATATATTTATTCTCAACAATTTAGCTATTTGTTTGGCAGGGACACACCTGCCGAATTACCCCCACATAGCAAGCTCGTCGGGTTTGTCCGTGCACAATGTATAGCTAAAGCAGTGACATTTAATATTCATCTAATCTTTTAGTGAATAATCCTCAGAGAGTGTGAGAGTAACACAGACAGTGGGACAGAGTGACCAGGGCCGATCCTAGGGTCACAGACGCATGAGTGCAGACATGCCCACGCAAAGCCATCTCTCTCATAATTCCCATCCTGCCACTCACTCAGACACACACACACATGCTCTGCTGCTCACTGCCACAAACACTCTGCCACTTAGACAATTACACTTGCAGTTAATATAAAATATTAACATGCTCCCCACTGTGAGATTTGGGGCTGGGAGCCTATGGCAGGAAGGTAGTGAGTGGCCACAGGGGAGCAGCAGTAAGCGGGGTACAAGGTAGAGTAACCAGGAAATAAAACAGTTCGAGCCAGGATCAATGGGCAGGAGAAATCAGAATGTCCAGGAGGGAAGCCAAGGCCAAAATCCGGGAGGTCAATAAGTGCAGGAGGAATCACAGGGATAAAGGACTCTGAAAAGGAGCCAAGGGTAAACACCACTTAGCAGCTCAATACACAAGCACTGATTGTAGTCAGTGCTTGGTATTTAAGGGTTGTCAGGTGAACCTCCCCGCCTCCTCCAATTAGGGAAGTCCACATACTCACATAGAGTAGCATGACACTCACTAAGGTGAGTGTCAGCCTCTTTCCACAGCCCCGCTATCTCCACCAATGGAATAGCACCATTGCGCGTTAGGCCACGCCCCTCCACCATCCGAATAACAGAAGCATCAGCAACTCGCGGGACGGGAGTAACTAGAGTCCGGGGATGCGGCCTACCACGCGACGGCCTTCCCCTCCGTCGGGCAGCAACGGGAGTGGGTGCAGGTAAGGGACCCCGATTTTGTGGGAAACGGGGTCTGGAACCCCCACACCCACCAGTCACTGGAGTATGAGCGTGGGGTCATCACGTGAAACTTCCACACAAGGTAGCGCGAGAGGCTTCCTGCTTGTCGGTGTGAAAGGAGGGCTGATGAGGGGAGAACATTTCATCTTCCCAGCCAGCTCTTCTAACTGAGGAGGCGCCGTTGCAGGGTGCACGTCCAACTTCACAAACATTAAAAAAATATATACACAGGTTCTCCCAGATTTGTCGCCCCTTCTTCCTGTGCACAGTGGCATCTGCACCCGCCTAGGATCGGCCTTGAGAGCCTTGAGAGCCTTGTCATGTCTTCCTACCCCTGTATGTATAATTTTCTCCCCCCACCCCTGTCATCTCTTCCTTCCCCTGTATGTATAATTTTCTCCCCCCACCCATCATCTCTTCCTACCCCTGTATGTATAATTTTCTCCCCCCACCCATCATCTCTTCCTACCCCTGTATGTATAATTTTCTCCCCCCACCCATCATCTCTTCCTACCCCTGTATGTATATTCCCCCCCCACCCGTCATCTCTTCCTACCCCTGTGTGTATAATTTTCTCCCCCCACCCGTCATCTCTTCCTACCCTTGTATGTATAATTTTCTCACCCCACCTGTCATCTCTTCCTACCCCTTTATGTATATTTTTCTCCCCCCACCCGTCATCTCTTTCTACCCCTGTATGTATAATTTTCTCCCCCCACCCATCATCAATTTTCCATTCGGCTCTATTTATTTTTTCCCCTTTCTGCTTCTTCCTAAACTCACAACCACCCGTTATATCTTCCTACCTTTTCTCAAACAGCATCGGCTGAGGACGCACGTGATCCTGAGCAGTAACTGAACCGGAAACTAGTGAAGTGCGCGCACGTTGGGAACGTCTCAGAGCGACCGAACAACTTAAAGCGGCCGTGGACTTAAAGCACTGTGATATACCCATTTATTACATTTATTCTGCCGCTCACTCACACACACAATGCCACTCACACATACACTGCCACTCACTCTCATGTTTACACTCTGATATTCACTCACATATGTATTTTCTCCCCCACCCGTCATCTCTTCCTACCCCTGTATGTATAATTTTCTTCCCCCACCCCTGTCATCTCTTCCTTTCCCCTGTATGTATAATTTTCTCCCCCACTTATCATCTCTTCCTTCCCCTGTATGTATAATTTTCTCCTCCCCCCCATCATCTCTTCCTACCCCTGTATGTATAATTTTCTCCCCCCACCCGTCATCTCTTCCTACCCCTGTATGTATAATTTTCTCCCCCCACCCATCATCTCTTCCTACCCCTGTATGTATATTTTTCTCCCCCCACCCGTCATCAATTTTCCATTCGGCTCTATGTGGGGAACGTCTCAGAGCGACCGAACAACTTAAAGCGGCCTTGGACGAATGCGTTAAAGCGGCCCCAGGACCAGCGGATTACCGTGAAATTTCCCAGTATCCAGGTAGGCCAGTCTGGCCTGCTTGAGAGTCACTCTCTCTCGCACACATTCTGTGCATAAATGTTACCAAATACATGTAGACCCCCATTAGGTAGTTTGATATTTATTTTTAATAAAGAAATGTTTGACAAATTTCAGTGTCTTCAGCTTCCAGACTCGTGTCCTTCACTTCACTTGGAAGAAAACATAACAGGTTAAACATTGTAATTGTGATCATATTACCAGGTTGAGGATGATAGGAATAGGCGATGGATATAACCGTGCATTTTCTTAAATCATGATTTGAATAATAGAACATTTTTATATTAAACACATAAGTATTACAGTCACTCACGTTGGTTGAATTGGCACATGGTTACCCATGTGAGCAGTAACGCCACGTCAAGGCTTCAACCCTTATTACTGACCATTTACACACCTTCCATATCTCCATTCACACACAGAAGCACACTCCTTTCAGACCAGGGGTGTCACTAGGGAGCAGAGCGGGGACACAGTGTCACTTTCTCACAATCTGTAAGCCAGAGAGTGTTAGAGAGTGAAAGACACAGTGTTAGAGAAAGAGAGAGTGTAATTGTTTAATAACTTACCTTTAAGGTCACAGCCAGTTACCAGTGTCACAGCGCAAGCGTACAAATTTACGGCTGTCAATCAGCCGTACCTTTGGCAGAAGAGTGCATGTGCGAGGAACACACACCATCTCACGCCCCCTTCGGATCAGCTGCGGTGACAGGTAAGTATAAGCATCTTACTGATTATTGTCGCTTATTAGCGTAGTAATCAATGTATAGTTGCTAAAAGTCCTATCAGTGACATGCTACGCTAGTAAGTGGAAGTCACACACGTGGGACACACGGGAGCTTAAGGAGGTGGTCACAACTACCATCAAGATGAGGCAGCCACCCCCCTCTGTGTGACTTCCACTTACTAGCGTAGCATGTCACTGATAGGACTTTTAGCAACTATACATTGATTGCTACGCTAATAAGTGACAATCAGTATGACGCTTATACTTAACTGTCACCGCAGCTGATCCGAAGGGGGAGTGAGATGGTGTGTGTTCCTCGCACATGCGCTCTTCTGCCAAAGGTACGGCTGATTGACAGCTATAACTGTGTGCACATGTGCTGTGATGCACAATGAGCAAATTCTACAGCGCATGTGCAGCAGAATTTGCTCGAGAAATTAGTCAGAACACCAACTTTATATGACCAGCCCTGTCTTTACTGCCCCCTTTATGTGAGCCCCTATCTTTACTGCCCCCCTTTAAATCAGCCCTCCTGTCTTTACTGCCCCCTTTTATATGAGCACCCTGTCTTTACTGCCCCCTTTATATGAGCTCAAGTCTTTACAGCCCCCCTTTATATGAGCCCCCCTGTCTTTACTGCCCCCTTTATATGAACACCCTGTCTTTACTGCCCCTTTGTATGAGCACCCTGTCTTTACTGCCCCCTTTATATGAGCTCCCCGTCTTTACTGCCCCCTCTATATTAGCCTCCTGTCTTTACTGTCCCCCTTATATGAGCACCACCCGTCTTTACTGCCACCTTATATGAGCACCCCCTGTCTTTACTGCCCCTTTTATATGAGCCTCCCGTCTTTACTGTCCCCTTGATATGAGCACCCCCTTCTTTACTTCCCCCCTTATATGAGCACCCCCTGTCTTTACTGCCCCTTTATCTGAGCCCCCTGTCTTTACTGCCCCTTTATATGAGCCCCCCGTCTTTACTGCCCCCTTTATATGAGCCTCCCGTCTTTACTGTCCCCTTTATATGAGCACCCCCGTCTTTACTGCTCCCTTATATGAGCACCCTCTGTCTTTATTGCCCCCTTTATATGAGCCTCCCATCTTTACTGTCCCCTTGATATGAGTCCCCCGTCTTTACTGCCCGCTTTATATGAGCCTCCCATCTTTACTGTCCCCTTTATATGAGCACCCCCGTCTTTACTGCCGCCCTTATATGAGCACCCCCTGTCTTTACTGCCCCTTTATATGAGCCCCCTGTCTTTACTGCCCCCTTTATATGAGCCCCCGTCTTTACTGCCCCCTTTGTATGAGCCTCCCATCTTTACAGTCCCCTTAATATGAGCACCCCCCGTCTTTACTGCCCCCCTTATATGAGCACCCCCTGTCTTTACTGCCCCCCGTATATGAGCACCCCGTCTTTACTGGCCTCCTTATATGAGCACCCTGTCTTTACTGCCCCCTTATATGAGCCTCCCCTGTCTTTACTGCCTCTTTTATATGAGCCCCCCCGTGTCTAAGATCACATAGAGAGCCCCCCCCCCCGTGTTCAATGAAGCTAAGGCAGTACCTGAGGGGCTGCCTCATCTTGATGGGAGTTGTGATCAACCTGCTGTATCAATAATACAGCAGGAGGATCACAACTCCCATCAAGATGAGGCAGCCCTCAAAGCTCCCCCCACTCACCAGGGTGCTTGCTCCTATGCTGCCCCCTTATGCCCCCCTTCGATTGTCAATTAGACTTATCAATCAGCGTAGCGTTTTTAAAAGTCAATGAGATGCCCCCAGTGTGTCCCCACTCTCCCCCCCCCCCCCCCGTGTGTCACTTACTACCGTAGCAAGGATTTTCGACTACACAGGTGAAATTGCATTATTGTTATTAAAACTTCTGGAGAAATTTGTCGTTGGACGCACGCATGTCAAAACGGCTGATAAATGGCTTGATAGCCGTGCGCATGGGCTGTATACTCACCTCGTCGAACAGCTGGTGAGAAGGAGTGTGGGGGGGGGGGTGTGAAGGGGGCGGGAGGTGGTGAGAGTCGCTCAGAGTGATCAGCTGTAACTTTGTGCACATGCGCAATGAGTAAATTCTACTACGATTGCGCAGTAGAATTTGCTCGAGAAATCCGTCGGAACACCGGCATAAACTGAAAGTGACGATCTCAGTGGGAAACAGCAACAGGATTTCTGAAGATAAGTTTTGCTGAGACAGGTCCCTTTAGAGGGAGAATAGTACAGGAACAAGCCAGGGGTCGTTTGGGAGCCAGATAGTAGAATAGTCAGGGTGGAAGCCAGAAGGTCGAGGGAGCCAGAGATCAGGATAATCAGGTAGAGAAGCCGTGGGTCAGGAAGCCAGATATCAGGGACGACAAAACAAGGCAGGTAATTCAGAAGGGATCAGGATACAAACGCTTAGGGTACAAACAGCACAGATAACTGAGCAAGGAGGATTTAGCGCCAGGGAAATTTAAAGGGCAGTAAGCCTTCCATCGTATGACACCAAGGAGTGACGTCGCCTCCTCCGTTGCCTTTTTAACATAGTGGGGTCTTTAAAAATGAGTGCCCCTCATACCCGTGTAATCATTGGATGGTGGGTAGGGGAAGTGCAGGATGCATGCTGAAGGCCCTTCTGAGGCCTGGGGGCTGGAGAAGCACTGCAAACAGGAGTGCCACGATGGACCTGATGCCGGCCTGAGGCAGTTACTGGTGAGGTTTGTGGCCTGAGGGAATATTTATTATGACACAAGATGCCTCCAATAGGGCACAAAAACACCTCGCTGGCGTCAAGCAAAATCTCTGATGAAGGGGACCTGAAAGCATCAACTGTTTAAAATGCCCAGGAACCTTTCAGCCCCACTAAAGTGGACTTTGCTGCTTTAGATGTACAAGTTAAATCTGACTTGTCCTCAGCAGTTGATTTGATCCGCGCCGCAATAAAGGAAGACTTCAGGAAATAAGATCTGACCTAAAGAACAAAGGCCACCAACTTGAAAGCCTTCGAGGCTGCCCAAACACTCCTTCATGGAGCTCTGTCTACGCTGGAATCTCAACTATGGGCGCAACGCTGTGTGATGGCACAATTAGCCCAACATGTTGTTGACTTAGATAACAGGGGCCACCATAATAATCTAAGGGTGTGAGGCCTCCCTGAGGATTTAAAGACTATTGTCCCTGACCTCTTCCTAATTATTATTTACTGAACACATCATCCTGGATAGGGTTCATAGGGCGCTACACCCCAAAGATTCCTCCAACCCATTGCCATGAGATGTCATCTGCTGCGCACAGTCATTCCCGCTCAAAGAAGACATCTTGTGGGCAGCCCCTAAACAGATCCAGATCGCCTATAAAGGTGTGAACATGATTGTCCTCATGGACGTGGCTTTGGCCACTATTCAGATTACTTTTGCCTTTCTCAAAGAATGCGGCATACCCTTTACTTTGGGATTCCCTCTGAGCATCGTGGTGCGTAAAGGTTCTACCAGAGTTCTCCTACACACTCCATCAGACCTCCCTACCTTCTGTGCCTCTCTGGATCTCCAGGTACCTGACCTCCCGGAGTGGAAATCCAGCCACTTAGAAGAAACCTCCATACCACACATCCACAACCAACCGTGGGCTATTCTATGGCATGTTGTTGGGTAAAATCCTGGCATATTAAATGGCATATTGGGGGACAAAATCCTGGCATATTAAATGGCATATTGGGGGGCAAAATCCTGGCATATTAAATGGCATATTGTGGGGGCAAAATCCTGGCACGTTGAGAGCAAAATACTGTCATATTATATGGCATATTGGGGGGCAAACTCCTGTCATATTGAGGGGCAAAATCCTGGCATATTAAATGGCATATTGGTGGGCAAAATCCTGGCATGTTAAATGGTATATGTGGGGGCAAAATCCTGTCATATTGAGAGCAAAGAACTGGCATATCAAATGGCATATTGGTGGGGCAAAATCTTGGCATATTGAGGGGAAATATTATGGCATACTAAATGGCATATTGGGGGGCAAAATCCTGGCACATTAAATGGCATATTGAGGGGCAAAATCCTGGCATATTGAGTGGCAAAATTCTGGCAAATTATATGGCATATTGAGGGGCAAAATCATGGTATATTGAGGGGCAAAATCATGGCATATTAAATGGCATTTTGGGGGGCAATATCCTGGCACATTAAATGGCTAAAGAATGGTATATTGAGGGACAAAATCCTGGCATATTAAATGGCATTTTGGGGGGCAAAATACTTGCATATTAAATGGCATATTGGGGGGGGGGGGGGGATACTGGCATCTTAAATGGAATATTGGAGGGGCAAAATCCTGACATTTTAAATGGCATATTGAGTGGCAAAATACCGGCATATTAAATGGCATATTGAGGGGCAAAATAGTTTGTCTCAGGTTATGTGTGGTAAGTGTGTGTGTAAGTGTGTCACTGTGTAAGGGTGTGTGTGTGTGTGTGTGTGTCACTGTGTCTATGTAAGGGTGTGTCTGTGACTTCAAGGGTCTTTGTGTTTAAATGTGTGTTAGGGTGTCAATGTGTGCCAAATTTAGAGCATGCGAGTTGAATATTTGGATGTATTTATTTTCCACACTATACATTATACTTTTATATATATAAAATGTATGGAAGGTTGGTGGTGTAGGAAGCGTGGCGGGTCAGAGGAGGGGGGCACCAAAATGCAATTTCACCTGTGTAGTCGAAAATCCTTGCACCGGCCCTGACGTAACGTCACATCCGGTGTCTGTGTTTCCCTCCTCCCGGCAGGAGGGAAGACTACACGGAGGAGATGCCCAGGCACACAGAGCAGAGACAGAGCAGCAAATAAGGTAAGTACTACTTGTGAAGGGGGAGGAGGGTGGTATAAAAAGAGCAAAATCCTGGCATATTGAGTGGCATAATAATACTGGCATACTGAGGGGTTAAATACTGGCATATTTTGGAGACACTGTAACAGAGCTGCTAGAGTTTCTAGTATATGGCAACGTCCGCAAAAGGAAGCTCCATTCAGTGGAGAGCTATGTATTCAGATCGAGACATGGCCCGCTGAGTCATAATGAGTTTGTCTCTGAAGATTTCGGGAACTGAGAGGAGGGATAGAGATCTTGCAGCCGTGACTGTACAGCCTCATGGAGCTCCGGTAATTCTTCGTCCACAATTCACCGACGGTACACTTGCTACACTTCTCAACGTGTGCGCGCTTGCGTCACATCACGTCATCCCCCCTCAAAGTTTTTAATACTAGTAGCTCTGTTACAGTGTCTCCAAAACATCAAACAAGTAACGCGGGACTGATTTAACAAAAGAGATTTATGTGAGCTGCCAATGCAATACCCTTGAGAACAAGATAAAAGTCTTTTATAAACAAAACAGGAGACCACGCGGTGAACACCAAGTGAAAAGCGGTCCCACGAGGCAGATCAGTGAAAGCACGGAACGATCTCTGCAACAGACTGACATCCAGATAAGTGCTTTATATAATGTTTAAAAGTGAATGCAGTTTTTCTTATGGATATTGAAAGTAAACAGAGCTTAATACAAAAACTTGTTAAGCCTTTAAGACTTGCATATATAATTTATCTGCCTTACTAGTGGTGTTATTATCTCTGATATTAAAATAGGTTTAAATGACAAAGTATAGTAATTGTATGCACAGTAAGCAGAGAAAGAAATCTGCTATTAAAGGGTCTCTGATTATAAAGGAAGAAAAAGAAACAGAGAAAAGACATTTCTGCACAATTGTAGGCACCTCAAGCATATAGAGAAAGGGGGACTAGGGGAATAGGGGGGAAGAGAAGAGAAAGAGAAAACTTGCTATAAAGGGGTCTCTGGTCACAAAAATATCAAGGACACTATTGAGCAACTGCAGACATATTAAACAGAGAAACTAATCTGACATTAAAGGGTCTTAAGCGATAAAAAAAAAACCAAGGACATGATTGAGTAATGCAGGCACTCCAAGCAGAAAAATAAATCTACCATTTAAGGGTCTTAAGGCACAAAGAGACCAAGGACACTATTGAGCAATTGAGGATCCTTTAAACAGAGAATTAAACCTGCCATTAGAGGGTCTGAAATCATAAATAGACTAAGGATAGTATTGAACATTGGTAGGCACCCTAAGCAAGAGATAGGAATCTTGCCCTTAAAGGGTGTTAACCCACAAAAGTCCAAGACCATTTTTGAACAATTGTAAGCATCTCAAGCAGAAAAAGATACTTACCACACAAAGATCTTAAAGCATAAAAAGACCAAAGACTTTATGGAATACAATGCTTTGAACTAAGTGGGCAACCAAAGAGGAAATTCAAGGGTTAAAGAAGGGGATGTTCCCCTAATAACCTATTTTTAAAAGGCCAGATTGCAGATTCATTGTTTTTTGAGATACTTGAGTAGCTGCCAACAAGTGTGATCCCACTGTCAATCCTGCCAATACTTTAAATATATAAAAAGTACCATAAATACCCGAAAGAAGGAGAGGAGGGAAGCCAGAGAAAAATGAAGGAATAAAAAAGAGAATTAAATAAAAGGAGCTGTAACACTTAAAACAAAGAAGAGGAGATAGAGAGGAGGGGTAGGAGAAGGAATTAAAAACCTAATGGACAAAGGGGTATGGCGCAATGTTTAAAGACACCTGAAAGTTTGTAAGCAGAATAACTATCCCCAGATCCAAGAATAACAGACTGAAGAGAAAAGTAGAAGGAAGAGGAGGGGAAAACAAAATTACGATATCACTATATATCTCAGTACTGTATGTTTTATCCTCAATAGAATAAAGGGGGGGAAAAGAAGAGAAAGGAAAAAATGGCTTCCAAAAAATGTCAGAAAAGGACAAAAAGAGGGGAAAAACCCCAAAACAAGATAAAAGAGCCTCTCCAATACCACCAAGAGATAAAGCAAAAGCTCTAAATGAGTCTATTGACTCAAATAAAGAAGACTCAGTGGATAGAGAAGACCCCACAAGAATTTCTCAGGAATTTCTGAAACAATGCCTAGAATATTAATTGAAAATTATCATGCAAGAATTAGAAAATAATTCCAAAGATATAAAAGCTTCAATAAATGTAATAGCAGACCGAGTTACAAATATAGAAGCAAAGCTGATGAAAACAGACACGTTCCAAGAGGAATTAAAACAAGAAAATAAAACATTAGTAAAAAAATTAGATAAACTAGAAGCTTAAATACAAGATTTGGAAGACAGATCACGCAGATCGAATATAAGAGTCAGAAATATCGAAGAAACTGTCACCCAAGATAAATCAAAGGAATTCCTGTCAGAATTTTTTTAATCAATTTACAAGAGGCAAATATACACGACAGTCAATTAGAATGAGTCCACAGGTTGAATAAACCGAAATCAGTACCAGACTTTATACCAAGAGACGTTTTAGTTAACCTTCACTCCAACCAATTCAAAGAAAAATTAATCAGAACTTTGAAAGAAAACCCCCAGAGAGAAACCAAATATAAGGATATACGGATCCTGCAGGATCTCTCTTTTCAAACCAGAGCATGGAGAAAAACATTTTCAACATCTTTAAATATTCTATGATCTAATAATATAAGGTTTAGATGAATTTATCCATCTAAAATAAAATTCCTGTGGAACCAGTCATCAGAAGAATTTGGATAGTCAAACGAATTAATGTTCTGGATACATTTAAACTTTAAATTTACTTTTTTTTTCTCTTTCTATTGATCCCGATATAGAAATGTTATAGAATATTATTATCTAATTACTTCTATTCACAGATGATGAACTAATCACCTATTGTAGAATTCCATGAAGTATAAGGTTGTTGTAAGGTATAGATAAAGAAAGGTGTAGAAGGGGAAAGGGAAAGAAAGGAACAGGGGAGAAGAAATGTTAGGGGAGCTTAGATGAAGTAAATCACCATAGCACTTTGTCACTGAGAAAAATTAGTAAAACACTGTTCCGTATAAGTTAAATGTATAAGTTAATACAAAAGTTTGAAGCACAATAGAGGAGAAGATAAATAATTTGAAAAGGAAAGAAAAGATCACTTAAGACACTAAGAGTGAGGAGGTGTAGTAAATAATGAATATGATATCACCACATTGCACGTATATTTAAGAAATATTTTTATCACTATTGTAAACATTGCTGGAATTGAACCATGGACCTCTGTGTTTTTGGTACTTATAACTGTTCTGTGCGCCACCAGAGGGCTTGGTTTTTCACCAGTGTAATATGTCTGTCTGTACCTCCTACCCATACTTAATTAAGCTCAGTTGTTCCTTGTCCATCGTTACTGCCTTATTTAAACCCCCTCCTACATGCACTCTTTGCTGGAACATTTTGCCTGCCTGTCTTTTGCTATTGTTTTATTTCCTGATCTACTGATATCTACTTGGCCTGTACCCTGACTTCTCCGTGCTTCTCCACTCCTGACTCGGCTAGTATCTTGGCTTCTCTGTATTTCTCGAGTCCAGTCCACTTTTTGCTTGTGACCCCGACTACGTTTTCTGATTTGCCGGTTTGTTCCTGTTTGTCAAGATGCCCAAAAGAAGACCTCAAAACCCTAATTGTGGCCACTCAAAGCCTGGGACTCCACTCTTGGGGGAGAGTGGTCACCCTGCACAGGGTATCGCACCTGCTCCGGCCTCTGCATCTGGACTCCAGCCGGAACTGGCATCCATGCCGGTGACAACTATTGTATATAAAATTAAGATGTATCCAACTCTAAGGGAAAAAGAAAGTGAGAGATATAGTTAAAAGAATGAAAACCATGTAGAATATAAAAAGTAGATGGGAGTATGGTAGCACATAGAGTTAGGAAAGTAAGCTCACATCAGTTTAGGAGGTTAAAGGTTTAGTAAACTATTAGGGTACAGCACTAGTCTTCCAGGTAAAGGAGTAGAATAGAGATCACTAAAAATTCAATTTTGTAACCAACATTTTTTGATACATTTAGTTTGTGCAGAACAGAGATCTTGTTCATGTAGGAGAACGTAAAAGGAGGGTAAACTAGAGGGAAAGAATGGAAGAGAAAAATATATCATATTTAATGCATGGCTGATTCTGCATACAAATTTATGGTGAATCCAACATTAGGAGAAGGGAGAGAAAGGAAGAGAAAGAGAGGAGAAACGAGAGACAATATGGCGAAAGATTTTTAGGAGACAGGAGGGGTATGAGGAGAGGGGGGAAGGGAAGGGGATAAATAATCCTCAAATAAATGTAGTGACCATAAATAATATCCAAAGATAAGGTTAAAAGATTAAAATTGGAATAGAGAAAGGATAGGGGAAGGAGAAGAGAGATGGAAAGAAAGGAAGAAGTATATAAATAAGATGAAATGAGAGGAAAATGAGTAACGAAAATGAGTACCGGAAATGAAGAATAGGTATAAAATTAGTAAAAAAGAGACTCACCCAGCCGTAAGGTACACCCCACCACCATGTGTCATAGATCGACACAGAGTAAGGATAGTCAACAGAACTACCCTACAAAGGCGACCTAGGAGAATTCTTAAGGACGTCAAAAAAACGGGGAGCATGACTCCCAGTTTATATGTTTTACGTATTGTTTATATGTTTTTCCGAGAAATGAAGCGAACTAGCCAAGGGAGGGGGAAGATAGAGGGAGGATGCTCAAGTTAATGTTGGTTAATGTGCAGGGGTTAAATACACCATTCAAAAAATCGGTGATATAATTACCTAGTAAAAACAAAAAGATAAACAAAAGTGGGGAGGGAATAAATACAATATAATTGAACAAGCATCCAATAAAGATAAAAAGAAATGTGGAGTTGCTATATTGTTTGCTAGCACTTTACAAGTGAAAATCCTACAGCAAATAAAAGACCCAGAAGGCAGATACCTGATTATTATATGTAAAATAAATAATCAGACATATTCTTTCGGGACATTGGAAACCGCTTGAAAGGCTGGAAATTGCCCACAGTGCTGAGGGGCTTGAGTACCACCCGGCAGATCAGATAAGTGGCATATTGCCGATTATATTTGTTTTTTATCTAATATCCAGTTACTATGCAGTCAGTGACGGGGACATACTATTCACTAATCTTCCGTTGTGAGTCCTGTTTATAAGATAGAGGCCTGAACACAACTAAGCATACTATCACCATTTTGAAATACACACAGGGGCTCCACATGTGTATGCCCTGATCCATTCCTGCATTGATTGGGAGCTCAAGAGATCATAAGATACGGACATTAGCCCTGACATTTTAGAACTAAATCTCGGTCCCTGAACGAAATTGGCCCCTGTTCTAGCCGTGATATAAGCACAGTGAAGTACATTGGGACACAAGGCCGTAGGAATAATTGGGCTCCAGAGCTGAAGTCACTGTCTCAGACCCATGGGCATACACCTGCAAATGGAACATTCGCACTAACCTGGATTTAGGCCCAGCATTTACCGAAGTACGATAAGCAGTAAACTCAGCACAGCCTGACACATATCCTTTATAGGTTAAGTTTGACCTGGGAAGTAACATAATTAACGGGATATTCCCTCACGCTGTTGAGTAGCTACCTAGGCAGGCCTAAGGATTTATGTATGGACCTTTTACTGTCTGACTCCAATTGCAATATCCATATATATAACGATCAATCAGGGCCCTCCAGGGTATAGATAAAACCCGATATATTATCTACCAGGTATTCGGCCATAGCATTCCTTCCTCTGACACTAGATCTAGCTGCCCAATCCAAATCCACGGCTACCAAGGGAACAATTAATATCCCTAACGAGATATAAGAGCCTCACTGAGAAAGGATAGAACTTGTATGACCACTCTGCCTGCGGAAGACAAACTCTATTCCTCGCGAGTCCCATACAGACTAATTCCAGCTACACTTTGGAACACCAAATATGGCTCCTAAAGTGGACAAGAAGCAAAGAGAAGAAATGGGGGTAAAGAATTTTTTATTCTATTCTATCATGCTGATAACAGAAATGATAGACATTGCTTTTGTCCAGGAATCGCATTGGAAGAGAAATCAAAAGCTGCACTGGAGGTATAAAAGATATCCGTACGTCTTTCAGTCCGCCTTGCCGGATAAAAAAAAAAGGGGAGTCGCAATAATAATAACCAACAAACACAAATTTGAATACATCTACCATGAAATAGATCTTGAGGGCCGACGGTTAATACTGATATGCCAAATCAATGATGTGATGTATACATTTATGAATCTATACGCCCCCTCTGACCACTCCGCCCAATTTGTCAGAACGTCTCTGCAGAGACTGGAGGAAATAGCTAAGGGCTTGGTGGTCATCGGGGGCGACATGAACTCTATATTGGATCCTGAATTAGATAAATCCCCCCCAATAAGTGGTAAAGGGCTGCAGGAACTCAGGAGGAGGGCTGACGGATTCGCAGAGACACTGGCCCGGTTCAATTATTTTGATATATGGAGAGTGCAGAACCCGGACAGAAGGGAATATACGTTCCACTCCATGGTGCATTCCTCATATTCACGTATTGATTTCTTTCTCATGCTGGGTCCAACCCTAGACCGGTGTTCCCGGTCCCGGATTGGCCCCATCACCTGGTCTGACCATGCTCCGATCTATATTGAGATCCATCAGAATCCGGAGTATGGTTCGAGAAGATCATGGAGACTTAATGAAACCTTACTCGCATCAGATAAGAATCGTCTGGATCTGACAAAACAGGCACTACATTTCCTGCAGGATAATGATACAGGGGACACCTCGGACACCAATCTTTGGTGTTCGCTCAAATGCTTCTTACGCGGATATCTAATTAAACAAGGAGCTTGGATTAACAAGATGAGAGGAAAACCATTTGCTGATCTCCACATTGCCCTGGCGGGACTAGAGAGACAGAATAAAATAAACCCATCCCCCCAGGGCAGTGTGGAAATTGCCAAGATAAGACGGGAGATCACGGCGAAGCTGCGCGAAAAGGCAGAATTTGTAATGGGGAGACTCAGACAAACATGGTTTTCTACCAACAACCAAGTTGGACGGGATCTAACTAACAAGCTGAGATACACTAAACAAAAAAATAGGATTAAAAAAATTATCCTTAAGGGTAAAACTAATTTAACACCTAGAGACATTGCAAATGCATTCCGGACATATTATGAGGAGTTATATAATTTACCGGAAACCAACATAGAGCAAGGGGAACTAATCATGTTCCTGGAAAGTCTCAGTCTCCCCAGGATCTCAACCGAGAAACTGGGGGTACTGAACAGACCATTTTCGCAATCCGAGATCTCACAGGCAATTCAAGAGCTAAAGCCCGGAAAAGCTCCCGGTCCAGATGGATTCTCTGCAGTTTTTTATAAAATCCTTGACCCAGTCATTGCTCCACTCCTGGCCAAAGTCTATAATGCTATCGATGAGGACACGATTTTCCCAGATGAAATGTTGGAAGCCACCATAATTCCGATTTTAAAACCCGGAAAGGATCCAGCCAAGGTTACAAACTATCGCCCGATTTCTCTTATTAATCAGGATATAAAAATATACTCCAAAATCCTGTCCCAAAGATTTAATCAGGTCATCCTTGGTCTGGTGGCCCCAGATCAGGTTGGCTTTATGCCAGGGAGGTCGAGCGAGGATAATGTCCCGAGGGTCCTCGGCATCCTGGATATAATCCATCGGAAAAGAATTCCGTCGACCCTTCTTGCGCTGGATGCCGAGAAGGCATTCGATCGAGTCAGTTGGAAGAACATGGCGGAGACCCTCCGGGCATTTGGACTGGCTGGATCCTTCCTCAATAAAACTCTGGCCCTGTATACCAATCCGAGAGCAAGAGTCGGTGGCATGCTAACAGAATCTGGGTTTTTTGACATCAGAAATGGGACTCGTCAGGGGTGTCCCCTAGCCCCATTAATTTATGCTTTATCGATAGAGCCACTTGCCGCGATGATACGGAGCTCGAATGATATTCGTGGAATTGGAATAGGTAGTGACATACACCTTATTATATTATATGCAGACGATATCTTGCTGACCTTGTCTTCTCCCCAAATATCAACTCCGGTAATGCTGGAAACAATCTCTAAGTTCGCTCAGTTTTCTAACTACCAACTCAACCTGACAAAAACACAGGCTATCACACTCTATCTGGACCCTAGTCAGGGGGACATACTAAATTCCGTAGGACTAAAAATAAGTAAGAATACTCCAATAGACTATCTGGGAATTAAAATTACCGAAAACTTGGACAATATTGTCCAGACTAACTATTCACAGCTCCTTTATGAAATCAAAAACATTCTGAATACATGGAGGTCTTTGGAACTCTCATGGCTGGGCAGACTAAATATTATAAAATCCTATATTCTCCCAAAAATCGTCTACTTGCTCCGCGTGATACCATACAGAGTCCCACTGGATACACTGAGACAATTCGAGAGAGAGTTTCTGAGGTTTGTTTGGAGCTCCGGTAGAGCTCGAATAGCAAAAATCGAGATAAAAAGAACACTCCAAAAAGGAGGTCTGGGATTCCTAGATCTGATTAGACTGCAGAACGCATGCCAGCTAGCTAATGCCCTGGCATGGAGGACAAAGAGGGCGGATAATTTGGGATGGATCAATATAGAGAGAGTGGAAGCGGCCAACATTGATCCATACTTATACCAGTGGCTGAGCCCAGATAAGTACAGGAAAATAAGACCTTCTAATAGAATCAGCAGAACACTTATGCAAAATCTATATAGATTACGGAGAAACATGGGGACCTTGAATAAGATTACATATGATACTCCCCTAGCCGCAATCTCCCTGATGATCCATGATATAGATCTCAAAGGATGGGAGAACTGTGGAATTTCCCAAGTGGCTGATATACTTGTGGACAACCATGTTTGTTCCTTTCCGGACCTCCAGACAAATTTCAACCTCCCCAATGCGGAACTATTCTCTTATCTACGATTAAAGCACTTCTTCGCTGGAAGTGAGATCATTCCTGCAGATAATTGGGGTGACTTCCTTGAGGCAGTAACATTGGCACCCGAGAGATTGATCTCTAAGATCGTAGCGTTCCTCGAAAGCTTACAGACTCAAATCAAACCCAGGGCACTGGAAAAATGGGAAAGAGACCTGTCACTTTCCGAGCCACTGCAGAAATGGCAAAACGCGTGGCAAGCCACCAGGAAGGCAACACATTGCGTAAACCTTCAGGAACAGTATTTTAAACTGATATATCGGTGGTACCTGGTTCCCACACGCCTATTTAAGTTCAACCATGTACCATATGACCTGTGCTGGAGGGACTGTGGGGCCCAGGGATCACAGATCCATGTATGGTGGGAGTGCCCAAGGCTGAGGGTACTGAAGGTTAATCTAACCGAGAGATGTCAAGATATCTTCGGTATACCACTTCAGTTATCCCCTCAAACCTTTCTGCTCCACTGGGATGTCCCATACACGGACAAGTATAATAGAATCCTCTTCATTAATATATTAATGGCAACAAAAATGTGCATGGCCAGATATTGGCGAAGACCTGATGTCCCATCTTGGTCAGAAATTGAAAGTCAGATGGATACCCAGGCCGGGGGAGAAAGATACTTTTATAGAAGGGAAAAAAATACAAGAGAACAATACAATAAAATCTGGATTACTTGGAATAAGTCTGGTAGAGTCCCAGTGAGTTAGGAAAAGGAAAACATCAAATAGTCAAATCGGTGGAGGTCGGGGGGGCGGGGTCCCCGCCCCGGGAGAGAGGGGACGGAATGATTGTGGAAAGATGAGGGTGAATGGTTGGATGATTGACATGCCTCGGAGATGTGCGGACGAATCAGCGTACACCTAGCGGAAAATCTATGGGGGACAGATGACTAGGAGCTTCCCGTAGACCTCCTGAGATAGTGAGCTGCAGACAGAACCTATGGACACCGGAGGACGGGACTCGGGGTAACGAGATTACTGGTTCCCTGATTGATCTGAATGATCTATACCGATGCTGTTGTTTAAGAACAATCTGCCCCCACGGGAGTATTAACATCTCGAGAATGGTATAGATGGATAATATTGTCTTTGGTGAACTTTCTATGTCTAATATTGTATAAATTGAAATAAAATTGTAATAAAGATGAATTTAAACAAAAGAAAGTCTAAAGATCTGGGACCTAATTCCTAATTGAATTCTAACCACTGTTTTGTGATATACGCTTTTAAGTTGATGGCTTTTGAGATAGCTTGCGCTTATGGGGGGGGGGAGAGACAGTGGGAGGGTGGTAAGAGGGGGGTCATGATAATTAATAGAGAGGGGGTAAGAGGAAGGAAATATATTGATATACAAAGTTTTTAGACAACTTAGTTATTGGGAAGTAGAAGGGTATAAACTAAAGTAAGATTATGTTTTTCAATATCACAACACCTAACACCTTTAATCCGGGGAAAAGAGGTTTAAATATTCACTGGATTCACCTTAAGTAATTAGGGTAACACACTTAGATTAATCGACCATACTAACTAGCACTTTGGCACATCATCACTTTATATAAGAAGTCCCACTATGACGTAATTAATATAGTACAAATTGGAAAAGATGAATCTTTAAATATCTGATTATTCCCTTTAGGCAAAGCAGTGATCTTCACCTTGTATATTGGTAATTTTGAATTAGCACTACAGTAAGCACAATGTCACTTTCCTATTTTCTTTTTTTTTTTTCTTAAATTCACTCACTTAGTGGGTACATGAATAGCACTTTAGCGCAAAGGCACCTTTTATATTTTCTCTGAAATATATAGACATTAGTATTGTTATCTTCCCCATTATGACATCCTGGTAGTGCCTGACCAAATATAGGCAGCAGTCTTTAGGGAAACATAAATATTGGCCAAACCTAGAAGGACCCCTTCCCCTGAGGCAGTCGATATTCTATTAGTTTCAATACTGTTAACAGAGATGACTTCATGAAGGATACATTAAGTACAGAAGACCTAATGGATATAGATGATAAATATGTGCACGATAGAAGTGTATGATACACGTTTGTCCCCATTTCGGATTCTCCGTCCCTCTCTCTCCCTTTTTCCTCTCCCCTCCCCTGATGATGATGACAACATATAACATATTAGTTCTGGTACTCCAGGCGGTCGCGAGGTCCATACCTCTTGGGGCTTTAATCCTTGCGGCGGCAGCAGGACTAGACATATTGATAAGGTAATTTCCTTGTCGAATGGGTCTCTGGGTTGTATGCATGTGAAGTATGAATGGAGAATGCCTGAAGGTGGCGACGGCGGTCGGGGAGCGGGATGGGGGAACAGCGTAACATCATAAAGATGTCGCTGGTGATTGCCACCTTGAATGTCCGGGGCCTTAATTCTCCTCAAAAGAGGGGCTGTTTATATGACTTACTGGTAAATAATAAAGTCGACATAATCTTAGTTCAAGAAACACACTGGACAGAACCCCCAGAGAAACTCTGGAGGTATTCTAAATACCCCACAGTCTTCTCAACCAATTCCTTGGATGGGAAAAAAAGAGGGGGAACAGCTATTATGATAAGCTCGAACATTAAATTTGAACTGATACACCAGATTTTAGATACAAACGGACGGTATATGATCATACTGGCTAAAATCAACGACACACCATACACATTGGTAAACATCTATGCCCCGAATCAGTCCCCCATAAAATTCTTAAAGGAGGCTTTTGATCAAATTGAAACCTTTACGACAGGTCTCTTAATAATTGGGGGTGATTTAAACTGTATCTCAGACCCAAACCTGGATAGGAGCGGAAGATTTCCTCTAAATAATACTTCACCAAATAGAACATCACAACTATTCAGATTCTTTCAAAAAAATACAATCTTTGATATATGGCGTACTCTATATCCAAGGGAAAGAGATTATACTTATTTCTCACAGGTACACCAATCATACACGAGAATAGACTATTTTTTAACAAACTGTGTAAGTATGAACTCTGTGAAAAAGATTCGAATAGGTCCAATCACATGGTCTGACCATGCCCCAGTATTTCTAGAAATTAAAAATAATTTAAAGTACAAGTCAAGAACTAACTGGAGACTTAATTAAAATCTGATTAACAATCCTGAACGTAAAGAAGCTTTGGAAGAGGAAGCGAGGAAATTTCTTGAAATAAACGATAATGAGGAAGTCTCGAACAGCACACTCTGGTGTGCTTTTAAATCATATATGAGGGGGGTTATAATAAAAATGGGTTCAGTCTATAAGAAAAGTCTTGGCAAACCGCTCTTAGATCTACACATAGCTATGGCTAAACTAGAGATAATAAATAAGAAGAAGCCGGACCATAATATAACTCTAGAATTGGCCTCGATTAAGGAACAAATTAAGATCAAAACTATTGATAAGGTAAACAGAGCAATTACACGCCTAAAACAAAAGTGGTACTACGGGGCAAACAGAACAGGGAAATTACTAACCAACAAATTAAAACATAACCAAAGTAAGAAAATAATTAATAAAATTATAGTGGGAAATCAAACTCTTTTATCACCAAACTCTATAGCACAGGCCTTCAAAGATTATTATTCTTCATTACATAACCTCCCAAAGAATAAAAAATCCTTACAAGAACTCAAAGGATTCCTAAAAGACATTAAAATTCCGAGGCTCTCCAATGACAACCTGGACACACTAAATCGCCCTATTACCTTAGGTGAAGTAGAGCTAGCTATTTCCAATTTAAAACCTAGGAAAGCCCCGGGCCCCGATGGATTCTCAGCCCCCTTTTTTACAAACCTGCACACGATTATTTCACCAATTCTTCTAAAATGTTTTTGTGGGTTTGCAAGGGGAGATTCCATCCCAAAAGAGATGCTCCTAGCCACAATTACTCCAATTCCCAAACCGGGTAAAGACCCAGCATACACATCCAGTTATAGGCCAATATCTCTGATTAATTTGGATATTAAGATTTTTTCAAAAATATTGTCAGAGAGACTAAAAATTATTATACCACAACTTATCCATCGAGATCAATCTGGCTTTGTACGGGACAGATGCCCCTCTGGAAGCTTTTAAATCTGATACACAAAGTAAAGATCAAGCGAATTCCAGCCGCCCTATTATCCATCGATGCTGAAAAAGCATTTGATAGGGTTGATTGGCACTTTCTCGAAGAGGTATTAGTAAGCTTCGGTATCACGGGCCCCTTTCTGGCAAATGTAATGTCTCTCTACACAGTTCCAAGTGCTACAGTAAGAGGTCCACTTTTTCAATCCGATCAGTTCTCCATTGCCAATGGAACCAGACAGGGATGCCCGTTGGCACCGTTACTTTATCTTCTTTCACTTGAGCCATTGGCCATTATGATTAGAAACAACTCAGAAATCCATGGAATCACATTGAATAACAAAGAATACAAATTAACATTATATGCAGTGATGTGATGTTGTCCCTATCAAAGCCAGATCGATCAATCCCGGAACTTTTGAAAACAATAGAGGTATATTCGAGCATATCAAACTATAAAATAAACTTAAAAAAACTGAAATAATTGTAATTAATATATCCCCAGAAAATAAAATTAAACTTCGAGATTTATATCCCTTTGATTGGAAATCTGAAGTACTGGAGTGTATAGGTTTGAAGCTGGGGTTTGACATTCAGAAATCAAAAAGGCTAATGTACACGGATATGTTGAAAGAGCTAAGGGCAAATCTACTGGCCTGGAGGGGCCTAGAAGTTTCCTGGCTTGGCAGAATCAACGTTATTAACGCCTATACCATCCCAAAGCTTCTATTTCTCTTTAGGACAATGCCGCTCAGGGTCAACTGTGATGTTCTTATTCAATTTCAAAGACTATTTGTGGACTTCATCTGGCAAGGTTCCAAACCAAGAATAGCACAGAGATTACTGAAGCAAAGCCCACAAGAAGGTGGCACATCATTTCCAGACATATTTAAATTGCATGAAGCAAGTATGGTGAATCACGCTCTTGAATGTAATAATCAAAGAACTCATGTTTTAGACTGGTATACGTTAGAGTTGGCAGAACTCTCTCCTCTTTATCCAACCACTATTTTTTGGAACACAAATAGAATCCAAAAAAAATATCATTCACAAAACCCAATAATCCAGGACTGTGTGTTCACTATTAAGAAATTTAAAAGGAAAATGACCATCATAGATGCCCTAGCACCAATTGTCCCATTTGAACTCTTAGCATCTGAGATCGAAGATCTCTATACGACTCAGTGGACCCTGGCCGGCATTGTAACGCTGTCAGACATATTATCAGGAAATAAAATTCTCTCATTTAATGACCTTCAGGCTAAGTTTACATTTCCATCAAATTTACTTTTTCCATACTTAAGGGTTAAGTCCTATATTCAGAAAAGTAGGATGCTTCCCTCTAATCACCCGGTTGTTTTACTCTTTCCAAACCTCCACAAAAAGAAACAAATATCCAGAACCCTGAAACTGTTTAAACAAGTGGAACAAGATATTAAACCTTCCGCCTTTACTAAATGGGAAATATCTATCTCTCATTCATATTCTAGAGAAGATTGAATTCGGGGCCTCTCCCTGGTGAGGAAGAATATACACTCCGTGTCCCTACTTGAAACCCATCTTAAACTCATTTACCAAGGGTACCCGGTCCCCTCCAGATTGAACAAGATATCTCCCGCATATTCAGATCAATGCTGGAGATGTCTTAAACAAAGAGGAGATCCCCTCCATATCTGGTGGGCATGCACTGAACTTACTCAAATTAAGGTTAAATTAAATTATGCACTAAAATCAATATTCAAATCTACATCTGATATCTCTCCCCAAACTTTCTTATTCCACATAGAACTAGAAGAGTATGATCAGTCTCAGGAAAAACTTTTGGTGCATATTCTTATGGCTACCAAGAAATGTCTAGCCAGAGCATGGAGACAAACTCAAACCCCAAACTGGTTGGATGTAACTAACCAGATACAGTGGCGTAGCGTGGGTTGTCAGCACCCGGGGCAAGGCAAGTAATTTGCGCCCCCTAACCCGTGGATTTTAGCACTCGAGTCTCTTCTACTAGATTAGTTAAAGAAACCCTTACCCCCCAAGCACATGTATTGTTTGTTATGAAAATACTTATGTAATTAAAGTAAAATGCATCTAAATACAAGTTTATTTTCCAACACTTTATTGAGTGCGAACATGCATTACACACATTCTCCACATTTTCAGCAGGTTTTAACCCTTCACATGTAAACATAGCAGTTTCAGAGAAACTGCTACGTTTACATTTGCGGTTAAGGCAGCCTCTAGTGGCTGTCTTCCGGACAGACACTAGAGGCGCATCTGCGACGCTGGAGCCTGGAGGCACATTTCGCCTCCATCGCGCAGTGTCCATAGGAAAGCATTGAGAAATGCTTTCCTATGGACACTTTGAATGCGCTCGCAGCCATGCGCATTCAGCTCCAGTGACGTCGGACGGGGAGCTGACGTCAGACAGGTCACCAGCACCGAGGGAGCCTGGCGCTGGATTAAGGTAAGTAACTGAAGGGAATTTAACCCCTTCAGCACCACGGGAGTGGGACCCTGAGGGTGTGGGCACCCTCAGGGTACTAAAGTGTCAGGAAAACCACTTTGTTTTCCTGACACTATAGTGATCCTTTAAGAGTTTAAGGGGTTATTTTGGCCTGGGGAAGCCAAATGGTTATACACCTATGCTTTAAACCAGGAGTAGACATCCTTTGCCACTCCAGATGTTGTGGACTACACCTCCCATGATGCTTTGCAAGCCTTAATGGAGATGTAGTCAAAAAACAAAGGGAGTGTCAAAGGTTACCTACCCCTGCACTAAACCAAAAATATATAATACAGTTCCTACCCCATAAATATAATATTTAATGCTATGATATTTAATGCTCTCATCCAACCCCCTTCCCTCCACAGTTCCTAATAAATATATTACAAATATAATTCCCTCACCCCTGTAGCCCCACCTATTTACATTTCCTTCTACATACACACATATATATGGATTATTCATTAGGCCACAAATGTAAAAAATATAATCATTGCCTCATCTCAAATTCCCAAGTCAGATCTTTCCCACCCCCCCCCTCTTCCCCTAATACACTGCTGACCCCCCTCCCCCTAATACACGGCTGACCCCTCCCTCCCCTAATACACAGTTGACCCCCATCCCCTAATACATTACTGCCCCCCTTCTTCCCTTCCCCAATACATTACTGCCCCCCTTCTTCCCTTCCCCAATACATTACTGCCCCCCTTCTTCCCTTCCCCAATACATTACTGCCCCCCTTCTTCCCTTCCCCAATACATTACTGCCTCCCTTCTTCCCTTCCCCAATACATTACTGCCTCCCTTCTTCCCTTCCCCAATACATTACTGCCCCCCTTCTTCCCTTCCCCAATACATTACTGCCCCCCGTCCCCAATACATTACTGCCCCCCCATCCCCAATACATTACTGCCCCCCTCCCCCATACATTACTTACCTCCCTCCCCCATACATTACTTCCCCCCCTCCCCATACATTACTTCCCCCCCTCCCCATACATTACTGACCCTCCCCTCCCCCATACATTAAATGACCCCCCCTCCCCTCCCCCATACATTAAATGACCCCCCCTCCCCCATACATTAAATGAACCCCCCTCCCCCATACATTTAATAAACCCCCCTCCCCCATACATTAATGAACCCCCCTCCCCTCCCCATACATTAATGACCCCCCTCCCCATACATTAATGAACCCCCCTCCCCTCCCCCATACATTAATGACCCCCCTCCCCCATACATTAATGACCTCCCTCCCCAATACATTAATGACCCACTCCCCCATACATTAATGACCCCCCTCCCCCATACATTAATGACCCCCCTCCCCCTCCCCCTCTCCAATACATTAATGACCCCCTCCTCAATACATAATACAATAGGTCCCCCAAGCCCCTTTATTCTTACCTTTACAAATTCCACTTCCAACAGCTCAGGGAAGAAAGGCCGCGATGCAGTTTCAGAAGAGCCTCCGCCGCGCAGCCGCCGGATGTGACGTCACGCCGTCATTTGCCACTCACATCCGGCGGCTGACAGGAAGTATCGCGCGGTTGTGGCTGCGCCCCCCCAGATATTGCGCCCGGTGCGGCCGGCCCCCCCTGCACCCCCCACGCTACGCCCCTGACCAGATACAATATCAAAAAAACAATGGAACTAGGTTTTGCAACGATCAAAATACGTATAAGTCTCATAGTGACATATGGGCACCATGGCAGACATTTCTTGGTGGCGATCCGATGCATTAAATAGATCTACCTTTGAGTTTAGAGGGACACCGAGTGTGGGTCTCCAGGACACCGGAGTGGACTTCAGTCCCCCCCCTCCCGCCTCCCGACTCCGCCGACTGTAGAGACTGCAGTATGAAAGTAGTGTGTGTGTCTGAATTGGGTTAAAAACGGGAAATTGAGTTCCAAAATTTGAAAAATTGGATTATGGGCCCCAAATTAATTTCTAACCTTAGCTGTATTGAATCATATCTAGCGTAACGTAACTTCAAAGAAAGGAAGGAAGGTGATATTCCAAAAGAGAGAGAGAGGGGTTAATTGTAAATAACTTCCTTTGTCGCTCACTCTTCCCCCCCTTTTTTTTTTTTTTTTCTCTTTAATCTCTCTCTCCCTTCCTTCTTTCTCACCTGTCCTCTCCTCCCTCACGAATTTGAGATGATTTCTTAGTTTTTCACGTATTAAAAGGCCCACCAACACATGTTTAATATATGTTTATTACATGTTTCATATGTTTTACAATGTTTATTACATGTCTTATATGTTTTTCACAATGTTTATTGTATTATACAAACAACAACAAATAAAAATTTATTGAACCAAAAAAAAAGAAAATAAACCTCAAGAGACGACACATCTAAATAATTGGTGTGCATTCAAAGCGGTAATCAGAGGGCACCTGATTAAGTTAGAAGACCAATGGAAAAAAAAAATCAAGGAGCAAGTTTGTCCGGCCTCTATGCGCAACAGGAAAAAATTTCAGAAAAAAACAAAGTAAATCCTTCACGAGGTATATATGAAGAATTAAAAAATATACAAACAAGAATAAATCAGAAATTAATGGAAAGATTGATAAACAATTTACATAAATTAAAAAATAAATATTATGAAAAAGGTAACACAGTGAATAAAATTATGACTAACAAATTAAAGAAAAAATGGCTAATAACAGAGTGAATAAATTAATAGATCAAGATAAGACGTATATGCTACCAAAAGAAATCGGAGAAACATTCAATGATTACTATGAACAGCTATATAAATTACACTCTCAATCAGAAATGACCAGCATAAATCAATATCTAAACAACACTAAAATTCCTAAAATTCCTGATGCACATAGAGAGTTGTTAAATACTCCAATCACACAAGAAGAAGTCCAAAAAGCCATTGAAGAAATGGATAAACAAAAAAACACTGGGCCCCGATGGATATGGAAACTCCTTCTTTAAAATATTTATAGATCAGTTAAAAACTTGCTTGGCGGCAACATATAATGAGGCGGTAAAAACAGGAAGGTTCCCACCCGAAATGCTAATATACTACCTATTCTAAAGCCAGAAAAAAATCCAGCAGACGTAAAAAATGACAGACCTATATCACTTATAAATGTGGATGTCAAGCTTTTTTTAAAATCATATAATTTAGGCTAAAGGACATTATGACCCTGATTAACCACGCAGACCAGACCGGGTTCGTTCCCAAAAGATCATCGACGCACGCTATAAGAAGATTACTGAATATAATAGACAATACTAACATTAAACAAGTTCCACTGATGACCCTGTCGGTTGACGCAGAACAAGCGTTTGACAAGGTCAGCTGGAGCTACATGAAGCAGACTTTGGAAGCAATCGGTATAAAGGGATGGATACTAAGGGCCATATTAGCTCTTTACCAAAAACCATCTGCTAGAGCGATTGGCCCAAATATAACATCAAACTGGTTTCCGCTAAATAACGGAACCAGACAAGGTTGCCCGTTGTCTCCATTATTGTATGTGATATCAATGGAGCCATTCGCAATAAATGTCAGGAACAACATAAATATAACAGGCTGGAAAGTGAAAGAGAAAGAAATGAAAATATCTCTGTATGCAGATGATATAATGATCACTGTAACTAATCCCCTACTGTAACTAATCCCCTAACTAATTCCAACGGAATAAAAACAACATAGACTACCTAGGTGTAAAAATCTGCAGAGCTAAAAAATACAATGGAAACAAACTTTCTAACCTTACTTAGATATTCAAATGTATGGTTAAAGGAAAGAAGAAATGTTGAAATATCATGGTGGGGAAGAATGAATGCAGTAAATTAATTCTTAATACCAAAATGGCTATATTTGTTGCCGATGGTCCCCTTAGGAGTACCAGGGGCCTGGCAGGAAATGATTCAAAAGAGTATAAACAACTTTATTTGGAGAGGAAAAAAGCCAAGAATAAAACAAAAATTGCTCTCCCAAAAGAAAGAGAAGGGAGGTTTGAGCTTCCCAAATATTAAAATCCCATAGCAAGCCATGATCTTATTTCACATTCCTGCGATGCAGGTAGAAGATAATAAGGATGAAGGTTGGTTTGCTATCGAGACAGCCGCATGTGGAACATCAAACCTCCATAACTTAATTTGGCAGACACAGAATAAAAAAATAAAATCGCTGATTATGATACATAAACAGATAATTCCAGAATAGGAAAAGATAAAACACTTGTAAGAATTGGGAATAAAAATATCCTGTCAACTATAAAAATAGAATACTTGGAAAATCAAATGGAAAATGTAAACCTAGATAAGTGGAGAGCAAGTGTAATAACGTCAGTACAGTGGTAGAAGGGAAGCTTACCCCCTTCATACAGATTAGGGAACAATTTGATATGCCAGACTCAGAAATATTCAAATATCTGAGAATAAAGTTATATAGAGGTACAGTTAATCAAAGATAAAACCACTTTAAATATGATCATTTTTTTGACGGAACTGGTAATAATAAAATATTCTCTAGGGCCATGAAATTATTAAGAAGGCAGGAACAAGTGATAATCCCACCAGCAGTTATAGTATGGGAAAAAGAGCTAAATATAAAAGTAAATACAAAAGAATGGTATTATGCATTCCTTATGGTTATAAAAGACATCAAATGTTTAAGTCTGGTGGAAACACACTACAAAATAATTAATAGATAGTATTATGTTCCAACTTCCCTGGCAAAAATGTTCCCATCTACAATCTCATTATGTTGGAGATGCCTCCAGGAAGAGGGCTCTTACAAACATATATGGTGGAGCTGTGGAGATATACAAACGATCTGGGGAAAAACATATAAGTTGATAGAAACCCTTACAAAGTCTAAAATACCCAAAACACCAAGTACAGCCTTGTTACATATCACCTGGCCTAAAATGTCCCTAGCAAATAGACTACTTATTACCCAAATATTAATGGCTGTAAAGATCACGATAGCCCGAAATTGGAAAAAACAAGGAAAAATTAACAGGGAAGCGGTAAAAAAACAAATCACTTTCCAATTACAAATGGAAAAAGAAATAAGTTGGGCACAATTGAATATTAAAAAACTGAAAATATGGGATAAATGGGAAGAGTAATGGATATTAGAAAGTGGATGACCCCTGACACATGTAACCATTTGACAAAACAGAACAAATTAGAGATAGACGAAGAATCCCTCTCCCTTGAGCTTGTAAGTAAAGATAAAATCTCAATAAGAATGTTAATTACTTTACTGGAAAACAGATCAAACCCAATATATTATATTTTAATAAGAATATTTATAAAATGAGATGGTTCTATATGTAAATGTAATGTTTGTCATGTACCTTGTTAGTTATAATGTTTGTCAATCTTTTCTATTTTTGTAATAAAAAAATAAATACTGGAATATTGAGTGGCAAAATAATCCTGGAATATTGAATTACTAAATCCTAGCATATTGAGGGGTTCAATACTGGCATATTTTAATTGGCAGTGATGCTGTGGCATGGTCTGTGGGGCAAAATAACATGTACTATGCGGAAAGTGACACTGGCTAGTTCTGTGGGGCAAAGTCACACTGTGGCATGCCAAATCATTTAGGTGTAATATGAGTGCAAGCCAAGTGCTGTGGGTGCAATATAGGTGCATGGCAAGTTCTGTGGGTACTGTGTGGTGCTGTGTTAAGTCCTTTAGGTGCAATGTGGGTGCAGAGGAAGGGAATAAAAAATACGAATGCAATTTTTCAATACATTTTTTCTTAAATCTAATATTAAATAATTGGCATATTATTTGTGGAATATTTATTGGGCCCCATGTGTGGCATAATTAAGGGTCTCTTTTGTGTGGCACAATTATGGGGAGCTTGTGTGTGGCATAATTAATGGACGCCTGTGTGTGTCGCATAATTAATTGGGCTCTAAGGTGAGGCATAAATAATGGGGCTCTGGTGTGGCATAATTTATGGGGCTCTTGTGTGGCATAATTTATGGGGCCCTTGTGTGTCATAGTTATAGGGCTCCTGTATGTGGCATAGTTATAGTCTCCTGTGTGTGGCATAGTTAAAGGGCTCCTGCGTGTGACATAATTTGTGGGGCTCCTGTATGTGGTATATTTAATGGGCCATCTGACTGGCATTATTGAGGAATCTATTTGACATGGTATTGGAGGAAATCCAGGGGGGTGACACCATGAGTTACCGCACCAGGTGACACCAACCCTAGTGACGCCTCTGGCAAATATGCAACTGGTCCTCAATGTTCTAGAATGGAAAGGTCCTTTAAAAACTAGTGAATAAGCAGACATTCACCTGCATCCCACTATTCAGCACTATATGAATGCTCGAAGGAAAGAGCAACAATGATCAGTTAAAAATTAATCACACCTCGATGAAATGGGGTCACTGACGGATCAACCTCCTTGCCTAACCAAAGTTCAGTGGGTTGAGAGATAATTTTGGTATGATACAAATATGCCTGTGAAATATGGTCACCAATTAACCCCCACACACAAGTATTCTACAAAACTGTAATGTGGACTTTTGTGGTTGACGTATAGAAGCAAGCATGGACCCTTAGGGCTATTCACTAAATGCTCACAGCACCATAATCAAATGTATCAGGGACTCGGTTTATACAAACGCTTGGGGAAGGGTGATTTTTTTTGTTCATTATTTATTTATTGTGGGAAGATTTTCAGGCTAAGTCCAACTTGATTGTTGGCCGTAGCCTAAAAAAGCAATTATTTTCTTTTCCCGTATTGAGATTAATGGAGCGAGTTTAATCTCTCTTCCCTTCAATGCGATGGCTTCACAGCATTTCAGTATTTCTAAAATGGTTACAAAGATAATTCCGATCTCAGACGTTAGTGAATAGCCTCCTTAAACTTGACACCGGCTTAGGTCCTCTTTTGTTGATAACCTCTTACTGTATTGTTATCAATACTAAGCATTTGTATGATCAGTGATGTTCTTGTAAACAATTGGTAATTACCCTTTTTGTGTTTTTTGGTTTTTTTATTAACATAACATATTTATTTAGTAAATTGATATTTAACTCTGGGTGTACAGTGTATTGATCACACAGGACACACTAATAAATTAAAAGGCAGGACATTTAATTTCTAATGGGTTAATTGGGGGATATTATAACTTTTTACAATGTCTCAGTCCTAGGTTCAAGTTAACACAGTTTCCTCTTAGATCCTGCAGAAGGGGTATTCATTTGATTTCTTGATGGACACACTCTCCTGTGGCATTGAAATCTCTTGGATTGTTTCTGTTTTCGGACCCCATAAGTACTGGCTTTATAGAAAAATTCCATACTGGAAATCAAACTGCTGTTGTACTCATCCTCATACACAGGGGAAAGCATATCCTCCGGGAGAGAATCCATGCTAAATTTAAGCTGTTTTGGCCTCCATGGAACATGTTTGGTAGTCTTCCTTTTCTCACTTAAGGATTCCTTGTTACTGTCTAAAGGAACCTTTGCATTTTGAGTAGTGAAGATTTTGTCATTGTACACCAAACTGTCAGACCTAGCTAGTGGCTTCCAGATCTGTTCTGTGACATAGCTGGCAGATGGCTGCTGTATTTTAGTACCCCAATTGAAGTAGCGTTTTGTATCATCCAGCACTGTTGGCATAGAGTGTATCTGAGACCTTCTCATCCTGTGAAAATGAGTTGGAGGATATATACTGATTTGCTGGGGATGAAAACTACTCCATGAGGGATTTGAATTCACTACCTGCTGGGTGAATCCTGAATGTATGATCTGATGTGGGTTCACTGACACATTGATGTATTGAGGTGTTCTTACAATGCCCAAGTCAGGTACCACATACAGTTGGTCTGTAGAAAGAAATAGACAGAGAAAATATAATTACAGCTCTAACCAGAGATCACTACATAGGTACATTTATAAGTAACAGTCAACACTGAAAAAAGGAGGAATTGAAACACAGGGAGCTATTTACTAAAAGTGACATGCAGGTGAGCTGACTTAACTATGCATTGTGCAGGGACAAACCTGGTGTGTTTCTGAGTGTACTGCATAGTTAAATATTGCAATTTTGATGAAACGTTCATCTCATGTGCCCGTCAGTGCTATAATAGTACCTCCCAGAGGCTGGGAGTGCAACTCAAATTAATTTAGAGTTTCTAATACCCCCATGATAAAAGCTCATATATATATTGGTTACTTGGCAAAGTCATTTGCGCATCCTATAGTATACCTTCTTGAATTTTCTTTTCCTACTTCTATGAATTAAACATTTTCCTACCAACATCTTCATTAGCATGTTAAAGGCTGCCTTGTTATTATCAAATATGAGCATGATATTTTGGAAAGCATAAGTAGAAATGCATGTCCATTTCTTTTTTCTTTTTTCTAATACGTTCCTTTTAGTAAATTTTCCCAGGAAGCAAGTTAAAATAATAATTTTTAAGTTCCTCGGGTTTCATGATAATGTCTGCTATCCTCATTCTTGCAAGGACATGTGTGGAGTATCACTAAAGTCTATACTGTGTTGTAGATGGGGTATAAAGTATATACTATATCGCGTATGAAATGCCAAAATCAGGAATTGGAGAACTCCACGATTAATGACTGATTTTATGTACTTCATTTGTCTGTTAACGTTGTAGTGAATAGACCTTTATGTTTTTCCATTGGCTCATGAAAAGCAATGTATAAAGATACATTTTTAAATTGAAGTTTGTTATTTTTGCTTAATTTAACTCATTGTTTTGCATGAGCAAAAATGCCAAAGAGAAATTTTAAAAGAGAAAGAGATCATATGTTGGTAATACAAAGGTATTTATTATATATCTGTAGAATCTTTTCACTAAGCAAGGAACTGACAAGGGAATTGCTATACTCATTTATGAAAAGCAGAATTGGTATGCCTACCTTTTCAACCCACCTTGTCTCTGCATTTAATTAACAATCCCCAAAAATGCAAAAACATTTTTTTTACAGATTTGTAGATTCATATTTATATCCTCTGTACTCTGGAAATATTTCATATACTGACGTATGAACAGTGTTTTTTTCAAGTTAGAAAACAGTATTGTAACATTGTAGCTTTTGTTTTTTTTCGCATTTTAAAAAGATGCAGTAACTTTGAGCACTTGTAAATATTTAATTATTTTTATCATGCCAGATTTGCTTGTATTTACCATTCATAAATCATCTGTAAATCACAAAGGCCCTCCCTACCATTTACTGTCTTGTATCCTGTCTTGTATCCTAAAACTTACGAGGTCTAGCCACCTGTCTCTGTCTCTGAGTTGTGGTCCTTTGAACAAACTGAAAAATCTGTTGAGGCGGCTGTAATGATGCTGGCTGTTCACGCATCTTAAAAACCTGCCTATCGTGAATTAGCAATGCTCTTCAATGGATGGCCAAAGCTAACACTTGTCCAATCACAAGAAGGGCAGATAGAGGAGACTGCTACTGCTTTACTCCCAGAAGAAGACACTGTGACTGTTTGCTGTTTGTGTTTGAATCTCAGGTCTCTGGGAGCAGCGGGTTCTGTTATGGATGTTGCCATGGGGTTGGGTTCTAAACAGGCTGGATAGGAGAGTTATCTATGGCGCAGCTTGAAACATCTGCACATTTGAAAAATAACCAGTATGCAAAGTGTCTGACACTCTGATATCTAACATTAATAACTCAGCTTTACGTACAATACTTTTAGAATCACTATATTATTAAAAAAGGTGACACCTATGAATGCATCAGTTACTGATTAAACAAAGTAGCAAGTCAGCCTTTGAAAGAAAAGTACTTTTAAACTTACAGTTATCACTAACTGCAACCAGCTTTCCGCTTGACCCCTATGTAGTCACCTAATTGAATACACTGGGACTTTCAGAATATTGAACATATATAATGTACATTTAAAGCAGGCAAAACCAGAAGAGTTTATTCAATGCTGTGACCTGAACAACATGAAACCATATATGTAAATGAATTAACTAGGACACACATAGAAATATTTTTATAACTGCATACAATTTGTTTTATTTTTTTTATTGGAACATTTTACTTTTATTTTATACCAATAAACGAATACTCAATACAGGAATGATCTCCTATATCAAAAATAGCAAACACTAAAACATCACTCAATTAAGTATCAACTCTTCCTGCATATAACACTTTCATCCCTTATCTACAACCACCTAGATCCACTTATAACTCACTCATAACTACACTCGCGCCCACACACACCTCATTCAGCTCAGGGAGCACAAAATCAGGCCATGCCGCCAGAGGAGTCTCGAGGGGATGCCAATGTTATAAACAGGTCACATATGCCACATATCTGCCCCTCAGAAAAAACCCCCTCTTTTAAACACCTGTTATCCTGCGTTTTTAATACTCAGTTAGATATCCCAGTTACTCCAGAACCCCTGTGTGTGCCCAGGTATCTTCTTTATTACCAGACTGTTGAGAGTTTTTTTTTTAATGTGTGCTTTATGTTTTTATTAAACGTTATAAAAGGAAACCTGAATTGTTCTACCTGATGTGAAAATTCATCCACAATACAGCCTGATGTTACCACTGGAGTAGTAAGTACCCGATATGTTTGTTTTTGCCTGTTGAGGCATTTTTCCATGTTCTGGGGTTGATGTGACTTGACTTACAAAAACAACCTCTCTTAGGCAAGCCTGTTTTCTTGGTACCATCTGGGGCATAGTTGATGACCATTGAGCAATTACTGGGATCTGGTTGCAATGATGAGGTGCTGCAGGTACAGTGTAAATCTGTGCCTGCATGGTGTGTTGGATCTGCTCACCAACATACCTCATTGAGTTGTGGGTCACCACTCCTCCACTGGGAAATGTTTGGCTCCTTTCATTCCTGACAGAGTCAACAGGATAAATAGCAGCTTGGTGGACAGGTACATTGCTCCATGTTCCAAGCTGGGACATTTTTTAAGCTGGCCAATATATTTTACACCCTCCCCCAACCATATATTTTTGAAAAGTAGACACGTAAGGTATTTCAAATGGTGGTATTTTAGCTCTTTCTATAAAATTATTCTACCACCAGCCTTTGTCAAAGTTTTGGGTAGTCATTTTTGTGGTTTTTTTTCACACACATTGTACTTCAGACATGAATTCACAGATACCGTTATGGGTTATTGCCAAACGACACCCCAATGTGTGACATGTAGTCTTCCTGCACCCATGTCTTATTTGGGATATTTTGGAAGCCGGACAGTGTTATTTACCCCACCAAATCATATATTTTTTAAAAGTACACCACCCAGGGAATTTCAAATTTGTGAAATTCCAGTAGAGGATTAACTGCACTGACTTGTAAGGCCTACTACTCCTTTGGGACAATTTTGTGGTTGGCCACTTGAATTTAATACCAATAAAAGTATATATTTTTGAAAAGTAGATACTAAACTAAACTAAAATAAAAGTTTCAGAAAACATTTATCTGAACGAAATTGCCACTTCAGGTTTCCTTCATAACACTGTTACCAAATCTTAGAATATTTATAAGCTGTATTGAATTGCTTGAAGAATTCTCTGATACAGAGGCCTGGCTGAGATGGGCAGTCAGAACAGTAGTAAGATGAGTCACTTCTTTTCCCTCTTTTGAAGCACACTGCACCACTTCTGTGGCTTCTGTTGTTGTGGTGTAGGAGGGACCAGCAATGGGAAGTATTTTGCTGCAAGTTTACTATTTGGTGCACCACTCTGTTCACCACTTAATAGTATGGCACCAATGATTTCCAACTTTAAACAAGTTGCATTTCTGTGAAGGGTTAGACAGCTTATATAAAATAAATGCGTTATGAGTTGCTGTTTACATCATAAAAAATTTGACTTTTTTTTTACGACTGGAGTAGCTGGTCTGAAATGTCTATGTCCCCCCATGTATTTGTGTGTATTATGTCAAGCAGAGTGTTTTTCTAATTATTTCATATTTTCCACGACAAACACTGATACAGTTGTATCCTTATGTATACTATTTAAATGGTATTCAACTTTTTTGTCTGTAAATTTTACTGCAGGTCCAGATGTCCTGCACTTGATGTAGATAGTCGCATCTGAGTTGAGCTGCTGTCTTCCCAGGCCAGTTTATAGCATGCACCTTTCTGAACTCTTCCGGAGATATGGGGTAACCTAATAAAAGGTACTCACCTACCAAAGACCATGGGAAAGGGGCAAAAAGACCCCTGTTCCGAATCTCTGGACATTTTTAGTCCTGCCATCTACCCTTAACACACCCAAGATGTTAGGATCACGTACCGTGGTTCTGATGTGGAGCCCAGTTGCAGGAGTAAAACTCTTACAATACATTATATACATGGTAGGACCAAATTGGTACAGGTCCTCAGGAATGTAGCATTGGTATGAGTTGCCAGACAAGGTTTGATGTAGTGGTACTGGTACTGATGAGGAGTCCCAATAGAACTGACAGGATGTCTTGGTTGTAGTACTAACTTCCGTCAATAGGAGGGGTAATAATCTGTTCTAGATGTAATACCGAAAAGTCACCAGTTGAGGCTGTGCAGAGTAGTCTTTGTTGCAATACCAGATCTTTTTTTTTTTTAATTCTTTTTATTTGAGGATTGCAAGAATGACAAGTATCACATAGTACAGACATAAGATACATAAGCAAAAGATCAATATCCTAGAGAAGTACCCGTGATGGAGTATATCACCTTTTCGTATTTTCAACGAACAGACGTAGAATGTTGACGTCCTGGGTCAATCCTGCATCCAAACCTTAGCAGTCAATATATGAAAACATTGAAAACCATAGGCCTTGATGAATACTTAAAGACCTATCTCAAGGAACCTTTACAACAACAAATGAAAAAGATTGGTCATCGGTCAAGTCTCTCGACAGAGTAACACATTTGTACCGAAACGGCAGGAGGTAAATATGAATCAGCTCCAAACATACATCAAAAAGTCTTGACCGAGGACCTTTGAGATTATTTCATGTTAAATGGAATTAAATTCAAGTAGCTAGTATCTGTAAGGATAATTGGTCAATTGGGATGCAAGGAAATTACCAAAACATTAGTAACTTTAGAAATCCATTCTATTTAAGGATATCAGTATGACGAGTCAACAACCACTAAATTCTATGACTTGATAATTTTGCAACTTGGTAAAAACATAACCAAAACCAAAAAGGAATTACCCACCCCAACCTGTCCGTCCTACCCTCCCCCCCAGATCTCTATTGCTGTGGTGTTCCGATCACAGACGGCAGATAACCATGGTCTTCTTATGAGGCAGAGAGTTTAATTGGGGCATTATGCTTAAGAAGTTTGTTAGTGTGACAGAACGTGTTATATATTTTGGTTCTGATGCCCATATCTAATGGATTGATGTACAATTTGCTGTCCAATGTTTAAAAAAGGATTTTGTTTTGTTATCTTTATGTAGACTAGACTCCAACCAGTCCATTCTCATTATGTAATAAAGTTTGGTTTTTAAAATTGTGAATCTATTGGTGACGAATCGTTTTTCTAGCCGCCGCTAAAACAATATGGAGAACAGTTTTATTACCACGGAATAGGTCATCTATTACTCCTAAGATTGCTAATTCTGGTGTGAGGGCGGATATGGAGATGTCTAGATCTTTGCAATATGTATGCTCCTGAGTCCAGAAGGAGGAAATAACTGGGCAAGCCCAGAAACAATGATACAAAGTGGCGTCTGAACAGTCACATTTCAGACAGTTAGAGGTGTCAGAAATCCCCATTTTGTACAGTCTGGAAGGAGAGCAATAAGCATAATGGGCAATTTTTAAAGCCATGTCTTTATATAAAGAGGACGGTATGACTCTTATCAGGGCCACAGTCGATGTATGAAGTCCTTTATGTCCAAATCTTGGAAATGGGTCAACCAGGTCTCTATTCCTCTCGTCATGTTTTGTTCCCGGTCAATAGAATGTAGTATGCAGTATAAGATTTTTGTCGACGGGAGGGAAGTCACCTCTGGAGCTAACAAGTCGTTGAAGGGATTGCTCCAATCTTTCACAGAGAAAAATTGGATTTGGGAAGAAATTAAACTTTTGGCCTGTTAATATGTAAAAATCGAGATCTTAATCTGTGGGAAACGCTTCCCGAGCTCCTACTACTTTAAGATCCTTTTCTGAACCGGGTCAGTAAACGATGCTAAAGTGGTAATGCCCTGTTGGGCCCATGACGTTTAGGGACTGCCTGCTTCACCCCGCTAAAAAAGAGGGTTTCGCAGCCAAGGCTAAAAAATGGAGTATTGCCACTGAGCTTTCAATCTCAGTCTGGGCAATTTCCAGGCCTTTATCAAGGTGGCAAGTAATGGGTTGGCTACAACCTCGTCCGGTAAGGAACCATGCGGAGGATGGAGAAGAGATGATATAATGACTGGGTGGGGTAAAGGCCAATGTCAAGCCAAGTGGAGGTGAAGGTGCTAGTGTCCTTTACCCAGTCCGCAACATATCTGAGTAAGGCTGCCAGGTTATAGTCAAGGGGGACTGGAATATTTAAGCCTAATTCAGAAGCTGGTCTGTTTAGTTTAGAGAGACCAACCCTTGCCCTTCTGTCCAGCCAAAGGAATTTAGAGAAACTTTTTTGTAAGCTTTTGGCGTCTGTAGTAGTTAAAAACACTGGAAGTGACTGAAATATGAATAGCAGTATACTATACAGGGAAACTAATCATTTTAATTAAAGCAGCTCTACCGGTGAATGTGAGATGAAGCGATTTCCAACCAGATAGTTCAGCTTCAATCTTTCTAATGACTGGAGGAATATTGCTTGTGTACAGGTCGCTCAGTTTCTTGGGGACTTTTACCCCTAAGTATTCTATCTCCTTTGCTTCCCAATGGATGCCCAGATTTTCTAACCTCTGTTGTTTGTATGTACTTTAACTTGCAAATCTTCCTCCCCTATCACCTTAAACACAATTGTTGAGGAGAGGATACGACGTATTGGGTCAAGGGCGATATTAAATAAAAGAGGGGATAATGGACAGCCTTGACGGACACCTCGTTCCATGTATAGCTTCTCAGAATCTAGACCGTTGACCGTAAATTGTGTAGTTGGATCACAGTACAATTTCCGGAAAAAGCCCAGAAATGGGGCTCCAAAATATTAATATTTAAATAATCTCACTAGGTGTGGGCACGCCACCCGGTCGAAAGCCTTCTCCACGTCCAAGCTTATTAAAGCTGCTGGAGGAGCTCCCTGGGATTTCGTTGCTCTCCATAGCGCCACCAAGGCGGATCTAATGCCCACGACCGGTTGGTGCCCCTTCACGAAGCCTCTCTGAACTGGAAGAAGAATATGAGGTAATATTCTTTGTAATCTTTCAGCCAGTATCTTAGAATCTTACAATCCTGGTTCATCAAGGTAATGGGTCTATATGAGGACATCTCAGTGGGCTCTTTGTCAGGTTTAAGTAGTAATATGGTTTGAACTTCAGTTAAACTCCTAATTTGTGTGTCTCCAAGGTAGATATCATTATAAAGATGCGTAAAATTTCAATAATTTTAGATATGTTCGAACGAGACACTGTAACTCCTGATCAAAGGTTATTTAGGTTGGAATAAAGGTCCGGAGTATTAGAGTGAACCGAATCAGAAGACAAAATATGTACAAATAGTAATAAAGTTTGCCGTGTAAAGCGCGTAAGACAAATTGTCGATTGCTATGAGGTTCACCCCATTTTTAACGTTTAGGGCCAAATGAGTATTGGATAGATGTGTCTCTTAATGTCGTCCCAACAAAGTTCAGGGAGTAGACCAAGTAACAGGAGGCCCGTAGCAATATAGTCTATAATGCAAATATATTTACAAACATGGTACCAGATAGTGCCATACTGCACAAAACTCACGTTTCCCTTAGGAAAATCCTGAACGTTGTCTTCAATGTATGACGGGTTTTTTCCTTGGTGACTCGGAGCAGCCTCCGCAGAGTCCCGGGGAGAACCCCCGAAGGAAGACCATGGCCAGCTTGCAGAGATCCCGGGCCAACTTCCAACCTGCCGACAACGGCCGAGACCATTCACTGGAAAGCCTTAGCTTCAGTAGCTAGGCACACGCTGACTTGGCAACAAAGGTGGCCCTCCAGCCATTCGCCTTCTCCTCCAGACTGTAATCCAACCACCAAAAGCAGTCGAGTAGGTGCGTTTTAAACCAATGCGCCTCCATTTGATGTTCGTGGCAGACGATGACAGGTAACTGGAGGGCTGGCAACAGTCAATGCGTCGTTAGCATTAAATCTTAGTTTCCCACCACAAATCCGCGAGAAGAGGCTGAAAATGCTCGTTTCCACCGCGAAGCGGGAACCACGGAGCCGACAAGAAGTGGGTACCAGATGCAGGTAGGTAGCCCTTACCAGAGCTCGTTAGGATGCGGGCATTCATCCATCAGGGGAGGGCTATCTGAAATAGAGGCTGACCGACTCGTTTGGTTTCAACAGTACAATGTGGCTTGCCAAAGCCGGACTCTGGGACAGAACGCTGGAGAGCTGAATGAGCAGATGGTAGCTCGTTCTTTTCCAGGGTCTTATCCTCCGTGGTAGGACTTTGTGGTTTCGAAATGGTGCCGTTTTTAGGCTTTATGCCTACCGTTTGCGGAGAAGCTCCGTTAAAACGCAGCCATTTGGTTAGGCTCCGCCCCTGGAAGTCGCAATACCAGATCTAGACCAGCAGGTGGCGCACTACTCCATTTTTCAGCAGAAGACAGACACAGCCGGCATAAGCTGAAAGTGACCATCTCAGTGGGAAAAAGCAACAGGATTTTTAAAGGTAAGTTTTGCTGAGACAGGTACCTTTAGAGGGAGAATAGTACAGGAACAAGCCAGGGGTCGTTTGGGTGCCAGATAGTAGAATAGTCAGGGTGCAAGCCAGAAGGTCGAGGGAGCCAGAGATCAGGATAGTCAGGTAGAGAAGCCGTGGGTCAGCAAGCCAGATATAAGGGAGATCAAAACAAGCCAGGTAATTCAGAAGGGATCAGGATACAAACGCTTAGGGTACAAACAGCACAGATAACTGAGCAAGGAGGATTTGGCACAAGGGAAATGTAAAGGGCAGTAAGCCTACCCCCCTATGACACCAGAGAGTGACGTCGCCTCCTCCGTAGCCGTGGCTGTGTAATCATTGGATGGGTGGAAGGGGAAGTGCAGGTTGCATGCTGAAGGCCCTTCTGAGGCATGTGGGCTGGAGAAGAATTTCAACCAGGAATGCCACCACGAACCTGATGCAGGCCTGAGGCAGTTACTGGTGAGGTTTGTGGCCTGGGGGCAGGGGCGTCACTAGGGTTGGTGTCACCTTGTGTGGAAACTCATGGTGTCACCCCCCTGGATTTTCTCCATATAATGCCAAACAGATTCCTTAGTAATGCCAGTTAGATGGCCTATTAACTATGCCACACACAGGAGCCCCATAACTATGCCACATGCAGGAGCCCCATAACTTATGCAACACCAGAGCCCCATCACTTATGCAGAACCAGAGCCCCATAAATTATGCCACACCAGAGCCCACTATTTATGCCTCACCTCTGCCCAATTAATTATGCCACACACACAGGTGCCCCATAATTATGCCACACAAAAGAGTCCCTTAATTATGCCACACATGGGGCCCAATAAATATGCCACACACAAGTGCCCCATAATTATGCACACATGGGACCGCAATTAATTATATAGTGTGCCAGTCAGAACCCAGTAATATTGTGCCAGTCAGAGCCCAAAAATATTGTGCCACTCAGAGCCCAGTAATTTTGTGCCAGTCAGATACCAGGAATATAGTGCCAGTCAGAGCCCAGTAATAGTGTGCCAGTCAGAACCCAGTAATATTGTGCCAGTCAGAGCCCAGGAATATTGTGCCAGTCAGACACCAGTAATAAAGTGCCGGTCAGATACCAGGAATATTGTGCCAGTCAGATACCAGGAATATTGTGCCAGTCAGAGCCCAGTAACGTTGTGCCAGTAAGAGCCCAGGAATATTGTGCCAGTCAGACACCAGTAATATAGTGCCAGTCAGATACCAGGAATATTGTGCCAGTCATATACCAGGAATATTGTGCCAGTCAAAATCCAGGAATATTGTACAAGTCAGATACCAGGAATATTGTGCCAGTCAGAGCCCAGGAATATTGTGCCAGTCAGATACCAGTAAAATAGTGCAAGTCAGAGCCCAGTAATATTATGCCAGTCAGAGCCCAGTAATATTCTGCCAGTCAGAGCCTAGTAATATTATGCCAGTCAGATACCAGTAATATAGTGCCAATCAGAGCCCAGTAATATTATGCCAGTCAGAGCCCAGTAATAGTGTGCCAGTCAGATACCATTAATATTATGACAGTCAGAACCCAGTAATATTATTCCAGTCAGAGCCCAGTAATAGTGTGCCAGTCAGAGCCCAGGAATATTATGCCAGTCAGAGCCCAAGAATATTATGCCAGTCAGATACCAGGAATATTATGCCAGTCAGAGCCCAGGAATATTATGCCAGTCAGAGCCCAGGAATACTGTGCCAGTCAGATACCAGTAATAGTGTGCCAGTCAGATACCATTAATATTATGACAGTCAGAACACAGGAATATTATGCCAGTCAGATACCAGGAATATTATGCCAAATCAAAGCCAAGGAATATTGTGCCAGTCAGATACCAGTATTATAGTGCCAGTCAGAGCCCAGGAATATTATGCCAGTCAGAACCCAGGAATAGTGTGCCAGTCAGATCCCAGGAATATTATGCCAGTCAGAGCCCAGGAATATTATGCCAAATCAGAGCCCAGGAATATTATGCCAGTCAGAGCCCAGGAATATTATGCCAGTCAGAGCCCAGGAAAAGTATGCCAGTCAGATCCAAGGAATAGTGTGCCAGTCAGATACCAGGAATATTATGCCAGTCAGAGCCAAGGAATATTATGCCAGTCAGAGCCCAGGAATATTATGACAGTCAGAAACCATGAATAGTGTGCCACTCAGAGCCCAGGAATATTATGCCAGTCAGAGCCCAGGAATATTATGCCAGTCAGAGCCCAGGAATACTGTGCCAGTCAGATACCAGTAATAGTGTGCCAGTCAGATACCATTAATATTATGACAGTCAGAACCCAGTAATGTTATGCCAGTCAGAGCCCAATAATAGTGTGCCAGTCAGAGCCCAGTAATAGTGTGCCAGTCAGAGCCAAGGAATATTATGCCAGTCAGAGCCCAAGAATATTATGCCAGTCAGATACCAGGAATATTATGCCAGTCAGAGCCCAGGAATATTATGCCAGTCAGAGCCCAGGAATACTGTGCCAGTCAGATACCAGTAATAGTGTGCCAGTCAGATACCATTAATATTATGACAGTCAGAAACCAGGAATATTATGCAAGTCAGATACCAGGAATATTATGCCAAATCAGAGCCCAGGAATATTGTGCCAGTCAGATACCAGGAATAGTGTGCCAGACAAAGCCCAGGAATAGTATGCCAGTCAGAGCCCAGGAATATTATGCCAAATCAGAGCCCAGGAATATTATGCCAGTCAGAGACCAGGAATATTGTGCCAGTCAGATACCAGTAATAGTGTGCCAGTCAGATACCAGTATTCTAGTGCCAGTCAGAGCCCAGGAATAGTGTGCCAGTCAGAGCCCAGGAATATTATGCCAGTCAGAGACCAGGAATATTATGCCAATTAGAGCCCAGGAATAGTGTGCCAGTCAGAGCCCAGGAAGATTATGCCAGTCAGAGCCCAGGAATATTGTGCCAGTCAGATCCCAGTAATAGTGTGCCAGTCAGATACCAGTATTATAGTGCCAGTCAGAGCCCAGGAATATTATGCCAGTCAGAGCCCAGGAAAAGTATGCCAGTCAGAGCCCAGGAATAGTGTGCCAGTCAGAGCCCAGGAATATTATGCCAGTCAGAGACCAGGAATATTATGCCAATCAGAGCCCAGGAATAGTGTGCCAGTCAGAGCCCAGGAAGATTATGCTAGTCAGAGCCCAGGAATATTGTGCGAGTCAAATACCAGTAATAGTGTGCCAGTCAGATACCAGTATTATAGTGCCAGTCAGAGCCCAGGAATATTATGCCAGTCTGAACCCAGGAATATTATGCCAGTCAGAGACCAGGAATATTATGCCAGTCAGAGCCCAGTAATATATTGCCAGTCAGAGCCCATGAATATTATGCTAGTCAGAGCCCAGGAATATTATGCCAGTCAGATACCAGGAATAGTGTGCCAGTCAGAGTACAGGAATATTATGCCAGTCACATACCAGGAATATTATGCCAGTCAGAGCCCAGTAATATAGTGTCAGCCAGAGCCCAGTAATATAGTGACACTCAGAGCCCAGGAATATTATGCCAGTCAGAACCTAGTTATATTATGCCAGTCAGAGCGCAGTAATATAGTGCCAGCCAGATGCCCAGTAATATAGTGCCACCCAGAGCCCAGTAATATAGTGCCAGCCAGGGCCCAGTAATATAGTGCCAGTCAGAGCCCAGAAATATTATGCCAAATCAGAGCCTAGGAATATTATGCCAGTCAGAGCCCAGTAATATAGTGCCAGTCAGAGCCCAGTAATATAGTGCCAGCCAGATGCCCAGTAATATAGTGCCAGCCAGATGCCCAGTAATATAGTGCCAGCCAGAGCCCAGTAATATAGTGCCAGTCAGAGCCCAGGAATATTATGCCAAATCAGAGCCCAGGAATATTATGCCAGTCAGAGCCCAGGAATATTATGCCAGTCAGAGCCCAGGAATATTATGCCAGTCAGAGCCCAGGAAAAGTATGCCAGTCAGAGCCAAGGAATAGTGTGCCAGTCAGATACCAGGAATATTATGCCAGTCAGAGCCAAGGAATATTATGCCAGTCAGAGCCCAGGAATACTGTGCCAATCAGATACCAGTAATAGTGTGCCAGTCAGATACCATTAATATTATGACAGTCAGAGCCCAGGAATATTATGCCAGTCAGAAACCATGAATAGTGTGCCACTCAGAGCCCAGGAATATTATGCCAGTCAGAGCCCAGGAATATTATGCCAGTCAGAGCCCAGGAATATTGTGCCAGTCAGATACCAGTATTATAGTGCCAGTCAGAGCCCAGGCATATTATGCCAGTCAGAACCCAGGAATAGTGTGCCAGTCAGATCCCAGGAATATTATGCCAGTCAGAGCCCAGGAATATTATGCCAAATCAGAGCCCAGGAATATTATGCCAGTCAGAGCCCAGGAATATTATGCCAGTCAGAGCCCAGGAAAAGTATGCCAGTCAGATCCAAGGAATAGTGTGCCAGTCAGATACCAGGAATATTATGCCAGTCAGAGCCAAGGAATATTATGCCAGTCAGAGCCCAGGAATATTATGACAGTCAGAAACCATGAATAGTGTGCCACTCAGAGCCCAGGAATATTATGCCAGTCAGAGCCCAGGAATATTATGCCAGTCAGAGCCCAGGAATACTGTGCCAGTCAGATACCAGTAATAGTGTGCCAGTCAGATACCATTAATATTATGACAGTCAGAACCCAGTAATGTTATGCCAGTCAGAGCCCAATAATAGTGTGCCAGTCAGAGCCCAGTAATAGTGTGCCAGTCAGAGCCAAGGAATATTATGCCAGTCAGAGCCCAAGAATATTATGCCAGTCAGATACCAGGAATATTATGCCAGTCAGAGCCCAGGAATATTATGCCAGTCAGAGCCCAGGAATACTGTGCCAGTCAGATACCAGTAATAGTGTGCCAGTCAGATACCATTAATATTATGACAGTCAGAAACCAGGAATATTATGCAAGTCAGATACCAGGAATATTATGCCAAATCAGAGCCCAGGAATATTGTGCCAGTCAGATACCAGGAATAGTGTGCCAGACAAAGCCCAGGAATAGTATGCCAGTCAGAGCCCAGGAATATTATGCCAAATCAGAGCCCAGGAATATTATGCCAGTCAGAGACCAGGAATATTGTGCCAGTCAGATACCAGTAATAGTGTGCCAGTCAGATACCAGTATTCTAGTGCCAGTCAGAGCCCAGGAATAGTGTGCCAGTCAGAGCCCAGGAATATTATGCCAGTCAGAGACCAGGAATATTATGCCAATTAGAGCCCAGGAATAGTGTGCCAGTCAGAGCCCAGGAAGATTATGCCAGTCAGAGCCCAGGAATATTGTGCCAGTCAGATCCCAGTAATAGTGTGCCAGTCAGATACCAGTATTGTAGTGCCAGTCAGAGCCCAGGAATATTATGCCAGTCAGAACCCAGGAATATTATGCCAGTCAGAGCCCAGGAATATTATGCCAGTCAGAGCCCAGGAAAAGTATGCCAGTCAGAGCCCAGGAATAGTGTGCCAGTCAGAGCCCAGGAATATTATGCCAGTCAGAGACCAGGAATATTATGCCAATCAGAGCCCAGGAATAGTGTGCCAGTCAGAGCCCAGGAAGATTATGCTAGTCAGAGCCCAGGAATATTGTGCGAGTCAAATACCAGTAATAGTGTGCCAGTCAGATACCAGTATTATAGTGCCAGTCAGAGCCCAGGAATATTATGCCAGTCTGAACCCAGGAATATTATGCCAGTCAGAGACCAGGAATATTATGCCAGTCAGAGCCCAGTAATATATTGCCAGTCAGAGCCCATGAATATTATGCTAGTCACAGCCCAGGAATATTATGCCAGTCAGATACCAGGAATAGTGTGCCAGTCAGAGTACAGGAATATTATGCCAGTCACATACCAGGAATATTATGCCAGTCAGAGCCCAGTAATATAGTGTCAGCCAGAGCCCAGTAATATATTGACACTCAGAGCCCAGGAATATTATGCCAGTCAGAACCTAGTTATATTATGCCAGTCAGAGCGCAGTAATATAGTGCCAGCCAGATGCCCAGTAATATAGTGCCAGCCAGAGCCCAGTAATATAGTGCCAGCCAGGGCCCAGTAATATAGTGCCAGTCAGAGCCCAGAAATATTATGCCAAATCAGAGCCTAGGAATATTATGCCAGTCAGAGCCCAGTAATATAGTGCCAGTCAGAGCCCAGTAATATAGTGCCAGCCAGATGCCCAGTAATATAGTGCCAGCCAGATGCCCAGTAATATAGTGCCAGCCAGAGCCCAGTAATATAGTGCCAGTCAGAGCCCAGGAATATTATGCCAAATCAGAGCCCAGGAATATTATGCCAGTCAGAGCCCAGGAATATTATGCCAGTCAGAGCCCAGGAATATTATGCCAGTCAGAGCCCAGGAAAAGTATGCCAGTCAGAGCCAAGGAATAGTGTGCCAGTCAGATACCAGGAATATTATGCCAGTCAGAGCCAAGGAATATTATGCCAGTCAGAGCCCAGGAATACTGTGCCAATCAGATACCAGTAATAGTGTGCCAGTCAGATACCATTAATATTATGACAGTCAGAGCCCAGGAATATTATGCCAGTCAGAGCCCAGGAATACTGTGCCAGTCAGATACCAATAATAGTGTGCCAGTCAGATACCATTACTATTATGACAGTCAGAGCCCAGGAATATTATGCCAGTCAGATACCAGGAATATTATGCCAAATCAGAGCCCAGGAATATTGTGCCAGTCAGACACCAGGAATAGTGTGCCAGTCAAAGCCCAGGAATAGTATGCCAGTCAGAGCATAGGAATATTATGCCAAATCAGAGCCAAGGAATATTATGCCAGTCAGAGCCCAGGAATATTATGCCAGTCAGAGCCCAGGAATATTATGCCAGTCAGAGCCCAGGAATAGTGTGCCAGTCAGAGCCCAGGAAGATTATGCCAGTCAGAGCCCAGGAATATTGTGCCAGTCAGATACCAGTAATAGTGTGTCAGTCAGATACCAGTATTATAGTGCCTTTCAGAGCCCAGGAATATTATGCCAGTCAGAGACCAGGAATATTATGCCAGTCAGAGCCCAGGAATATTATGCCAGTCAGAGCCCAGGAAAAGTATGCCAGTCAGAGCCCAGGAATAGTGTGCCAGTCAGAGCCCAGGAATATTATGCCAGTCAGAGACCAGGAATATTATGCCAATCAGAGCCCAGGAATAGTGTTCCAGTCAGAGCCCAGGAAGATTATGCTTGTCAGAGCCCAGGAATATTGTGCGAGTCAAATACCAGTAATAATGTGCCAGTCAGATACCAGTATTATAGTGTCAGTCAGAGCCCAGGAATATTATGCCAGTCTGAACCCAGGAATATTATGCAAGTCAGAGACCATGAATATTATGCCAGTCAGAGCCCAGTAATATATTGCCAGTCAGAGCCCAGGAATATTATGCTAGTCAGAGCCCAGGAATATTATGCCAGTCAGATACCAGGAATAGTGTGCCAGTCAGAGACCAGGAATATTATGCCAGTCACATACCAGGAATATTATGCCAGTCAGAGCCCAGTAATATAGTGTCAGCCAGAGCCCAGTAATATAGTGACACTCAGAGCCCAGGAATATTATGCCAGTCAGAGCCCAGTTATATTATGCCAGTCAGAGCGCAGTAATATAGTGCCAGCCAGATGCCCAGTAATATAGTGCTAGCCAGAGCCCAGTAATATAGTGCCAGCCAGGGCCCAGTAATATAGTGCCAGTCAGAGCCCAGGAATATTATGCCAAATCAGAGCCTAGGAATATTATGCCAGTCAGAGCCCTGTAATATAGTGCCAGTCAGAGCCCAGTAATATAGTGCCAGCCAGATGCCCAGTAATATAGTGCCAGCCAGAGCCCAGTAATATACTGCCAGTCAGAGCCCAGGAATATTATGCCAAATCAGAGCCCAGGAATATTATGCCAGTCAGAGCCCAGGAAAAGTATGCCAGTCAGACCCAAGGAATAGTGTGCCAGTCAGAGACCAGGAATATTATACCGATCAGAGCCCAGGAATAGTGTGCCAGTCAGAGCCCAGGAAGATTATGCCAGTCAGAGCCCAGGAATATTGTGCAAGTCAAATACCAGTAATAGTGTTCCAGTCATATACCAGGAATATTATGCCAGTCAGAGCCAAGGAATATTATGCCAGTCAGAGCCCAGGAATACTGTGCCAGTCAGATACCAGTAATAGTGTGCCAGTCAGAGACCAGGAATATTATGCCAGTCACATACCAGGAATATTATGCCAGTCAGAGCCCAGTAATATAGTGTCAGCCAGAGCCCAGTAATATAGTGACACTCAGAGCCCAGGAATATTATGACAGTCAGAGCCCAGGAATATTATGCCAGTCAGATACCAGGAATATTATGCCAAATCAAAGCCCAGGAATATTTTGCCAGTTAGACACCAGGAATAGTGTGCCAGTCAAAGCCCAGGAATAGTATGCCAGTCAGAGCATAGGAATATTTAGCCAAATCAAAGCCCAGGAATATTATGCCAGTCAGAGCCCAGGAATATTATGCCAGTCAGAGCCCAGGAATATTATGCCAGTCAGAGACCAGGAATATTTTGCCAATCAGAGCCCAGGAAAAGTGTGCCAGTCAGAGCCCAGGAAGATTATGCCAGTCAGAGCCCAGGAATATTGTGCCAGTCAGATCCCAGTAAGAGTGTGCCAGTCAGATACCAGTATTATAGTGCCAGTCAGAGCCCAGGAATATTATGCCAGTCAGAGCCCAAGAATATTATGCCAGTCAGATACCAGGAATATTATGCCAGTCAGAGCCCAGGAATATTATGCCAGTCAGAGCCCAGGAATACTGTGCCAGTCAGATACCAGTAATAGTGTGCCAGTCAGATACCATTAATATTATGACAGTCAGATCCCAGTAATAGTGTGCCAGTCAGATACCAGTATTATAGTGCCAGTCAGAGCCCAGGAATATTATGCCAGTCAGAGCCCAAGAATATTATGCCAGTCAGATACCAGGAATATTATGCCAGTCAGAGCCCAGGAATATTATGCCAGTCAGAGCCCAGGAATACTGTGCCAGTCAGATACCAGTAATAGTGTGCCAGTCAGATACCATTAATATTATGACAGTCAGAACACAGGAATATTATGCCAGTCAGATACCAGGAATATTATGCCAAATCAAAGCCAAGGAATATTGTGCCAGTCAGATACCAGGAATAGTGTGCCAGTCAGAGCCCAGGAATATTGTGCCAGTCAGATACCAGTAATAGAGTGCCAGTCAGATACCAGTATTATAGTGCCAGTCAGAACCCAGGAATATTATGCCAGTCAGAACCCAGGAATATTATGCCAGTCAGATCCCAGGAATATTATGCCAGTCAGAGCCCAGGAATATTATGCCAAATCAGAGCCCAGGAATATTATGCCAGTCAGAGCCCAGGAATATTATGCCAGTCAGAGCCCAGGAAAAGTATGCCAGTCAGAGCCAAGGAATAGTGTGCCAGTCAGATACCAGGAATATTATGCCAGTCAGAGCCAAGGAATATTATGCCAGTCAGAGCCCAGGAATATTATGACAGTCAGAAACCATGAATAGTGTGCCACTCAGAGCCCAGGAATATTATGCCAGTCAGAGCCCAGGAATATTATGCCAGTCAGAGCCCAGGAATACTGTGCCAGTCAGATACCAGTAATAGTGTGCCAGTCAGATACCATTAATATTATGACAGTCAGAACCCAGTAATATTATGCCAGTCAGAGCCCAGTAATAGTGTGCCAGTCAGAGCCCAGTAATAGTGTGCCAGTCAGAGCCCAGGAATATTATGCCAGTCAGATACCAGGAATATTATGCCAGTCAGAGCCCAGGAATATTATGCCAGTCAGAGCCCAGGAATACTGTGCCAGTCAGATACCAGTAATAGTGTGCCAGTCAGATACCATTAATATTATGACAGTCAGAACCCAGGAATATTATGCAAGTCAGATACCAGGAATATTATGCCAAATCAGAGCCCAGGAATATTGTGCCAGTCAGATACCAGGAATAGTGTGCCAGTCAGAGCCCAGGAATATTATGCCAGTCAGAGCCCAGTAACATTATGCCAGTCAGAGCCCAGTAATATTGTGCCAGTCAGAGCCCAGGAATATTATGCCAGTCAGAGCCCAGGAATATTATGCCAGTCAAATACCAGGAATATTATGCCAGTCAGATACCAGGAATATTATGCCAGTCAGAGCCCAGGAATATTATGCCAGTCAGAGCCCAGGAATATTGTGCCAGTCAGATACCAGTAATAGTGTTCCAGTCAGATACCATTAATATTATGACAGTCAGAGCCCAGGAATATTATGCCAGTCAGAGCCCAGGAATATTATGCCAGTCAGATGCCAGGAATAGTGTGCCAGTCAGAGCCCAGGAATATTGTGCCAGTCAGATACCAGTAATAGTGTGCCAGTCAGATACCATTAATATTATGACAGTCAGAGACCAGGAATATTATGCCAGTCAGAGCCCAGGAATATTATGCCAGTCAGATGCCAGGAATAGTGTGCCAGTCAGAGCCCAGGAATATTGTGCCAGTCAGATACCAGCAATAGTGTGCCAGTCAAAGCCCAGGAATAGTATGCCAGTCAGAGCACAGGAATATTATGCCAAATCAGAGCCCAGAAATATTATGCCAGTCAGAGACCAGGAATATTATGCCAGTCAGAGCCCAGGAATATTATGCCAGTCAGAGCCCAGGAATTGTGTGCCAGTCAGAGCCCAGGAAGATTATGCCAGTCAGAGCCAAGGAATATTGTGCCAGTCAGATACCAGGAATAGTGTGCCAGTCAGAGCCCAGGAATATTATGCCAGTCAGAGCCCAGGAATATTATGCCAGTCAGAGCCCAGTAATATAGTGCCAGCCAGAGCCCAGTAATATTATGCCAGTCAGATACCAGTAATATAGTGCCAATCAGAGACCAGTAACATTATGCCAGTCAGAGCCCAGGAATATTATGCCAGTCAGAGCCCAGGAATATTATGCCTGTCAGATACCAGGAATATAGTGCCAGCCATGGCCCAGAATATTATGCCAGTAATAGCCCAGTAATATAGTGTCAACCAGAGCCCAGTAATATAGTGCCACTCAGAGCCCAGGAATATTATGCCAGTCAGAGCCCAGTAATATTATGCCAGTCAGAGCCCAGTAATATAGTGCCAGCCAGAGCACAGTAATATAGTGCCAGCCAGAGCCCAGTAATATTATGCCAGTCAGATACCAGTAATATAGTGCCAATCAGAGACCAGTAACATTATGCCAGTCAGAGCCCAGGAATATTATGCCAGTCAGAGCCCAGGAATATTATGCCTGTCAGATACCAGGAATATAGTGCCAGCCATGGCCCAGAATATTATGCCAGTAATAGCCCAGTAATATAGTGTCAACCAGAGCCCAGTAATATAGTGCCACTCAGAGCCCAGGAATATTATGCCTGTCAGAGCCCAGTAATATTATGCCAGTCAGAGCCCAGTAATATTGTGCCACTCAGAGCCCAGTAATAGTGTGCCAGTGAGATACCAGGAATATTGTGCCATTCAGAGCCCAGTAGTATTGTCCCACTCAGAGCCCAGTAATATTGTGCCAGTCAGATACCAGGAATATTATGCCATTTCAGAGCCCAGTAATATTGTGCCAGTCAGAATCCAGTAATATTGTGCCAGTCAGAGCCCAAAAATATTGTGTCACTCAGAGCCCAGTAATTGTGTGCCACTCAGATACAAGGAATATAGTGCCAGTCAGAGCCCAGTAATAGTGTGACAGTCAGAACCCAGTAATATTGTGCCAGTCAGAGCCCAGGAATATTGTGCCAGTCAGACACCAGTAATATAGTGTCAGTCAGATACCAGGAATATTGTGCCAGTCAGATACCAGGAATATTGTGCCAGTCAGAGCCCAGTAACGTTGTGCCAGTAAGAGCCCAGGAATATTGTGCCAGTCAGACACCAGTAATATAGTGCCAGTCAGATACCAGGAATATTGTGCCAGTCAAAATCCAGGAATATTGTGCAAGTCAGATAACAGGAATATTGTGCCAGTCTGAGCCCAGGAATATTGTGCCAGTCAGATACCATTAAAATAGTGCAAGTCAGAGCCCAGTAATATTATGCCAGTCAGAGCCCAGTAATATTCTGCCAGTCAGAGCATAGTAATATTATGCCAGTCAGATACCAGTAATATAGTGCCAATCAGAGCCCAGGAACATTATGCCAGTCAGAGCCCAGTAATAGTGTGCCAGTCAGAGCCCAGGAATATTATGCCAGTCAGAGCCCAGGAATATTATGCCAGTCAGATACCAGAAATATTATGCCAGTCAGATACCAGTAAAATTGTGCCAGTCAGAGCCCAGGAATATTGTGCCAGTCAGATACCAGTAAAATAGTGCAAGTCAGAGCCCAGTAATATTATGCCAGTCAGAGCCCAGTAATATTCTGCCAGTCAGAGCCTAGTAATATTATGCCAGTCAGATACCAGTAATATAGTGCCAATCAGAGCCCAGTAACATTATGCCAGTCAGAGCCCAGTAATAGTGTGCCAGTCAGAGCCCAGGAATGTTATGCCAGTCAGAGCCCAGGAATATTATGCCAGTCAAATACCAGGAATATTATGCCAGTCAGATACCAGGAATATTATGCCAGTCAGAGCCCAGGAATATTATGCCAGTCAGAGCCCAGGAATACTGTGCCAGTCAGATACCAGTAATATAGTGCCAGTCAGATACCATTAATATTATGACAGTCAGAGCCCAGGAATATTATGCCAGTCAGAGCCCAGGAATATTATGCCAGTCAGATGCCAGGAATAGTGTGCCAGTCAGAGCCCAGGAATATTGTGCCAGTCAGATACCAGGAATAGTGTGCCAGTCAAAGCCCAGGAATAGTATGCCAGTCAGAGCACAGGAATATTATGCCAAATCAGAGCCCAGAAATATTATGCCAGTCAGAGCCCAGGAATATTATGCCAGTCAGAGCCCAGGAATATTATGCCAATCAGAGCCCAGGAATAGTGTGCCAGTCAGAGCCCAGGAAGATTATGCCAGTCAGAGCCAAGGAATATTGTGCCAGTCAGATACCAGGAATAGTGTGCCAGTCAGAGCCCAGGAATATTATGCCAGTCAGAGCCCAGGAATATTATGCCAGTCAGAGCCCAGTAATATAGTGCCAGCCAGAGCCCAGTAATATTATGCCAGTCAGATACCAGTAATATAGTGCCAATCAGAGACCAGTAACATTATGCCAGTCAGAGCCCAAGAATATTATGCCAGTCAGAGCCCAGTAATATTATGCCAGCCATGGCCCAGAATATTATGCCAGTAATAGCCCAGTAATATAGTGTCAACCAGAGCCCAGTAATATAGTGCCACTCAGAGCCCAGGAATATTATGCCAGTCAGATCCCAGTAATATTATGCCAGTCAGAGCCCAGTAATATAGTGCCAGCCAGAGCCCAGTAATATAGTGTCAGCCAGATGCCCAGTAATATAGTGCCAGCCAGAGCCCAGTAATATAGTGCCAGCCAGATGCCCAGTAATATAGTGCCAGCCAGAGCCCAGTAATATAGTGCCAGTCAGAGTCCAGGAATATTATGCCAAATCAGAGCCCAGGAATATTATGCCAGTCAGAGCCCAGGAAAAGTATGCCAGTCAGAGCCAAGGAATAGTGTGCCAGTCAGAGCCCAGGAATATTATGCCACTCAGAGCCCAGGAATATTATGCCACTCAGAGCCCAGGAATACTATGCTAGTCAGATACCAGGAATAGTGTGCCAGTCAGAGCCCAGGAATATTATGTCAGTCAGATACCAGAAATAGTTTGCCAGTCAGAGCCCAGGAAGATTATGCCAGTCAGAGCCCAGGAATATTGTGCCAGTCAGATACCAGTAATAGTGCACCAGTCAGATACCAGTATTATAGTGCCAGTCAGAGCCCAGGAATATTATGCCAGTCCGAGACCAGGAATATTATGCAAGTCAGAACCCAGGAATATTATGCCAGTCAGATACCAGGAATAGTGTGCATGTCAGAGCCCAGTAATATTATGACAGTCAGAAACCAGGAATAGTGTGCCAGTCAGAGCCCAGGAATATTATGCCAGTCAGAGCCCAGTAATATAGTGCCAGCCAGAGCCCAGTAATATTATGCCAGTCAGATACCAGTAATATAGTGCCAATCAGAGCCCAGTAACATTATGCCAGTCAGAGCCCAGTAATAGTGTGCCAGTCAGAGCCCAGGAATATTATGCCAGTCAGATACCAGGAATATTATGCCAGTCAGAGCCCAGGAATATTATGCCAGTCAGAGCCCAGGAATATTATGCCAGTCAGAGTCCAGGAATACTGTGCCAGTCAAATACCAGTAATAGTGTGCCAGTCAGATACCATTAATATTATGACAGTCAGAGCCCAGGAATAGTATGCCAGTCAGAGCCCAGGAATATTATGCCAAATCAGAGCCCAGAAATATTATGCCAGTCAGAGACCAGGAATATTATGCCAGTCAGAGCCCAGGAATATTATGCCAGTCAGAGCCCAGGAATAGTGTGCCAGTCAGAGCCCAGGAAGATTATGCCAGTCAGAGCCAAGGAATATTGTGCCAGTCAGATACCAGGAATAGTGTGCCAGTCAGAGCCCAGGAATATTATGCCAGTCAGAGCCCAGGAATATTATGCCAGTCAGAGCCCAGTAATATAGTGTCAGCCAGAGCCCAGTAATATAGTGACACTCAGAGCCCAGGAATATTATGCCAGTCAGAGCCCAGTTATATTATGCCAGTCAGAGCGCAGTAATATAGTGCCAGCCAGATGCCCAGTAATATAGTGCTAGCCAGAGCCCAGTAATATAGTGCCAGCCAGGGCCCAGTAATATAGTGCCAGTCAGAGCCCAGGAATATTATGCCAAATCAGAGCCTAGGAATATTATGCCAGTCAGAGCCCTGTAATATAGTGCCAGTCAGAGCCCAGTAATATAGTGCCAGCCAGATGCCCAGTAATATAGTGCCAGCCAGAGCCCAGTAATATACTGCCAGTCAGAGCCCAGGAATATTATGCCAAATCAGAGCCCAGGAATATTATGCCAGTCAGAGCCCAGGAAAAGTATGCCAGTCAGACCCAAGGAATAGTGTGCCAGTCAGAGACCAGGAATATTATACCGATCAGAGCCCAGGAATAGTGTGCCAGTCAGAGCCCAGGAAGATTATGCCAGTCAGAGCCCAGGAATATTGTGCAAGTCAAATACCAGTAATAGTGTTCCAGTCATATACCAGGAATATTATGCCAGTCAGAGCCAAGGAATATTATGCCAGTCAGAGCCCAGGAATACTGTGCCAGTCAGATACCAGTAATAGTGTGCCAGTCAGAGACCAGGAATATTATGCCAGTCACATACCAGGAATATTATGCCAGTCAGAGCCCAGTAATATAGTGTCAGCCAGAGCCCAGTAATATAGTGACACTCAGAGCCCAGGAATATTATGACAGTCAGAGCCCAGGAATATTATGCCAGTCAGATACCAGGAATATTATGCCAAATCAAAGCCCAGGAATATTTTGCCAGTTAGACACCAGGAATAGTGTGCCAGTCAAAGCCCAGGAATAGTATGCCAGTCAGAGCATAGGAATATTTAGCCAAATCAAAGCCCAGGAATATTATGCCAGTCAGAGCCCAGGAATATTATGCCAGTCAGAGCCCAGGAATATTATGCCAGTCAGAGACCAGGAATATTTTGCCAATCAGAGCCCAGGAAAAGTGTGCCAGTCAGAGCCCAGGAAGATTATGCCAGTCAGAGCCCAGGAATATTGTGCCAGTCAGATCCCAGTAATAGTGTGCCAGTCAGATACCAGTATTATAGTGCCAGTCAGAGCCCAGGAATATTATGCCAGTCAGAGCCCAAGAATATTATGCCAGTCAGATACCAGGAATATTATGCCAGTCAGAGCCCAGGAATATTATGCCAGTCAGAGCCCAGGAATACTGTGCCAGTCAGATACCAGTAATAGTGTGCCAGTCAGATACCATTAATATTATGACAGTCAGATCCCAGTAATAGTGTGCCAGTCAGATACCAGTATTATAGTGCCAGTCAGAGCCCAGGAATATTATGCCAGTCAGAGCCCAAGAATATTATGCCAGTCAGATACCAGGAATATTATGCCAGTCAGAGCCCAGGAATATTATGCCAGTCAGAGCCCAGGAATACTGTGCCAGTCAGATACCAGTAATAGTGTGCCAGTCAGATACCATTAATATTATGACAGTCAGAACACAGGAATATTATGCCAGTCAGATACCAGGAATATTATGCCAAATCAAAGCCAAGGAATATTGTGCCAGTCAGATACCAGGAATAGTGTGCCAGTCAGAGCCCAGGAATATTGTGCCAGTCAGATACCAGTAATAGAGTGCCAGTCAGATACCAGTATTATAGTGCCAGTCAGAACCCAGGAATATTATGCCAGTCAGAACCCAGGAATATTATGCCAGTCAGATCCCAGGAATATTATGCCAGTCAGAGCCCAGGAATATTATGCCAAATCAGAGCCCAGGAATATTATGCCAGTCAGAGCCCAGGAATATTATGCCAGTCAGAGCCCAGTAAAAGTATGCCAGTCAGAGCCAAGGAATAGTGTGCCAGTAAGATACCAGGAATATTATGCCAGTCAGAGCCAAGGAATATTATGCCAGTCAGAGCCCAGGAATATTATGACAGTCAGAAACCATGAATAGTGTGCCACTCAGAGCCCAGGAATATTATGCCAGTCAGAGCCCAGGAATATTATGCCAGTCAGAGCCCAGGAATACTGTGCCAGTCAGATACCAGTAATAGTGTGCCAGTCAGATACCATTAATATTATGACAGTCAGAACCCAGTAATATTATGCCAGTCAGAGCCCAGTAATAGTGTGCCAGTCAGAGCCCAGTAATAGTGTGCCAGTCAGAGCCCAGGAATATTATGCCAGTCAGATACCAGGAATATTATGCCAGTCAGAGCCCAGGAATATTATGCCAGTCAGAGCCCAGGAATACTGTGCCAGTCAGATACCAGTAATAGTGTGCCAGTCAGATACCATTAATATTATGACAGTCAGAACCCAGGAATATTATGCAAGTCAGATACCAGGAATATTATGCCAAATCAGAGCCCAGGAATATTGTGCCAGTCAGATACCAGGAATAGTGTGCCAGTCAGAGCCCAGGAATATTATGCCAGTCAGAGCCCAGTAACATTATGCCAGTCAGAGCCCAGTAATATTGTGCCAGTCAGAGCCCAGGAATATTATGCCAGTCAGAGCCCAGGAATATTATGCCAGTCAAATACCAGGAATATTATGCCAGTCAGATACCAGGAATATTATGCCAGTCAGAGCCCAGGAATATTATGCCAGTCAGAGCCCAGGAATATTGTGCCAGTCAGATACCAGTAATAGTGTTCCAGTCAGATACCATTAATATTATGACAGTCAGAGCCCAGGAATATTATGCCAGTCAGAGCCCAGGAATATTATGCCAGTCAGATGCCAGGAATAGTGTGCCAGTCAGAGCCCAGGAATATTGTGCCAGTCAGATACCAGTAATAGTGTGCCAGTCAGATACCATTAATATTATGACAGTCAGAGACCAGGAATATTATGCCAGTCAGAGCCCAGGAATATTATGCCAGTCAGATGCCAGGAATAGTGTGCCAGTCAGAGCCCAGGAATATTGTGCCAGTCAGATACCAGCAATAGTGTGCCAGTCAAAGCCCAGGAATAGTATGCCAGTCAGAGCACAGGAATATTATGCCAAATCAGAGCCCAGAAATATTATGCCAGTCAGAGACCAGGAATATTATGCCAGTCAGAGCCCAGGAATATTATGCCAGTCAGAGCCCAGGAATAGTGTGCCATTCAGAGCCCAGGAAGATTATGCCAGTCAGAGCCAAGGAATATTGTGCCAGTCAGATACCAGGAATAGTGTGCCAGTCAGAGCCCAGGAATATTATGCCAGTCAGAGCCCAGGAATATTATGCCAGTCAGAGCCCAGTAATATAGTGCCAGCCAGAGCCCAGTAATATTATGCCAGTCAGATACCAGTAATATAGTGCCAATCAGAGACCAGTAACATTATGCCAGTCAGAGCCCAGGAATATTATGCCAGTCAGAGCCCAGGAATATTATGCCTGTCAGATACCAGGAATATAGTGCCAGCCATGGCCCAGAATATTATGCCAGTAATAGCCCAGTAATATAGTGTCAACCAGAGCCCAGTAATATAGTGCCACTCAGAGCCCAGGAATATTATGCCAGTCAGAGCCCAGTAATATTATGCCAGTCAGAGCCCAGTAATATAGTGCCAGCCAGAGCCCAGTAATATAGTGCCAGCCAGAGCCCAGTAATATTATGCCAGTCAGATACCAGTAATATAGTGCCAATCAGAGACCAGTAACATTATGCCAGTCAGAGCCCAGGAATATTATGCCAGTCAGAGCCCAGGAATATTATGCCTGTCAGATACCAGGAATATAGTGCCAGCCATGGCCCAGAATATTATGCCAGTAATAGCCCAGTAATATAGTGTCAATCAGAGCCCAGTAATATAGTGCCACTCAGAGCCCAGGAATATTATGCCAGTCAGAGCCCAGTAATATTATGCCAGTCAGAGCCCAGTAATATTGTGCCACTCAGAGCCCAGTAATAGTGTGCCAGTGAGATACCAGGAATATTGTGCCATTCAGAGCCCAGTAGTATTGTCCCACTCAGAGCCCAGTAATATTGTGCCAGTCAGATACCAGGAATATTATGCCATTTCAGAGCCCAGTAATATTGTGCCAGTCAGAATCCAGTAATATTGTGCCAGTCAGAGCCCAAAAATATTGTGTCACTCAGAGCCCAGTAATTGTGTGCCACTCAGATACAAGGAATATAGTGCCAGTCAGAGCCCAGTAATAGTGTGACAGTCAGAACCCAGTAATATTGTGCCAGTCAGAGCCCAGGAATATTGTGCCAGTCAGAGACCAGTAATATAGTGTCAGTCAGATACCAGGAATATTGTGCCAGTCAGATACCAGGAATATTGTGCCAGTCAGAGCCCAGTAACGTTGTGCCAGTAAGAGCCCAGGAATATTGTGCCAGTCAGACACCAGTAATATAGTGCCAGTCAGATACCAGGAATATTGTGCCAGTCAAAATCCAGGAATATTGTGCAAGTCAGATAACAGGAATATTGTGCCAGTCAGAGCCCAGGAATATTGTGCCAGTCAGATACCATTAAAATAGTGCAAGTCAGAGCCCAGTAATATTATGCCAGTCAGAGCCCAGTAATATTCTGCCAGTCAGAGCATAGTAATATTATGCCAGTCAGATACCAGTAATATAGTGCCAATCAGAGCCCAGGAACATTATGCCAGTCAGAGCCCAGTAATAGTGTGCCAGTCAGAGCCCAGGAATATTATGCCAGTCAGAGCCCAGGAATATTATGCCAGTCAGATACCAGAAATATTATGCCAGTCAGATACCAGTAAAATTGTGCCAGTCAGAGCCCAGGAATATTGTGCCAGTCAGATACCAGTAAAATAGTGCAAGTCAGAGCCCAGTAATATTATGCCAGTCAGAGCCCAGTAATATTCTGCCAGTCAGAGCCTAGTAATATTATGCCAGTCAGATACCAGTAATATAGTGCCAATCAGAGCCCAGTAACATTATGCCAGTCAGAGCCCAGTAATAGTGTGCCAGTCAGAGCCCAGGAATATTATGCCAGTCAGAGCCCAGGAATATTATGCCAGTCAAATACCAGGAATATTATGCCAGTCAGATACCAGGAATATTATGCCAGTCAGAGCCCAGGAATATTATGCCAGTCAGAGCCCAGGAATACTGTGCCAGTCAGATACCAGTAATATAGTGCCAGTCAGATACCATTAATATTATGACAGTCAGAGCCCAGGAATATTATGCCAGTCAGAGCCCAGGAATATTATGCCAGTCAGATGCCAGGAATAGTGTGCCAGTCAGAGCCCAGGAATATTGTGCCAGTCAGATACCAGGAATAGTGTGCCAGTCAAAGCCCAGGAATAGTATGCCAGTCAGAGCACAGGAATATTATGCCAAATCAGAGCCCAGAAATATTATGCCAGTCAGAGCCCAGGAATATTATGCCAGTCAGAGCCCAGGAATATTATGCCAGTCAGAGCCCAGGAATAGTGTGCCAGTCAGAGCCCAGGAAGATTATGCCAGTCAGAGCCAAGGAATATTGTGCCAGTCAGATACCAGGAATAGTGTGCCAGTCAGAGCCCAGGAATATTATGCCAGTCAGAGCCCAGGAATATTATGCCAGTCAGAGCCCAGTAATATAGTGCCAGCCAGAGCCCAGTAATATTATGCCAGTCAGATACCAGTAATATAGTGCCAATCAGAGACCAGTAACATTATGCCAGTCAGAGCCCAAGAATATTATGCCAGTCAGAGCCCAGTAATATTATGCCTGTCAGATACCAGGAATATAGTGCCAGCCATGGCCCAGAATATTATGCCAGTAATAGCCCAGTAATATAGTGTCAACCAGAGCCCAGTAATATAGTGCCACTCAGAGCCCAGGAATATTATGCCAGTCAGAGCCCAGTAATATTATGCCAGTCAGAGCCCAGTAATATAGTGCCAGCCAGAGCCCAGTAATATAGTGCCAGCCAGATGCCCAGTAATATAGTGCCAGCCAGAGCCCAGTAATATAGTGCCAGCCAGATGCCCAGTAATATAGTGCCAGCCAGAGCCCAGTAATATAGTGCCAGTCAGAGTCCAGGAATATTATGCCAAATCAGAGCCCAGGAATATTATGCCAGTCAGAGCCCAGGAAAAGTATGCCAGTCAGAGCCAAGGAATAGTGTGCCAGTCAGAGCCCAGGAATATTATGCCACTCAGAGCCCAGGAATATTATGCCACTCAGAGCCCAGGAATACTATGCTAGTCAGATACCAGGAATAGTGTGCCAGTCAGAGCCCAGGAATATTATGTCAGTCAGATACCAGAAATAGTTTGCCAGTCAGAGCCCAGGAAGATTATGCCAGTCAGAGCCCAGGAATATTGTGCCAGTCAGATACCAGTAATAGTGCACCAGTCAGATACCAGTATTATAGTGCCAGTCAGAGCCCAGGAATATTATGCCAGTCCGAGACCAGGAATATTATGCAAGTCAGAACCCAGGAATATTATGCCAGTCAGATACCAGGAATAGTGTGCATGTCAGAGCCCAGTAATATTATGACAGTCAGAAACCAGGAATAGTGTGCCAGTCAGAGCCCAGGAATATTATGCCAGTCAGAGCCCAGTAATATAGTGCCAGCCAGAGCCCAGTAATATTATGCCAGTCAGATACCAGTAATATAGTGCCAATCAGAGCCCAGTAACATTATGCCAGTCAGAGCCCAGTAATAGTGTGCCAGTCAGAGCCCAGGAATATTATGCCAGTCAGATACCAGGAATATTATGCCAGTCAGAGCCCAGGAATATTATGCCAGTCAGAGCCCAGGAATATTATGCCAGTCAGAGTCCAGGAATACTGTGCCAGTCAAATACCAGTAATAGTGTGCCAGTCAGATACCATTAATATTATGACAGTCAGAGCCCAGGAATAGTATGCCAGTCAGAGCCCAGGAATATTATGCCAAATCAGAGCCCAGAAATATTATGCCAGTCAGAGACCAGGAATATTATGCCAGTCAGAGCCCAGGAATATTATGCCAGTCAGAGCCCAGGAATAGTGTGCCAGTCAGAGCCCAGGAAGATTATGCCAGTCAGAGCCAAGGAATATTGTGCCAGTCAGATACCAGGAATAGTGTGCCAGTCAGAGCCCAGGAATATTATGCCAGTCAGAGCCCAGGAATATTATGCCAGTCAGAGCCCAGTAATATAGTGCCAGCCAGAGCCCAGTAATATTATGCCAGTCAGATACCAGTAATATAGTGCCAATCAGAGACCAGTAACATTATGCCAGTCAGAGCCCAGGAATATTATGCCAGTCAGAGCCCAGGAATATTATGCCTGTCAGATACCAGGAATATAGTGCCAGCCATGGCCCAGAATATTATGCCAGTAATAGCCCAGTAATATAGTGTCAACCAGAGCCCAGTAATATAGTGCCACTCAGAGCCCAGGAATATTATGCCAGTCAGAGCCCAGTAATATTATGCCAGTCAGAGCCCAGTAATATAGTGCCAGCCAGAGCCCAGTAATATAGTGCCAGCCAGATGCCCAGTAATATAGTGCCAGCCAGAGCCCAGTAATATAGTGCCAGCCAGATACCCAGTAATATAGTGCCAGTCAGAGTCCAGGAATATTATGCCAAATCAGAGCCCAGGAATATTATGCCAGTCAGAGCCCAGGAAAAGTATGCCAGTCAGAGCCCAGGAATAGTGTGCCAGTCAGAGCCCAGGAATATTATGCCACTCAGAGCCCAGGAATATTATGCTAGTCAGATACCAGGAATAGTGTGCCAGTCAGAGCCCAGGAATATTATGTCAGTCAGATACCAGAAATAGTTTGCCAGTCAGAGCCCAGGAAGATTATGCCAGTCAGAGCCCAGGAATATTGTGCCAGTCAGATACCAGTAATAGTGCACCAGTCAGATACCAGTATTATAGTGCCAGTCAGAGCCCAGGAATATTATGCCAGTCAGAGACCAGGAATATTATGCAAGTCAGAACCCAGGAATATTATGCCAGTCAGATACCAGGAATAGTGTGCAAGTCAGAGCCCAGTAATATTATGACAGTCAGAAACCAGGAATAGTGTGCCAGTCAGAGCCCAGGAATATTATGCCAGTCAGAGCCCAGTAATATAGTGCCAGCCAGAGCCCAGTAATATTATGCCAGTCAGATACCAGTAATATAGTGCCAATCAGAGCCCAGTAACATTATGCCAGTCAGAGCCCAGTAATAGTGTGCCAGTCAGAGCCCAGGAATATTATGCCAGTCAGATACCAGGAATATTATGCCAGTCAGAGCCCAGGAATATTATGCCAGTCAGAGCCCAGGAATATTATGCCAGTCAGAGTCCAGGAATACTGTGCCAGTCAAATACCAGTAATAGTGTGCCAGTCAGATACCATTAATATTATGACAGTCAGAGCCCAGGAATATTATGACAGTCAGAGCCCAGGAATATTATGCCAGTCAGATGCCAGGAATAGTGTGCCAGTCAGAGCACAGGAATATTGTGCCAATCAGATACCAGGAATAGTGTGCCAGTCAAAGCCCAGGAATAGTGTGCCAATCAGATACCAGGAATAGTGTGCCAGTCAAAGCCCAGGAATAGTATGCCAGTCAGAGCCCAGGAATATTATGCCAAATCAGAGCCCAGGAATATTATGCCAGTCAGAGCCCAGGAATATTATGCCAGTCAGAGCCCAGGAATATTGTGCCAGTCAGATACCAGTAATAGTGTGCCAGTCAGATACCAGTATTATAGTGCCAGTCAGAGCCCAGGTATATTATGCAGTCAGAACCCAGGAATATTATGCCAGTCAGAACCCAGGAATATTATGCCAGTCAGAGACCAGGAATATTATGCCAGTCAGAGCCCAGTAATATATTTCCAGTCAGAGCCCAGGAATATTATGCTAGTCAGAGCCCAGGAATATTATGCCAGTCAGATACCAGGAATAGTGTGCCAGTTAGAGACCAGGAATATTATGCCAGTCACATACCAGGAATATTATGCCATTCAGAGCCCAGTAATATAGTGTCAGCCAGAGCCCAGTAATATAGTGCCACTCAGAGCCCAGGAATATTATGCCAGTCAGAGCCCAGTAATATTATGCCAGTCAGAGCCCAGTAATATAGTGCCAGCCAGATGCCCAGTAATATAGTGCCAGCCAGAGCCCAGTAATATAGTGCCACTCAGAGCCTTGGAATATTACTCCAGTCAGAGCCCAGTAATATTATGCCAGTCAGAGCCCAGTAATATAGTGCCAGCCAGAGCCCAGTAATATAGTGCCAGCCGGAGCCCAGTAATATAGTGCCAGCCAGAACCCAGTAATATAGTGCCAGCCAGATGCCCAGTAATATAGTGCCAGCCAGAGCCCAATTATATAGTGCCAGTCAGAGCCCAGGAATATTATGCCAAATCAGAGCCCTGGAATATTATGCCAGTCAGAGCCCAGTAATAGTGTGCCAGTCAGAGCCCAGGAATATTATGCCAGTCAGATACCAGGAATATTATGCCAGTCAGAGCCCAGGAATATTATGCCAGTCAGAGCCCAGGAATATTATGCCAGTCAGAGTCCAGGAATACTGTGCCAGTCAAATACCAGTAATAGTGTGCCAGTCAGATACCATTAATATTATGACAGTCAGAGCCCAGGAATATTATGACAGTCAGAGCCCAGGAATATTATGCCAGTCAGATGCCAGGAATAGTGTGCCAGTCAGAGCACAGGAATATTGTGCCAATCAGATACCAGGAATAGTGTGCCAGTCAAAGCCCAGGAATAGTGTGCCAATCAGATACCAGGAATAGTGTGCCAGTCAAAGCCCAGGAATAGTATGCCAGTCAGAGCCCAGGAATATTATGCCAAATCAGAGCCCAGGAATATTATGCCAGTCAGAGCCCAGGAATATTATGCCAGTCAGAGCCCAGGAATATTATGCCAGTCAGAGCCTAGGAATAGTGTGCCAGTCAGAGCCCAGGAAGATTATGCCAGTCAGAGCCCAGGAATATTGTGCCAGTCAGATACCAGTAATAGTGTGCCAGTCAGATACCAGTATTATAGTGCCAGTCAGAGCCCAGGAATATTATGCAGTCAGAACCCAGGAATATTATGCCAGTCAGAACCCAGGAATATTATGCCAGTCAGAGACCAGGAATATTATGCCAGTCAGAGCCCAGTAAAATATTTCCAGTCAGAGCCCAGGAATATTATGCTAGTCAGAGCCCAGGAATATTATGCCAGTCAGATACCAGGAATAGTGTGCCAGTTAGAGACCAGGAATATTATGCCAGTCACATACCAGGAATATTATGCCATTCAGAGCCCAGTAATATAGTGTCAGCCAGAGCCCAGTAATATAGTGCCACTCAGAGCCCAGGAATATTATGCCAGTCAGAGCCCAGTAATATTATGCCAGTCAGAGCCCAGTAATATAGTGCCAGCCAGATGCCCAGTAATATAGTGCCAGCCAGAGCCCAGTAATATAGTGCCACTCAGAGCCTTGGAATATTACTCCAGTCAGAGCCCAGTAATATTATGCCAGTCAGAGCCCAGTAATATAGTGCCAGCCAGAGCCCAGTAATATAGTGCCAGCCGGAGCCCAGTAATATAGTGCCAGCCAGAACCCAGTAATATAGTGCCAGCCAGATGCCCAGTAATATAGTGCCAGCCAGAGCCCAATTATATAGTGCCAGTCAGAGCCCAGGAATATTATGCCAAATCAGAGCCCTGGAATATTATGCCAGTCAGAGCCCTCGAATATTATTCCAGTCAGAGCACAGGAATATTATGCCAGTCAGAGCCCAGGAAAGTATGCCAGTCAGAGCCCAGGAATAGTGTGCCAGTCAGAGCCCAGGAATATTATGCCACTCAGAGCCCAGGAATATTATGCCATTCAGATACCAGGAATAGTGTGCCAGTCAGAGCCCAGGAATATTATGTCAGTCAGATACCAGGAATAGTGTGCCAGTCAGAGCCCAGGAAAATTATGCCAGTCAGAGCCCAGGAATATTGTGCCAGTCAGATACCAGTAATAGTGTGCCAGTCAGATACCAGTATTATAGTGCCAGTCAGAGCCCAGGAATATTATGCCAGTCAGAGACCAGGAATATTATGCCAGTCAGAACCCAGGAATAGTGTGCCAGTCAGTGACCAGGAATATTATGCCAGTCACATACCAGGAATATTATGCCAGTCAGAGCCCAGTAATATAGTGTCAGCCAGAGCCCAGTAATATAGTGCCACTCAGAGCCCAGGAATATTAGGCCAGTCAGAGCCCAGTAATATTATGCCAGTCAGAGCCCAGTAATATAGTGCCAGCCAGATGCCCAGTAATATAGTGCCAGCCAGAGCCCAGTAATATAGTGCCACTCAGAGCCTTGGAATATTACTCCAGTCAGAGCCCAGTAATATTATGCCAGTCAGAGCCCAGTAAAATAGTGCCAGCCAGAGCCCAGTAATATAGTGCCAGCCAGAGCCCAGCAATATAGTGCCAGCCAGATGCCCAGTAATATAGTGCCAGCCAGAGCCCAGTAATATAGTGCCAGTCAGAGCCCAGGAATATTATGTCAAATCAGAGCCCAGGAATATTATGCCAGTCAGAGCCCAGGAATATTATGCCAGTCAGAGCACAGGAATATTATGCCAGTCAGAGCCCAGGAAAAGTATGCCAGTCAGAGCCCAGGAATAGTGTGCCAGTCAGAGCCCAGGAATATTATGCCACTCAGAGCCCAGGAATATTATGCCAGTCAGATACCAGGAGTAGTGTGCCAGTCAGAGCCCAGGAATATTATGTCAGTCAGATACCAGGAATAGTGTGCCAGTCAGAGCCCAGGAAGATTATGCCAGTCAGAGCCCAGGAATATTGTGCCAGTCAGATACCAGTAATAGTGTGCCAGTCAGATACCAGTATTATAGTGCCAGTCAGAGCCCAAGAATATTATGCCAGTCAGAGACCAGGAATATTATGCCAGTCAGAACCAAGGAATATTATGCCAGTCAGATACCAGGAATAGTGTGCCAGTCAGAGCCCTGGAATATTATGATAGTCAGAAACCAGGAATAGTGTGCCAGTCAGAGCCCAGGAATATTATGCCAGTCAGAGCTCAGGAATATTATGCCAGTCAGAGCCCAGTAATATAGTGCCAGCCAGAGCCCAGTAATATAGTGCCAGCCAGAGCCCAGGAATATTATGTCAGTCAGAGCCCAGTAATATAGTGTCAGCCAGAGCCCAGTAATATAGTGCCACTTAGAGCCCAGGAATATTATGCCAGTCAGAGCCCAGTAATATTATGCCAGTCAGAGCCCAGTAATATAGTGCTAGCCAGAGCCCAGTAATATAGTGCCAGCCAGAGCCCAGTAATATAGTGCCACTCAGAGCCCAGGAATATTATGCCAGTCAGTGCCCAGTAATATAGTGCCAGCCACATACCAGTAAAAGTGTGCCAGTCACATACCAGGAATATTATGCCAGTCAGAGCCCAGTAATATAGTGCCACTCAGAGGCCAGGAATATTATGCCAGTCAGAGCCCAGTAATATTATGCCAGTCAGAGCCCAGTAATATAGTGGCAGCCAGATGCCCAGTAATATAGTGCCAGCCAGAGCCCAGTAATATAGTGCCACTCAGAGCCTTGGAATATTACTCCAGTCAGAGCCCAGTAATATTATGCCAGTCAGAACCCAGTAATATAGTGCCAGCCAGAGCTCAGTAATATAGTGCCAGCCAGAGCCCAGTAATATAGTGCCAGCCAGATGCCCAGTAATATAGTGCCAGCCAGAGCCCAGTAATATAGTGCCAGTCAGAGCCCAGGAATATTATGCCAAATCACAGCCCAGGAATATTATGCCAGTCAGAGCCTAGGAATATTATGCCAGCCAGAGCCCAGGAATATTATGCCACTCAGAGCCCAGGAATATTATGCCAAATCAGAGCCCAGGAATAGTGTGCCAGTCAGAGCCCAGGAATACAGGGAGTGCAGAATTATTAGGCAAATGAGTATTTTGACCACATCATCCTCTTTATGCATGTTGTCTTACTCCAAGCTGTATAGGCTCGAAAGCCTACTACCAATTAAGCATATTAGGTGATGTGCATCTCTGTAATGAGAAGGGGTGTGGTCTAATGACATCAACACCCTATATCAGGTGTGCATAATTATTAGGCAACTTCCTTTCCTTTGGCAAAATGGGTCAAAAGAAGGACTTGACAGGCTCAGAAAAGTCAAAAATAGTGAGATATCTTGCAGAGGGATGCAGCACTCTTAAAATTGCAAAGCTTCTGAAGCGTGATCATCGAACAATCAAGCGTTTCATTCAAAATAGTCAACAGGGTCGCAAGAAGCGTGTGGAAAAACCAAGGCGCAAAATAACTGCCCATAAACTGAGAAAAGTCAAGCGTGCAGCTGCCACGATGCCACTTGCCACCAGTTTGGCCATATTTCAGAGCTGCAACATCACTGGAGTGCCCAAAAGCACAAGGTGTGCAATACTCAGAGACATGGCCAAGGTAAGAAAGGCTGAAAGACGACCACCACTGAACAAGACACACAAGCTGAAACGTCAAGAGTGGGCCAAGAAATATCTCAAGACTGATTTTTCTAAGGTTTTATGGACTGATGAAATGAGAGTGAGTCTTGATGGGCCAGATGGATGGGCCCGTGGCTGGATTGGTAAAGGGCAGAGAGTTCCAGTCCGACTCAGACGCCAGCAAGGTGGAGGTGGAGTACTGGTTTGGGCTGGTATCATCAAAGATGAGCTTGTGGGGCCTTTTCGGGTTGAGGATGGAGTCAAGCTCAACTCCCAGTCCTACTGCCAGTTCCTGGAAGACACCTTCTTCAAGCAGTGGTACAGGAAGAAGTCTGCATCCTTCAAGAAAAACATGATTTTCATGCAGGACAATGCTCCATCACACGCGTCCAAGTACTCCACAGCGTGGCTGGCAAGAAAGGGTATAAAAGAAGAAAATCTAATGACATGGCCTCCTTGTTCACCTGATCTGAACCCCATTGAGAACCTGTGGTCCATCATCAAATGTGAGATTTACAAGGAGGGAAAACAGTACACCTCTCTGAACAGTGTCTTGGAGGCTGTGGTTGCTGCTGCACGCAATGTTGATGGTGAACAGATCAAAACACTGACAGAATCCATGGATGGCAGGCTTTTGAGTGTCCTTGCAAAGAAAGGTGGCTATATTGGTCACTGATTTGTTTTTGTTTTGTTTTTGAATGTCAGAAATGTATATTTGTGAATGTTGAGATGTTATATTGGTTTCACTGGTAAAAATAAATAATTGAAATGGGTATATATTTGTTTTTTGTTCAGTTGCCTAATAATTATGCACAGTAATAGTCACCTGCACACACAGATATCCCCCTAAAATAGCTAAAACTAAAAACAAACTAAAAACTACTTCCAAAAATATTCAGCTTTGATATTAATGAGTTTTTTGGGTTCATTGAGAACATGGTTGTTGTTCAATAATAAAATTAATCCTCAAAAATACAACTTGCCTAATAATTCTGCAATCCCTGTATTATGCCAATCAGAGCGCAGAAATATTATGCCAGTCAGAGCCCAGGAATAGTGTGCCATTTAGAGCACAGGAATATTATGCCACTCAGAGCCCAGGAATATTATGCCAGTCAGATACCAGGAATAGTGTGCCAGTCAGAGCCCAGGAATATTATGCCAGTCAGTGCCCAGTAATAAAGTACCAGCCACATACCAGTAATAGTGTGCCAGTCAGATACCAGGAATATTATGCCAGTCAGAGCCCAGGAATATTATGCCAGTCAGAGCCCAGGAATAGTATGCCAAATCAGAGCCCAGGAATAGTGTGCCAGTGAGAGCCCAGGAATATTATGCCAGTCAGAGCCCAGGAATATTATGCCAGTCAGAGCCCAGGAATATTATGCTAGTCAGAGCCCAGGAATATTATGCCAGTCAGATACCATGAATAGTGTGCCAGTCAGAGCCCAGGAATATTATGCCAGTCAGATACCAGGAATATTATGCCAGTCAGAGCCCAGTAATATAGTGTCAGCCAGAGCCCAGTAATATAGTGCCACTCAGAGCCCAGGGATATTATGCCAGTCAGAGCCCAGTAATATTATGCCAGTCAGAGCCCAGTAATATAGTGCCAGCCAGAGCCCAGTAATATAGTGCCAGCCAGATGCCCAGTAATATAGTGCCAGCCAGAGCCCAGTAATATAGTGCCAGCCAGAGCCCAGTTATAAAGTGCCACCCAGAGCCCAGGAATATTATGCCACTCAGAGCCCAGTAATATAGTGCCACTCAGAGCCCAGGAATATTATGCCAGTCAGAGCCCAGTAATATTATGCCAGTCAGAGCCCAGTAATATAGTGCCAGCCAGAGCCCAGTAATATAGTGCCAGCCAGATGCCCAGTAATATAGTGACAGCCAGAGCCCAGTAGTATAGTGCCAGCCAGATGCCCAGTAATATAGTGCCAGCCAGAGCCCAGTAATATAGTGCTATCCAGATGCACAGTAATATAGTGCCAGCCATAGCCCAGTTAAATAGTGCCAGGCAGATGCCCTGTAATATAGTGCCACTCAGAGACCAGTAATATAGTGCCACTCAGAGCCCAGGAATATTATGCCAGTCAGAGCCCAGTAATATTATGCCAGTCAGAGCCCAATAATATAGTGCCAGCCAGAGCCGAGTAATATAGTGCCTACCAAATGCCCAGTAATATAGTGCCAGCCAGAGCCCAGTAATATAGTGCCAGCCAGATGCCCAGTAATATAGTGCCACTCAGAGCCCAGTAATATAGTGCCACTCAGAGCCCAGGAATATTATGCCACTCAGAGCCCAGTAATATAGTGCCAGCCAGAGCCCAGTAATATAGTGCCAGCCCGAGCCCAGTAATATAGTGCCAGCCAGATGCCCAGTAATATAGTGCCAGCCAGAACCCAGTAATAGTGTGCCAGTCAGATGCCCAGTAATCAACTGCTCGTTTTAAACCACCCTCCTCCACCCTTCCCCATCACTTACCGAGTAGCTGGCTGCTGTGTGTCGCCGAACGGACGCCTCCTCCAAGCAGTCTTCTCTTCCCTACTGCACGGAAGAGGGAAACACAGTCACCGTATGTGACGTAACATCACATTGGGATGCTGTGATTTTTTTTTTTCCGGCTGCCGCGTCCAGTGTAAAGTGAAGCAGCACGATGCGTGATGTTGCCGGCAGCACGGGTGTCACCCCCGCTGGAGGTGTAACCGGGGGCGGTCCGCCCCCCCCCCCCGCCCCCCCCTCGGGACGCCACTGCCTGAGGGAATATTTATTATGACACAAGATGCCACCGATAGGGCACGAAAACACCTCGCTGGCGTCAAGCAAAATCTCTGATGAAGGGAACCTGACAGCATCAACTGTTTAAAATGCCCAGGAACCTTTCGGCCCCACTAAAGTGGACTTTGCTACACTAGATGTACAAGTTAAATCTGACATGTCCTCAGCAGTTGATTTGATCCACACCGCAATAAAGGATGACTTCAGGACATAAGATCTGACATGATGAATCAAGGCCACCAACTTGAAAGCCTTCGGGGCTGCCAAAATACTCCTTCATGGAGCTTTGTCTATGCTGGAATCTCAACTACGGGCGCAACGCTGTATGATGGCACAAGTAGCCCAACATGTTGTTGACTTAAATAACAGGGTCACTATAATAATTTAAGGTTGTGAGGCCTCCCTGAAACTGAAAGCCTGAGGATTTAAAGACTATTGTCCCATGACCTCTTCCTAATTATTTTGGGGAAAGAAAGTACTGAACACATCATCCTGGATAGGGTTCATAGGGCCCTACACCCCACAGATTCCTTCAACCCATTGCAATGAGATGTCATCTTCTGCGCACAGTCATTCCCGCTCAAAGAGGAAATCTTGTGGGCAGCCTGTAAACAGAGCCAGATCGCATATAAAGGTGTGAAAATGATTGTCCTCATATACGTGGCTTGGGCCACTCTTCAGGTCTGTAGATTACTTTCGCCTTTGACAGACTTTTTCAAAAAATGCGGCATACCCTTTACTTTGGGATTCCCTCTGAGCATCGTGGTGCGTAAAGGTTCTACCAGAGTTCTCCTATGCACTCCATCAGACCTCCCTATCTTCTGTGCTTCTCTGGATCTCCAGGTACCTGACCTCCCGGAGTGGAAATCCAGCCACTTAGAAGAAACCTCCATACCACACATCCGCAACCAACCGTGGGCTTTTCGCCCTCAAAGGAAAAGAAGACCCCGATGGTGCCCCAAGATGATCCTATTCTTATATATTGAGTGGCAAAATCCTGGCACATTAAATGGCTAAAGAATGGCATATTTAATGGCATATTTGGGGGCAAAATAATGGCATATTGGGGGGCAAAATCCTGGCACATGAAATGGCAAAAGAATGGCATATTGAGGGGAAAAATCCTAGCATATTAAAAGGCATATTGAGGGGCAAAATCCTGGCATATTTAGAGCAAAATACTAGCATATTAAATGGCATATTGGTGGGGCAAAATCCTGGCATATTGAGGGGCAAACTCCTGGCATATTATATGGCATATTGGGTGGCAAAACCCTGGCACATGAAATGGCTAAGGAATTGCATATTGAGGGGTAAAATCCTGGCATATTGAATGGAATATTGGGGTGCAAAATCATGGCATAATCAGAGCAAAATACTGGCATTTTAAATGGCATATTGGGGGGCAAACTCCTGGCATTTTAAGGGGCAACATCCTGGCATATTAAATGGTATATTTGAAGGCAAAATACTGGCATATTAAATGGCATATTGGTGGGACAAAATCCTGGGATATTGAGAGGCAAAATCCTGGCATAATAAATGGCATACTGATGGGCAAAACCCTGGCATATACAGTGGCAAAATCCTGGCATATTAAATGGCATATTGATGGGCAAAATCATGGTATATTGAGAGGTAAAATCCTGGCATATTAAATGGCATATTGAGGGGATAAATCATGGCATATTAAATGGTATATTTGGAGGCAAAATCCTGGCATATTGAGAGCAAAATACTGGCATATTAAATGGCATATTGGTGGGACAAAATCCTGGGATATTGAGGGGCAAAATCCTGGCATATTAAATGGCATACTGATGGGCAAAACCCTGGCATATTCAGTGGCAAAATCCTGGCATATTAAATGGCATATTGATGGGCAAAATCATGGTATATTGAGGGGTAAAATCCTGGCATATTAAATGGCATATTGAGGGGATAAATCATGGCATATTAAATGGCATATTGGGGGGCAAGATCATGGCATATTAAGTGGCATATTGGGGGGCAAAATCATAGCATATTAAATGACATATTGGGGGCAATATCCTGGCACATTAAATGGCTAAAAAATGGTATTTTGAGGGACAAAATCATGGCATATTAAATGGCATATTGGGGGCTAAATCCTGGCAAATTAAATGGCACATTGGGAGGCAAAATCCTGGCATATTAAATGGCATATTGGAGGGGCAAAATCCTGACATTTTAAATGGCATATTGAGTGGCAAAATACTGGCATTTTAAATGGCATATTGGGAGGCAAACTCCTGGCATATTAAGGGGCAACATCCTGGCATATTAAATGGTATATTTGGAGACAAAATCCTGGCATATTGAGATCAAAATACTGGCATATTAAATGGCATATTGGTGGGGCAAAATCCTGGGATATTGAGAGGCAAAATCCTGGCAAATTAAATGGCATATTGGGATGCAAAATCCTGGCATATTAAATGGCATATTGGAGGGGCAAAATCCTGACATTTTAAATGGCATATTGAGTGGCAAAATACTGGCATATTAAATGGCATATTGGGGGAGAAAATCCTGGCATATTAAGTTGCAAAATCCTGGCATATTAAATGGCATATTAAGAGTCAAAATAGTGTGTCTCAGGTTATGTGTGTATTGGTGTTACTGTGTGTGTAAGTGGTAAGGGTGTGTGTAAGTGTGTCACTGTGTAAAGGTGTGGTTGGGACTGCAAGGGTCTTTGTGTTTAAATGTGTGTTAGGGTGTCAATTTGTTAGGGGTGTCACTAGGGTTGGTATCACCCGGTGCGGAAACTCATGGTGTCACCCCCATGGATTTCCTCCAATACAATGCCAAACAGATTCCTTAGTAATGCCAGTTAGATGGCCTATTAACTATGCCACACCCAGGAGCCCCATAACTATGTCACACACAGGAGCCCCATAAATTATTCCACACCAGAGCCTCATACATTATGCCACACCAGAGCCTGACTATTTTTTATGCCTCACCTCTGCACATTTAATTATGCCACACACAGGTGCCCCATAATTATGCCACATACACACCTAATTGAGTTATGGGTCACCACTCCTCCACTGGGATATGTTTGGCTCCTTTCATTCCTGGCAGAGTCAACAGGATAAATAGCAGCTTGTTGGACAGGTACATTGCTCCATGAGCCAAGCTGGGACATTTTTTAAGCTGGCCAATATATTTTACATCCTCCCCCAACCATATATTTTTGAAAACTAGACACCCTAAGGTATTTCAAATGGTGATATTTAAGCTCTTTCCATAAAATTATTCTACCACCAGCCTTTGTCAAAGTTTAGGGTAGTCATTTTTTGTGTTTTTTTTTCACACACATTGTAGTTCAGACATGAATTCCCAGATACCGTTATGTGTTATTGCCAAACAACACCCCAATGTGTGACATGGAGTCTTCCTGCACCCATGTCTTATTTGGGATATTTTGGAAGCCGACCAGTGTTATTTACCCCACCAAATCATATATTTTTTTAAAGTACACCACCCAGGGAATTTCAAATTTGTGAAATTCCAGTTTAGGATTAACTGCACTGACTTGTAAGGCCTACTAGTCCTTTGGGGCAATTTTGTGGTTGGCCACTTGAATTTTATCTTAATCAAAGTATATATTTTTGAAAAGTAGATACTAAACTAAACTAAAAAAAAAATAAAAAAACATTTATCTGAAAGAAATTGTCACTTCAGGTCTCCTTCATAACACTGTTACCAAATCTTAGAATATTTATAAGCTGTATTGTATTGCTTGAAGAATTCTCTGATACAGAGGCCTGGCTGAGATGGGCAGTCAGGGCAGTAGTAAGATGAGTCATTTCTTTTCCCTCTTTTGAAGCACACTGCACCGCTTTTGTGGTTTCTGTTTTTGTGGTGTAGGAGGGACCCGCAATGGGAAGTATTTTGCTGCAAGTTTACTATTTGGTGCACCACTCTGTTCACCACTTAATAGTATGGCATCAATGATTTTCAACTGTAAACAAGTTACATTTCTGTGCAGGGTTAGACAGCTTATATAAAATAAATGTGTTATGAGTTGCTGTTTACATCATAAAAAATTAGACTTTTTTTTAGGGCTGGAGTAGCTGGTCTGAAATGTCTATGTCCCCCATGTATTTGTGTGTATTATGTCAAGCAGAGTGGTTTTCTAATTATTTCAGATTTGCCACGACAAATACTGATACAGTTGTATGCTTATGTATACTATTTAAATGGTATTCATCTTTTTTGTCTGTAAATTTTACTGCAGGTGCAGATGTCCTGCACTTGATGTAGATGGTCGCATCTGAGTTGAGCTGCTGTCATCCCAGGCCAGTTTATAGCATGCACCTTTCTGAACTCCTCCGGAGATATGGGGTAACCTAAAAAAAGGTACTCACCTACCAAAGACCATGGGAAAGGGGGCAAAAAGACACCTGTTCTGAATATCTGGACATTTTTAGTCCTGCCATCCACTACTGACACACTTAAGATGTTAGGATCACGTACCTTGGTTCTGATGTTTAGCCCAGTTGCAGGAGTAACACTCTTACAATACATTATATACCTGGTAGAACCAAACGGGTACAGGTCCTCAGGAATGTAGCGTTGGTATGAGTGCCCAGAAAAAGTGTGATGTAGTGGTACTGGTACTGATGAGGAGTCCCAATAGAACTGACAGGATGTCTTGGTTGTAGAACTAACTTCCGTCAATAGGAGGGGTAATAATCAGGTTCTAGATGTAGTTCCGAAAAGTCACCAGTTGAGGCTGTGCAGAGTAGTCTTTGTTGCAATACCAGATCTCCGTTTTTCAGCAGAAGACAGACACAGCCGGCATTAGCTGAAAGTGACGATCTCCGTGGGAAACAGCAACAGAATTTCTGAAGGTAAGTTTTGCTGAGACAGGTACCTTTAGAGGCAGAATAGTACAGGAACAAGCCAGGGGTCGTTTGGGAGCCAGATAGTAGAATAGTCAGGGGGGAAGCCAGAAGGTCGAGGGAGCCAGAGATCAGGATAGTCAAACCAAGCCAGATATTTCAGAAGGGATCAGGATACAAACGCATAGGGTACAAACAGCACAGATAACTGAGCAAGGAGGATTTGGCGCCAGGGAAATATAAAGGGCAGGAAGCCCGCCCCCCTATGACACCAGATAGTCACGTGGACTCCTCCGTTGCCGTGGTAACGGAGTGGGGTCTTTAAAAACGGATGCCCCTCGTGCCCTTGTAATCATTGGATGGTGGGTAGGGGAAGTACAGTGTCCATGCTGAAGGCCCTTCTGAGGCCTGGGGCTGGAGAAGCACTGCAAACAGGAGTGCCACGACGACTCTGATGCAGGCCTGAGGCAGTTACTGGGGAGGTTTGTGGCCTGAGGGAATATTTATTATGACACAAGATGCCACCGAGAGGGCATGAAAACACCTCGCTGGCGTTCAGCAAAATCTCTGATGAAGGAGACCTGACAGCATCAACTGTTTAAAATGCCCAGGAACCTTTCGGCCCCACTAAAGTGGACATTGCTGCACTAGATGTACAAGTTAAATCTGACTTGTCCTCAGCAGTTGATTTGATCCGCGCCACAATAAAGGAAGATGTCAGGACATAAGATCTGACCTGAAGAACCAAGGCCACCAACTTGAAAGCCTTCGAGGCTGCCCAGACACTCCTTCATGGAGCTTTTTCTACACTGGAATCTCAACTATGGGCGCAACGCTGTATGATGGCACAATTAGCCCAACATGTTGTTGACTTAGATAATATGGGACACCATAATAATTTAAGGGTGCGAGGGCTCCCTGAAACTGACAGCCTGAGGATTTAAAGACTATTGTCCCTGACCTCTTCCTAATTATTTTGGGGAAAGAAAGTACTGAACACATCATCCTGGATAGGGTTCATAGGGCCCTACACCCCAATGATTCCTCCAACCCATTGCCATGAGATGTCATCTGCTGTGCACAGTCATTCCCGCTCAAAGAGGACATCTTGTGGGCAGCCTGTAAACAGAGCCAGATTGCCTTTAAAGTTGTAAAAATAATTGCTTGGGCTGTAGATTACTTCCGCCTTTTACTTTCTCAAAGAATGCGGCATACCCTTTACTTTGGCATTCCCTCTGAGCATCGTGGTGCTTAAATGTTGTACCAGAGTTCTCCTACACACTCCATCAGACCTCCCTACCTTCTGTGCCTCTCTGGATCTCCAGGTACCCGACCTCCCAGAGTAGAAATCCAGCAACTTAGAAAAAACCTCCATACAACACATCCACAACCAACCATGGGCTATTTGCCCATCAAAGGAAAATAAGACCCAGAGTGGTGCCCTAAGATGATCCTATTCTTATATATTGAGTGGCAACATCCTGGCATATTGAGTGGCAAAATCCTTGCATATTGAGTGGCAAAATCCTGGCACATTAAATGGCTAAAGGATGGCATTTTAAATGGCATATTGGGTGGCAAAATCCTGGCACTTGAAATGGCTAAAGAATGGCATATTGAGGGGTAAAATCCTGGCATATTAAATGGCATATTGGGGGGCAAAATCCTGGCATATTAAATGGCATATTGGGGGTCAAAATCCTGGCATATTGAGAGCAAAATACTGGCATATTAAATGACATATTTGGGGGCAAACTCCTGGCATATTGAGGGGCAAAATCCTGGTCATAAATGGCATATTGGGGGGGTAAAATCCTGGCATATTAAATGGTATATTGAGGGGCAAAATCCTGGCATTTTGAGAGAAAAATAATGGCAAATTAAATGGCATATTGGTGGGGCAAAATCCTGGAATATTAAATGGCATATTGGGGGCAAAATCCTGGTATATTAAATGGCATATTGAGGGGAAAAATCATGGTATAATGAGGGGCAATATCCTGGCACATTAAATGGCTAAAGAATGGTATTTTGAGGGACAAAATCCTGTTATAGTAAATGGCATATTGGGGGGCAAAATCCTGGCATATTAAATGGCATATTGGGGGGAATATCCTGGCATATTAAATGGCATGTTGGAGGGGCAAAATCCTGACATTTTAAATGGCATATTGAGTGGCAAAATAGTGTGTCTCAGGTTATGTGTGTTTTGGTGTCACTGTGTGTGTAAGTGGTAAGGGTGAGTGTAAGTGTGTCACTGTGTAAACGTGTGTGTGTGTCACTGTGTCTGTGTAAGGGTGTGTCTGTGACTACAAGGGTCTTTGTGTTTAAATGTGTGTTAGTGTGTCAATGTGTGCCAAATTTAGAGCATGCTAGTTGAATATTTAGATGTATTTATTTTCCTCACTATACATTATACTTTTATATATATAAAATGTATGGAGGGTTGGTGGTGTGGGAAACGTGGCGGGTCAGAGGAGGGGGGCACCAAAATACAATTTCGCCTGTGTAGTCGAAAATCCTTGCATCGGCCCTGACCGGATGTGATGTAACGTCACATCTGGTGTATGTGATTCCCTCCTCCTTGCAGGAGAGAAGACTGCACGGAGGATACGGAGGGAACACAGAGCAGAGACAGAGCAGCAAATAAGGTAAGTACTACTTGGGAAGGGGGAAGAGGGTGGTATAAAAAGAGAAAAATCCTGCCATATTGAGTGGCATAATAATCCTGGCATATTGAATGGCATAATAATCCTGGCATACTGAGGGATTAAATATTGGAATATTTTGGAGACACTGTAACAGAGCTGCTAGAGTTTCTAGTATATGGCAACATCCACAAAAGGAAGCTCCATTCAATGGAGAGGTATGCATTCAGATCGAGACATGGCCCGCTGACTCATAATGAGTTTGTCTCTGAAGATTTCGGGAACTGAGAGGATGGATAGGGATCTTACAGCCGGGACTGTACAGCCTCATGGAGCTCCGGTAATTCTTCGTCCGCACTTCACCAACGGTACACTCGCTCCACTTCTCAAAGTGCGCACGCTAGAGTCACATCACGTCACCCCCCTCAAAGTTTTTAATACTAGTAGCTCTGTTACAGTGTCTCCAAAACATCAAACAAGTAACGCGTGACTGATCTAACACAAGATTTATGTGAGCTGCCAATGCAATACCCTTGAAAACAAGATAAAAGTCTTTTATAAACAAACAGGAGACCACGCGGTGAACACCAAGTGAAAAGCGGTCCCACAAGGCAGATCAGTGACAGCACAGAACGATTTCTGCAACAGACTGACATCCAGATAAGTGCTTTATATAATGTTTAAAAGTGAAAGCAGTTTTTCTTATGGATATTGAAAAGTAAACAGAGCTTAATACAAAAACTTGTTAAGCCTTTAAGACTTGCATATATAATTTATCTGCCTTACTAGTGGTGTTATTATCTTTGATATTAAAATGGGTTTAAATAACAAAGTATAGTAATTGTATGCACGTTAAGCAGAGAAAGAAAAAAAGGAACAGAGAAAAAGAACAAGGACATTTCTGCACAATTGTAGGCACCTCAAGCATATATTGAAAGGGGGACTAGGGGGGTAGGGGGGGAAAGAAGGGGGGGGGGAGAGAAGTGAAAGAGAAAACTTGCTATAAAGGGGTCTCTGGTCACAAAAATATCAAGGACACTATTGAGCAACTGCAGACATATTAAACAGAGAAAGTAATCTGACATTAAAGGGTCTTAAGTGATAAAAAAAAAAAAGACCAAGGACATGATTGAGTAAATGCAGGCACTCCAAGCAGAAAAATAAATCTACCATTTAAGGGTCTTAAGGCACAAAGAGACCAAGGACACTATTGAGCAATTGAGGATCCTTTAAACAGAGAATTAAACCTGCCATTAGAGGGTCTGAAATCATAAATAGACTAAGGATAGTATTGAACATTGGTAGGCACCCTAAGCAAGAGATAGGAATCTTGCCCTTAAAGGGTGTTAACCCACAAACGTCCAAGACCATTTTTGAACAATTGTAAGCATCTCAAGCAGAAAAAGATACTTACCACACAAAGATGTTAAAGCATAAAAAGACCAAAGACTTTATAGAATACACTGGTTTGAACTAAGTGGGCAACCAAAGAGGTAATTCAAGGGTTAAAGAAGGGGATGTTCCCCTAATAACCTATTTTTAAAAGGCCGGATTGCAGATTCATTGTTTTTTTGAGATACTCAAGTAGCTGCCAACAAGTGTGATCCCACTGTCAATCCTGCCAATACTTTAAATATATAAAAGGTACAATAAAGACCCAAAAGTAGGAGAGGAGGGAAGCCAGAGAAGACATGAAGGAATAAAAAAGAGAATTAAATAAAGGGATCTGTAACACTTAAAACAAAACAAAAAAAAAGCTAGAGAGGAGGGGTAGGAGAAGGAATTAAAATCCGAAAGGACAAAGGGGTATGGCGCAATATTTAAAGACACCTGAAAGTTTGTAAGCAGAAGAACTATCCCCAGATCCAAGAATAACAGACTGAAGAGAAAAGTAGAAGGAAGAGTAGGGGAAAACAAAATTACGATATCACTATATATTTTAGTACTGTATGTTTTATCCTCAATAGAATAAAGGGGGGAAAAAGAAGAGAAAGAAAAAAATGGCTTCCAAAAAATGTCAGAAAAGGACAAAAAGAGGGGAAAAAACCCCAAAACAAGAAAAAAAGGGTCTCTCCAATACCACCAAGAGATAAAGCAAAAGCTCTAAATGAGCTTTAGAGCTATTTAGAGCTATTGACTCAAACAAAGAAGACTCAGTGGATAAAGAGTACCCCACAAGAATTTCTCAGGAATTTCTGAAACAATGCCTAGAATCTCAAATGAAAATGATCATGCAAGAATTAGAAAATAATTCCAAAGAAATAAAAGCTTCAATAAATGTAATAGCAGACCGAGTTACAAATATGGAAGAAAAGCTGATGAAAACAGACACGTTCCAAGAGGAATTAAAACAAGAAAATAAAACATTAGTAAAAAAATTAGATAAACTAGAAGCTTAAATACAAGATTTGGAAGACAGATCACGCAGATCGAATATAAGAGTCAGAAATATCGAAGAAACTGTCACCCAAGATAAATCAAAGGAATTCCTGTCAGAATTTTTTTAATCAATTTACAAGAGGCAAATATACACGACAGTCAATTAGAATGAGTCCACAGGTTGAATAAACCGAAATAAGTACCAGACTCTATACCAAGAGACATTTTAGTTAACCTTCACTCCTACCAATTCAAAGAAAAATTTATCAGAACTTTGAAAGAAAACCCCCAGAGAGAAACCAAATATAAGGATATACGGATCCTGCAGGATCTCTCTTTTCAAACCAGAGCATGGAGAAAAACATTTTCAACATCTTTAAATATTCTATGATCTAATAATATAAGGTTTAGATGAATTTATCCATCTAAAATAAAAATCCTGTGGAACCAGTCATCAGAAGAATTTGGATCGTCAAACGAATTAATGTTCTGGATACATTTAAATAAAATCACTCCCATCCCAGAAAATGAAGGACAGTAAAGCGAAGGAATCTTTATGGAAAATCCTCCATTATACCTCTCCTGGACCAAGAACTTTTTTTTTCTCTTTCTTTTGATCCCGATATAGAAATGTTATAGTATATTATTATCTAATTACTTCTATTCACAGATGATGAACTAATCACCTATTGTAGAATTCCATGAAGTATAAGGTTGTTGTAAGGTATAGATAAATAAAGGTGTAGAAGGGGAAAGGGAAAGAAAGGATCAGGGGAGAAGAAATGTTAAGGGAGCTTAGATGAAGTAAATCACCATAGCACTTTGTCACTGAGAAAAATTAGTAAAACACTGTTCCGTATAAGTTAAATGTATAAGTTAATACAAAAGTTTGAAGCACAATAGAGGAGAAGATAAATGATTTGAAAAGGAAAGAAAAGATCCCTTAAGACACTAAGAGTGAGGAGGTGTAGTAAATAATGAATATGATATCACCACATTGCACGAATATATAAGAAATATTTTCATCACTATTGTAAACATTGCTGGAATTTAACCCTGGACCTCTGTGTTTTTGGTACTTATAAATGTTCTGTGCGCCACCAGAGGGCTTGGGTTTTCACCAGTGCAATATGTCTGTCTGTACCTCCTACCCATACTTAATTAAGCTCAGGTGTTCCTTGTCCATCGTTACTGGCTTATTTAAACCCCCTCCTCCAAGCACTCTTTGCTGGAACATTTTGCCTGCCTGTCTTTTGCTATTGTTTTATTTCCTGATCTACTGATATCTACTTGGCCTGTACCCTGACTTCTCCGTGCTTCTCCACTCCTGACTCGGCTAGTACCTTGGCTTCTCTGTACTTCTCCAGTCCTGTCCACTTTTTGCTTGTGACCCTGACCACGTTTTCTGATTTGCCGGTTTGTTCCTGTTTGTCAAGATGCCCAAAAGAAGACCTCAAAACCCTAATTGTGGCCACTCAAAGCCTGGGACTCCACCCTTGGGGGAGAGTGGTCACCCTGCACAGGGTATCGCACCTGCTCCGGCCTCTGCATCTGGACTCCAGCCGTAACTGGCATCCATGCCGGTGACAACTATTGTATATAAAATTAAGATGTATCCAACTCTAAGGGAAAAAGAAAGTGAGAGATATAGTTAAAAGAATGAAAACCATGTAGAATATAAAAAGTAGAATGGAGTATGGTAGCACATAGAGTTAGGAAAGTAAGCTCACATCAGTTTAGGAGGTTAAAGGTTTAGTAAGCTATTGGGGTACAGCACTAGTCTTCCAGGTAAAGGAGTAGAATAGAGATCACTAAAAATTCAATTTTGTAACCAAAATTGTTTGATACATTTAGTTTGTGCAGAACAGAGATCTTGTTCATGCAGGAGAACGTAAAAGGAGGGTAAACTAGAGGGAAAGAATGGAAGAGAAAAATATATCATATTTAATGCATGGCTGATTCTGCATACAATTTTATGGTGAATCCAACATTAGGAGAAGGGAGAGAAAGGAAGAGAAAGAGAGGAGAAATGAGAGACAATATGGCGAAAGATTTTTAGGAGACAGGAGGGGGATGAGGAGAGGGGGGAAGGGAAGGGGATAAATAATCCTCAAATAAATGTAGTGACCATAAATAATATCCAAAGATAAGGTTAAAAGATTAAAATTGGAATAGAGAAAGGATAGGTGAAGGAGAAGAGAGATGGAAAGAAAGGAAGAAGTATATAAATAAGATGAAATGAGAGGACAATGAGTAACGGAAATTTAGAATAGGTATACAATTAGTAAAAAAGAGACGCACCCAGCCGTAAGGTACACCCCACCACCATGTGTCATAGATCGACACAGAGTAAGGATAGTCAACAGAACTACCCTACAAAGGCGACCTAGGAGAATTCTTAAGGACGTCAAAAAACCGGGGAGCATGACTCCCAGTTTATATGTTTTATGTATTGTTTATATGTTTTTCCGAGAAATGAAGCGAACTAGCCAAGGGAGGGGGAAGATAGAGGAAGGATGCTCAAGTTAATGTTGGTTAATGTGCAGGGGTTAAATACACCATTCAAAAAAATCGGTGGTATATAATTACCTAGTAAAAACAAAAAGATATACAAAAGTGGGGAGGGAATAAATACAATATAATTGAACAAGCATCCAATAAAGATAAAAAGAAATGTGGAGTTGCTATATTGTTTGCTAGCACTTTACAAGTGAAAATCCTACAGCAAATAAAGGACCCAGAAGGCAGATACCTGATTATTATATGTAAAATAAATAATCAGACATATTCTTTGGTAAATATATACCCACCCAATAAATACCCAACCAAACTGCTAAAACATATTTTAGATATCCTGGAAAAAACAAAAATGGGATGTAATATATATGCAATTTTAATGCGGTATTAAACCCGGAATTAGACAAAAAACTAAGTAGAGGTAATTAACTAGATAAAACTATCACTAAACAAGCTCAAATATTTAAAAAATATTAAAAACAAATATGGCCTTTTTGATATTTGGAGAATAAATCATCCTAATGAGTTGGATTTTACCAATCTATCAAAAGTGCATTTGTCCTATTCTAGAATAGATATGGTCTGGGGAGATATTGATCTAGTAAATTGAACTCATAAGATCAATATAATAGAGAACACAAAGTAAAATCATAGTATACTAAAATGGGAACTAACCACACTGGTTAAGCCAAATAACCAAACATGGAGAATGAAAGAGTACACATTGCATAATAATAGGAACATAGATAAAATTAAACAGCAGATTGACCTATTCTTTCAAGAAAATAAACCTCAAGAGACGACATATCTAAATAATTGGTGTGCATTCAAAGCGGTAATCAGAGGGCACCTGATTACGTTAGAAGACCAATGGAAAAAAAAATCAAGGAGCAAGTTTGGCCGGCCTCTATGCGCAACAGGAAAAAATTTCAGAAAAAAACAAAGTAAATCCTTCACGAGGTATATATGAAGAATTAAAAAATATACAAACGAGAATAAATCAGAAATTAATGGAAAGAATGATAAACAATTTACATAAATTAAAAAATAAAAATTATGAAAAAGGTAACACAGTGAATAAAATTATGACTAACAAATTAAAGAAAAAATGGCTAATAAAAAAAAGCTACCAAAAGAAATCGGAGAAACATTCAATGATTACTATGAACAGCTATATAAATTACACTCTCAATCAGAAATGACCAGCATAAATCAATATCTAAACAACACCAAAATTCCTAAAATTCCTGATGCACATAGAGAGTTGTTAAATACTCCAATCACACAAGAAGAAGTCCAAAAAGGCTTTGAAGAAATGGATAAACAAAAAACACTCCCTTAGGAGTACCAGAGGCCTGGCAGGAAATGATTCAAAAGAGTATAAACAACTTTATTTGGAGAGGAAAAAAGCCAAGAATAAGACAAAAATTGCTCTCCCAAAAGAAAGAGAAGGGAGGTTTGAGCTTCCCAAATATTAAAATCCTATAGCAAGCCATGATCTTATTTCACATTCCTGCGATGCAGGTAGAAGATAATAAGGATGAAGATTGGTTTGCTATCGAGACAACCGCATGTTGAACATCAAACCTCCATAACTTAATTTGGCAGACACAGAATAACAAAATAAAATCGCTGAATATGATACATAAACAGATAATTCCAGAATGGGAAAAGATAAAACACTTGTAAGAATTGGGAATAATAATATCCTGTCAACTATAAAAATAGAATACTTGGAAAATCAAATGGAAAATTTAAACCTAGATAAGTGGAGAGCAAGTGAAATAACGTCAGTACAGTGGTAGAAGGGAAGCTTACCCCCTTCATACAGATTAGGGAACAATTTGATATGCCAGAGTCAGAAATATTCAAATATCTGAGAATAAAAAGTTATATAGAGGTACAGTTAATCAAAGATAAAACCACTTTAAATATGATCATTTTTTTGATGGAACTGGTAATAATAAAATATTCTCTAGGGCCATGAAATTATTAAGAAGGCAGGAACAAGTGATAATCCCACCAGCAGTTATAGTATGGGAAAAAGAGCTAAATATAAAAGTAAATACAAAAGAATGGTATAAGGCATTCCTTATGGTTATAAAAGACATCAAATGTTTAAGTCTGGTGGAAACACACTACAAAATATTAATAGATAGTATTATGTTCCAACTTCCCTGGCAAAAATGTTCCCATCTACAATCTCATTATGTTGGAGATGCCTCCAGGAAGAGTGCTCTTACAAACATATATGGTGGAGCTGTGGAGATATACAAACGATCTGGGGAAAAACATATAAGTTGATATAAACCCTTACAAAGTCTAAAATACCCAAAACACCAAGTACAGCCTTGTTACATATCACCTGGCCTAAAATGTCCCTAGCAAATAGACTACTTATTACCCATATATTAATGGCTGTAAAGATCACGATAGCCCGAAATTGGAAAAAAACAAGGGAGAATTAACAGGGAAGCGGTAAAAAAACAAATCACTTTCCAATTACAAATGGAAAAAGAAATAAGTTGGGCACAATTGAATATTAAAAAACTGGAAATATGGGATAAATGGGAAGAGTAATGGATATTAGAAAGTGGATGACCCCTGACACAAATAACCATTTGACAAAACAGAACAAATTAAAGATAGACGAAGAATCCCCCTCCCTTGAGCTTGTAAGTAAAGATAAAATCTCAATAAGAATGTTAATTACTTTACCGGAAAACAGATCAAACCCAATATATTATATTTTAATAAGAAGATTTATAAAATGAGATGGTTCTATATGTAAATGTTATGTTTGTCATGTACCTTGTTAGTTATAATGTTTGTCAATCTTTTCTATTTTTGTAATAAAAAAATAAATACTGGAATATTGAGTGTCAAAATAATCCTGGCATATTGAATGACTAAATCCTAGCATATTGAGGGGTTCAATACTGGCATATTTTAATTGGCAGTGATGCTGTGGCATGGTCTGTGGGGCAAAATAACATGTACTATGAGGAAAGTGACACTGGCTAGTTCTGTGGGGCAAAGTCACACTGTGGCATGCCAAATCATTTAGGTGTAATATGAGTGCAAGCCAAGTGCTGTGGGTGCAATATAGGTGCATGGCAAGTTCTGTGGGTACTGTGTGGTGCTGTGTTAAGTCCTTTAGGTGCAATGTGGGTGCAGAGGAAGGGAATTAAAAATACGAATGACATTTTTCAATAACATTTTTCTTAAATATAATATTAAATAATTGGCATATTATTTGTGGAATATTTATTGGGCCCCATGTGTGGCATAATTAAGGGTCTCTTTTGTGTGGCACAATTATGGGGAGCTTGTGTGTGGCATAATTAATGGACGCCTGTGTGTGTCGCATAATTAATTGGGCTCTAAGGTGAGGCATAAATAATGGGGCTCTAGTGTGGCATCATTTATGGGCCTCTTGTGTGGCATAATTTATGGGGCTCTTGTGTGGCATAATTTATGGGGCCCTTGTGTGTCATAGTTATAGGGCTCCTGTATGTGGCATAGTTATAGTCTCCTGTGTGTGGCATAGTTAAAGGGGTCCTGCGTGTGACATAATTTGTGGGGCTCCTGTATGTGGCATATTTAATGGGCCATCTGACTGGCATTATTAAGGAATCTGTTTGACATGGTATTGGAGGAAATCCAGGGGGGTGACACGCACCGGGTGACACCAACCCTAGTGACGCCTCTGGCAAATATGCAACTGGTCCTCAATGTTCTAGAATAGAAAGGTCCTTTAAAAACGAGTGAATAAGCAGACATTCACCTGCATCCCACTATTCAGCACTATATGAATGCTCGAAGGAAAGAGCAACAATGATCAGTTAAAAATTAATCACATCTCGATGAAATGGGGTCACTGACGGATCAACCTCCTTGCCTAACCAAAGTGCAGTGGGTTGAGAGATAATTTTGGTATGATACAAATATGCCTATGAAATATCGTCACCAATTAACCCCCACACACAAGTATTCTACAAAACTGTAATGTGGACTTTTGTGGTTGACGTATAGAAGCAAGCAGGGACCCTTAGGGCTATTCACTAAATGCTCCCAGCACCATAATCAAATGTATCAGGGACTCGGTTTATACAAACGCTTGCGGAAGGGTGATTTTTTTTTGTTCATTATTTATTTATTGTGGGAAGATTTTCAGGCTAAGTCCAACTTGATTGTTGGCCGTAGCCGGAAAAGCAATTATTTTCTTTTCCCGTATTGATATTAATGGAGCGAGTTTAATCTCTCTTCCCTTCAATGCGATGGCTTCACAGCATTTCAGTATTTCTAAAATGGTTACAAAGATAATTCCGATCTCAGACGTTAGTGAATAACCTCCTTAAACTTGACACCGGGTTAGGTCTTCTTTTGTTTATAACCTCTTACTGTATTGTTATCAATACTAAGCATTTGTATGATCAGTGATGTTCCTGTAAAAAATTGGTAATTACCCTTTTTGTGTTTTTTTGTTTTTAATTAGCATAACATATTTATTTAGTAAACTGATATTTAACTCTGGGTGTACAGTGTATTGATCACACAGGACACACTAATAAATTAAAAGGCAGGACATTTAATTTCTAATGGGTTAATTGGGGGATATTATAACTTTTTACAATGTCTCAGTCCTAGGTTCAAGTTAACACAGTTTCCTCTTAGATCCTGCAGAAGGGATATTCATTTGATTTCTTGATGGACACACTCTCCTGTGGCATTGAAATCTCTTGGGTTGTTTCTGTTTTCGGACCCCATAAGTACTGGCTTTATAGAAAAATTCCATACTGGAAATCAAACTGCTGTTGTACTCATCCTCATACACTGGGGAAAGCATATCCTCCGGGAGAGAATCCATGCTAAATTTAAGCTGTTTTGGCCTCCATGGAACATGTTTGGTAGTCTTCCTTTTTTCACTTAAGGATTCCTTGTTACTGTCTAAAGGAACCTTTGCATTTTGAGCAGTGAAGATTTTGTCATTGTACACCAAACTGTCAGACCTAGCTAGTGGCTTCCAGATCTGTTCTGTGACATAGCTGGCTGATGGCTGCTGTATTTTAGTACCCCAATTGAAGTAGCGTTTTGTATCATCCAGCACTGTTGGCATAGAGTGTATCTGAGACCTTCTCATCCTGTGAAAATGAGATGGAGGATATGCACTGATTTGCTGGGGATGAAAACTACTCCATGAGGGATTTGAATTCACTACCTGCTGGGTGAATCCTGAATGTATGATCTGATGTGGGTTCACTGACACATTGATGTATTGAGGTGTTCTTACAATGCCCAAGTCAGGTACCACATACAGTTGGTCAGTAGAAAGAAATACACAGAGAAAATCTAATTACAGCTCTGACCAGAGATCACTACATAGGTACATTTATGAGTAACAGTCAACACAGAAAAAAGGAGGAATTGAAACACAGGGAGCTATTTACTAAAAGTGACATGCAGGTGAGCTGACTTAACTATGCATTGTGCAGGGACAAACCTGGTGTGTTTCTGTGTGTACTGCATAATTAAATATTGAAATTTTGATGAAACGTTCATCTCATGTGCCCGTCAGTGCTATAATAGTACCTCCCAGAGGCTGGGAGTGCAACTCAAAATAATTAAGAGTTTCTAATACCCCCATGATAAAAGCTCATATATATATATTGGTAACTTGGCAAAGTCATTTGCGCATCCTATAGTATACCTTCTTCAATTTTCTTTTCCTACTTCTATGAATTAAACATTTTCCTACCAACAACTTCATTAGCATGTTAAAGGCTGCCTTGTTATTATCAAATATGAGCATGTTATTTTGGAAAGCATAAGTAGAAATGCATATCCATTTCTTTTTTCTTTTTTTCTAATACGTTCCTTTTAGTACATTTTCACAGGAAGCAAGTTAAAATAATAATCTTTTCGTTCCTCTGGTTCCATGATAATGTCTGCTCTCCTCATTCTTGCAAGGACATGTGTGGAATATCACTAAAGTCTATACTGTGTTGTAGATGGGGTATAAAGTATATACCATATGGCGTATGAACTGCCAAAATCAGGAATTGGAGAACTCCACGATTAATGACTGATTTTATGTACTTCATTTGTCTGTTAACGTTGTAGTGAATAGACCTTTATGTTTTTCCATTGGCTCATGAAAAACAATGTACAAAGATACGTTTTTAAATTGTAGTTTGTTATTTTTGCTTAATTCGGCTCATTGTTTTGCTTGAGCAAAAATGACAAAGATAAACTTTAAAAGAGAAAGAGATCATATGTTGGTAATACAAAGGTATTTATTAAATACCTTTAGAATCTTTTCACTAAGCAAGGAACTGACAAGGGAATTGCTATACTCATTTATGAAAAGCAGAATTGGTATGCCTACCGTTTCAACCCACCTTGTCTCTGCATTTATTTAACAATCCCCAAAAATGCAAAACATTTTTTTTTACATATTTGTAGATTTATATTTATATCTTCTGTACTCTGGAAATATTTCAAATACTTACGTATGAACAGTGTTTTTTTCAAGTTAGAAAACAGTAAATTGGTAACTACGCCACCAAAACACTTAATTTTAGAAGGGCCAACTTTGATGGACTAAGGGCATCAATGGAACATTTAGACTGGGAACGATTGTTTTCTGGACTAAACACAGAAGACAAGTGGAATGCCTTTAAGCACACATTACAAAAGTACACATCCCAATATATACCTTTGGGAAACAAATACAAAAGACACAAATCAAAACCAATGTGGCTTACCTGTACCGTGAAACAGGAAATGCAAAACAAGAAAATGGCATTCAAACATTATAAAAGCAAGGGATCAACATTATCATTTATAAAATACAAAGATGCCAACAAAGCCTGCAAAAAGGCAATTAAAATGGCTAAATTGGAAAACGAGAAAAGGATTGCTAAGGAGAGTAAAATTAACCCCAAATTGTTTTATAAGTATATAAATGGAAAAAAGCTAAAGAGGGAAAATGTTGGGCCCTTGTTATCCCAAATGGGAAATTTGGTAAGTGAGGACAGAGAAAAAGCAGACATTTTAAATACTTTTTTTTCTTCTGTTTATACTAAGGAAGAACAGATGGATGAGCCCCTGCTACCGGAAGTTACGGAACAGTCACCACAAACATGGGATTGGCTGACACAGGAAAAAGTGTTTATGCAATTAAACTCTGTTAAGATTGACAAGGCCCCAGGGCCAGATGGTATACACCCAAGGGTCCTTAGAGAGTTAAGCATAATTATGGCCAGACCAATATTTATGATCTTTAGGGATTCGTTCAGTTCAGGTATAGTGCCAACAGACTGGCGAAAGGCGGATGTCATTCCAATATTTAAAAAGGGATCAAAATCTCTGCCTGGTAATTATAGGCCAGTGAGCTTGACATCTGTAGTGGGGAAATTATTTGAAGGATTGCTAAAGGTGTACACTCAAGAATACATCTTGAATCAGAATATAATTAGTAAAAGTCAACATGGTTTTGTGAAAGAAAGGTCTTGTCAAACAAACTTAATAACATTCTATGAAGTGTTCAGTAAAAATATAGATCTAGGTGTGGCAGTTGATGTGATCTATTTGGATTTTGCTAAAGCATTTGATACAGTTCCACACAAAAGGTTACTTTACAAATTGAGAGAAATAGGATTGGGGGCAAATGTATGTATTTGGATTGAAAATTGGCTAAAAGAGAGAACACAGAGGGTTGTTGTAAATGGTCAAGCTTCAAATTGGACCAGGGTAGTGAGCGGAGTACCTCAGGGGTCTGTTTTGGGACCTCTTCTTTTTAATCTGTTTATTAATGATCTCCCACGTTGTGCTGAGTGCCATGTCTCAGTGTTTGCTGATGACACAAAATTAGGTAAGGTAATAAAGACTAATCTTGATGTTTTTTCTTTACAGGAAGATTTGGACAGAGTAGGGAACTGGGCAAGAAAGTGGCAAATGAGGTTCAATATAGACAAATGTAAAGTTATGCATTATGGGAAAAATAATAACAAAGCAACATATACGTTAAATGGTATTTCCCTGGGAAAAACTACTAACGAAAAGGATTTAGGAATCATTGTAGATAACAAACTTGGCAACAGTGCCCAATGCCAGTCAGCAGCTGCAAGGGCCAATAAGATATTGGCATGTATAAAACGAGGTATAGATTCACGGGAGGAGGACATCATCTTGCCTCTTTACAAATCAATGGTAAGACCTCACCTTGCATATGCAGTACAATTCTGGGCACCAGTCCTTAAAAAGGATATTAAGGAACTAGAAAAGGTGCAAAGGAGAGCTACAAAATTAATAAGGGGATTGGAGGATCTTAGTTATGAAGAGAGACTTAAAAAATTGCATTTATTTACTTTAGAAAAAAGGCGTCTTAGAGGGGATATGATAACATTATATAAATATGTGCAGGGCCAATATAAGGAGCTCTCCAGGGACCTGTTCATTAATAGAAATGTACAAAGAACAAGAGGTCACCCCCTGAGACTGGAAGAGCAAAGATTTCATAGGCAGCAAAGGAAGGGATTCTTTACGGTAAGGACAATAAAAGTATGGAACTCGCTGCCAAGAGAGGTAGTGCTATCAACCACAATAGATGCATTTAAAAATGGTCTGGATGTTTTTTTAGAAAATCAGAACATACAGGGGTATTAATAATAGAATGAGCATTAATAATAGAGCTTTTTGATCCAAGGAGAAATCTGATTGCCCTTTTGGAGTCAAGAAGGAATTTTTTTTCCCCCTAGGAGGCAACATTCGAAAAAGCTTCCTTAGGGTTTTTTTTTGCCTTCTTTTGGATCAAAACGCTGAAATGATAGGTAGAAGGGTTGAACTTGATGGACTTGTGTCTATTTTCAACCTAAATTACTATGTTACTATGTTACTATGTTACTATGTATTGTAACATTGTAGCTTCTGTTTTTTTTCACATTTTAAAAAGATTTAGTAACTTTGAGCACTTGTAGGTATTTACTAATTTTTATCATGCCGGATTTGCTTGTATTTAACATTCATAAATCATCTGTAAATCACAAAGGCCCTCCCTATCATTTTACAGTGAAGAAAAAAATAACTATGTCTTGTATCCTAAAACTTACGAGGTCTGGCCACCTGTCTCTGTCTCTGAGTTGTGGTTCTTTGAACATACTGTTGAGGCGGCTGTAATGATGCTGGCTGTTCACGCATCTTAAAAACCTGCCTATAATGAATTAGCAAGGCTCTTCAATGGATGGCCAAAGCTAACACTTGTCCAATCACAAGAAGGGCAGATAGAGGAGACTGCTACTGCTTTACTCCCAGAAGAAGACACTGTGACTGTTTGCTGTTTGTGTTTGAATCTCAGGTCTCTGGGAGCAGCGGGTTCTGTTATGGATGTTGCCATGGTGTTGGGTTCTAAACAGGCTGGATAGGAGAGTTATCTATGGCTCAGCTTGAAACATCTGCACATTTGAGAAATAACTAGTATGCAGAGTGTCTGACACTCTGATCTCTAACTTTAATAACTCAGCTTTACGTACAATACTTTTAGAATCACTATATTATCAAAAAAGGTGACACCTATGAATGCATCAGTTACTGGTTAAAAAAGGAGCAAGTCAGCCTTTGAAAGAGAAGTGCTTTTAAACTTACAGTTATCACTAACTGCAACCAGCTTTCCGCTTGACCCCTATGGCAGTCACCTAATTGAATACACTGGGACTTTCAGAATATTGAACATATATAATGTACATTTAAAGCAGGCAAAACCAGAAGAGTTTATTCAATGCTGTGACCTGAACAACATGAAAACATATATGTAAATGAATTAACTAGGACACACATAGAAATATTTTTATAACTGCATACAATTTGTTTATTTTTTTATTGGAACATTTTACTTTTATTTTATACCAATAAACGAATACTCAATACAGGAATGATCTCCTATATCAAAAATAGCAAACACTAAAAAAAACACTCAATTAAGTATCAACTCTTCCTGCATATAACACTTTCATCCCTTATCTACAACCACCTAGATCCACTTATAACTCACTCATAACTACACTCGCGCCCACACACACCTCATTCAGCTCAGGGAGCACAAAATCAGGCCATGCCGCCAGAGGAGTCTCGAGGGGATGCCAATGTTATAAACAGGTCACATATGCCACATATCTGCCCCTCAGAAAAAAAAACCTCTTTTAAACACCTGTTATCCTGCGGTTTTAATACTCAGTTAGATATCCCAGTTACTCCAGAACCCCTGTGTGTGCCCAGGTATCTTCTTTATTACCAGACTGTTGAGAGTTTTCTTTTTAATGTGTGCTTTATGTTTTTATTAAACGTTATAAAAGGTAACCTGAATTGTTATACCTGATGTGAAAATTCATCCACAATACAGCCTGATGTTACCACTGGATTAGTAAGTACCCGATATGTTTGTTTTTGCCTGTTGAGGCATTTTTCCATGTTCTGGGGTTGATGTGACTTGACTTACAAAAACAACCTCTCTTGGGCAAGCCTGTTTTCTTGGTAGTTGATGACCATTGAGCAATTACTGGGATCTGGTTGCAATGATGAGGTGCTGCAGGTACAGTGTAAATCTGTGCCTGCATGGTGTGTTGGTTCTGCTCACCAACATACCTCATTGAGTTGTGGGTCACCACTCCTCCACTGGGAAATGTTTGGCTCCTTTCATTCCTGGCAGAGTCAACGGGATAAAAAGCAGCTTGGTGGACAGCTTGCTCCATGTTCCAAGCTGGGACATTTTTTAAGCTGGCCAATATATTTTACACCCTCCCCCAACCATATATTTTTAAAAAGTAGACACCCTAAGGTATTTCAAATGGTGGTATTTTAGCTCTTTCCATAAAATTATTCTACCACCAGCCTTTGTCAAAGTTTTGGGTAGTCATTTTTGTGTTTTTTTTTCACACACATTGTACTTCAGACATGAATTCACAGATACCGTTATGTGTTATTGCCAAACGACACCCCAATATGTGATATGTAGTCTTCCTGCACCCATGTCTTATTTGGGATATTTTGGAAGCCGGACAGTGTTATTTACCCCACCAAATCAAATATTTTTTAAAAGTACACCACCCAGGGCCGACTACTCCTTTGGGGCAATTTTGTGGTTGGCCACTTGAATTTAATACCAATAAAAGTATATATTTTTGAAAAGTAGATACTAAACTAAAATAAAAGTTTCAGAAAACATTTATCTGAAAGAAATTGCCACTTCAGGTTTCCTTCATAACACTGTTACCAAATCTTAGAATATTTATAAGCTGTATTGTATTGCTTGAAGAATTCTCTGATACAGAGGCCTGGCTGAGATGGGCAGTCAGGACAGTAGTAAGATGAGTCACTTCTTTTCCCTTTTTTGAAGCACACTGCACCACTTCTGTGGCTTCTGTTGTTGTGGTGTAGGAGGGACCAGCAATGGGAAGTATTTTGATGCAAGTTTACTATTTGGTGCACCACTCTGTTCACCACTTAATAGATTGATTTCCAACTGTAAACAAGTTGCATTTCTGTGCAGGGTTAGACAGCTTATATAAAATAAATGCGTTATGAGTTGCTGTTTACATCATAAAAAATGTGACTTTTTTTAGGGCTGGAGTAGCTCGTCTGAAATGTCTATGTCCCCCCATGTATTTGTGTGTATTATGTCAAGCAGAGTGTTTTTCTAATCATTTCATATTTTCCACGACAAACACTGATACAGTTGTATCCTTATGTATACTATTTAAATGGTATTCATCTTTTTTGTCTGTAAATTTTACTGCAGGTGCAGATGTCCTGCACTTGATGTAGATGTTCGCATCTGAGTTGAGCTGCTGTCTTCCCAGGCCAGTTTATAGCATGCACCTTTCTGAACTCCTCTGGAGTTATGGGGTAACCTAATAAAAGGTACTCACCTACCAAAGACCATGGGAAAGGGGGCAAAAAGACCCCTGTTCCGAATCTCTGGACATTTTTAGTCCTGCCATCTACCCCTAACACACCCAAGATGTTAGGATGACATATTGGGGGGCTAAATCATGGAAAATTAAATGGCATATTGGGAGGCAAAATCATGGCATATTAAATGGCATATTGGAGGGGCAAAATCCTGACATTTTAAATGGCATATTGAGTGGAAAAATACTGGCATATTAAATAGCATTTTGGGGGAGAAAATCCTGGCATATTAAGTGGCAAAATCCTGGCATATTAAATGGCATATTGAGGGGCAAAATAGTGTGTCTCAGGTTATGTGTGTATTGGTGTTACTGTGTGTGTAAGTGGTAAGGGTGTGTGTAAGTGTGTCACTGTGTAAGGGTGTGTGTGTGACTGCAAGGGTCTTTGTGTTTAAATGTGTGTTAGTGTGTCAATTTGTCAGGGGCGTCACTAGGGTTGGTGTCACCCGGTGCGGAAACTCATGGTGTCACCCCCCTGGATTTTCTCCAATACAATACAAAACAGATTCCTTAGTAATGCCAGTTAGATGGCCTATTAACTATGCCACACCCAGGAGCCCCATAACTATGCCACACACAGGAGCCCCATAAATTATGCCACACCAGAGCCTCATAAATTATGCCACACCAGAGCCTGACTATTTTTTATGCCTCACCTCTGCCCATTTAATTATGCCACACACACACAGGTGCCCCATAATTATGCCACATACACACAGGTGCCCCATAATTATGCCACAGACACCAGTGCCCCATAATTATGCCACACAAAAGAGTCCCTTAATTATGTCACACATGGGGCCCAATAAATATGCCACACACAAGCGCCCCATAATTATGCACACATGGGACAGCCATTAATTATGCAACACACAGGAGCCCCACGAGGTGACAATTGTACAATTATAGATACCAGTAATATCGTGCCAGTCAATTGTGCCATTCAGATACCAGAAATATTGTGCCACTCAGAGCCCAGGAATATAGTGCCAGTCAGATACCAGGAATATTGTGCCATTCAGAGCCCAGTAATATTGTGCCAGTCAGAGCCCAGTAATATTGTGCCAGTCAGAGCCCAGTAATATTGTGTCAGTCAGATACAGTAATATTGTGCCAGTCAGAGCCCAGTAATATTGTGCCAGTCAGAGCCCAGTAGTATTGTGCCAGTCAGATACCAGGATAATTTTGCCAGTCAGAGCCCAGTAATATTGTGCCACTCAGAGCCCAGTAATATTGTGCCAGTTAGAGCCCAGTAATATTGTGCCAGTCGATTGTGCCATTCAGATACCAGAAATATTGTGCCATTCAGAGCCCAGTAATATTGTGCCAGTCAGAGCCCAGTAATATTGTGCCAGTCAGAGCACAGTAATATTGTGCCAGTCAAAGCTCAGTAATATTGTGCCAGTCAGATACCAGGAATATTTTGCCAGTCAGAGCCTAGTAATATTGTGCCACTCAGAGCCCAGTAATATTGTGCCACTCAGAGCCCAGTAATATTGTGCCAGTTAGAGCCCAGTAATATTGTGCCAGTCGATTGTGCCATTCAGATACCAGAAATATTGTGCCATTCAGAGCCCAGTAATATTGTGCCAGTCAGAGCCCAGTAATATTGTGCCAGTCAGAGCACAGTAATATTGTGCCAGTCAAAGCTCAGTAATATTGTGCCAGTCAGATACCAGGAATATTGTACCAGTCAGAGCCCAGTAATATTGTGCCACTCAGAGACCAGTAATATTGTGCCAGTCATAGCCCAATAATATTGTGCCAGTCATCGCTCAGTAATATTGTGCCAATCAGATACCAGGAATATTGTGCCAGTCAGATATTAGGAATATTGTGCAATTAAAGTGCTCGTTTTTAACCACCCTCCTCTCCCCTTCCCCATCACTTACCGAATGGCTGCTGCTCCATGTCCCCGGACGGACGCCTCCTCCGTGCAGTCTTCCCTCCTGCTGTGATTTTTTTTTTTCCGGTGGCTGCATCCAGTGGATGCGGCTGCCATAAAAAAAAAGTTAAGCAGCGCGGTGTGGTGGGTGACACTGTGGCATGCCAAATCGTGTAGGTGCAATATGAGTGCAAGCCAAATGCTGTGGGTGCAATATAGGTGCATGGCAAGGTATGTGGGTACTGTATGGTGCTGTGTTAAGTCTTTTAGGTTAGGCTCTTTTGTGTGGCACAATTATGGGGAGCTTGTGTGTGGCATAATTAAGGGACGCCTGTGTGTATGGCATAATTAATTGGGCTCCAAGATGAGGCATAAATAATGGGGCTCTGGTGTGGCATAATTTATGGGGCTTTGGTGTGGCATAATTTATGGGGCTCTTGTGTGTCATAGTTATGGGGCTCCTGTATGTGGCATAGTTATGGGCTACTGTGTGTGGCATAGTTAAAGTGCTCCTGCGTGTGACATAATTTGTGGGGCTCCTGTATGTGGCATATTTAATGGGCCATCTGACTGGCATTACTAAGGAATCTATTTGGCATGGTATTGATGGAAATCCAGGGGGTGACACCATGAGTTACCACAGCTCGTGACACCAACCCTAGTGACGCCTCTGGCAAATATGCAACTGGTCCTCATTGCTCTAGAATAGAAAGGTCCTTTAAAAACTAGTGAATAAGCAGACATTTACCTGCATCCCACTATTCAGCACTATATGAATGCTCGAACGAAAGAGCAACAGTGATCCGTTAAAAATTAATCACACCTCGATGAAATGGGGTCACTGACGGATCAACCTCCTTGCCTTACCAAAGTGCAGTGGGTTGAGAGATAATTTTGATATGATACAAATATGCTTGTGAAATATGGTCACCAAATAACCCCCACACACAAGTATTCTATAAAACTGTAAGATGGACTTTTGTGGTTGACATAAAGAAGCAAGCATGGACCCTTAGGGGCTATTCACTAAATGCTCCCGGCACCATAATCAAATGTATCAGGGACTCGGTTTATACAAACGCTTGGGGAAGGGTGATTTTTTTTGGTTGTTCATTATTTATTTATTGTGGGAAGATTTTCAGGCTAAGTCCAACTTGATTGTTGGCCGTAGCCTGAAAAGCAATTACTTTCTCTTCCCATATTGATATTAATGGAGCGAGTTTAATCTCTCTTCCCTTCAATGCGATGGCTTCACAGCATTTCAGTATTTCTAAAATGGTTACAAAGATAATTCCGATCTCAGACGTTAGTGAATAGCCTCCTTAAACTTGACACCGGCTTAGGTCCTCTTTTGTTGATAACCTCTTACTGTATTGTTATCAATACTAAGCATTTGTATGATCAGTGATGTTCTTGTTTTTTTGATTTAATTAGCATTACGTATTTATTTAGTAAATTGATCTTTAACTCTGGGTGTGCAGTGTATTGATCGCACAGGACACACTAATAAATTAAAAGGCAGGACATTTAATTTCTAATGGGTTAATTGGGGGATATTATAACTTTTTACATTGTCTCAGTCCTAGGTTCAAGTTAACACAGTTTCCTCTTAGATCCTGCAGAAGGGATATTCATTTGATTTCCTGATGGACACACTCTCCTGTGGCATTGAAATCTCTTGGGTTGTTTCTGTTTTCGGACCCCATAAGTACTGGCTTTATAGAAAAATTCCATACTGGAAATCAAACTGCTGTTGTACTCATCCTCATACACTGGGGAAAGCATATCCTCCGGGAGAGAATCCATGCTAAATTTAAGCTGTTTTGGCCTCCATGGAACATGTTTGGTAGTCTTCCTTTTTTCACTTAAGGATTCCTTGTTACTGTCTAAAGGAACCTTTGCATTTTGAGCAGTGAAGATTTTGTCATTGTACACCAAACTGTCAGACCTAGCTAGTGGCTTCCAGATCTGTTCTGTGACATAGCTGGCAGATGGCTGCTGTATTTTAGTACCCCAATTAAAGTAGCGTTTTGTATCATCCAGCACTGTTGGCATAGAGTGTATCTGAGACCTTCTCATCCTGTGAAAATGAGTTGGAGGATATGCACTGATTTGCTGGGGATGAAAACTACTCCATGAGGGATTTGAATTCACTACCTGCTGGGTGAATCCTGAATGTATGATCTGATGTGGGTTCACTGACACATTGATGTATTGAGGTGTTCTTACAATGCCCAAGTCAGTTACCACATACAGTTGGTCTGTAGAAAGAAATACACAGAGAAAATCTAATTACAGCTCTAACCAGAGATCACTACATAGGTACATTTATGAGTAACAGTCAACACTGAAAAAAGGAGGAATTGAAACACAGGGAGCTATTTACTAAAAGTGACATGCAGGTGAGCTGACTTAACTATGCATTGTGCAGGGACAAACCTGGTGTGTTTCTGTGTGTACTGCATAGTTAAATATTGCAATTTTGATGAAACGTTCATCTCATGTGCCCGTCAGTGCTATAATAGTACCTCCCAGAGGCTGGGAGTGCAACTCAAATTAATTTAGAGTTTCTAATACCCCCATGATAAAAGCTCATATATATATTGGTAACTTGGCAAAGTCATTTGCGCATCCTATAGTATACCTTCTTGAATTTTCTTTTCTTACTTCTATGAATTAAAAATTTTCCTACCAACAACTTCATTAGCATGTTAAAGGCTGCCTTGTTATTATCAAATATGAGCATGTTATTTTGGAAAGCATAAGTAGAAATGCATGTCCATTTCTTTTTTCTTTTTTTCTAATACGTTCCTTTTAGTACATTTTCCCAGGAAGCAAGTTAAAATAATAATCTTTTCGTTCCTCTGGTTCCATGATAATGTCTGCTCTCCTCATTCTTGCAAGGACATGTGTGGAGTATCACTAAAGTCTATACTGTGTTGTAGATGGGGTATAAAGTATATACCATATCGCGTATGAACTGCCAAAATCAGGAATTGGAGAACTCCACGATTAATGACTGATTTTATGTACTTCATTTGTCTGTTAACGTTGTAGTGAATAGACCTTTATGTTTTTCCATTGGCTCATGAAAAACAATGTACAAAGATACATTTTTAAATTGAAGTTTGTTATTTTTGCTTAATTCGGCTCATTGTTTTGCTTGAGCAAAAATGACAAAGATAAACTTTAAAAGAGAAAGAGATCATATGTTGGTAATACAAAGGTATTTATTATATACCTTTAGAATCTTTTCACTAAGCAAGGAAATGACAAGGGAATTGCTATACTCATTTATGAAAAGCATAATTGGTATGCCTACCGTTTCAACCTACCTTGTCTCTGCATTTATTTAACCCCTTAAGGACAGAGCCTTTGAAACATTTTTGTCCTTTCTGGACAATGGCTATTTTAACATTTCTGTGCTGTTTGTGTTTAGCAGTAATTTTCTTCTTCGTCATTTGCTGTACCCACACATATTATATATTGTTTTTATCGGGACAAAAAGGGCTTTCTATGGATGCCATATTTTTGATCATATCTTATCATATTATTAAAAAAAAAAAAAAAAATATGGTAAAAAAAAAAAAAATACACAAATTTCTTTGTTTTTATTTGAAACAACTTCTCCTCATCGACAATAGCGAACGAAAAAACATGCTAAATAGATTCTACTATTTCTCCTGAGTACAGGGATACCACCCATGCATAGGTTTGTTGGGTTGTTTGGGGGCTAAAATGCCAAATTTGTGAGGTGCAGTTTTTTGTTTTCCAACTTGAAATGTTTACATGCAGACAGCCTGCACCCATGTCCCATTTGGGACATATTTGAAACCAGCCAGTGTATTTTACCCCATCAACCCATATATTTTTTAAAAGTAGACACCCTAGGCTATCTCAAATGGTGGTATTTTAACACTTTCCATGCACTAATTCTACCACCAGCCTTTGTCAAAGTTTGTGGTAGTAATTTTGTTGTGTTTTTTTTTCACAAACCTTGTACTTCAGACATGAATTTACAGATTTTGGTATGTGTCCCTGCCAAATAACACCCCAATAAGTGTTCAGCAACATCTCTTGAGTACAGGGATACCCCCCATGCATAGGTGTGTTGGATTGTTTGGGGGGTAAAAGGCCAAATTTGGGAGGTGCAGTTTTTGGTTTTCCAATTTGAAATTTTGACTTGCAGACAGCCTGCACCCATGTCCCATTTGGGACATATTTGAAACCAGCCAGTGTATTTTACCACATCAACCCATATATTTTTTAAAAGTAGACACCCTAGGCTATCTCAAATGGTGGTATTTTAACACTTTCCATGCACTAATTCTACCACCAGCCTTTGTCAAAGTTTGTGGTAGTAATTTTGTTGTGTTTTTTTTTCACAAACCTTGTACTTCAGACATGAATTTACAGATTTTGGTATGTGTCCCTGCCAAATAACACCCCAATAAGTGTTCAGCAACATCTCTTGAGTACAGGGATACCCCCCATGCATAGGTGTGTTGGATTGTTTGGGGGGTAAAAGGCCAAATTTGGGAGGTGCAGTTTTTGGTTTTCCAATTTGAAATTTTGACATGCAGACAGCCTGCACCCATGTCCCATTTGGGACATATTTGAAACCAGCCAGTGTATTTTACCACATCAACCCATATATTTTTTAAAAGTAGACACCCTAGGCTATCTCAAATGGTGGTATTTTTACACTTTCCATGCACTAATTCTACCACCAGCCTTTGTCAAAGTTTGTGGTAGTAATTTTTTTGTGTTTTTTTTTCACAAACCTTGTACTTCAGACATGAATTTACAGATTTTGGTATGTGTCACTGCCAAATAACACCCCAATAAGTGTTCAACAACATCTATTGAGTACAGGGATACCACCCATGCATAGGTTTGTTGGGTTGTTTGGGGGGTAAAAGGCCAAATTTGGTAGGTGCAGTTTTTGGTTTTCCAAATTGAAATTTTGACATGCAAACCGCCTGCACCCATGTCCCATTTGGGACATATTTGAAACCAGCCAGTGTATTTTACCCCATCAACCCATATATTTTTTAAAAGTAGACACCCTACGCTATTTCAAATGGTGGTATTTTAACACTTTCCATGCACTAATTCTACCACCAGCCTTTGTCAAAGTTTGTGGTAGTAATTTTTGTGTGGTTTTTTTTCACAAATATTGTATTTTAGACATAAATTCACAGATTTTGGTATGTGTCACTGCCAAACAATAACCCAATATGTGTTCAACAACATCTCCTGAGTACAGGGATACCACCCATGCATAGGTTTGTTGGGTTGTTTGGGGGCTAAAAGGGCCACATTGCTAATATTGCCTTTGACTGTATGGTAAGTGCTCATCAGAGCACTTACCATACATGCCTGCACACAGATCACATAGATCTGTTGTGCCAGCATCGATTGGCTCCCCCTAGAGGATCGGAAGTGAAATACTTTCACTTCCGATGCTCTTGCCATTAGAAGGGAAGCGCTGCCTGTATAGGCAGCGTTCCCTTCTACTGAGCCGATGGGGTCGCTCAGGAGAGCGACCACCATCGGCTCTGGGGCAGCTGAAGGTGTTGTTAAGTGCCTCGCTGGCGAGGCACTTTAACAACACCGCAGATGCTTAGAAAGCGAACGATCGTTCGCTTTCTAAGCACATGTGTGCAGCGGGGGCGCAGCTATTTTTAAATGGCTGCTACGATCACTCCGTGGAGTGATCGTAGCGCGCCCCTGCACATTTGGGGGGTGTTGCACAATGCCTCTACCTAGAGGCATTGTAGCAACACCGTTAGAGTAAAGAAAGCGACCGCTGGTCGCTTTCTTTACTCCATTTAGTGCATGACGTGCCTGGCACGTCACCTGTCGTTAAGGGGTTAACCATCCCCAAAAATACTAAAAAATTTTTTTTACATATTTGTAGATTTATATTTATATCTTCTGTACTCTGGAAATATTTCAAATACTTACGTATGAACAGTGTTTTTTTCAAGTTAGAAAACAGTATTGTAACATTGTAGCTTCTGGTTTTTTTCTCATTTTAAAAATATGCAGTAACTTTGAGCACTTGTGCGTATTTAATTATTTTTATCATGCCAGATTTGCTTGTATTTACCATTCATAAATCATCTGTAAATCACAAAGGCCCTCCCTACCATTTTACAGTGAAGAAAAAAATAACTATGTCTTGTATCCTAAAACTTACGAGGTCTGGCCACCTGTCTCTGTCTCTGAGTTGTGGTTCTTTGAACAGACTGTTGAGGCGGCTGTAATGATGCTGGCTGTTCACGCATCTTAAAAATCTGCCTATAGTGAATTAGCAAGGCTCTTCAATGGATGGCCAAAGCTAACACTTGTCCAATCACAAGAAGGGCAGAGAGAGGAGACTGCTACTGCTTTACTCCCAGAAGAAGACACTGTGACTGTTTGCTGTTTGTGTTTGAATTTCAGGTCTCTGGGAGCAGCGGGTTCTGTTATGGATGTTGCCATGGGGTTGGGTTCTAAACAGGCTGGATAGGAGAGTTATCTATGGCGCAGCTTGAAACATCTGCACATTTGAAAAATAACCAGTATGCAGAGTGTCTGACACTCTGATCTCTAACATTAATAACTCAGCTTTACGTACAATACTTTTAGAATCACTATATTATTAAAAAAGGTGACACCTATGAATGCATCAGTTACTGATTAAACAAAGTAGCAAGTCAGCCTTTGAAAGAGAAGTGCTTTTAAACTTACAGTTATCACTAACTGCAACCAGCTTTCCGCTTGACCCCTATGGCAGTCACCTAATTGAATACACTGGGACTTTCAGAATATTGAACATATATAATGTACATTTAAAGCAGGCAAAACCAGAAGAGTTTATTCATTGCTGTGACCTGAACAACATGAATAAATATATGTAAATGAATTAACTAGGACACATAGAGAAATATTTTTATAACTGCATACAATTTGTTTATTTTTTTATTGGAACATTTTACTTTTATTTTATACCAATAAACAAATACTCAATACAGGAATGATCTCCCATATCAAAAATAGCAAACACTAAAAAAACACTCAATCAAGTATCAACTCTTCCTGCATATAACACTTTCATCCCTTATCTACAACCACCTAGATCCACTTATAACCCACTCATAACTACACTCGCGCCCGCACACACCTCATTCAGCTCAGGGAGCACAAAATCAGGCCATGCCGCCAGAGGAGTCTCGAGGGGATGCCAATGTTATAAACAGGTCACATATGCGACATATCTGCCCCTCAGAAAAAAAACCCTCTTTTAAACACCTGTTATCCTGCGGTTTTAATACTCAGTTAGATATCCCAGTTACTCCAGAACCCCTGTGTGTGCCCAGGTATCTTCTTTATTACCAGACTGTTTCGAGGTTTTTTTTTAATGTGTGCTTTATGTTTTTATTAAACGCTATAAAAGGTAACCTGAATTGTTATACCTGATGTGAAAATGCATGCACAATACAGCCAGGTGTTACCATTGGAGTAGTAAGTACCCGATATGTTTGTTTTTGCCTGTTGAGGCATTTTTCCATGTTCTGGGGTTGATGTGACTTGACTTACAAAAACAACCTCTCTTGGGCAAGCCTGTTTTCTTGGTACCATCAGGGGCATAGTTGATGACCATTGAGCAATTACTGGGATCTGGTTGCAATGATGTGGTGCTTCAGGTACAGTGTAAATCTGTGCCTGCATGGTGTGTGGGATCTGCTCACCAACATACCTCATTGAGTTATGGGTCACCACTCCTCCACTGGGAAATGTTTGGCTCCTTTCATTCCTGGCAGAGTCAACAGGATAAATAGCAGCTTGGTGGACAGGTACATTGCTCCATGTTCCAAGCTGGGACATTTTTTAAGCTGTCCAATATATTTTACACCCTCCCCCAACCATATATTTTTGAAAAGTAGACACGTAAGGTATTTCAAATGGTGGTATTTTAGCTCTTTCCATAAAATTATTCTACCACCAGCCTTTGTCAAAGCTTTGGGTAGTCATTTTTTGTGTTTTTTTTTCACACACATTGTACTTCAGACACAAATTCACAGATACCGTTATGGGTTATTGCCAAACAACACCCCAATGTGTGACATGTAGTCTTCCTGCACCCATGTCTTATTTGGGATATTTTGGAAGTAGGCCAGTGTTATTTACCCCACCAAATCATATATTTTTTAAAAGTACACCACCCAGGGAATTTCAAATTTGTGCAATTCCAGTATAGGATTAACTGCACTGATTTGTAAGGCGTACTAGTCGTTTGGGGCAATTTTGTGGTTGGCCACTTCAATTTAATACCAATAAAAATATATTTTTGAAAAGTAGATACTAAACTAAACTAAAATAAAAGTTTCAGAAAACATTTCTCTTAAAGAAATCGCCACTTCAGGTTTCCTTCATAACACTGTTACCAAATCTTAGAATATTTATAAGCTGTATTGTATTGCTTGAAGAATTCTCTGATACAGAGGCCTGGCTGAGATGGGCAGTCAGGACAGTAGTACGATGAGTCACTTATTTTCCCTCTTTTGAAGCACACTGCACCGCTTCTGTGGCTTCAGTTTTTGTGGTGTAGGAGGGACCCGCAATGGGAATTATTTTGCTGCAAGTTTACTATTTGGTGCACCACTCTGTTCACCCCTTAATAGTATGGCATCAATGATTTTCATCTGTAAAGAAGTTGCATTTCTGTGCAGGGTTAGACAGCTTATATAAAATAAATGCGTTATGAGTTGCTGTTTACATCATAAAAAATGTGACTTTTTTTTAGGGCTGGAGTAGCTGGTCTGAAATGTCTATGTCCCCCCATGTATTTGTGTGTATTATGTCAAGCAGAATGGTTTTCTAATTATTTCAGATTTGCCACGACAAACACTGATACAGTTGTATCCTTATGTATACTATTTAAATGGTATTCATCTTTTTTGTCTGTAAATTTTACTGCAGGTGCAGATGTCCTGCACTTGATCTAGATGGTCACATCAGAGTTGAGCTGCTGTCATCCCAGGCCAGTTTATAGCATGCACCTTTCTGAACTCCTCCGGAGATATGGGGTAACCTAATAAAAGGTACTCACCTACCAAAGACCATGGGAAAGGGGGCAAAAAGACCCCTGTTCCGAATCTCTGGACATTTTTAGTCCTGCCATCTACCCCTAACACACCCAAGATGTTAGGATCACGTACCGTGGTTCTGATGTGGAGCCCAGTTGCAGGAGTAACACTCTTACAATACATTATATACCTGGTAGGACCAAATTGGTACAGGTCCTCAGGAATGTAGCATTGGTATGAGTGCTCAGACAAGGTATGATGTAGTGGTACTGGTACTGATGAGGAGTCCCAATAGAACTGACAGGATGTCTTGGTTGTAGTACTAACTTCCGTCAATAGGAGGGGTAATAATCAGGTTCTAGATGTAATACCGAAAAGTCACCAGTTGAGGCTGTGCAGAGTAGTCTTTGTTGCAATACCAGATCTTTTATTTTTTTTATTTGAGGATTGCAAGAATGACAAGTATCACATAGTACAGACAAAAGATACATAAGCAAAAGATCAATATCCTAGAGAAGTACCCGTGATGGAGTATATCACCTTTTCGTATTTTCAACGAACAGACGTAGAATATTGACGTCCTGGGTCAATCCTGCATCCAAACCTTAGCAGTCAATATATGAAAACATTGAAAACCATAGACCTTGAGGAATACTCAAAGACCTATCTCAAGGAACCTTTACAACAACAATTGAAAAAGATTGGTCATCGGTCAATTCTCTCGACAGAGTAACACATTAGTACTGAAACGGCAGGAGGTAAATATGAATCAGCTCCAAACATACATCAAAAAGTCTTGACCGAGGACCTTTGAGATTATTTCATGTTAAATGGAATTATATTCAAGTAGCTAGTATCTCTAAGGATAATTGGTCAATTGGGATGCAAGGAAATTACCAAAACATTAGTAACTTTAGATATCCATTCTATTTAAGGATATCAGTATGACAAGTCAGCAACCACTAAATTCTATGACTTGATAATTTTGCAACTTAATAAAAACATAACCAAAACCAAAAAGGAATTACCCACCCCAACCTGTCCGTCCTACCCTCCCCCCCAGATCTCTATTGCTGTGGTGTTCCGATCACAGACGGCAGATAACCATGGTCTTCTTATGAGGCAGAGAGTTTAATTGGGGCATTATGCTAAAGAAGTTCGTTAGTGTACTAGTTAGTGTGACAGAACGTGTTATAGATTTTGGTTCTGATGCCCATATCTAATGTATTGATGTACAATTTGCTGTCCAATGTTTAAAAAAGGATTTTTTTTTCTTATCTTTATGTAGACTAGACTCCAACCAGTCCATTCTCATTATGTAATAAAGTTTGGTTTTTAACAGGGTGATAGTTGGGAGGGAGGCCTGAATCCTTTGGTGAAGAATCGTTTTTCTAGCCGCCGCTAAAACAATATGGAGAACAGTTTTATTACCACGGAATAGGTCATTTATTACTCCTAAGATTGCTAATTCTGGTGTGAGGGCTGATATGGAGATGTCTAGATCTTTGCAATATGTATGCACCTGAGTCCAGAAGGAGGAAATAACTGGGCAAGCACAGAAACAATGATTAAAAAGTGGCGTCTGAACAGTCACATTTCAGACAGTTAGAGGTGTCAGAAATCCCCATTTTGTACAGTCTGGAAGGCGAGCAATAAGCATAATGGGCAATTTTTAAAGCCATGTCTTTATATAAAGAGGATGGTATGACTCTTATCAGGGCCACAGTCGCTGTGTGAACCAAATCTTGTAAATGGGTCAACCAGGTCCCTATTCCTCTCGTCATGTTTTGTTCCCGGTCAATAGAATGTAGTATGCAGTATAAGATTTTTGTCGATGGGAGGGAAGTCACCTCTGGAGCTAACAAGTCGTTGAAGGGATTGCTCCAATCTTTCTCAGAGAAAAATTGGATTTGGGAAGAAATGAAAATTTGGCCTGGTAATATGTAAAAATCGAGTAATATTAATCTGTGTGAAACGCTTCCCGAGCTCCTAGTACTTTAAGATCCTTTTCTGAACCGGGTCAGTAAACAATGCTAAAGTGGTAATGCCCTGTTGGGCCCATGACGTTTAGGGACTGCCTGCTTCACCCCGCTAAAAAAGAGGGTTTTGCAGCCAAGGCTGAAAAATGGAGTATTGCCCCTGAGCTTTCAATCTCAGTCTGGCCAATTTCCAGGCCTTTATCGAGGTGGCAAGTAATAGGTTGGCTACAACCTCGTCCGGTAAGGAACCATGTGGAGGATGGAGAAGAGATGATATAATGACTGGGTGGGGTAAAGGCCACTTTCAAGCCAAGTGGAGGTGTAGGTGCTAGTGTCCTTCACCCAGTCCGCAACATATCTGAGTAAGGCTGCCAGGTTATAGTCAAGGGGTACTGGAATATTTAAGCCTAATTCAGAAGCTGGTCTGTTTAGTTTAGAGAGATTAATCCTTGCCCTTCTGTCCAGCCAAAGGAATTTAGAGAAACTTTTTTGTAAGCTTTTGGCGTCTGTAGTAGTTAAAAGCACTGGAAGTGACTCAAATATGTATAGCAATATACTATACAGGGAAACTAATAATTTTAATTAAAGCAGCTCTACCGGTGAATGTGAGATGAAGTGATTTCCAACCAGATAGTTCAGCTTCAATCTTTCTAATGACTGGAGGAATATTGCTTGTGTACAGGTCGCTCAGTTTCTTGGGGACTTTTACCCCTAAGTATTCTATCTCCTTTGCTTCCCAATAGATGCCCAGATTTTCTAACCTCGGTTGTATGTACTTTAACTTGCAAATCTCCCTCCCCTATCCCCTTAAACACAGTGGTTGAGGAGAGGATACAACGTATTGGGTCAAGGTGATATTAAATAAAAGAGGGGATAATGGACAGCCTTGACGGACACCTCGTTCCATGTATAGCTTCTCAGAGTCTAGACCGTTGACCGTAAATTGTGTAGTTAGATCACAGTACAATTTCCGGAAAAAGCCCAGAAATGAGGCTCCAAAATATTAATATTTAAATAATCTCACTAGGTGTGGCCACGCCACCCGGTTGAAAGCCTTCTCCACGTCCAAGCTTATTAAGGCTGCAGGAGGATCTCCCTGGGATTTCATTGCTCTCCATAGCGCCACCAAGGCGGATCTAATGCCCACGACCGGGTGGCGCCCCTTCACGAAGCCTCTCTGAACTGGAAGAAGAATATGAGGTAATATTCTTTGTAATCTATCAGCCAGTATCTTTGTTAGAATGTTACAATCCTGGTTCATCAAGGTAATGGGTCTATATGAGGACATCTCAGTGGGCTCTTTGTCAGGTTTAAGTAGTAATATGGTCCGAACTTCAGTTAAACTCCTAATTTGTGTGTCTCCAAGATAGATATCATTATAAAGATGCGTACAATTTCAATCATTTATAGAATTCACTGGTGAATCCATCCGGTCCAGGAGTTTTGCCATTTTTAAGTTTATTAATGGTCTGGGACACTTCCCTTTCTGTTATTGGGGCGTTAAGGAGCAGCCTATGTTCGTTAGATAGTCTGGGAGATTTTGCTAATTGTAACAGAGAGATACCTTCCTGTCTATCATCTGGGGTTGCAGAGTACATTTTTTGATAAGAAAGTTGGAACAACCTACAAAGTGACTTTGGATCTGTTTCTAGTTTGCCTGCGGGGCCCCTAATGTGACCAATGTTGTGTCTAGGTTTTTTGTTTTTCGCCAGCTGTGCCAAAAGTTTGCCCACCCTATTCCCCCATCTATAGGATTTATTTTTAGTGTATTACAGTTGGTGTTGAGCTCTTTCTAGCATATATGTTTCTAAGAGTTCCCTATGTTGAGTGTAAGCCTCCCTATTACTGTCCGATGGGTTGTTTCGAAACAATCTTAGGGCAGTAGAAACATGAGTGTTAAGAGATTCAAACTTGGCCAGCCAATCTCTCCTTTTTTTTTGAGATATGAGATGATATGCCCCCTGATAACTGCCTTGGAGGTTTCCCAAAATAGTAGATGCTCATCTGTTCTATGTTGTCATCTAAGAAATTTCCCCATGTGGATTCCATAAAAGATTTAAAATCAGGGTTAGTAAGATAGTATGGCAAATAAAAAAGGAAACGAGCAGAAGCACCTGGAGAAAGAAAGAGAAAGAAAGACTACAAGAAAAGACCAGAAGCAAGAATAAAGTTTCTCTCATTTTTTTTCCTCCCAAGTAGACAGAAGCATGTCGGACGCAGGTTTCATCAGCCCCTCGAATAAAGATCGAAACAAAAAATCATCAGAAGAGGTGGAGAGCAAACGAGATGAAGGAGTAAGTATTTCTCCAGAATATTTAAAATCATGCCTTCAGTCCCAAGCAGAACAAATAAAACAAGAGATAATTAAAAACAGCACCGACCTCAAGCTCGAAATAGGAGAAATCGGACAAAAGATACAAAATTTAGAAGAAAGATTTAACAACTTGGAAACTCTATCAACAGATTCGAAAGCGTCTTTAAAAAGGCAGCACAGCAGAATATCCTTTTTGGAAGGGAAAGTCGCCGAACTAGAGGATAGGGCGAGACGCAACAACCTACGATTAAGGAATATTCCAGAATCCGTCCCACAGGGACAATTATATGCTTTTGTAAAACGTTTTTTTGAGGACTTTTCAGAAGCACCAAGAGACGTAATAATCTGTTGCCACTCATATATAATGAGAGAAAATATCATGAAGCTAGCCAGGCAGACACCAAATAAAGGGGAGAATTCAAACATAAAGATCTTCCCAGATCTCTCATTCGAAACAAGACAAAAGAGGAGAGCCTTCTCTTCAACCACACTGATTCAGAGGAAACATGAGATAAAGTATATGTGGGGTTTTCCGACAAGACTTATAATCTTTTCAGAAGGAAATACAGTGTCTTTCAATGCAGAGGAAGAAGCTGCCAATTGGCTAACTCAGCAAAATCTAATGTAGAAAGGGTACTCGCAGAAGAACATCAAAGACCTGGACATATAAGGAGGGAGAAAGTGACCCATTGGAGAAAAGGAAGAAACTCTTCTCTCAACACCTAGACTCATAACTGCCGAAGCGGTCTATTGAGGAGGAGGAGAGGGGAATTTTTTTTTTTTTTTCTCACGAAAGAGATTTAAGAAAGGGAACATTTTAAGAACTCAGAGCTATCACACTTATGTCTTATTATCACAACTACTGCACTTTAAAAAAAAAAAAGAAATTCAAATCGATTTTTTTTTTCTTTTTTTTTTCTTCTTCTCTCTAGCCTTCCCTGGCGCAGAAAATCAAGCAAATAGTAGTATTAGAGAATATAGATAATAAATAGATCGTACTTCAGGGCATCGCACTTTTTAAGAAGTAATTAAACTCACTTTTGGCACTAATCACATTCTTAGAGAATTACGTGGTCCCCTCACCCATAATATTTTTTATAGCACTTAAGTTCACTACATAATTGTCAGGATCTACCACGAAGTAGATCTCCCGAGTACCCCGTCTTACTCACCTTGAATCCCGCTCCGGTAGCGCGCACACTGCTGCCAATGAAATCGGAGGCGCGTCCCCGATGACGTCACGCCCGTCGCGTGCACGCCAGACGCGGGAGAATCACCTTGCAATCCTTGCTTGGTGATTCTCGTGTTCCTTGCTCAGCATTTATACCCTACTCTCTTTGGATTGCTTATTGACCCTGGATTGTATCCTGACTACTCTGCCTGCCTGTGCCCTTGACCCTGGACTGTTATATTACCTCTCTGTCTGCCTGTGCCCCACTGAACCCGGTTTGTACCTCTACTATTCTATTTACTATAACCACCTACCTGCTGGATTACAGTGCTGTTACTATAACCACCTACCTACTGGATTACAGTTCTGTTACTTTAACCACCTACCTGCTGGATTATAGTTGCTGTTTTACTTTAACCACCTACCTGCTGTATTACAGTGCTGTTACTTTAACCACCTACCTGCTGGATTACAGTTGCTGTTACTTTAACCACCTACCTGCTGGATTACAATTACTGTGTTATGCTCATATGCATTTACCCTCTTCCTGCTGAATGTTAACCTGTACCCGTAGCCACAAGCTGTTTACCTTCCTGGTGGATTACGAACAGTTCTGTGTTCCTGTGTACCCAATATTGCTAGTAAGTCTTTACCCTCAGTGTGTTGCTCTTATCTATTATTGTGTCTGCATGGAGGTCACTATCCAGTTCCCTACAGTCGTCACAATAATATAGCGTTCAAATAATAATACCACTGAAGGATAGTATAGATGAAGAGGGAGAAGGACAGAGTAGGGACAGCTTAGAGGGTGAGATAGGGAGAGGGGGAGGGGAGAGAGTGAAATCGATTTGGGGGGGACGCCTTTAAAGAGGAAATATGAAGACAGAGGAAAACACTATAAGGGGGAACCAAATAATTAAACACTCAGAATCACTGTATCACAGGGCTTTGCCCCACAGCACAATATTATCGCTTTTTCGGTGCCAAAGGGAAGAAGAATGAAAGGGAAATCTCAATTTTTTTTCTCTCTTCTCTCTATCCCCTCCGCCCCCCATATCGGAGACTTGAGAGAGTATAGACGAGAGAGAGTGGTCCAAAAGAGAACTTTGTATATCCCTCCCACGGGGAAGAACGCACTCAGCGGGCTTAGCTTCAACCTAGAATTGGAGCTTGAAATGAGCCATGGTAACATGGTAATCAAATCCCCACTACCCGAAATGCCGTTGGAAGCGGAGATTATAATGGGCTTGCCCATTAAAATTTGTTATATGGTGTATGTCTATGTTGTTATTGATGCGATGCGTGGGGCCGGGAACAAGGGGGGGGGGGGCTGACCAAGAATATGGTTAGAGTTATATCAATTAACACCCAGGGATTGAATATTCCAGTCAAAAGATCATTAGTATTTAGCGAGTTTAGGAAAATAAAAGCCCAAATCGTTCTCCTACAAGAGACGCATTGGCGAAAAGAGGACAACAAAAAATTGATTCCGAATAATTATGGCACAATTATCTCATCAGCTCTCATAAATAAAAAAAAAAGAGGAGTAGCAGTATTGATTTCGAAAGACTTAGACTCCCAGGTAGAATACCAGGAGGTAGATGAGGAAGGTAGATTTATTTTCATAGTTTGTCAGATTCTAGGAGAACTATTCACAATTATTAATGTTTACGCTCCGAACACAGCAACAGTAAATTTCATTCAAAAATTAATAACAAAAATTACTAAGATAAAAAAAGGTAAATTAATCATGGGAGGAGATTTCAATTGTTTAATGGATAGTAATATGGACAGATTATCCATAAAGAAAACTCCGCCAGACAAAAAAGCAAAAAGCAGAGCTAATAGGTTCACAAAAATTATACATAATGCTGAGCTACTAGACGTATGGCGTACATTCCATCCACAAGAAAGAGAATTCTCTTGTTATTCCAAATCCCATGCAGTATATTCAAGAATTGATTTCTTTTTTGGGAATCATCAATTAATGAAAGGAGTGGAAAAAGTCTCAATAAGAGAGGTGACATGGTCTGACCACAGTGCCCTAGTTATGGACTTAAAGGATAGCGAATTAAAAGGCTCCCGTTCAACCTGGAAATTAAATCATTTTTTATTAAAAGAACCTAAAGATATAGAAGAAGTCAACAAAATGGCTGACCTCTTTTTTAAGGAAAATGCTTATAATGAAATCTCAGAACCCATAGTTTGGTGCGCCTTTAAAGCAACTTTAAGAGGCCACTTTATTAAGAGTGGATCAATAAAAAGGAAAAAAAGGGGCGCTTGTTTGACAGACCTATACATGGAGCTATATGGGAAATCTAGAGATAACAAGGAAAATCCCTCTGAACAAAAAATCCAAGAGATAGGAACAATAAAACAACAAATAAATAGACTTCTTCAAGAACAAGCCATAAGAAATCTAGAGAAGAGAATAGCATTAGTGAAAATATGTGAGGCGTGTCCGTATATCCGGAAAGTATGGCCGCATGGTGAGAGGGCTCTGAGACCCGCTGAGCAGAGACCGGTAGCGAGAGAGAGGGGAGAGGAGGAGACAGGTACCTTCACGGCGATCCCTGTGCCTTTGTCCGGAGTGGCGACGCGGGTGGAGCCTGCATTTGTCTGGCGTTATTAGACTGTGAGTTCTCGTGTGGCTTCTCTCCATGTGATCCCCCAGACGCCCGAAGTAGCGTGAGACTTGGAGAGTCTGTTCACAGACGCGGAAGTCCTCTATGCCACGAAGGAGTCTCTGAAAGCGCGGGGCTTCCCCGAAAGGAAATCGGAAGGGAGACGCATTATAACCGGGCAGGAGAGAGAGGGGAGAGATTAACCCCTGTAATCCAAACAGGACACTATATGGTGAGGGCCCGAGAGGCACATAACTTTATCCTTTTTTTGGGTGGTGAGCCAGGAGCGGTGGAGGAGAGAGAGAGGGAGGAAGGGGAGAACCTCTAAGGGACTACCATGGGCAAACATAACAAACACGAAAATGCCCTCAGAAACCTGGAGAAAAAGAAAAATAATATAAAATCTGCTGATGTCTTGAAACATTTCCTAGTAAGTCCTATTAATAAAACAGCAGACAGTAGCCCCAAAGAGAGAGCCTCAACTATAACTCCCACTAGCCCTGTGAGCCTGTCTCAATAGAGACTCAGTACAATGAATGTGCTAATCTAGAAAAAAACAAATAAGTGGGAAGAAATCTTAAAATCACTGCCCACAAAAAATGACATTCTTGAGTTGGTCAAAGAAGCAATTCAACCCTTACATTCTGATCTATTTGACATTAAAAGAGATATTGGTGAAATTGGAGAAAGAGTGGCTACTCTGGAGGATGAACATGTTAAAAGCACGGAAACTACAAATGAAATGAACATCAAAATCTATACCCAGGAGAAAGCAATCTACCTGCTACGTAGACAGGTTGAAGATCTAGAGAATAGAAGTAGAAGGTGCAACATGCGCATCCGGGGTATACCGGAGAGCGTGGAAAATGAAGCCTTAGAAATTACAGTAAGCAACTTCCTTAACGAAATCTTAAATAGATCTGCAGGCTCAGCATTTAAAATAGACAGGGTCCACAGGACTTTGAGATCCAAAAGGTCGGATGGCTCTTCTCCAAGAGACGTCATCTGCTGCGTACACAACTTTAAGGATAAAGTGGATATTATGAGAATGTATAGATCAGTGGAGCCCAAGATGATTGAAGGTTCCAAGATCTCTATATATCAAGACATAGCATATGGCACCCTGCAGACCAGGAGGATACTGAGACCCATAACATCGGCACTGAGAGAAGCAGGAATTAGATACACCTGGGGCTTCCCTTTCAGTTTAACAGCTTGGAAAAATGACAAGCAAACTGTCTTGAAGTATTATGAAGATCTTACCATCTTTCTACAAGATTTGGGCTTGGAACCGATTGAAATTCCAGATTGGGAAATTATCCCAAAAGTCCCCGAAAGGATGGAGAGCTCGGGGCAGAGATGGGAAAGAAATCCACAAAAACGCAAGAAGATAAACTAATAACTTTCGGAAGAGACAGGAAGTCGGGCTAATGCCTAAGAGAGGATGAGGGGGCGTGAGAGACAAGGGGACAATTTTCTGAGAGACCCTTCTTTTTTTTTTTTTTCCCCCCCCTTTTGATCACATATTATTCACTAGTTGTAATGGAAAGAGTAAGAATTGCTGAGGGTAATTCACAGGGTTTTCATATTAATATTGTAAATAGCTTCTTTAAGACCCCGATGTGGGAGATTTTTTAGCACGATTCACGATTTACACCCCTCCCCAAGGAGAGTAAAGAGGGTGGTATTTTTGGTTCTCAGGTTAATTGTTGTTTTTTATTTTTTTTTTATTTTTATTTTTTTACTGGAATGCACACTACCCACTAGTTGTAAAGAAATGATTGAGATTTGTAGGGGGTAATTTATTGGGTTTCAGCACTGATATTGTAATAGGTTAAAGAGGCAGCCTTAATGCAAATAGATTAGATATCACTTTAGGACACGTTCAATTGGAGACCTATTTAGCACGACATATGACATATATCTCACTATAAAAGATAAGAGGAGGGAGTTTATTGGTTCACAGGTTTCTTCTCTTTTTTTTTTTTTGGCTTATTCACTAAAGGAATAATTACGGTGCCATGTTAGTGATTTATTATAGAGAATTAGACGGAAAGGCCTGAGGGCAATTCACAAGGGGTTCTGACACTGTTAATTAGATTGAGGAATCAAAATACTCACAACCTCAGACACACATAAGGAAAGAAAAAGAAAAAAGGGGGTAAAAATGTTCTTTGTTTTTTTATTTATTTATTATTTTTTTTTTGAGAGAAGGGAGGATGTCCTACTTTGTTTATTGGATAATTATTCATGTTTGAAAAGTTTAGTTGAACTGGACCAATTGTCTGTCTTTGGGGCCTCCGCTTCTTCTCTTCCTTTCTCTTTTCTCTCTTTCTGCCTCTCCCTCCTTTTCTTTCAGACAGGGATATATATACCTCTGGGAAGTGTGTTATGAATCTTAATGTGTACATGGACAGTACCTGTATCTACTTATAATATAATGTTCTAAAGTAACTAGTGTAATATGAAATACGTGATGCTACAAACAATTTGAGGTGCTTTATCAACTGTATGTTCCTAAAAATAGTACCATCGATGAATCAAAATTAGGTACTGTTACGAGTACTCTTGTGTTAGAGATAACACAGGATAACCATCTTAAAAATAAGTGTCAACTGTATGTTCCTAAAAAGAGTACCATCGATGAAATGAAATAGGTATTGCTACGAGTACTCTTGCCTTAGAGATAATACAGGATAACCATCTTAAAAATAAGTGTAATTAATATGTGAGGATATGGTACACTAATACAGGGGGAGAAATCTGAAAAAACAAAATAAGCCCACTGTCTCTTTGAGGGGGATACTGTCGCGCCTGTTGTGGGGGGCGGAGGGGGAGGAGGGGAGAGAACTTTTTTTATTTGTTTATTTATTTTTATGCTCCCTTTTCTCTTCTCTTTCAATTCTCCCTGTCTCTCTCCTCTCTTTACAGAAGGAGAGACCGGGGAGATAGGTATGTATGGTGTTCTTAGAGCTAGGCGGGTCCCTACCAGGCGACTGTTCAATTAGATCCACGCCCCCAAATTAGGACCAGCCTTGAATGTGGACTCAGGCCACAATCAGGGGAGATAGAGTCAAGAGGGGCTTGACTGAGAGGTCCACGGGGAGAGGAGGGGCGTACAGGGGTCAGTACGCTATAATACAGATTTTAGATGTTGAATGTGTATGTTTGAGGTATGAGGAAAGTATAAACGAGCCTATAGGCACCCATGATACGAGAATGATCTTCCACCACCAGAGGACCACAAATGGGCTCAATTAAAGTTTTATCTTTGAATGTAAACGGGCTAAATATACTGGCTAAGAGATCTAAGCTACAACATGATTTGAAAAAACAAAAAATTCAAGTAGCTCTTTTACAAGAAACCCATTTCAAAGAAGGGACCCAACCAAAACTTGAGAATACCCTCTTTCCATTGGTATTTACAAATAATACCAAAGGCTCAAAAACTAAAGGGGTGGCGATTATGCTTTCCAGAAACTTTCCTCTTCAAATCCAAACTATTTGGAAAGACGAAGAGGGAAGAATACTATTTATTAAAGGAAACCTAGGAGATAGACAAATTACCCTGGCCTCAATTTATACACCTAATGATAAGCAGCAACAGTTCCTAACACGGGCCCTCAATAAACTGGGGACTTTTGCAGAGGGAATGGTGTTCTTGGGAATTGATATGAACATGGTATTAGACCCTAGGTTGGATACATCAGATGGCAGTTCCCGTATGTCTGATGTCAAAATTAGTAAGGTAAAAAAAGCATTGAGACAAAATCAGCTTGTAGATGTATTGAGAGCACAACATGACCAATGTAAAAACTATACATTCTATTCTGGAATGCATAGAAAATACTCTAGGATAGATATGGTATTAATGTCCCATTACTGCCTTGAATATTTGACAAGCACCCACATAGGAATAACGACCTGGAGCAATCATGCCCCTGTCACCTGTACTATTAGACTCCCTAACTCAACAGGAAAACATTTTAGTTGAAGACTGAATGAGAGCCTCTTGACGGATAAATTATTGTTAAAAGAATTTAAAATTCACTTAAAAAACTACTTTCAGGAAAATAAAACCCCAGAGGTATCAAGTACGGTGATGTGGGCCGCCCACAAGGTCGTTCTCAGGGGCCTGTTCATCCAACATGGGTCTAGATTGAAAAAACAAAGAACAAAACAAATAGATACCCTGGTAAATGACATCGGACAATTAGAAAAAATACATAAAACTACCCTACAAAAAGAGATTTTGACGGCTTTAAAAGAAAAGAAATCTCAGCTGGCAGACCTGATAGATAAAAAATTAACCTTCCTCCAACCTTCAAGGTATGTTCTATGAACAGGGTAATAAACCTGGGAAATTACTAGCTAGGGCCTTAAAAATAAAACAAGCAAGAAATTATATAGCAAAGATCAGAGACCCTAGAGGGAAAATATACCATACTACCAAAGACATAGCAAGTGTTTTCCAACAATATTTTAACAAGCTTTATAATTTACACCCAGACAGAGGGAACCAAGAAAAGACTAACCATGTCATCAAGATCAGGGACTATTTAAAGAGATATCTAAAAAAAAAAATCTCCCAGTCACAAAGCGAAATTTTGGACCAAACAGTAACATTGGGAGAAATAGGCCAGGTAATTAAATCTATGTCACTTGGTAAAAGTCCAGGGCCTGATGGATTCCCGTTACTATATTATCGTGTTTTTGGGGAAGAATTGATCCCCCAACTAAAAGAGGTGATGGGATCTATTATTAAGGGCGAAAAGTTAGATAAATCAATGCTGGAAGCGCACATCACAGTGATACATAAAAAAGGGAAAGACGAGGACCTGTGTGGAAACTACAGGCCAATCTCACTGTTGAATGTAGATCTGAAAATACTAGCTAAATTGTTAGCAGATAGATTAAAGGTACTGATTCCGGAAGTAGTAGACGCCGACCAGGCCGGCTTTGTTCGGGGTAGGGAAGGGCGAGACAACTCGGTTAGAATTTTGAACCTGATTCGTAAGGCCAGGAAAATGGGGTCCCCCTCCCTGCTCCTGTCCACGGATGCTGAGAACGCATTCGACAGGGTGGACTGGATATTTATTTGGGAAGTATTTAAGAAACTGGGAGTTGGCCCTAATTTCCTGATGTGGACTAGAGCAATGTATAATGCTCCCACAGCCAGGATAAGGGTAAATGATACACTCTCAGACCAGTTCACCCTGTCGTATGGGACGAGACAGGGCTGCCCCTTGTCTCCTCTTCTCTTTATATTAACCATGGAACCACTCTTAAATGCAATTCGAGGAAACAAAGATATAGCCGGGCTGGATATGGGGTCTAGGGAGCAAAAAATAGCAGCCTTTGCAGATGACCTTCTGCTTTTTATTACGAGTCCGGAAATCTCCTTAAATAGGCTAAGTATGGAGCTGGGAGAATATGGGGAGGTGTCAAATTTTAAAATAAACAAATTAAAATCAGAAATCTTGAATATTAATATATCCTCCAGGGTGGAAGAGATACTCAAGATGAAACACCTATATAGATGGTGTAGTAAATCACTGAAATACCTGGGAATATACTTGACCTCAGACAATTCGGATCTCTATGAACTAAATCTGCGGCCTCTTCTTAAGACTCTCATGGGAGACACAAGGAGATGGGCATTACCCCACATAACCTGGTTGGGTAGAATAGGCGTCATTAAGATGAACATCATGCCTAGAATCCTTTACCTGATGCAGATGCTCCCAATATCTATTCCACCACAGTTCTTTAAAACAATTCATCAAGTATTCACCAGATATATATGGGCCAATAAACCTAGTAGACTGGCATTTAAATCCATGATAATGGAGAGGAGACAGGGGGGGCTGGGTGTACCTGACCCTTATAGTTACTATTTGGCCACACATTTAAGTAGAATAAAAGACTGGACAAGGAAAACCCCTAAGGAATGGGTGACCATGGAGGGAGAATACTTTGATACATCTATACGAGAGGTACCTTGGCTAGTGAACCCACTTAAAATGACAGGAGAACGGTCCCATCCCACAATAATGCCTACTATCAAATCATGGCTTGAGTGCCGTAAGAAAGGACTCATTACCCGCTACCCTAGTTTATTGTTACCCCCCAGGTCTAAGGCCAACTCCATTTAAAGTACCAGAGGGAAGAGCAGCTGCTCTAACATTGGGCGACCTAGTGGAAAAAGGGTCATGTAGAAAACTACAAAGCCTACTAGATAAAGAAACGTTTAACATCTTAGAAATGCTAACCTATCTACAAATAAGACATTATATAGAAAAGTTAGGGAGAAGATACGGTATACCGCTGACCGATACAGATTTTGAAGCTTGGTGTAGAAGCGACGAGGAGAATGGGAGGTCTCTTTCTCGTGCCTATAAGCTGATAAACACCTCAGAAGCCATTCCCTCTCACTTTACAACAGCGTGGGAAAAAGATTTAAAAAGACAACTATCAGGAAGAGAATGGCTAAAATGTTTTCACATGACACAAAAATGTTCAGTTTCTAGTAGACATCAAGAATTATCATATAAACTGTTAATCAGGTGGTACAGGGTCCCAGTAAAGATAAACAAGATATTCCCGACCGTTAGTAAAATATGTTGGAGGTGCCATGAGGAGATAGGAGATCTGTTCCACATATGGTGGTAATGTGGAAAAATACAAGAATACTGGACCCAAGTAAAACAGGTGATTTATCAGCTAGACACTATGAAAATTAAACTGACTCCTGAGTTAATCCTACTGAACTATACAGAACTACCAGTTAAAAAATATAGGAATACTCTAACTATAAGGCTTATAAATGCTGCAAAATCTGTGATTCCAACGTTCTGGAAGCAGGACAAGACTCCCCCGTTGGGAGTGTGGATCAGAGAGGTTGAAAAGATCAAAAGACTAGAAGAGGTGAAATACGGAAATAGATTGATCTGGCTCCACTGGTCTCAATATAACAAGCTAGCTGATAGGTCTCTGGATAAATAGAAATAGGAAGACCTCTCCTGGTGATAAGGAGGGATATGAGGGAGGGGGGGGGGGGGGTTGGGGACAGGGAGGATACGGGGCAAACAAAAATTAAGAGAAGGGGGGAAAATAAAATATCTGGTGCAGTGGGACAGGACTTAGAGGGTGAAGGTAGAGTGTAAAGAAACTCATTAAAATTAGATAACCATGTTGTACAGAGAAATAGCCCTAGGTAGTAAAAGAGTACAAGGGAGACAGGTGGAAAGGAAGAGAATATGGATTAAGATTAACTATTGAAAATTTAGATCATTGAGGTGAATAAGTCGTATATACTATAAGAGCGATTGGGAGAATGAGTGAAAAAAAAAAAGAAAAAAAAAGAAATCTAGAGACTATGAAATCAAAGTGGTATTATCAGGGCAACAGAGCAGAAAAAATGCTATCTAATAAAGTCAAGGGAAACGAGCGAAACAAGTGGTACATAGGATTATAACAGAAGAAGGCGAACAGCGTCTACCAACAAAAATAGCAAAAGCCTTTAATGATTACTATCATCAGCTATATAATATTCCAACAAAAGTTGAAAATTTAGACGCATACTTTAACAACAGAGCAGTTAAAAAAAATATCATCAGAACATCTCACAGAGCTATGTAAACCTTTCTCACCAAAATAAATTAATACAGCCATAAATAGTCTAAGTAAAAAAAAAACTCCAGGCCCGGATGGCTACTCAAATCTATTTTATCAAACATTCAGCGAGATCCTAACACCCCATATTACAACAGTTTTCAACGAAATGGTGAGGCAAAGACTGATCCCTAGTGAAATGTTACGGGCCAATATAATCCCAATTTTAAAAATTGGCAAATCTCCAGACTTGGTATCAAATTATAGGCCTATATCCTTATTGAATGTAGACATAAAACTGTATGCTAGTGTACTAGCAAAAAGACTACAACCAATTCTGCACTCAATTATACATCGGGACCAAGTAGGATTCATTAAGGGCAGGTCGATGGCAAACTGTGTGAGAAGAGTATTAAATGTATTAGAAGTGATGCACGGCTCGGGAACTCCATTCCTCGCCCTGTCGGTGGACGCAGAGAAAGCCTTCGACAGGGTGAGGTGGACTTTTCTGAGCCGTGCACTAGAGGCCTATGGCCTGACGGGCTGGATTTTGGATGCCATAATGGCACTATATCTGTCCCCGACGGCCAGATCAATAGGCAAAGGGTTTATGTGATATCAATAGAGTTTTTAGCGGAAGATATAAGACAAAATCACAAAATAAAGGGATTCCAGATCGGTCAGACGGAACTCAAAGTAATTCTCTACGCAGATGATATTCTAATCCTGTTGGATAACCCAGCCTTCTCCCTGAATGAAGTTAGTAAAGTAATAGAAAATTATAGTAGATTCTCTAATTATAAACTAAACACAAATAAATCAATGATCTTAGTAAAGAATATGCCTGAAAAAGAAAAAAAACATATCAGGGAAAACTATAATTTTGAATGGGTAAATATTCACTGTACTTACCTGGGAATTAATATCCCAAAAAACCCTAATAAGATATGGGAATATAACATCCTGCCCTTCATTCAACAAACTAACAAACAACTAAGAGATCTGGATAATTTAGAGATATCGTGGTTAGGACGCATCAACGTACTTAGAGCCTACATTCTTCCGAAGCTCAACTTCCTCATGCGTATGATAACTATAAGAATTCCGAAACAATGGTTAATGATGATACAGGCGGCCTTTTCAAAGTTTATATGGCGAAATAAAAAACCCAGGATGAATAGAGAGGTATTAAAACTAAAATATAAAGAGGGAGGGCTGGCTGCCCCTGATATCCTGGAATCACATGAAGCAGCAAAGTTTCTACACTTAATAAACTCTATCAGAGAAAGAGAAGAAAGGGAGATTTGGGAAGAAATAGAATCCCACAGATTAGGTGTCAAAAACCTAAGACATCTGATTTGGACATTAGGCCCGGACAAGAAACTAAGTTATGGTCAAGAAAATTCTCATATACTGAAAAGTATAAAGTCCACATGGGAAATCATGAGCAAGAAACTAGGAATCAAAGACAAACTACTGGAAAATCTCTCATTAGAAACAGTCGCTTATAATATAGAAAATATCAACTATGATGCCTGGGTAAAGAAAGGCCTAACCAAAATTAATGACATAATGGAACAAGGGGCCTTAAAACCCTTTCTAGATCTCCAAGAAAAATATGGCCTAACAAACAAAGCCATCTACACCTATATAAGAACTTGTAACTTCCTGTCAAAAGAAAACGTAGCAAAAAATACAAAAACAAGCACATTGCTAATTCAAGACCTAGAAGTGGCAACAGAGAAAAATCTCTTAACAAAATGTCTACAACTCTTGAAAGAGATGAGAAATGATCTTAGACCCCTGGCCCTAGGGAAATGGGAAATAGACTTAAATATAAAAATAGATCAAACTAAGTGGCAAAAATCATTCTCTAGGTTTAACTCTGCCATACATTGTCTCAACCTGTCTGAAACACATTACAAAATAATGCACAGATGGCACTACGTGCCTAGTAGACTAGCGAAATTCTACCCAAACTGTTCATCAGAATGCTGGAGATGTGGCAGACCAAATGCAGATTACATCCATATTTGGTGGTCGTGTGTGGGAGTCCGGGAACTGTGGGCAGAACTAGCCACACAGTTTAAAAAGCTGACAAGGAGAAATTTAGAACAATCACCGAAAACCTTTCTTTTACACCTGGATTGGCCACATATGTCCACTTCAGAGTCTGATTTGATTAATCATATTCTGATGAGTATGAAATTGTCCCTGGCCCGAAAACCGCAAACACCCCCTCTTGGCAGGAAAAAAAAAACCAAACTATACACCAAATTAAGATGGAACAGGGAATCCTTAGACAAGACTCCTATAACAACCTAAAAATCAATCTCTGGGAAGACTGGATAGATAAACTGACAACGACAGCTACATAACCAGTAGAAACAAGCTCTTTCCCCCCAACCCCAGGTTCCCTGCCCCCCGTCATCAGCATCATTGTATTTGTATTTGTCTAGTATATTGATTAAGGGACACCAATTAAATATTTATTAAATAAACTAAGGAGCGAGGGAGAGGGAAGAGTGGAAGAGAGGAAGCTCATAGGCTTGATAGAAATTGGGTATATCCCCACTACTTTATCGTCATGAACTAATTCCCCATACGTGAGGTTTCTTCCTCGCCGGTATGTTTTCTCTTCTTTTTTCTTTTCTCCCCCCCCTTATGTCCTATCAGACTTAATGTATTTTGTACAGCTAATATATTCTTTTATATTTATAATAAAAAATAAATAAAAAAAAGATAGTATGATGGGAATGACCATCTATGTGATTTCTCTAACGGGGGATGTTAATGGACATTTCGACAGAGGCGTGGTCTGAAATCTGAATGTTGTAAATTTTGGTTTGCTTAACCGTGTGAATCAGATGCAGAGCTATTAAGAAAAAAATCAATTTTGGACATAGTATTGTGAACGCTAGAGAAAAAGGTAAAATCCCTCACCGATTGATTCAAAACTCTCCAAGGATCTATTTGACCCAAGTTTTCGGTAAGTAAGAGTAGTCCCTCATGGGGTTTACTCGGGTGTTGGGGTGCAGGCCCCAATCTATCTAACGAGAAGACTTGTAATGCATTGAAATCGCCTCCTTTAATAATGTTAGAGTCTGGATAATCAGCGAGTATTTCAACTAGTCTTCAATAGAATGCAGAATTGGGCAGGTTTGGCGCCTAGATGTTAATTAATAAAAACATTTTCGTACCAAGTGACAATGACAGCAGTAGGTATCTCCCCTCAGAATCAAGTACCATAGAGACAATGGTATAGAGATTTATGGAATAATACTGCCACCCCCCTTGAGTTAGAACTACATGGGGCCGAAATGCATTCTTTTATCCATTTGTATTTTAGAGTTCCCTTGTCCCCTGTCTTCCAATGTTTCTCTTGTAAGAGCACGATGGAGGGGTTAAGAGAGCCTAGTTTATTAAGGATTTTTCTCCTTTTTATGGGCGTATTGAGCCCCTTCACATTCCAAGAGACTATACGGAAGGTGCCAGAAGTAGTTACACTCTGCACATTCTGGGAATCTATTCCTGTCAAGGTTGGATCAGTAATCCCTCAACCGACTCTGGTCAAGTAAAAGTGTATCGATATTGCAAAGGTGTTATCCGAAGAGGCCCCCCTGTCCCAGCGCTGGGGGTGTCCCCTTAAATTTGGGGGGGGGGGGGCGACAGTGGGCGGACTGCTAAACGAACCAAACCCCTGGGAAACAAGAACATTACCCATTAACAATAAAACTGTAAGTTGAAAATATGCACTCAGCATTTTACAAACAGTAAGCTTCTGTAAATTGTTACCAATATAGTACAGAAGTTGTATGCGCGGCGCGCTCACATGACCCCCCTCTGCAGACCCAATTCTGATAGTTTTTGTTGAGCCTAAGTCGGGGTGTCCCACAGGTAAGTTTGACCTTCATGTGTGAGACGGAGTTTGGCCGGATAAAGCAGACTGAATCTAATACCTTTTTCATGTAGGTATTGAAAAAGGTATTAGAGTGAAGGTTGCTCCAGTTTGTTTCGTTTGCTTGACTTCATGTCTAAGGCTACCGGTTTCTGTTTCTTGTCTTTATCTTTAGAAGACTTGTCAACAAATTTATCCATGGTGTGAACAATCGCCGTAATAGTGGGCGCTTTCGTCAGGGAGGCCATGTGAGCACACAGACACTAAAACACAACATACTACATGTACTGTAATGGGAGTAGATGCAGAATAAGTATCAATTAACATTTAAGAAGACAACAATCCTAGAGTAAATAAGTAGTGGAAGTCCGGGAAGATAGGGGGATTCACCTGTCAAGGGTCACTATTGAGTTAAAGTATAGTATACTAAAAAAAAAAGGAGGGGCGATTAGATATAATATGTCCTGTTCAGCGGGGTGTCAGGGATAGAGGGAGTCGGGCATGCGACGTAGGGGAGCATTATCTCCTTGTAATATCGTTGCACTATCACCCTTTATTAGGGTATGTTAAAGATGTTGTGATGATGGGTGTACTACCGAAACACAATTATACATATAAAGCCCTCCACCCAATCCTGTAAAAGGAAGTTATGTTAGTTGAAGATACCCACGAATCATATAATATAACCAGTTGTGCCAGGATAGTATCCACGACAAAATTTAAAGTCACGGCTTCCACCCCCTCTGTGAAGCAAGCATTTGTTTTTATGATCAGTGGTAAAATGTATTACTTCCGCTTTGGATTCTGTAAACCCAAGACAAAGTCTTATTCGATAGAATAAGGCCCAGGACAACACAGTACACCGTACCAAAACTTAAAGTCGTATACATCGAAAAGCAAAGTCTTTCACATATAAGGAGCGGAATGCGATGGGTAACAAAGTTCCCCTCCTGTATGGTCCCAAAACCAGTGGGTGTAAAGAATAAGTCCAGAGAAGTGGGTTTTTCAACATAAAAAAAAAAAAAAGCGTTACTTGGTTTGGTCAGTTATTAATAGAGATATGTTTCGACCGAGACACTATAACTCCTGATCAAAGGTTCTTTAGGTGGGAATAAAGGTCCGGAGTATTAGAGTGCACCGAATCAGAATACAAAATATGTACAAGTAGTAATAAAGTTTGCCGTGTAAAGCGCGTAAGACAAATTGTCGGTTGCTATGAGGTTCACCCTATTTTTAACGTTTAGGGCCAAATGAGTATTGGATAGATGTGTCTCTTAATGTCGTCCCAACAAAAGTTCAGGGAGTAGACCAAGTAACAGGAGGCCCGTAGCAATATAGTCTATAATGCAAATATATTTAAAAACATGGTGCCAGATAGTGCCATACTGCACAAAACTCACGTTTCCCTTAGGAAAATCCTGAATGTTGTCTTCAATGTATGACAGGTTTTTTCCTTGGTGACTCGGGGCAGCCTCCGCAGAGTCCCGGGGAGAGCCCCCGAAGGAAGACCATGGCCAGCTGGCAGAGATCCCAGGCCAACTTCCAACCTGCCGACAGCGGCCGAGACCATTCACTCGAAAGCCTTAGCTTCAGTAGCTAGGCACACGCTGACTTGGCAACAAAGGTGGCCCTCCAGCCATTCACCTACCTTTAGAGGGAGAATAGTACAAGAACAAGCCAGCGGTCGTTTCGGAGCCAGATAGTAGAATAGTCAGGGTGCAAGCCAGAAGGTCGAGGGAGCCAGAGATCAGGATAGTCAGGTAGAGAAGCCGTGGGTCAGGAAGCCAGATATCAGGGAGATCAAAACAAGTCAGGTAATTCAGAAAGGATCAGGATACAAACGCTTAGGGTACAAACAGCACAGATAACTGAGCAGGAGGATTTGGCACAAGGGAAATTTAAAGGGCAGTAAGCCTACCACCCTATGACACCAGAGAGTGACGTCGCCTCCTCCATTGCCGTGGTAACGGAGTAGGGTCTTAAAAATGGGTGCCCCCTGTGCCTATGTAATCATTGGATGGGTGGAAGGGGAAGTGCAGGTTGCATGCTGAAGGCCCTTCTGAGGCCTGTGGGCTGGAGAAGCACTGCAACCAGGAATGCCACGACTGACCTGATGCAGGCCTGAGGCAGTTACTGGTGAGGTTTGTGGCCTGAGGGCAGGGGCGTCACTAGGGTTGGTGTCACCCGGTGCGGAAACTCATGGTGTCACCCCTTGGATTTCCTCCATACAATGCCAAACAGATTCCTTAGTAATGCCAGTTAGATGGCCTATTAACTATGCCACACACAGGAGCCCCATAACTATGCCACACACAGGAGCCCCATAACTTATGCAACACCAGAGCCCTATAACTTATGCAAAACCAGAGCCCCATAACTTATGCAGCACCAGAGCCCCATAAATTATGCCACACCAGAGCCCACTATTTATGCCTCACCTCTGCCCAATTAATTATGCCACACATGGGGCCCAATAAATATGCCACACACAAGTGCCCCATAATTATGCACACATGGGACCGCAATTAATTATGCAACACACAAGAGCCCCATGAGGTGACAATCTTACAATTATAGATACCAGTAATATTGTGCCATTTAGATCCCAGTAGTATTGTCCCACTCAGAGCCCAGTAATATTGTGCAACTCAGAGACCAGTAATAGTGTGCCAGTCAGATACCAGGAATATTATGCCAGTCAGAGCCCAGGAATATTATGCCAGTCAGAGCCCAGGAATATTGTGCCAGTCAGATACCAGTAATAGTGTGAAAGTCAGAGCCCAGGAATATTATGCCAGTCAGAGCCCAGGAATATTATGCCAGTCAGAGCCCAGTAATAGTGTGCCTGTGAGATACCAGGAATATTGTGCCATTCAGAGCCCAGTAGTATTGTCCCACTCAGAGCCCAGTAATATTGTGCCAGTCAGATACCAGGAATATTGTGCCATTCAGAGCCCAGTAATATTGTGCCAGTCAGAATCCAGTAATATTGTGCCAGTCAGAGCCCAAAAATATTGTGCCACTCAGAGCCCAGTAATTTTGTGCCAGTCAGATACCAGGAATATAGTGCCAGTCAGAGCCCAGGAATATTGTGCCAGTCAGACACCAGTAATATTGTGCCAGTCAGATACCAGGAATATTGTGCCAGTCAGATACCAGGAATATTGTGCCAGTCAGATACCAGTAAAATAGTGCAAGTCAGAGCCCAGGAATATTATGCCAGTCAGATACCAGGAATATTATGCCAGTCAGAGCCCAGGAATATTATGCCAGTCAGAGCCCAGGAATACTGTGCCAGTCAGATACCAGTAATAGTGTGCCAGTCAGATACCATTAATATTATGACAGTCAGAGCCCAGGAATATTATGCCAGTCAGATACCAGGAATATTATGCCAAATCAGAGCCCAGGAATATTGTGCCAGTCAGATACCAGGAATAGTGTGCCAGTCAAAGCCCAGGAATAGTATGCCAGTCAGAGCCCAGGAATATTTTGCCAAATAAGAGCCCAGGAATATTATGCCAGTCAGAGCCCAGGAATATTATGCCAGTCAGAGCCCAGGAATAGTGTGCCAGTCAGAGCCCAGGAAGATTATGCCAGTCAGAGCCCAGGAATATTGTGCCAGTCAGATACCAGTAATAGTGTGCCTGTCAGATACCAGTATTATAGTGCCAGTCAGAGCCCAGGAATATTATGCCAGTCAGAGCCCAGGAATACTGTGCCAGTCAGATACCAGTAATAGTGTGCCAGTCAGATACCATTAATATTATGACAGTCAGAGCCCAGGAATATTATGCCAGTCAGATACCAGGAATATTATGCCAAATCAGAGCCCAGGAATATTGTGCCAGTCAGATACCAGGAATAGTGTGCCGGTCAAAGCCCAGGAATAGTATGCCAGTCAGAGCCCAGGAATATTTTTACCAAATCATAGCCCTGGAATATTATGCCAGTCAGAGCCCAGGAATATTATGCCAGTCAGAGCCCAGGAATATTATGCCAGTCAGAGGACAGGAATAGTGTGCCAGTCAGAGCCCAGGAAGATTATGCCAGTCAGAGCCCAGTTATATTGTGCCAGTCAGATACCAGTAATAGTGTGCCAGTCAGATACCAGTATTATAGTGCCAGTCAGAGCCCAGGAATATTATGCCAGTCAGAACCCAGGAATATTATGCCAGTCAGAGACCAGGAATATTATGCCAGTCAGAGCCCAGGAATATTATTCCAGTCAGATACCAGGAATAGTGTGCCAGTCAGAGCCCAGGAATATTGTGCCAGTCAGACACCAGTAATATAGTGCCAGTCAGATACCAGGAATATTGTGCAAGTCAGATACCAGGAATATTGTGCCAGTCAGAGCCCAGTAACGTTGTGCCAGTAAGAGCCCAGGAATATTGTGCCAGTCAGACACCAGTAATAAAGTGCCAGTCAGATACCAGGAATATTGTGCCAATCAGTAACCAGGAATATTGTGCCAGTCAAAATCCAGGAATATTGTGCAAGTCAGATACCAGGAATATTGTGCCAGTCAGAGCCCAGGATTATTGTGCCAGTCAGAGCCCAGTAACGTTGTGCCAGTAAGAGCCCAGGAATATTGTGCCAGTCAGATACCAGTAAAATAGTGCAAGTCAGAGCCCAGGAATATTATGCCAGTCACATACCAGGAATATTATGCCAGTCAGAGCCCAGTAATATAGTGCCAGCCAGAGCCCAGTAATATAGTGCCACTCAGAGCCCAGCAATATTATGCCAGTCAGAGCCCAGTAATATTATGCCAGTCAGAGCCCAGTAATATAGTGCCAGCCAGAGCCCAGTAATATAGTGCCAGCCAGAGCCCAGTAATATAGTGCAAGTCAGAGCCCAGGAATATTATGCCAGTCAGAGCCCAGTAATATAGTGCCAGCCAGAGCCCAGTAATATAGTGGCAGCCAGATGACCAGTAATATAGTGCCAGTCAGAGCCCAGGAATATTATGCCAAATCAGAGCCCAGGAATATTATGCCAGTCAGAGCCCAGGAATATTATGCCAGTCAGAGCCCAGGAATATTATGCCAGTCAGAGCCCAGGAAAAGTATGCCAGTCAGAGCCCAGGAATAGTGTGCCAGTCAGAGCCCAGGAATATTATGCCACTCAGAGCCCAGGAATATTATGCCAGTCAGATACCAGGAATAGTGTGCCAGTCAGAGCCCAGGAAGATTATGTCAGTCAGATACCAGGAATAGTGTGCCAGTCAGAGCCCAGGAAGATTATGCCAGTCAGAGCCCAGGAATATTGTGCCAGTCAGATACCAGTAATAGTGTGCCAGCCAGATACCAGTATTATAGTGCCAGTCAGAGCCCAGGAATATTATGCCAGTCAGGACCAGGAATAGTGTGCCAGTCAGAGCCCAGGAATATTATGACAGTCAGAAACCAGGAATAGTGTGCCAGTAAGAGCCCAGGAATATTATGCCAGTCAGAGCCCAGGAATAGTGTGCAAGTCAGAGCCCAGTAATATTATGCCAGTCAGAGCCCAAGAAAATTATGCCAGTCAGAGCCCAGTAATATAGTGCCAGCCAGAGCCCATTAATATAGTGCTAGCCAGAGCCCAGTAATATAGTGCCACTTAGAGCCCAGGAATATTATGCCAGTCAGAGCCCAGTAATATTATGCCAGTCAGAGCCCAGTAATATAGTGCCAGCCAGAGCCCAGTAATATAGTGCCAGCTAGATGCCCAGTAATATAGTACCAGCCAGATGCCCAGGAATAGTATGCCAGTCAGAGCCCAGGAATATTATGCCAGTCAGAGCCCAGGAATAGTGTGCCAGTCAGAGCCCAGGAATATTATGCCACTCAGAGCCCAGGAATATTATGCCAGTCAGATACCAGGAATAGTGTGCCAGTCAGAGCCCAGGAATATTATGCCAGTCAGTGCCCAGTAATATAGTGCCAGCCACATACCAGTAATAGTGTGCCAGTCAGATACCAGGAATATTATGCCAGTCAGAGCTCAGGAATATTATGCCAGTCAGAGCTCAGGAATATTATGCCAAATCAGAGCCCAGGAATAGTGTGCCAGTCAGAGCCCAGGAATATTATGCCAGTCAGAGCCCAGGAATATTATGCCAGTCAGAGCCCAGGAATAGTGTGCCAGTCAGAGCCCAGGAATATTATGCCACTCAAAACCCAGGAATATTATGCCAGTCAGATACCAGGAATAGTGTGCCAGTCAGAGCCCAGGAATATTATGCCAGTCAGTGCCCAGTAATATAGTGCCAGCCACATACCAGTAATAGTGTGCCAGTCAGATACCAGGAATATTATGCCAGTCAGAGCCCAGGAATATTATGCCAAATCAGAGCCCAGGAATAGTGTGCCAGTCAGAGCCCAGGAATATTATGCCAGTCAGAGCCCAGGAATATTATGCTAGTCAGAGCCCAGGAATATTATGCCAGTCAGATACCAGGAATAGTGTGCCAATCAGAGCCCAGGAATATTATGCCAGTCAGATACCAGGAATATTATTCCAGTCAGAGCCCAGTAATATAGTGTCAGCCAGAGCCCAGTAATATAGTGCCACTCAGAGCTCAGGAATATTATGCCAGTCAGAGCCCAGTAATATTATGCCAGTCAGAGCCCAGTAATATAGTGCCAGCCAGATGCCCAGTAATATAGTGCCAGCCATAGCCCAGTAATATAGTGCCAGCCAGAGTGCAGTAATATAGTGCCACCCAGAGACCAGGAATATTATGCCAGTCAGAGCCCAGTAATATATTGCCAGCCAGATGCCCAGTAATATAGTGCCACTCAGAGCCCAGGAATATTATGCCAGTCAGAGCCCAGTAATATTATGCCAGTCAGAGCCCAGTAATATAGTGCCAGCCAGAGCCCAGTAATATAGTGCCAGCCAGATGCCCAATAATATAGTGCCCGCCAGATGCCCAGTAATATAGTGCCAGCCAGAGCCCAGTAGTATAGTGCCAGCCAGATGCCCAGTAATATAGTGCCAGCCAGAGCCCAGTACTATAGTGCCAGCCATATGCCCAGTAATATAGTGCCAGCCAGAGCCCAGTTAAATAGTGCCAGCCAGATGCCCTGTAATATAGTGCCACTCAGAGCCCAGTAATATAGTGCCACTCAGAGCCCAGGAATATTATGCCTGTCAGAGCCCAGTAATATAGTGCCAGCCAGAGCCCAGTAATATAGTGCCTACCAAATGCCCAGTAATATAGTGCCAGCCAGAGCCCAGTAATATAGTGCCAGCCAGATGCCCAGTAATATAGTGCCAGCCAGATGCCCAGTATTATATTGCCAGCCAGAGCCCAGTAATATAGTGCCACTCAAAGCCCAGGAATATTATGCCAGTCAAAGCCCAGTAATATAGTGCCAGCCAGATGCCCAGTAATATAGTGCCAATCAGAGCCCAGTAATATAGTGCCAGCCAGATGCCCAGTAATATAGTGCCAATCAGAGCCCAGTAATATAGTGCCAGCCAGAGCCCAGTAATATAGTGCCAGCCAAATGCCCAGTAATATAGTGCCAGCCAGAGCCCAGTAATAGTGTGCCAGTCAGATGCCCAGTAATCAACTGCTCGTTTTAAACCACCCTCCTCCACCCTTCCCCATCACTTACCGAGTAGCTGGCTGCTGTGTGTCGCTGAACGGATGCCTCCTCCGTGCAGTCTTCTCTTCCCTACTGCACGGAGGAGGGAAACACAGTCACCGTATGTGACGTAACGTCACATCGGGATGCTGTGATTTTTTATTTTTTCCGGCTGCCGCGTCCAGTGTAAATTGAAGCAGCACGATGCGGGGGGTTGCCGGCAGCACGGGTGTCACCCCCGCTGGAGATGTAACCCGGGGCGGTCCGCCCTTCCCGCCCCCCCCTCGGGACGCCACTGCCTGAGGGAATATTTATTATGACACAAGATACCACCGATAGGGCACGTCAAGCAAAATCTCTGATGAAGGGAACCTGACAGCATCAACTGTTTAAAATGCCCAGGAACCTTTCGGCCCCACTAAAGTGGACTTTGCTGCACTAGATGTACAAGTTAAATCTGACATGTCCTCAGCAGTTGATTTGATCCACGCCGCAATAAAGGAAGACTTCAGGACATAAGATCTGACATGAAGAACCAAGGCCACCAACTTGAAAGCCTTCGGGGCTGCCCAAATACTCCTTCATGGAGCTTTGTCTACGCTGGAATCTCAACTATGGGCGCAACGCTGTATGATGGCACAAGTAGCCCAACATGTTGTTGACTTAAATAACAGGGTCACCATAAAAATTTAAGGTTGTGAGGCCTCCCTGAAACTGAAAGCCTGAGGATTTAAAGACTATTGTCCCCTGACCTCTTCCTAATTATTTTGGGGAAAGAAAGTACTGAACACATCATCTTGGATAGGGTTCATAAGGCCCTACACCCCACAGATTCCTTCAACCCATTGCAATGAGATGTCATCTTCTGCGCACAGTCATTCCCGCTCAAAGAGGACTTCATGTGGGCAGCCTGTAAAAAGAGCCAGATCGCATATAAAGGTGTGAAAATGATTGTCCTCATATACGTGGCTTGGGCCACTCTTCAGGTCTGTAGATTACTTTCGCCTTTGACAGACTTTCTCAAAAAATGCGGCATACCCTTTACTTTGGGATTCCCTCTGAGCCTCGTGGCGTGTAAAGGTTCTACCAGAGTTCTCCTACGCACTCCATCAGACCTCCCTATCTTCTGTGCTTCTCTGGATCTCCAGGTACCTGACCTCAAGGAGTGGAAATCCAGCCACTTAGAAGAAACCTCCATACCACACATCCACAACCAACCGTGGGCTTTTCGCCCTCAAAGGAAAAGAAGACCCCGATGGTGCCCCAAGATGATCCTATTCTTATATATTGAGTGGCAAAATCCTGGCACATTAAATGGCTAAATAATGTCATATTAAATGGCATATTTGGGGGCAAAATCCTGGCATATTGGGGGGAAATACCCTGGCACATGAAATGGCAAAAGAATGGCATATTGAGGGGAAACATCCTAGCATATTAAAAGGCATATTGAGGTGCAAAATCCTGGCATATTGAGAGCAAAATACTAGCATATTAAATGTCATATTGGTGGGGCAAAATCCTGGCATATTGAGGGGCAAAATCCTGGCATATTATATGGCATATTGGGTGGCAAAACCCTGGCACATGAAATGGCTAAGGAATTGCATATTGGGGGGTAAAATCCTGGCATATTGAATGGAATATTGGGGGGCAAAATCACGGCATAATCAGAGAAAAATACTGGCATTTTAAATGGCATATTGGGGGGCAAACTCCTGGCATATTAAGTGGCAACATCCTGGCATATTAAATGGTATATTTGGAGGCAAAATCCTGGCATATTGAGAGCAAAATACTGGCATATTAAATGGCATATTGGTGGGGCAAAATCCTGGGATATTGAGAGGCAAAATCCTGGCATATTAAATGGCATATTGGGGATTAGAATACTGGCATATTAAATGGCATTTTGAGGGGCAAAATCCTGGCATATTAAATGGCATACTGAGGGGCAAAACCCTGGCATATTCAGTGGCAAAATCCTGGCATATTAAATGGCATATTGATGGGCAAAATCATGGTATATTGAGGGGTAAAATCCTGGCATATTAAATGGCATATTGAGGGTATAAATCATGGCATATTAAATGGCATATTGGGGGGCAAGATCAGTGGCGTAGCGTGGGGGGTGCAGGGGGGGCTGGCCGCACCGGGCGCAATATCTGGGGGGGCGCACTAGCCCTATGCGGCCGCGTGGCCGCCAGGGCCGTCTTTAACGCGGGGCAAACGGGGCAGCTGCCCTGGGCCCATTTACTCCTGGGGGGCCCCAAGGCAGCTGTCCCGTGGGCCCCCAGCCCCTGCTGCCGCGTTCACAGCGCATTGCGCTTGTGAACGCTTTTTTCCGGCAAGCCGCTTCCGATGGATGCGACGGCCGGAAAAAAAAAAAAAAAAAACTGACGCCGGATGTGACGTCGCGTCACATCCGGTGTCTGCTTCCCTCCTCCGTGCAAGAGGGAAGACTGCACGGAGGAGACATCCGGCGGGGGACAAGGAGCAGCTTCATGTAAGTACGGGGGGGGGGGGGCTGGCTGGCACAATATTCCTGGTATCTGACTGGCACTATATTACTGGGCATCTGATTGGCACTATATTACTGGGCTCTGACTGGCACAATATTCCTGGTATCTGACTGGCACTATATTACTGGGTATCTGATTGGCACTATATTACTGGGCATCTGATTGGCACAATATTACTGGGTATCTGATTGGCACTATAATACTGGGTATCTGACTGGCACTATATTACTGGGTATCTGATTGGCACTATATTACTGGGTATCTGACTGGCACTATATTACTGGGTATCTGACTGACACTATATTACTGGGTATCTGACTGGCACTATATTACTGGGTATCTGACTGGCACAATATTACTGGGTATCTGATTGGCACTATATTACTGGGCATCTGATTGGCACTATATTACTGGGTATCTGATTGGCACTATATTACTGGGCATCTGATTGGCACTATATTACTGGGTATCTGATTGGCACAATATTACTGGGTATCTGATTGGCACTATATTACTGGGTATCTGATTGGCACAATATTACTGGGTATCTGATTGGCACTATATTACTGGGTATCTGATTGGCACAATATTACTGGGTATCTGACTGGCACTATATTACTGGGTATCTGATTGGCACAATATTACTGGGTATCTGAATGGCACTATATTACTGGGCATCTGATTGGCACAATATTACTGGGTATCTGACTGGCACAATATTACTGGGTATCTGATTGGCACTATATTACTGGGTATCTGATTGGCACAATATTACTGGGTATCTGATTGGCACTATATTACTGGGTATCTGATTGGCACAATATTACTGGGTATCTGATTGGCACTTTATTACTGGGTATCTGAATGGCACTATATTACTGGGTATCTGATTGGCACACTATTACTGGGCATCTGATTGGCACTATATTACTTGGCATCTGATTGGCACTATATTACTTGGCATCTGATTGGCACTATATTACTGGGTATCTGATTGGCACTATATTACTTGGCATCTGATTGGCACTATATTACTGGGCATCTGATTGGCACTATATTACTGGGTATCTGATTGGCACTATATTACTTGGCATCTGATTGGCACTATATTACTGGGTATCTGATTGGCACTATATTACTTGGCATCTGATTGGCACTATATTACTGGGCATCTGGCTGGCACTATATTACTGGGCATCTGACTGGCACAATAATACTGGGCATCTGACTGGCACTATATTACTGGGCATCTGGCTGGCACAATAATACTGGGCATCTGACTGGCACAATAATACTGGGCATCTGACTGACACTATATTACTGGGCATCTGGCTGGCACAATAATACTGGGCATCTGGCTGGCATAATATTACAGGCATCTGGCTGGCACTATATTACTGGGCTCTGACTGGCACAATATTACAGGCATCTGACTGGCATAATATTACAGGCATCTGACTGGCACAATATTACAGGCCTCTGACTGGCACAATATTCCTGGCCTCTGACTGGCACACTATTACAAGCATCTGACTGGCATAATATTACAGGCATCTGACTGGCATAATATTACAGGCATCTGACTGGCACAATATTACAGGCATCTGACTGGCATAATATTACAGGCATCTGACTGCACACTATTACAGGCATCTGACTGGCATAATATTACAGGCATCTGACAGGCACCATATTCCTGGGCTCTGACAGGCACAATATTCCTGGGCTCTGACAGGCACAATATTCCTGGTATCTGACTGGCACATTATTACTGGGCTCTGACTGGCACAATATTGCAGACATCTGACTGGCACAATATTGCAGGCATCTGATTGGCACAATATTACTAGGCTCTGACTGGCACAATATTACTGGGCTCTGACTGGCACAATATTACTGGCATCCGAAAGTTACAATATTACTGGCATCTGAATGGCACAACAATTATGGCATATGTGTGTGTGTGTGGGGGGGGGGGGGGGGGGGATAACATTAGAGGTACAGGATTGAGGAAGTTGGCTCCATCTAGCCCAGTCTTGGATCATCTCCAGGGTATGGTTCCATTTTGATGTTTAGTTTTTGTTCTTGATATTGTTTGTCGTTTACGATGGTTGTGAGACGACATATAATAGCATGGCCCATGCTAGGTTACTACATGTGTATATTTGTATTCATAGACCTGCTGAAAATGTGGAGAATGTGTGTAATGCATGTTCGCACTCAATAAAGTGTTGGAAAATAAACTTGTATTTAGATGCATTTTACTTTAATTACATAAGTATTTTCATAACAAACAATACATGTGCTTGGGGGGTAAGGGTTTCTTTAACTAATCTAGTAGAAGAGACTCGAGTGCTAAAATCCACGGGTTAGGGGGCGCAAATTACTTGCCTTGCCCCGGGTGCAGACAACCCACGGTACGCCACTGGGCAAGATCATGGCATATTAAGTGGCATATTGGGGGGCAAAATCATAGCATATTAAATGACATATTGGGGGCAATATCCTGGCACATTAAATGGCTAAAAAATGGTATTTTGAGGGACAAAATCATGGCATATTAAATGGCATATTGGGGGCTAAATCCTTGCAAATTAAATGGCACATTGGGAGGCAAAATCCTGGAATATTAAATGGCATATTGGAGGGGCAAAATCCTGACATTTTAAATGGCATATTGAGTGGCAAAATACTAGCATATTAAATGGCATATTGGGGTAGAAAATCTTGGCATATTAAGTTGCAAAATCCTGGAATATTAAATGGCATATTAAGGGGCAAAATAGTGTGTCTCAGGTTATGTGTGTAAGTGGTAAGGGTGTGTGTAAGTGTGTCACTGTGTAAGGGTGTGTGTGGGACTGCAAGGGTCTTTGTGTTTAAATGTGTGTTAGGGTGTCAATTTGTCAGGGGTGTCACTAGGGTTGGTATCACCCGGTGCGGAAACTCATGGTGTCACCGCCATGGATTTCCTCCAATACAATGCCAAACAGATTCCTTAGTAATGACCGGTTAGATGGCCTATTAACTATGCCACACCCAGGAGCCGCCATAACTATGCCACACACAGGAGCCCCATAAATTATGCCACACCAGAGCCTCATACATTATGCCACACCAGAGCCTGACTATTTCTATGCCTCACCTCTGCCCATTTAATTATGCCACACACACACAGGTGCCCCATAATTATGCCACATACACACAGGTGCCCCATAATTATGCCACAAACACCAGTGCCCCATAATTATGCCACACAAAAGAGTCCCTTAATTATGCCACACATGGGGACCGATAAATATGCCACACTCAAGCTCCCCATAATTATGCACACATGTGACAGCCATTAATTATGCAACACACAGGAGCCCCACGAGGTGACAATTGTACAATTATAGATACCAGGAATTGTGTGCCACTCAGAGCCCAGTAATATTGTGCCAGTCGATTGTGTCATTCAGATACCAGAAATATTGTGCCACTCAGAGCCCAGGAATATAGTGCCAGTCAAATACCAGGAATATTGTGCCATTCAGAACCCAGTAATATTGTGCCAGTCAGAGCCCAGTAATATTGTGCCAGTCAGATACAGTAATATTGTGCCAGTCAGAGCCAAGTATTATTGTGCCAGTCAGAGCCCAGTAATATTGTGCCAGTCAGACACCAGGAATATTTTGCCAGTCAGAGCCCAGTAATATTGTGCCACTCAGAGCCCAGTAATATTGTGCCAGTCAGAGCCCAGTAATATTGTGCCAGTCGATTGTGCCATTCAGATACTAGAAATATTGTGCCAGTCAGAGCCCAGGAATATTGTATAGTCAGAGCCCAGTAATATTGTGCCAGTCAGAGCACAGTGATATTGTGCCAGTCAAAGCTCAGTAATATTGTGCCAGACAGATACCAGGAATATTGTGCCAGTCAGAGCCCAGTAATATTGAGCCAGTCAGAGACCAGTAATATTGTGCCAGTCATGGCCCAATAATATTGTGCCAGTCAGAGCTCAGTAATATTGTGCCAATCAATTACCAGAAATATTGTGCCAGTCAGATACCAGTAATATTGTGCCAGTCGATTGTGTCATTCAGATACCAGAAATATTGTGCCACTCAGAGCCCAGGAATATAGTGCCAGTCAGATACCAGGAATATTGTGCCATTCAGAACCCAGTAATAATGTGCCAGTCAGAGCCCAGTAATATTGTGCCAGTCAGATACAGTAATATTGTGCCAGTCAGAGCCCAGTAATATTGTGCCAGTCAAAGCCCAGTAATATTGTGCCAGTCAGACACCAGGAATATTTTGCCAGTCAGAGCCCAGTAATATTGTGCCACTCAGAGCCCAGTAATATTGTGCCAGTCAGAGCCCAGTAATATTGTGCCAGTTAGAGCCCAGTAATATTGTGCCAGTCGATTGTGCCATTCAGATACCAGAAATATTGTGCCAGTCAGAGCCCAGGAATATTGTGCCAGTCAGAGCCCAGTAATATTGTGCCAGTCAGAGCACAGTAATATTGTGCCAGTCAGAGACCAGAAATATTGTGCCAGTCATGGCCCAATAATATTGTGCCAGTCAGAGCTCAGTAATATTGTGCCAATCAAATACCAGAAATATTGTGCCAGTCATATACCAGGAATATTGTGCAATTAAAGTGCTAGTTTTTAACCACCCTCCTCTCCTATTCCCCATCACTTACCGAATGGCTGCTGCTCCATGTCCCCGGACGGACGCCTCCTCCGTGCAATCTTCCCTCCTGCACGGAGAAGGGAAACACAGTCACCGGATGTGATGTAACGTCACATCCGGTCGCTGTGTTTTTTTTTGTTTTTTTTTCCGGCGGCTGCATCCAGTGGATGCGGCTGCCAGAAAAAAAAAAAAAAACAGCGCGGTGCGGGGGGTGACACTGTGGCATGCCAAATAGTGTAGGTGCAATATGAGTGCCAGCCAAATGCTGTGGGTGCAATATAGGTGCATGGCAAGGTATGTGGGTACTGTATGGTGCTGTGTTAAGTCCTTTAGGTTAGGCTCTTTTGTGTGGCACAATTATGGGGAGCTTGTGTGTGGCATAATTAAGGGACGCCTGTGTGTTTGGCATAATTAATTGGGCTCCAAGATGAGGCATAAATAATGGGGCTCTGGTGTGGCATAATTTATGGGGCTTTGGTGTGGCATAATTTATGGTGCTCTTGTGTGGCATAATTTATGGGGCTCTTGTGTGTCATAATTATGGGGCTTCTGTATGTGGCATAGTTATGGGCTACTGTGTGTGGCATAGTTAAAGGGCTCCTGCGTGTGACATAATTTGTGGGGCTCCTGTATGTGACATATTTAATGGGCCATCTGACTTGCATTATTAAGGAATCTGTTTGACATGGTATTGGAGGAAATCCAGGGGGGTGACACCATGAGTTACCGTAACGGGTGACACCAACCCTAGTGACGCCTCTGGCAAATATGCAACTGGTCCTCAATGTTCTAGAATAGAAATGTCCTTTAAAAACTAGTGAATAAGCAGACATTCACCTGCATCCCACTATTCAGCACTATATGAATGCTCGAAGGAAAGAGAAACAGTGATCCGTTAAAAATTAATCACACCTCGATGAAATGGGGTCACTGACGGATCAACCTCCTTGCCTAACTAAAGTGCAGTTTGTTGAGAGATAATTTTGATATGATACAAAGATGCCTGGGAAATATGGTAACCAAATAACCCTCACACACAAGTATTCTATAAAACTGTAAGATGGACTTTTGTGGTTGACATAAAGAAGCAAGCATGGACCCTTAGGGGCTATTCACTAAATGCTCCCGGCACCATAATCAAATGTATCAGGGACTCGGTTTATACAAACGCTTGGGGAAGGGTGATTTTTTTTTGTTCATTATTTATTTATTGTGGGAAGATTTTCAGGCTAAGTCCAACTTGATTGTTGGCCGTAGCCTGAAAAGCAATTACTTTCTCTTCCCGTATTGATATTAATGGAGCGAGTTTAATCTCTCTTCCCTTCAATGCGATGGCTTCACAGCATTTCAGTATTTCTAAAATGGTTACAAAGATAATTCCGATCTCAGACGTTAGTGAATAGCCTCCTTAAACTTGACACTGGGTTAGGTCCTCTTTTGTTGATAACCTCTTGCGGTATTGTTATCAATTCTAAGCATTTGTATGATCAGTGATGTTCTTGTAAACAATTGGTAATTACCCTTTTTGCGTTTTTTTTGTTTTTAATTAACATTACGTATTTTTTTAGTAAATTGATATTTAACTCTGGGTGTGCAGTGTATTGATCACACAGGACAAACTAATAAATTAAAAGGCAGGACATTTAATTTCTAATGGGTTAATTGGGGGATATTATAACTTTTTACAATGTCCTAGTTTCAAGTTAACACAGTTTCCTCTTAGATCCTGCAGAAGGGGTATTCATTTGATTTCTTGATGGACACACTCTCCTGTGGCATTGAAATCTCTTGGGTTGTTTCTGTTTTCCGACCCCATAAGTACTGGCTTTATAGAAAAATTCCATACTGGAAATCAAACTGCTGTTGTACTCATCCTCATACACTGGGGAAAGCATATCCTCCGGGAGAGAATCCATGCTAAATTTAAGCTGTTTTGGCCTCCATGGAACATGTTTGGTAGTCTTCCTTTTTTCACTTAAGGATTCCTTGTTACTGTCTAAAGGAACCTTTGCATTTTGAGCAGTGAAGATTTTGTCATTGTACACCAAACTGTCAGACCTAGCTAGTGGCTTCCAGATCTGTTCTGTGACATAGCTGGCAGATGGCTGCTGTATTTTAGTACCCCAATTGAAGTAGCGTTTTGTATCATCCAGCACTGTTGGCATAGAGTGTATCTGAGACCTTCTCATCCTGTGAAAATGAGATGGAGGATATGCACTGATTTGCTGGGGATGAAAACTACTCCATGAGGGATTTGAATTCACTACCTGCTGGGTGAATACTGAATGTATGACCTGTTGTGGGTTCACTGACACATTGATGTATTGAGGTGTTCTTACAATGCCCAAGTCAGGTACCACATACAGTTGGTCTGTAGAAAGAAATACACAGAGAAATCTAATTACAGCTCTAACCAGAGATCACTACATAGGTACATTTATGAGTAACAGTCAACACTGAAAAAAGGAGGAATTGAAACACAGGGAGCTATTTACTAAAAGTGACATGCAGGTGAGCTGACTTAACTATGCATTGTGCAGGGACAAACCTGGTGTGTTTCTGTGTGTACTGCATAGTTAAATATTGCAATTTTGATGAAACGTTCATCTCATGTGCCCGTCAGTGCTATAATAGTACCTCCCAGAGGCTGGGAGTGCAACTCAAAATAATTTAGAGTTTCTAATACCCCCATGATAAAAGCTCATATATATATTGGTAACTTGGCAAAGTCATTTGCGCATCCTATAGCATACCTTCTTGAATTTTCTTTTCCTACTTCTATGAATTAAACATTTTCCTACCAACATCTTCATTAGCATGTTAAAGGCTGCCTTGTTATTATCAAATATGAGCATGTTATTTTGGAAAGCATAAGAAAGAAATGCATGTCCATTTATTTTTTCTTTTTTTCTAATACGTTCCTTTTAGTACATTTTCCCAGGAAGCAAGTTAAAATAATAATCTTTACGTTGAAGTTTGTTATTTTTGCTCATTTTAGCTCATTGTTTTGCTTGAGCAAATATGACAAAGATAAACTTTACAAAGAGAATTAGATCAAATGTTGGTAATAAAAAGGTATTTATTATATACGTGTAGAATCTTTTCACTAAGCAAGGAACTGACAAGGGAATTGCTATACTCATTTATGAAAAGCAGAATTGGTATGCCTACCTTTTCAACCCACCTTGTCTGCATTCAGTTAACAATCCCCAAAAATGCTGAAATTTTCTTTTTTTTTATATTTGTAGATCTATTTATATCTTCTGTAATCTGGAAATATTTCATATACTTACATATGAACAGTGGGTTTTTTTTCAAGTTAGAAAACAGTATTGTAACATTGTAGCTTTTGTTTTTTTTCTCATTTTAAAAAGATGCAGTAACTTTGAGCACTTGTTCATATTTAATTATTTTTATCATGCCAGATTTGCTTTTATTTACCATTCATAAATCATCTGTAAATCACAAAGGCCCTCCCTACCATTTTACAGTGAAGAAAAAAAATTAACAATGTCTTGTATCCTAAATCTCACCAGGTCTGGCCACCTGTCTCTGAGTTGTGGTCCTTTGAACATACTGAAAAATCTGTTGTGGCGGCTGTAATGATGCTGGCTGTTCACGCATCTTAAAAACATGCCTATCGTGAATTAGCAAGGCTCTTCAATGGATGGCCAAAGCTAACACTTGTCCAATCACAAGAAGGGCAGATAGAGGAGACTGCTACTGCTTTACTCCCGGAAGAAGACACTGTGACTGTTTGCTGTTTGTGTTTGAATCTCAGGTCTCTGGGAGCAGCGGGTTCTGTTATGGATGTTGCCATGGGGTTGGGTTCTAAACAGGCTGGATAGGAGAGTTATCTATGGCTCAGCTTGAAACATCTGCACATTTGAGAAATAACCAGTATGCAAAGTGTCTGACACTCTGATCTCTAACATTAATAACTCAGCTTTACGTCCAATACTTTTAGAATCACTATATTATTAAAAAAGGTGACACCTATGAATGCATCAGTTACTGGTTAAACAAAGTAGCAAGTCAGCCTTTGAAAGAGAAGTGCTTTTAAACTTACAGTTATCACTAACTGCAACCAGCTTTCTGCTTGACCCCTATGGCAGTCACCTAATTGAATACACTGGGACTTTCAGATTATTGAGCATATATAATGTCCATGTAAAGCAGGCAAAACCAGAAGAGTTTATTCATTGCTGTGACCTGAACAACATGAATAAATATATGTAAATGAATTAGCTAGCACACATATCGAAATATTTTTATAACTGCATAAAATTTGTTTATTTTTTTATTGGAACATTTAACTTTTATTTTATACCAATAAACAAATACTCAATACAGGAATGATCTCTTATATCAAAAATAGCAAACACTAAAAAAACACTCAATCAAGTATCAACTCTTCCTGCAAATAACACTTTCATCCCTTATCTACAAACACCTAGATCCACTTATAACCCACTCATAACTACACTCGCGCCCACACACACCTCATTCAGCTCAGGGAGCACAAAATCAGGCCATGCCGCAATAGAAGTCTCGAGGGGATGCCAATGTTATAAACAGGTCACATATGCCACATATCTGCCCCTCAGAAAAAAAAACATCTTTTAAACACCTGTTATCCTGCGTTTTAATACTCAGTTAGATATCCCAGTTACTCCAGAACCCCTGTGTGTGCCCAGGTATCTTCTTTATTACCAGACTGTTGAGAGGTTTGTTTTTTAATGTGTGCTTTATGTTTTTATTAAACGTTTTAAAAGGTAAACTGAATTGTTATACCTGATGTGAAAATGCATCCACAATACAGCCTGATGTTACCACTGGAGTAGTAAGTACCCGATATGTTTGTTTTTGCCTGTTGAGGCATTTTTCCATGTTCTGGGGTTGATGTGACTTGACTTACAAAAACAACCTCTCTTGGGCAAGCCTGTTTTCTTGGTACCATCTGGGGCATAGTTGATGACCATTGAGCAATTACTGGGATCTGGTTGCAATGATGTGGTGCTGCACGTACAGTGTAAATCTGTGCCTGCATGGTGTGTTGGATCTGCTCACCAACATACCTAATTGAGTTATGGGTCATCACTCCTCCACTGGGAAATGTTTGGCTCCTTTCATTCCTGGCAGAGTCAACAGGATAAATAGCAGCTTGTTGGACAGGTACATTGCTCCATGAGCCAAGCTGGGACATTTTTTAAGCTGGCCAATATATTTTACACCCTCCACCAACCATATATTTTTGAAAAGTAGACACCCTAAGGTATTTCAAACGGTGATATTTAAGCTCTTTCCATAAAATTATTCTACCACCAGCCTTTGTCAAAGTTTTGGGTAGTCATTTTTTGTGTTTTTTTTTCACACATTGTAGTTCAGACATGAATTCACAGATACCGTTATGTGTTATTGCCAAACAACACCCCAATGTGTGACATGGAGTCTTCCTGCACCCATGTCTTATTTGGGATATTTTGGAAGCCGACCATTGTTATTTACCGCACCAAATCATATATTTTTTTAAAGTACACCACCCAGGGAATTTCAAATTTGTGAAATTCCAGTTTAGGATTAACTGCACTGACTTGTTAGGCCTACTAGTCCTTTGGGGCAATTTTGTGGTTGGCCACTTCAATTTAATCTTAATCAAAGTATATATTTTTGAAAAGTAGATACTAAACTAAACTAAAAAAAATAAATCAAAAAACATTTATCTGAAAGAAATTGTCACTTCAGGTTTACTTCATAACCCTGTTACCAAATCTTAGAATATTTATAAGCTGTATTGTATTGCTTGAAGAATTCTCTGATACAGAGGCCTGGCTGAGATGGGCAGTCAGGGCAGTAGTAAGATGAGTCATTTCTTTTCCCTCTTTTGAAGCACACTGCACCGCTTTTGTGGTTTCTGTTTTTGTGGTGTAGGAGGTACCCGGAAATGGGAAGTATTTTGCTGCAAGTTTACTATTTGGTGCACCAATCTGTTCACCACTTAATAGTATGGCATCAATGATTTTCAACTGTAAACAAGGTACATTTCTGTGCAGGGTTAGACAGCTTATATAAAATAAATGCGTTATGAGTTGCTGTTTACATCATAAAAAATTAGACTTTTTTTAGGGATGGAGTAGCTGGTCTGAAATGTCTATGTCCCCCCACGTATTTGTGTGTATTATGTGAAGCAGAGTGGTTTTCTAATTATTTCAGATTTGCCACGACAAATACTGATACAGTTGTATGCTTATGTATACTATTTAAATGGTATTCATCTTTTTTGTCTGTAAATTTTACTGCAGGTGCAGATGTCCTGCACTTGATGTAGATGGTCGCATCTGAGTTGAGCTGCTGTCATCCCAGGCCAGTTTATAGCATGCACCTTTCTGAACTCCTCCGGAGATATGGGGTAACCTAAAAAAAGGTACTCACCTACCAAAGCCCATGGGAAAGGGGGCAAAAAGACACCTGTTCCGAATCTCTGGACATTTTTAGTCCTGCCATTCACCCCTGACACACTTAAGATGTTAGGATCACGTACCGTGGTTCTGATGTTGAGCCCAGTTGCAGGAGTAACACTCTTACAAACGGGTACAGGTCCTCAGGAATGTAGCGTTGGTATGAGTGCCCAGAAAAAGTGTGATGTAGTGGTACTGGTACTGATGAGGAGTCCCAATAGAACTGACAGGATGTATTGGTTGTAGAACTAACTTCCGTCAATAGGAGGGGTAATAATCAGGTTCTAGATGTAGTTCCGAAAAGTCACCAGTTGAGGCTGTGCAGAGTAGTCTTTGTTGCAATACCAGATCTCCGTTTTTCAGCAGAAGACAGACACAGCCGGCATTAGCTGAAAGTGACGATCTCCGTGGGAAACAGCAACAGAATTTCTGAAGGTAAGTTTTGCTGAGACAGGTACCTTTAGAGGCAGAATAGTACAGGAACAAGCCAGGGGTCGTTTGGGAGCCAGATAGTAGAATAGTCAGGGTGGAAGCCAGAAGGTCGAGGGAGCCAGAGATCAGGATAGTCAGGTAGAGAAGCCGTGGGTCAGGAAGCCAGATATCAGGGAGGTCAAACCAAGCCAGATATTTCAGAAGGGATCAGGATACAAACGCTTAGGGTACAAAAAGCACAGATAACTGAGCAAGGAGGATTTGGCGCCAGGGAAATTTAAAGGGCAGGAAGCCCGCCCCCTTATGACACCAGGGAGTCATGTGGACTCCTCCGTTGCCGTGGTAACGGAGTGGGGTCTTTAAAAATGGGTGCCCCTCGTGCCCTTGTAATCATTGGATGGTGGGTAGGGGAAGTACAGTGTGCATGCTGAAGGCCCTTCTGAGGCCTGGGGGCTGGAGAAGCACTGCAAACAGGAGTGCCACGACGGACCTGATGAAGGCCTGAGGCAGTTACTGGTGAGGTTTGTGGCCTGAGGGAATATTTATTATGACACAAGATGCCACCGAGAGGGCACGAAAACACCTCGCTGGCGTTCAGCAAAATCTCTGATGAAGGAGACCTGACAGCATCAACTGTTTAAAATGCCCAGGAACCTTTCGGCCCCACTAAAGTGGACATTGCTGCACTAGATGTACAAGTTAAATCTGACTTGTCCTCAGCAGTTGATTTGATCCGCGCCACAATAAAGGAAGATGTCAGGACATAAGATCTGACCTGAAGAACCAAGGCCACCAACTTGAAAGCCTTCCAGGCTGCCCAAACACTTTTTCTACACTGGAATCTCAACTATGGGCGCAACGCTGTATGATGGCACAATTAGCCCAACATGTTGTTGACTTAGATAATATTGGACACCATAATAATTTAAGGGTGCGAGGGCTCCCTGAAACTGACAGCCTGAGGATTTAAAGACTATTGTCCCTGACCTCTTCCTAATTATTTTGGGGAAAGAAAGTACTGAACACATCATCCTGGATAGGGTTCATAGGGCCCTACACCCCAATGATTCCTCCAACCCATTGCCATGAGATGTCATCTGCTGTGCACAGTCATTCCCGCTCAAAGAGGACATCTTGTGGGAAGCCTGTAAACAGAGCCAGATTGCCTATAAAGTTGTAAAAATGATTATCTGCCTTACTAGTGGTGTTATTATCTCTGATATTAAAATGAGTTTAAATGACAAACTATAGTAATTGTATGCACGTTAAGCAGAGAAAAAAAGGAACAGAGAAAAAGAACTAGGACATTTCTGCACAATTGTAGGCACCTCAAGCATATATTGAAAGGGGGACTAGGGGGGTAGGGGGGAAGAGAAGGGGGGGGAAGAGAAGAGAAAGAGAAAACTTGCTATAAAGGGGTCTCTGGTCACAAAAATATCAAGGACACTATTGAGCAACTGCAGACATATTAAACAGAGAAAGTAATCTGACATCAAAGGGTCTTAAGCGATAAAAAAAAAAAGACCAAGGACATGATTGAGTAAATGCAGGCACTCCAAGCAGAAAAATAAATCTACCATTTAAGGGTCTTAAGGCACAAAGAGACCAAGGACACTATTGAGCAATTGAGGATCCTTTAAACAGAGAATTAAACCTGCCATTAGAGGGTCTGAAATCATAAATAGACTAAGGATAGTATTGAACATTGGTAGGCACCCTAAGCAAGAGATAGGAATCTTGCCCTTAAAGGGTGTTAACCCACAAACGTCCAAGACCATTTTTGAACAATTGTAAGCACCTCAAGCTGAAAAAGATACTTACCACTCAAAGATCTTAAAGCATAAAAAGACCAAAGACTTTATGGAATACACTGGTTTGAACTAAGTGGGCAACCAAAGAGGAAATTCAAGGGTTAAAGAAGGGGATGTTCCCCTAATAACCTATTTTTAAAAGGCCGGATTGCAGATTCATTGTTTTTTTGAGATAGCTGCCAACAAGTGTGATCCCACTGTCAATCCTTCCAATACTTTAAATATATAAAAGGTACCATAAAGACCCAAAAGAAGGAGAGGAGGGAAGCCAGAGAAGACATGAAGGAATAAAAAAGAGAATTAAATAAAGGAATCTGTAACACTTAAAACAAAACAAAAAAAAAGATAGAGAGGAGGGGTAGGAGAAGGAATTAAAAACCGAAAGGACAAAGGGGTATGGCGCAATATTTAAAGACACCTGAAAATTTGTAAGCAGAAGAACTATCCCCAGATCCAAGAATAACAGACTGAAGAGAAAAGTAGAAGGAAGAGGAGGGGAAAACAAAATTCAGATATCACTATATATTTCAGTACTGTATGTTTTATCCTCAATAGAATAAAGGGGGGGAAAAGAAGAGAAAGGAAAAAATGGCTTCCAAAAAATGTCAGAAAAGGACAAAAAGAGGGGAAAAAAACCACAAAACAAGATAAAAGAGCCTCTCCAATACCACCAAGAGATAAAGCAAAAGCTCTAAATGAGTCTATTGACTCAAACAGAGAAGACTCAGTGGATAGAGAAGACCCCACAAGAATTTCTCAGGAATTTCTGAAACAATGCCTAGAATATTAATTGAAAATTATCATGCAAGAATTAGAAAATAATGCCAAAGAAATAAAAGCTTCAATAAATGTAATAGCAGACCGAGTTACAAATATGGAAGCAAAGCTGATGAAAACAGACACGTTCCAAGAGAAATTAAAACAAGAAAATAAAACATTAGTAAAAAAATTAGATAAACTAGAAGCTTAAATACAAGATTTGGAAGACAGATCACGCAGATCGAATATAAGAGTCAGAAATATCGAAGAAACTGTCACCCAAGATAAATCAAAGGAATTCCTGTCAGAATTTTTTTAATCAATTTACAAGAGGCAAATATACACGACAGTCAATTAGAATGAGTCCACAGGTTGAATAAACCGAAATCAGTACCAGACTCTATACCAAGAGACGTTTTAGTTCACCTTCACTCCTACCAATTCAAAGAAAAATTTATCAGAACTTTGAAAGAAAACCCCCAGAGAGAAACCAAATATAAGGATATACGGATCCTGCAGGATCTCTCTTTTCAAACCAGAGCATGGAGAAAAACATTTTCAACATCTTTAAATATTCTATGATCTAATAATATAAGGTTTAGATGAATTTATCCATCTAAAATAAAAATCCTGAGGAACCAGTCATCAGAAGAATTTGGATCGTCAAACAAATTAATGTTCTGGATACATTTAAATAAAATCACTCCCATCCCAGAAAATGAAGGACAGTAAAGCGAAGGAATCTTTATGGAAAATCCTCCATTATACCTCTCCTGGACCAAGAACTTTTTTTTTCTCTTTCTTTTGATCCCGATATTAAAATGTTATAGTATATTATTATCTAATTACTTCTATTCACAGATGATGAACTAATCACCTATTGTAGAATTCCATGAAGTATAAGGTTGTTGTAAGGTATAGATAATTAAAGGTGTAGAAGGGGAAAGGGAAAGAAAGGAACAGGGGAGAAGAAATGTTAGGGGAGCTTAGATGAAGTAAATCACCATAGCACTTTGTCACTGAGAAAAATTAGTAAAACACTGTTCCGTATAAGTTAAATGTATAAATTAATACAGAAGTTTGAAGCACAATAGAGGAGAAGATAAATAATTTGAAAAGGAAAGAAAAGATTCCTTAAGACACTGAGAGTGAGGAGGTGTAGTAAATAATGAATATGATATCACCACATTCCACATATATATAAGAAATATTTTTATCACTATTGTAAACATTGCTGGAATTGAACCCTGAACCTCTGCGTTTTTGGTACTTATAAGTGTTCTGTGCGCCACCAGAGGGCTTGGTTTTTCACCAGCGCAATATGTCTGTCTGTACCTCCTACCCATACTTAATTAAGCTCAGGTGTTCCTTGTCCATCGTTACTGCCTTATTTAAACCCCCTCCTCCAAGCACTCTTTGCTGGAACATTTTGCCTGCCTGTCTTTTGCTATTGTTTTATTTCCTGATCTACTGATATCTACTTGGCCTGTACCCTGACTTCTCCGTGCTTCTCCACTCCTGACTCGGCTAGTACCTTGGCTTCTCTGTACTTTTCCAGTCCAGTCCACTTTTTGCTTGTGACCCTGACTACGTTTTCTGATTTGCCGGTTTGTTCCTGTTTGTCAAGATGCCCAAAAGAAGACCTCAAAACCCTAATTGTGGCCACTCAAAGCCTGGGACTCCACCCTTGGGGGAGAGTGGTCACCCTGCACAGGGTATCGCACCTGCTCCGGCCTCTGCATCTGGACTCCAGCCGGAACTGGCATCCATGCCGGTGACAACTATTGTATATAAAATTAAGATGTATCCAACTCTAAGGGAAAAAGAAAGTGAGAGATATAGTTAAAAGAATGAAAACCATGTAGAATATAAATAGTAGAATGGAGTATGGTAGCTCACATCAGTTTAGGAGGTTAAAGGTTTAGTAAAATATTAGGGGGCAGCACTAGTCTTCCAGGTAAAGGAGTAGAATAGAGATCACTAAAAATTCAATTTTGTAACCAAAATTGTTTGATACATTTAGTTTGTGCAGAACAGAGATCTTGTTCATGTAGGAGAACGTAAAAGGAGGGTAAACTAGAGGGAAAGAATGGAAGAGAAAAATATATCATATTTAATGCATGGCTGATTCTGCATACAAATTTATGGTGAATCCAACATTAGGAGAAGGGAGAGAAAGGAAGAGAAAGAGAGGAGAAATGAGAGACAATATGGCGAAAGATTTTTAGGAGACAGGAGGGGGATGAGGAGAGGGGGGAAGGGGATAAATAATCCTCAAATAAATGTAGTGACCATAAATAATATCCAAAGATAAGGTTAAAATATTAAAATTGGAATAGAGAAAGGATAGGGGAAGGAGAAGAGAGATGGAAAGAAAGGAAAAAGTATATAAATAAGATGAAATGAGAGGACAATGAGTAACGGAAATTTAGAATAGGTATACAATTAGTAAAAAAGAGACGCACCCAGCCGTAAGGTACACCCCACCACCATGTGTCATAGATCGACACAGAGTAAGGATAGTCAACAGAACTACCCTACAAAGGCGACCTAGGAGAATTCTTAAGGACGTCAAAAAACCGGGGAGCATGACTCCCAGTTTATATGTTTTACGTATTGTTTATATGTTTTTCAGAGAAATGAAGCGAACTAGCCAAGGGAGGGGGAAGATAGAGGAAGGATGCTCAAGTTAATGTTGGTTAATGTGCAGGGGTTAAATACACCATTCAAAAAATCGGTGGTATATAATTACCTAGTAAAAACAAAAAGATATACAAAAGTGGGGAGGGAATAAATACAATATAATTGAACAAGCATCCAATAAAGATAAAAAGAAATGTGGAGTTGCTATATTGTTTGCTAGCACTTTACAAGTGAAAATCCTACAGCAAATAAAAGACCCAGAAGGCAGATACCTGATTATTATATGTAAAATAAATAATCAGACATATTCTTTGGTAAATATATACCCACCCAATAAATACCCAACCAAACTGCTAAAACATATTTTAGATATCCTGGAAAAAACAAAAATGGGATGTAATATATATGCGATTTTAATGCGGTATTAAACCCGGAATTAGACAAAAAACTAAGGAGAGGTAATCAACTAGATAAAACTATCATTAAACAAGCTCAAATATTTAAAAAATATTAAAAACAAATATGGCCTTTTTGATATTTGGAGAATAAATCATCCTAATGAGTTGGATTTTACCAATCTATCAAAAGTGCATTTGTCCTATTCTAGAATAGATATGGTCTGGGGAGATATTGATCTAGTAAATTGAACTCATAAGATCAATATAATAGAGAACACATGGTAAAATCATAGTATACTAGAATGTGAACTAACCACACTGGTTAAGTCAAATAACCCAACATGGAGAATGAAAGAGTACATATTGCATAATAATAAGAACATAGATAAAATTAAACAGCAGATTGACCTATTCTTTCAAGAAAATAAACCTCAAGAGACGACAAATCTAAATAATTGGTGTGCATTCAAAGTGGTAATCAGAGGGCACCTGATTAAGTTAGAAGACCAATGGAAAAAAAAATCAAGGAGCAAGTTTGGCCGGCCTCTATGCGCAACAGGAAAAAAATTCAGAAAAAAACAAAGTAAATCCTTCACGAGGTATATATGAAGAATTAAAAAATATACAAACGAGAATAAATCAGAAATTAATGGAAAGAATGATAAACAATTTACATAAATTAAAAAATAAATATTATGAAAAAGGTAACACAGTGAATAAAATTATGACTAACAAATTAAAGAAAAAATGGCTAATAACAGAGTGAATAAATTAATAGATCAAGATAAGACGTATATGCTACCAAAAGAAATCGGAGAAACATTCAATGATTACTATGAACAGCTATATAAATTACACTCTCAATCAGAAATGACCAGCATAAATCAATATCTAAACAACACCAAAATTCCTAAAATTCCTGATGCACATAGAGAGTTGTTAAATACTCCAATCACACAAGAAGAAGTCCAAAAAGCCATTGAAGAAATGGATAAACAAAAAACACTGGGCCCCGATGGATATGGAAACTCCTTTAAAATATTTATAGATCAGTTAAAAACTTGCTTGGCGGCAACATATAATGAGGCGGTAAAAACAGGAAGGTTCCCACCCGAAATGCTAATATACTACCTATTCTAAAGCCAGATAAAAATCCAGCAGACGTAAAAAATGACAGACCTATATCACTTATAAATGTTGATGTCAAGCTTTTTTTAAAATCATATAATTTAGGCTAAAGGACATTATGACCCTGATTAACCACGCAGACCAGACCGGGTTCATTCCCAAAAGATCATCGTCGCACACTATAAGAAGATTACTGAATATAATAGACAATACTAACATTAAACAAGTTCCACTGATGACCCTGTCGGTTGACGCAGAACAAGCGTTTGACAAGGTCAGCTGGAGCTACATGAAGCAGACTTTGGAAGCAATCGGTATAAAGGGATGGATACTAAGGGCCATATTAGGTCTTTACCAAAAACCATCTGCTAGAACGATTGGCCCAAATATAACATCAAACTGGTTTCTGCTAAATAACGGAACCAGACAAGGTTGCCCGCTGTCTCCATTATTGTATGTGATATCAATGGAGCCATTCGCAATAAATGTCAGGAACAACATTAATATAACAGGCTGGAAAGTGAAAGAGAAAGAAATGAAAATATCTCTGTATGCAGATGATATAATGATCACTGTAACTAATCCCCTACAGTCTCTGGAAAACCTAATGGATACAATACAAATTTATAGTAAAATATCTAACTATAAAATAAACATTAATAAATCCAATATACTAGATGTTTTTTTATTTTTTTCTTCAAAATATTTTATTAGATTTTTAAAGGTGTAAAAAACAAAACATACAAACAAAATACATAAAATTACATACATACAATAGGTTAAGGTTCTTAATCACGTTATTGAAACATTACATTATTGAAACATCAAGAGTCAGTTCCCACTACCTTAGATGCCATATCTCTATAAATTCTGTTAGGACCCAACCATAAACATTCATTCATATCATTCACGAATAAAATCACAACTCATCCAACCATCGCTTCAATCATTCCAAACCGGGGGGGGGGAAGGGGAGGGGGAAGCCAGAGGATCCCTTGAATGTTATTTATTGCAATAGTAGTTATTTCCGATTGCCAATGGCTTTATCGATAGACATGTTTTATTAATCCTACTTAGTTAGTTGAGACCATTCCTGCCAGATACGTTTATACTTAATCAATGTTTTAGAAATGTTCTTAAAAAAGTATTTCTCTGAGAAGGCCTGGAAATCTATCTGGAGCCTAATTTCGTTCCAGGATGGGATCTCTGGTCTCCTCCAATACCTAGCCAGGCAGATCTTAAATGCCAGGAGGATATTAATACATAAGATCCTATTGTATCGGTCTCCAGGAGGGTCCACATGGAAGAGAAAGAGATGTGGAGTCAGGTCTTCTCTAAGTGAACATACAGATGACAATAAAGAAGATAGCTTATCTTTATAGGGGTCTAAAACTTTACACTCCCACCAAATGTGGAAATGGGAGCCTCGCATCTGATGACATCTCCAGCATAAATCATTGACTTCTGGATTATATTTTGAGAGTCGCGTAGGGACAAGGTACCATCTGTTTCCTAATTTATAATAGTGCTCTTGAATATTAACACAGTGGGACGCCCTCCTAACCTCCTGCCACGCTTTGCACCATACTGCATGTGGAAAGGTGCTTTCTATATCAATCTCCCATTGTAGGATCGCCTTAGATTTCTGGGTTTGCTTAAGAGTTCTAAATAGTCTTAAGCTCTTTGAGATTGCATTTCTAGTGGGTGGATTTACCAGAAAGGAATCCCACTCCGTTTGTGCCACTGGCGTATGCCTTATAAGAAAATGTTTTATTCTAAGAAAGGGGAAAAGCTGGTTGCTAGTAAGGTTAAATTTAGATTGTAGTTCCGAGAAATGTATCAAATGGCCATCTCGATACAGGTCTCCCATTATTTCAACTCCCCCTGCATGCCAGTTAGTCAGATTCAAATCCGGGATGCCCAACGAGAGTACTTGCAACGGCGCCGATCGAGAGAGAGCATCCACAACCCCTAGTGCCCTCTTAACTCTGTAGAATGTCGCCATAATGTCCCTTACTACCCCTGATGAGATCTTCAAAGATCTAAATAAATTCAGTGGCATCCATCGAATCAATGATAGATCTGCTATCTTGGATTGTGCCCTCTCTATATTCAACCAGGGTAGATCGGTGGAATTATCTTGTTTCCATGCATTTATGTATGTTAGCTGAGAAGCATTATAAATTTTGCATATGTCCGGGTATCCCAGGCCTCCATCTTGTACCCGTTGTTTAAGAGTCTCCCTTGGGATCCTGGGTTTTCTTGGTCCCCACACAAATCCAGAGAATAGTACTTCAAATTTCTTGAGGATCGGTGTGGGGACCTTATAAGGTATCACTCTAAAGAGGAGAATGTACGCTTTTAAAATATTTATGCGTCCCATCCACGTTAACTCCATTTTGGCCCAGTTCTTGGCCTCCATTTGTAGGGCCGAGTATAATTGGAGATAGTTGATTTCGACCACTTTATCTAGTTGGGGGAGTATATTTATTCCCAAATAGTCGATACACCCCCCCCCCCACCACTACTTCCCTTCCAATTGAACCTTTGTAGTAAGTCAAACTGAGAGGGTTTGAGGTAGAGGGGGATAAGCTGTGTTTTTGAAAAGTTTAGACTATAGTTGGACATTAGGCCATACTTATCTAGATGTTGCAGAAGGGTTGGTATTGACAATTCAGGCTCCGAGAGGGTGAGGAGTATATCGTCTGCATATAAGGTTATTGTGTGAGTCTGGCCCTCTATCTGAACGCCCCTTATCTGGTCAGCCTGTCTCAGATGCTCAGCAAATGGCTCAATTGTTAAATCGTAGAGAAGGGGGGCCAGCGGACATCCCTGACGAGTTCCATTTTTAATATCAAACAGTTCCGAGGACAATGACGGGCCCTCGACCCTTGCTCTTGGATTTGAGTACAAGGCCATAATAAATTCAAAGATGCTGCCATTTAAGCCAAACACCCTGAGGGTCTCAGCCATAAACCTCCATTCGACCCTATCAAAAGCTTTTTCTGCATCGAGGGCTAGCACTATTGCTGGGGCTCTCCCCCGATGCAGTTCCTCCATGATTCCAAAGACCCTACGGGTGTTATCTCCCCCAGAGCTACCCGGGATAAACCCGGATTGGTCTGGGTTTACAAGTTCCGTCATTACAGCCTGCATTCTATTTGCTAGGATCTTCGAGTATATCTTGATATCTACGTTAATTAAAGATATGGGTCTGTAGTTGGAGACTACTGTAGGATCCTTACCTGGTTTCGGTATCGGAATTATCGAGGCTTCCAGCATTTCTGCTGGAAAATCTCTGTACCCGGATATAGTATTAAATAGCCTGGTTAAAATCGGTGATATCACTGGGGTTAGGGTCTGGTAGAACATGGATGTATATCCATCAGGTCCCGGGGACTTCCCTTTTTTTAGTTCTTTAATAGTGCAATCTGTTTCTGCTATTGTAATTGGGAGATTCAAGATGTCTAATTTCTCCCTAGGGAGTTTAGGTAGTTTTAAGGATTCCAGATAAGTTCTAACATCTTTAATAGAGGCGGTCGAGTTTGGTTGATTATATAATGATTGATAGAACTTTCTGAAGGCTTCTGCTATCTGTGCAGGTGAAATACAGTCCTGGCCCTTATATATTATCTTCTTGATTCTATTCTGGGCATTTTGTAATTTGATCTTTCTAGTAAGTTCTTTCCCTACCCGGTTATTACTATAATACCATTTGTTTTTTAAGCAGGAAAGTGCAAAATCCGTATTGATTTTAAGTCTCCGAACTATTTGATCCTGAATTTTTTGCATTTGGACCCCACCCTCTCTAGTTGGATGTCGCTTATGCTCTCTCTCGATCGGCGCCAGTCTTGCATACAGTTCTGGGAGATCTACACCCCTCTGTCTTCTAAGCCATGCTTCTTTTTTTATTAGATGACCTCTAAGGACACTTTTCATTGCACACCAAAGAGTGCTCTCAGAGATTTCAGAGTTATCATTTTGTTCTAAGTACCATTTTGCTTGATCTTGTAAAGTTTGCTTACTTTCTAGTGAACTCAGAAGGGAGTCGTTCATTCTCCATCTCCTTCTACTTCTGTAATCTGAGTTTGATTTAATGGCCAGAAAAACCGGAGCATGATCAGACCATGTGATGTGCCCGATGCGGGAGGACGTACATCTATCCAGCATGGGGCCCATCACAAAAAAGTAATCGATTCTTGAATATGACTGGTGTGGTTTGGAGAAGAACGTATAATCTCGCTGAGTCAAATGTTGAGTTCTCCAAACATCATATAGATTGTGTCTCTGTAGGCAAGAGGAGAGGGCAGCTGCTCTAGACTTCAATCTTGAATCATAGCTACCTGTTTTGGTAGCCTTTCTGTCTAGGTCAATGTTAGCTATTGTATTGATATCGCCTCCTATTATTAACATACCTCGCCCCCACTTGTCTATGACTGTCATAGTGGAGTTGATAAAACCAATCGGTCTGTCGGACGGGCATAGATATTTACAAGAGTATATAATATGTCATTTAGTTTGCAGATGAGCATTACTCTCCTCCCCTCTTGATCTATCTCGTGGTGGCAATATTCAAATTTGTTTCTAGAGGCAATAATTATAGCTACCCCCCCCCTTTTTTTTTATTGGGTAGTGAGGAATAATAGAGCGTATGGTATTTATTGTATCTCCACAAAGATCTGGTATCCTGCTTCCAGTGTGTCTCCTGGATAAACGCCACATCTACCCTCTCTTCTTCCAGCAAACCAAACAAGTAGGACCGTTTATAAGGCGAGTTCAAGCCTTGGCAATTGATCGACATTATCTTAAGGGACATGGAATTCCCTGTCTCTATATCTTGGAATCCTACCGGGTCCCCTCCCGCCCCCTCCGGTTCCCCACCATCCACACCCACTTACATTCATACCCAAACAATAATCATGCTCGCTCGATCCCGACTGCGAGGGAAAAATCTCCATCGCGGTGGGGAAGGGAGAGCTAGAATATAAAGTCCCTGCTACATCAGGGACGGACGTGTCGGAGGAAGGCGGAGTAGCCCCCACTCAGATTCCATCACTGATATATCGCCATACTCCGTAATGTTTCCCTCGGTCGGAAATAATCAGGGGTGCCGAGTGAACCTTCAAAGCGTATTAATCTCTTGTATATACGAACACAATCTCTTAGCACTAATCCTTCGTCTACCCAGCGGAAAGAGAGAAAAAAAAAAAAAAGGGGGAAGTGATAATTTAATTTATAGTGTATACATAGGTATTAAAATAAATTTAGTTCTGATCAATATAATGTTCTTAACTTAGATTTTACTTGAGTGTATCATAGTGCAACAATAAAAGAGAGAAAAAAAAAAAAGGGGGGGGATGTGATAATTTAATTTATAGTGTATACACGAGTATTAAAATAAATTTAGTTGTGATTAATATAGTGTTCTTAACTTAGATTTTCCTTAGGTATATCGTAGCGGCCAAAAAAAAAAAAAAAAGGTGATAATTTTATTTATAGTGTATACGTGAGTATTAAAATAAATTTAGTTGTGGTTAATATAGTGTTCTTAACTTAGATTTTCCTTATATATATCGTAGCTAGAAAAAAAAAAAGTGATTTCTATTATACTTGTGCGTCATTACCATACTTATCTATAATTTAGTTAAAATATGTCAAACAGAATCCCCCATATTTGTGGGCATTTTTAATTATTATAGTGTTCATAATTTAGTTTCTTACTTAAGTGAAAAAAGGGAAAAGTGCTAAAATAAGAATTATAAATTAAATATTAAAATTTTTAAGTGATTCTTGGAATAAATTTTATTCTAATTAATAAAATATTCTTGACTTAAATTTTTGGAAGTGTTTAGTAAGTTTGCTATTAAGCTTATAGTGTATGAGTCCATTATCAATGGCTCAGGCTGGCCTCAACATATCATTCATGACATTGAGTTCCGACAGGTCATTGTCACTTATTTTCCACCCACAGTCATTGCTTAGGTCCCAGAGTTGAATGTTAATAGGCCCGATTCTTCCCTGCTCTTCTTCAAAACAACACACTTCATTCTCGACCAGCTTCTCCCTCCCCACCTTTATCATCGTGCCATATTTTCCCTTATGGGATCTCAATACCCCGGGGTACCGGTGTGGTCATTTGCCTAGTTTAATTAGGCCCGGTGATGCGTGGTATCCCTTTATTTTATTAGTTCTAAATTCTAATGGGCTCCCCTGTAATAAATTTCCCACTTTTTCGTCTACTCTTCAGAGGGTTCAACTTAAGGGTGCCACGCATCTCCGGAGGTCACAACATAACAATCATAGGTACAGCATATTATACAAAGTGATAATAAGTCCGCTAGATGCAGAAAATCCACAGTAGATATTGATTCTAGGCTATACATTTCCAGTTCTAGCTGTACATTACTTTCAGCCTTTACTCTCTATAATATATGTCATCACCTTAAACTACTTCCTACATGAAAAAAAAAAAAAAAGGCTGGGAGAAGGAAAAAGTTAAACAGAATTAATGAAGTTGTCATTTAGTGTTTTCAGTATTTCTCAGTCCCCACTGGGAAATCTTATCTCTGACTTGTTGTGGATCAGAGCATATATATGTTTTATCTTGGTACGTTATTCTCAGTTTTGTTGGGAAGCCCCAGGAATATCGTATTCCCTGATCCCTCAATAGGGCCGTTGAATCTGAGTATTTTTGCCTTGCTTGTCTTGTGAAGTATGATAAGTCCGCATATAAAGTAAGATTAGCAAATTTCAGGCTTTTAGATGGGTTTTTCCGATGTTCTCTGATTAGATCTTCTTTTAGTCTAGTATTACAAAATCGGACTATCACATCTCTTGGATCTTTTAAATGCTGGAATGCCGGAGGTTTCGGGAGTCTGTGTACTCTCTCTATGGCGTAGATTTGGATTAATTTAGGATCTAGGTAAACAGCTAGGAGTTCTTCCATATATGAGGTCAGATCAATAATTTCTTCCGGTATTCCACGGATTTTTAAATTCTGGCGACGTGATCGATCCTCCAAATCTGCTACCTTGATTTCCAGCTTGCTAATTTCTGAAGACGTGGCTTCATTATTTTTTTTAATTGCTTCTACTTTCGAGTTGAGCGTAATTATTTCCCCAATTTGGGACGCCATTGATGCTTTTATTTCGGCTAGCTCCTCTTTGTAGCTTATTAAATTGGTATCCATATCTGTTTTAATTTTTATATATAGGGTGTCCAGAGCAGCCAACAGATTTGATTGTGTTATGTAACCTGTTGTTTCATGTGAAAGTGATTCAAGTGAGATATCAGGAGAGTTCTTTTCTGGAGCAGATGGACCAGACGTGCTTTTTGGGGAATAAAAAGAGTCAATGGGGTGAGGTTTACCCAGCTTATGGGAATTTTTCCCTCTATCCGCTTTATCCTGTTTAGGGGGCATCTTTGCTGGTTTCTGACTTTACTATCAGTTCAGGTCATAGAGATATCAAACACAAAAAAAAAAAAAAAAAGGGGAGAGGGGGGAAGAGATCCAAAAACTTGTGGCGAGTGTTTCGGTTAGCTTGGCTTATATAAAAAAAAAGCCTTTGGGGATGATACTGCTGAGAGGAGAAGTGTTATCCTAAAAAATATTTAGGACAGCAAGCATATGTTTAGCCTCAATAATATTAATATATCTTCGTGGAGGCAAACAACATGAGAGCTAGATTTGGGGTTATTAATCTCAGTCTCAAGCTCTAAACAGAATACATAGAGATGTTTAAAGAATATTTATGGATTTCCGGTAGATAAGGAGATCTTTTATATACTCTGCAGAGGCGTACAGCAGTGTATATATATTTTGTTTATATTTTGCTTGAAAAATTCTGCCCTTTAGTTCATAGAAGCCTTATTTAGGCGAAAGTTTCCCCCTCTCCCTCTCTTCCTCCCCAGCTCTTCCTTCCTTTAAAGTCTATGTAAATTTATCTAATGTTGTAAATGCCCCCTGTAACAGACTCTGTCTCAAACGCCAACTTGTAGATCCATTCAGTGGAGGTGTCCAACCATCCTCTGCTCATAATGGAAATTGGCGTTTAACAGTTGTTTATTATAGACCTCTTTCCCCTCTCTATCAGAAAATATACAAAAGTCTTATAAAGTCTTGGCGTTCTCGCCACTGTACTTGCCCACTCAGAAGCCAGTAAAGAACGCTTTCAAGATGGCCGAGGGCTCCCGCTTTTCGTTGGACTATCTGCTGCTATTTGCAGTGATGGCAGAGTAGTGGGTTGCTCTGTGGATTGCGGAGCTGCAGGGGTAGGGAAGCCAGGCACTCGGGAATTACCGCGTCTGGGTCTGGTCGGGACGAGAAGGTTAGGCAGCTGACCGCATTGCAGATTCTCTCCGTCCTCGCTCTCCGACACGCCCCTCGCACACGACGTAGACGTCCTACGTCATCTCATCCGTCTGATCCACGTGTTGCGCATGAATATACTAGATGTTAATGTAGATACCATCTCTATAAAGGAAATCCAAAGTAGATATGAATTCGAACGGATTAAAAACCACATAGACTACCTAGGTGTAAAAATCTGCAGAGAGCTAAATAATACAATGGAAACAAACTTTCTAACCTTACTTAGATATTCAAATGTATGGTTAAAGGAAAGAAGAAATGTTGAAATATCATGGTGGGGGAGAATGAATGCAGTAAATTAATTCTTAATACCAAAATGGCTAAATTTGTTGCGGATGGTCCCCTTAGGAGTACCAGAGGCCTGGCAGGAAATGATTCAAAAGAGTATAAACAACTTTATTTGGAGAGCAAAAAAGCCAAGAATAAGACAAAAATTGCTCTCCCAAAAGAAAGAGAAGGGAGGTTTGAGCTTCCCAAATATTAAAATCCTATAGCAAGCCATGATCTTATTTCACATTCCTGCGATGCAGGTAGAAGATAATAAGGATGAAGGTTGGTTTGCTATCGAGACAGCCGCATGTGGAACATCAAACCTCCATAACTTAATTTGGCAGACACAGAAAAAAAAAATAAAATAGCTGAATATGATACATAAACAGATAATTCCAGAATGGGAAAAGATAAAACACTTGTAAGAATTGGTGAATAAAAATATCCCGTCAACTATAAAAATAGAATACTTGGAAAATCAAATGGAAAATATAAACCTAGATAAGTGGAGAGCAAGAGAAATAACATCAGTACAGTGGTAGAAGGTAAGCTTACCCCCTTCATACAGATTAGGGAACAATTTGATATGCCAGAGTCAGAAATATTCAAATATCTGAGAATAAAAAGTTATATAGAGGTACAGTTAATCAAAGATAAAACCACTTTAAATATGATCATTTTTTTGATGGAACTGGTAATAATAAAATATGCTCTAGGGCCATGAAATTATTAAAAAGGCAGGAACAAGTGATAATCCCACCAGCAGTTATAGTATGGGAAAAAGAGCTAAATATAAAAGTAAATACAAAAGAATGGTATAAGGCATTCCTTATGGTTATAAAAGACATCAAATGTTTAAGTCTGGTGGAAACAGACTACAAAATAATTAATAGATAGTTTTATGTTCCAACTTCCCTGGCAAAAATGTTCCCATCTACAATCTCATTATGTTGGAGATGCCTCCAGGAAGAGGGCTCTTACAAACATATAAATGGTGGAGCTGTGGAGATATACAAACGATCTGGGGAAAAACATATAAGTTGATAGAAACCCTTACAAAGTCTAAAATACCCCAAACACCAAGTACAGCCTTGTTACATATTGTAAGGAAATATCCTCTGTCCCTTAATGCGACCGTCTTGGTTTGACTTGTAAATACTGGATCCAGGAGAGCTATCTCACAGTGAATAACTGAGACCGACACCAATGTAACTGTGAAACAACTCTGATTTTAATTGTTTAAACAAGCATATATATACGAAGATAAAAACATTAGTTACTACGATATAATTGGTTATTCTAATATTCTAATATGCAGAAAGGCATGTTTGGAGAAAATACACTTAAAACGTAATATGTAAAATAGTGTTACAAAAGTCGTTCTTATAGGAAAATGACAGAACTTTCAGAGACAACTTGTTGATGTTCCAGAAACCTCTGTTCTAGCCTTGGAATAGTAAGATAAGACCATTCTAATAACAATTATGCTACTGGCGTGATCTGGCCTTCCAGAAGGTGCTGCAGACATCAGCTTCTTTGACACACTGTCGGCTTTTAACCCTCACAGATCCAAATTAATTCTTTCAATCCCCTCTTAGAACCATATGATTCATATAATATGGTTCTTCCCCTTTTGCTTCTGTCTATAGATCTGTAAATACTGTCGGTATCCTTCAGGGGTATGTTGTTGGGGATCAATGGGTAGGTTTGTTTCAATCAAAAATACCACATCCATAATAAAGCATATAATAACCGACTATGGCTGTCCTGTTTTACCGGACTGCCTCTGGACAATACTGATTAGGTTTAGACCTTTGGCGACTGTGCAGACCTTGGCTTCACTCAGCAGAGATATTGGACTTATAATCTAAAAAATTAAAAAAGTATGGCATGGCCTGATGACCCAAAAACACATGTGGCCACAAAACTAAATTAAATATCTGTTGTTCATTGCTTCTCTTACCCTGCCTAATAAAACCCCTAATGGTATTAGTTGGCAGTTGTCTAAAACCAATAAATATATGTAAAAAATAAAACATATTATTCCGGAGTTTGCCATTCCCCAGGACTGTTGTTGACTAAATACTTTAAAGTGACTTGGAGCAAAGCTGAACATGCATTCAGAACACACAAAATGGCATACATTCAGAACATAAAGTGTCAGTCAGACGAAATGACAGCGGACAAAACAATATGGTCTCCCATCCACGACGTGACTCCAGAGGCCCCTACAGTCCATATAATATTCATACTCTTCTCCCCTTTTATTCTTAGAAATTGACATTGTCTGTTTTTAAGGATAACCATCAGGAGTTGCCTGGTCAACATAATCATTGTATCCAAGGTGATAAGGCACACTTCCTCGATTTCACACATTGATAGGTCATCCAGCTTAGTTGCATTGTAAGCTTTCATAATGGGGAATATCTGAGCAGTGTCTTCCATTCTTCACGTAGGGGCATGATGTCAGTGGTCAGGATGCACTTGAGGATGAGACCCTTGAAACAAACATAAACACAGACAATTAGCAACACTGATCTCACACATGCCAAACCACTTACAAGTTTCGCTCCAAGTGATCCTAGCCAATTTCCCAGTCCCAGGGGATCTCACGGATAACCTGTAAACACTTTTTAACTAACTACTTAAATCCATAATCCAAACTTTTTTTTTTTTTTTTTTAATATCTGAAAAAAACTTCCTAACATTCTCTATATAAAATTCTGCAAAAATACTATAACAATATAATTTCTTTATAGGTCAACTCAATCCTGTTTGTTAGAGTCGGTCTAATTGTTAAATTTAAACATTTCACTATACTCTAAACATACCCATAATATCACAATTAAACAAATCTTTACGACAAAGATTACAAATCATCAATAACAATTTTATACATATATACGCAATGAAAATATACTTCCCAACAATGATGATCTGTCGTAGACTGTTGTATCTGTTGCAGACTCCTGGGTGATTTGTTTGTGAGTTTCCCTAGGGTGACGGCTCGGCTTATGTTGGCTAGTGGTCAGGTATTATTATGCCCATCAAGACACTAAATTGCTGCTCCTTTGTTGGCCTGTTTGTCAGTACAGGAATGTGCTTTACGTAAATAACGTGGATCCAGGAGTTGATTTGAACAATATATTCCGATAAATTTGGTTAGAATCCAGTTACATGAATTGGAAAACTTTCTTCTTTTAAAAATAAACTTTTCTTTAGAAATAATTATGATCAGCATTAAATTCGTTGGTGCACTTTGAACTTTTCTTTTGTTGGCTGTACAGCTTTAATCTATATGAAAATAAAACTCGAAAAAATTCCAGTTAGTAACATGCAATATTTCACTAAACATCTTATTAATCTTCACATTAAAATATAATTAAAACATATTATTACTGCTAACCTGTGTTGTTAAAACTTGTCAAACTGAACCATTCTTTGTTCTTGAAATATTATTACCATCTTATAATCATAGTTGAATCAGTTGATAATGTGAGAATATGTTCTCATACATAATAATTATGTATCGCTTTACCATTAGGACAAATAATATCATGATTAGATTATATAACCATAGCACATAACACACAGAACTTCTCAATAACTAACAGTAACAGTAATTCTGGCCCCGTTCTCCCCCTCCCATCACAAAAAGAAAAAATAATAATTTTGCAGCTGCAGCTACAATTCTCTTATCTGCAAATAGACTGTCAGAGAGAAGGGGGGCTTCTGGGGAAGCTTTCTCTCAACTTCACTATTAACTCCTACAACTCTAACAACACAACACAACTTGTCACATAACACGACACTCGCTAATTCTTTCCACTTATCACTGACATACGTACATTCTCATATATCATATTAAAAACTTGTCTTGCATCTAAAACTTTAAACAACATCTCAATATTCTCTCACCATGTATCACCATATTTCACATTATTACTTATATCTTCCTTTAAATTAATATTCACTTTAAAATCCTAACGATCATATTCTTAGACCATAACATCTTCTCTTTGTACATATTTGCAACATGACCTCTCACCTTCTACAACATACAAAAACCTTTTATGTCCAGCAATTGCCATTTCCATGGCCCACAAAGCCTTCAACAGTTTATCTTTACAACACAAAATTCACACCTTAACCTTTATTACGAATAAACGTTACTCAAGTCTTTCTCTAGTACCAACTCTGAAATTCTGTTTAAATCTAAAACACATCTGTATATGTGCATCTGTGCATACAAACAGTAGTGTATCTACCGCGAGGCAAACAAGGCGCTCGCCTAGGGCGGCGCCTTGTTTAGGGCGGCACTTTCCCAGAGGTTGTTAAAGCACACTGGTGCTTTAAACACTTCTGGTGCGGCGAAGATTTTTAGATTCTTCTCCGTTTTGTTAAAAATTGTTCCCTCCCTCTCTCTTACCTTCCTACCCCCTCCCCTTCCCACCCCCACCGCTCCTTTCGTTCTTCCCCTCACCCGGTGCTGCTTGTCATGCTTGGGGCTCCCTCACTTCCCCTCCCTTCGTTCCCCGTCACACGTGCCAGTGTAAAGTCTCCGCCCCCTGCCTGTCACAGTACAGCAGAAGGTAAGCTGGTTCAAATGGAAAACGGTGGTTGTGAGTATGAGTGTGATGGGAGGCTGTGTGTGATGGGAGGCTGTGTGTGATGGGAGGCTGTGTGTGACTGAGTGTGATGGGAGTCTGTGTGTGATGTGAGGCTGTGTGTGACTGAGTGTGAAGGGAGTCAGTGTGTGACAGTGTGGTGGGAGTTAGTGTTTGACTGAGTGTGATGGGTGTCAGAGTGTGTGTGATGGGAGTCAGTGTGTGTGACTGAGTGTGATGGGAGTCAGAGTGTGTGTGATGGGAGACAGTGTGTTTGACTGAGTGTGATGGGAGTCAGAGTGTGTGTGATGGGAGACAGTGTGTGTGACTGAGTGTGATGGAAGAGTGTGTGTGATGTGAGGCTGTGTATGACTGAGTGTGATGGGAGTCTGTGTGTGATGTGAGACTGTGTATGACTGAGTGTGATGGGAGTCTGTGTGTGATGTGAGGCTGTGTGTGACTGAGTGTGATGGGAGTAGGAGTGTGTGACTGAGTGTGATGGGAGTGTGTGTGTGATGGGAGTATGAGCTTGATGTGAGTCTGAATGTTATGTGTGATGTGGGGTCATGTAATGGAGGTGATGGGGCATGTCTTAGGTGTGTAACGTGGGTGTGCAGCTTGGGTAGGGGGGTGCCCGGATTTTGTCTGCCTAGGGCAGCACAAAATCAAGATACACCACTAGATACAAATACAACCTTACAATGAAGGCATCTTCACTTATCTAATTACTTTATCTAGAGTATTGGAAAATGTGATATCTTATCTTGGGAAAAATCTAAATTAAAAGCTTAAAACACAAAAATCCTTCTAAAGTACAAAAAAATGTAATACTTGTCAAGATACCTAAATACAAAAAGGAAGAATTTATACATAAACAAATAAACATTTCTAATATGTAACATGTAAAACCTGTTAAAAACATAGTCTGTGTCTTTAAATTAGCATCATGCAAGTTTTAGATTGTTTTTGCCAGAACATAAAACTGGCTGGATAGATTTTAAAATATTTTATAGCTGTTATACTATCCAATGGATTGATCACTTATATTTAACATGATGTCCAAGAGATACCTCGGACACTATATGACTCTTGCTGTTTTACACACAAATATTTCTATTTTACTTACTTACAGCAACAAATTAATTCAAAACTTGTCTTGCATACACTATTAAAATTACTTACTATGAAACTTCTCATCACACTGATGAATATAGCTTAGAAGACCGTTACTCAAAAATCATTCAAAAATTATTATACTAGCGGCAGAACGTGCCTATTTTTTTCATTGAGCGCTCGATTTTGATTGATTCAGGAGATATGTCCTCTCTACTCCACTAAATATAAAACACTTACCACATATAAGAGAATACAGTAAATACAGTAAATTTCCTTAGACGTACACTTACCACCCGTCTATGGTTTCTTATGACTTTATAATTAACCTTATATATGAACACAAATATACAATTAATATGCAAAATTACAATTAAACAAGCCAAACCAAGAATAGTCTAGTCTCCCTGAGACTGTAAATTTAAGTGTATAATACCCCTGGTAATAAAGTGAAAGATCTCCCTGAGATCTGGCTATGTGTCCCTGACACAAAACCAAAAAAAGAATAATAATAATAATACCCCTGGTATTAAAGTGAACGATCTCCCTGAGATCTGTCTGGCCTCCCTGAGACCGTAAATCAGCCTCCCTGAGACTGTAAGGATCTCCCTGATATCTGTGTGTTAGCCTCCCTGAGACTGTGAGGATCTCCCTGAGATCTGTGTGTTAGCCTCCCTGAGACTGTAAGGATCTCCCTGAGATCTGTGTGTTAGCCTCCCTGAGACTGTAAGGATCTCCCTGAGATCTGTGTGTTAGTCTCCATGAGACTGTGAGGATCTCCCTGAGATCTGTTTGTTAGCCTCCCTGAGACTGTAAGGATCTCCCTGAGATCTGTGTGTTAGCCTCCCTGAGACTGTGAGGATCTCCCTGAGATCTGTGTGTTAGCCTCCCTGAGACTGTAAGGATCTCCCTGAGATCTGTGTGTTAGCCTCCCTGAGACTGTAAGGATCTCCCTGAGATCTGTGTGTTAGCCTCCCTGAGACTGTGAGGATCTCCCTGAGATCTGTGTGTTAGCCTCCCTGAGACTGTAAGGATCTCCCTGAGATCTGTGTGTTAGCCTCCCTGAGACTGTGAGGATCTCCCTGAGATCTGTGTGTTAGCCTCCCTGAGACTGTAAGGATCTCCCTGAGATCTGTGTATGTGTCCCAGACACGTGAATGTAAGTATCTCCCTGAGATCTGTGTATGTGTCCCTGACACGTGAATGTAAGGATCTCCCTGAGATCTGTGTATGTGTCCCTGACACGTGAATATAAGGATCTCCCTGAGATCTGTGTATGTGTCCCTGACACGTGAATATAAGGATCTCCCTGAGATCTGTGTATGTGTCCCTGACACGTGAATATAAGGATCTCCCTGAGATCTGTGTAATATAAGGATCTCCCTGAGATCTGGTTATGTGTCCCGGACACAAAAACAAAAACAACAAATATTTTAAGGATGTATGTCCCTGACACACAAATATAAGGATCGGGATTTGGCCAGTGCCCTCAGTCCGATAGATAAACCAAAAAAAAGTATATCTTACCGGACAAAGGATGACCTTCCCGATCCCGGACGAGCCCCCAAATTGTAAGGAAATATCCTCTGTCCCTTAATGCGACCGTCTTGGTTTGACTTGTAAATACTGGATCCAGGAGAGCTATCTCACAGTGAATAACTGAGACCGACACCAATGCAACTGTGAAACAACTCTGATTTTAATTGTTTAAACAAGCATATATATACAAAGATAAAAACATTAGTTACTACGATATAATTGGTTATTCTAATATTCTAATATGCAGAAAGGCGTGTTTGGAGAAAATACACTTAAAACGTAATATGTAAAATAGTGTTACAAAAGTCGTTCTTATAGGAAAATGACAGAACTTTCAGAGACAACTTGTTGATGTTCCAGAAACCTCTGTTCTAGCCTTGGAATAGTAAGATAAGACCATTCTAATAACAATTATGCTACTGGCGTGATCTGGCCTTCCAGAAGGTGCTGCAGACATCAGCTTCTTTGACACACTGTCGGCTTTTAACCCTCACAGATCCAAATTAATCCTTTCACATATCACCTGGCCTAAAATGTCCCTAGCAAATAGACTACTTATTACCCATATATTAATGGCTGTAAAGATCACGATAGCCCGAAATTGGAAAAAACAAGGGAAAATTAACAGGGAAGCGGTAAAAAAAACAAATCACTTTCCAATTACAAATGGAAAAAGAAATAAGTTGGGCACAATTGAATATTAAAAAACTGAAAATATGGGAAAAATGGGAAGAGTAATGGATATTAGAAAGTGGATGACCCCTGACACAAATAACCATTTGACAAAACAGAACAAATTAGAGATAGACAAAGAATCCCCCTCCCTTGAGCTGGTAAGTAAAGATAAAATCTCAATAAGAATGTTAATTACTTTACCGAAAACAGATCAAACCCAATATATTATATTTTAATAAGAATATTTATAAAATGAGAAGGTTCTATATGTAAATGCAATGTTTGTCATGTACCTTGTTAGTTATAATGTTTGTCAATCTTTTCTATTTTTGTAATAAAAAAATAAATACTGGAATATTGAGTGGCAAAATAATCCTGGCATATTGAATGACTATATCCTAGCATATTGAGGGGTTCAATACTGGAATATTTTAATTGGCAGTGATGCTGTGGCATGGTCTGTGGGGCAAAATAACATGTACTATGAGGAAAGTGACACTGGCTAGTTCTGTGGGGCAAAGTCACACTGTGGCATGCCAAATCATTTAGGTGTAGTATGAGTGCAAGCCAAGTGCTGTGGGTGCAATATAGGTGCATGGCAAGTTCTGTGGGTACTGTGTGGTGCTGTGTTAAGTCCTTTAGGTGCAATGTGGGTGCAGAGGAAGGGAATAAAAAATAGGAATGCAATTTTTCAATAACATTTTTATTAAATATAATATTAAATAATTGGCATATTATTTGTGGAATATTTATTGGGCCCCATGTGTGGCATAATTAAGGGTCTCTTTTGTGTGGCACAATTATGTGGAGCTTGTGTGTGGCATAATTAATGGACGCCTGTGTGTGTCGCATAATTAATTGGGCTCTAAGGTGAGGCATAAATAATGGGGCTCTGGTGTGGCATCATTTATGGGGCTCTTGTGTGGCATAATTTATGGGGCTCTTGTGTGGCATAATTTATGGGGCTCTTGTGTGTCATAGTTATAGGGCTCCTGTATGTGGCATAGTTATAGTCTCCTGTGTGTGGCATAGTTAAAGGGCTCCTGCGGTTGACATAATTTGTGGGGCTCCTGTATGTGGCATATTTAATGGGCCATCTGACTGGCATTATTAAGGAATCTGTTTGACATGGTATTGGAGGAAATCCAGGGGGGTGACACCATGAGTTACCGCACCGGGTGACACCAACCCTAGTGACGCCTCTGGCAAATATGCAACTGGTCCTCAATGTTCTAGAATAGGTCCTTTAAAAATTTGTGAATAAGCAGACATTCACCTGCATCCCACTATTCAGCACTATATGAATGCTCGAAGGAAAGAGCAACAATGATCAGTTAAAAATTAATCACACCTCGATGAAATGGGGTCACTGACGGATCAACCTCCTTGCCTAACCAAAGTGCAGTGGGTTGAGAGATAATTTTGAAATGATACAAATATGCCTGTGAAATATGGTCACCAATTAACCCCCACACACAAGTATTCTACAAAACTGTAATGTGGACTTTTGTTGTTGACGTAAAGAAGCAAGCATGGACCCTTAGGGGCTATTCACTAAATGCTCCCGGCACCATAATCAAATGTATCAGGGACTCGGTTTATACAAACGGTTGGGGAAGGGTGATTTTTTTTGTGTTCATTATTTATTTATTGTGGTAAGATTTTCAGGCTAAGTCCAAATTGATTGTTGGCCGTAGTCTGAAAAGCAATTATTTTCTTTTCCCGTATTGATATTAATGGAGCGAGTTTAATCTCTCTTCCCTTCAATGCGATGGCTTCACAGCATTTCAGTATTTCTAAAATGGTTACAAAGATAATTCCGATCTCAGACGTTAGTGAATAGCCTCCTTAAACTTGACACCGGGTTAGGTCTTCTTTTGTTTATAACCTCTTACTGTATTGAGATCAATACTTAACATTTGTATGATCAGTGATGTTCTTGTAAACAATTGGTAATTACCCTTTTTGTGTTTTTTTGTTTTTAATTAGCATGACATATTTATTTAGTAAATTTATATTTAACTCTGGGTGTGCAGTGTATTGATCACACAGGACACACTAATAAATTAAAAGGCAGGACATTTAATTTCTAATGGGTTAATTGGGGGATATTATAACTTTTTACAATGTCTCAGTCCTAGGTTCAAGTTAACACAGTTCCCTCTTAGATCCTGCAGAAGGGGTATTCATTTGATTTCTTGATGGACACACTCTCCTGTGGCATTGAAATCTCTTGGGTTGTTTCTGTTTTCGGACCCCATAAGTACTGGCTTTATAGAAAAATTCCATACTGGAAATCAAACTGCTGTTGTACTCATCCTCATACACAGGGGAAAGCATATCCTCCGGGAGAGAATCCATGCTAAATTTAAGCTGTTTTGGCCTCCATGGAACATGTTTGGTAGTCTTCCTTTTCTCACTTAAGGATTCCTTGTTACTGTCTAAAGGAACCTTTGCATTTTGAGCAGTGAAGATTTTGTCATTGTACACCAAACTGTCAGACCTAGCTAGTGGCTTCCAGATCTGTTCTGTGACATAGCTGGCAGATGGCTGCTGTATTTTAGTACCCCAATTGAAGTAGCGTTTTGTATCATCCAGCACTGTTGGCATAGAGTGTATCTGAGACCTTCTCATCCTGTGAAAATGAGATGGAGGATATGCACTGATTTGTTGGGGATGAAAACTACTCCATGAGGGATTTGAATTCACTACCTGCTGGGTGAATCCTGAATGTATGATCTGATGTGGGTTCACTGACACATTGATGTATTGAGGTGTTCTTACAATGCCCAAGTCAGGTACCACATACAGTTGGTCTGTAGAAAGAAATACACAGAGAAAATCTAATTACAGCTCTAACCAGAGATCACTACATAGGTACATTTATGAGTAACAGTCAACACTGAAAAAAGGAGGAATTGAAGGGAGCTATTTACTAAAAGTGACATGCAGGTGAGCTGACTTAACTATGCATTGTGCAGGGACAAACCTGGTGTGTTTCTGTGTGTACTGCATAGTTAAATATTGCAATTTTGATGAAACGTTCATCTCATGTGCCCGTCAGTGTTATAATAGTACCTCCCAGAGGCTGGGAGTGCAACTCAGAATAATTTGCAGTTTCTAATACCCCCATGATAAAAGCTCATATATATATTGGTAACTTGGCAAAGTCATTTGCGCATCCTATAGTATACCTTCTTGAATTTTCTTTTCCTACTTCTATGAATTAAACAATTTCCTACCAACATCTTCATTAGCATGTTAAAGGCTGCCTTGTTAATATCAAATATGAGCATGTTATTTTGGAAAGCATAAGTAGAAATGCATGTCCATTTCTTTTTTCTTTTTTTATAATACGTTCCTTTTAGTACATTTTCCCAGGAAGCAAGTTAAAATAATAATCTTTACGTTCCTCGGGTTTCATGATAATGTCTGCTCTCCTCATTCTTGTAAGGACATGTGTGGAGTATCTCTAAAGTCTATACTGTGTTGTAGATGGGGCATAATATATATACCATATCGCGTATAAATTGCTAAAATCAGGAATTGGAGAACTCCACGATTAATGACTGATTTTATGTACTTCATTTGTCTGTTAACTTTGTAGTGAATAGACCTTTATGTTTTTCCATTGGCTCATGAAAAACAATGTACAAAGATATTTTTTTTAATTGAAGTTTGTTATTTTTGCTCATTTTAGCTCATTTTTTTGCTTGAGCAAATATGACAAAGATAAACTTTACAAAGAGAATGAGATCAAATGTTGGTAATAATTGAAAGGATTAATTTGGATCTGTGAGGGTTAAAAGCTGACAGTGTGTCAAAGAAGCTGATGTCTGCAGCACCTTCTGGAAGGCCAGATCACGCCAGTAGCATAATTGTTATTAGAATGGTCTTATCTTACTATTCCAAGGCTAGAACAGAGGTTTCTGGAACATCAACAAGTTGTCTCTGAAAGTTCTGTAATTTTCCTATAAGAACGACTTTTGTAACACTATTTACATATTACGTTTTAAGTGCATTTTCTTGTAAAACACGCCTTTCTACATATTAGAATATTAGAATAACCAATTATATCGTAGTAACTAATGTTTTTATCTTCGTATATATATATGCTTGTTTAAACAATTAAAATCAGAGTTGTTTCACAGTTGCATTGGTGTCGGTCTCTTTTATTCACTGTGAAATAGCTCTCCTGGATCCAGTATTTACAAGTCAAACCAAGACGGTCGCATTAAGGGACAGAGGATATTTCCTTACAATAATACTATACTCATTTATGAAAAGCAGAATTGGTATGCCTACCTTTTCAACCCACCTTGTCTGCATTCAGTTAACAATCCCCAAAAATGCTGAATTCTTTTTTCATATTTGTAGATCTATTTCTATCTTCTGTAATCTGGAAATATTTCATATACTTACATATGAACAGTGGTTTTTTTTTTCAAGTTAGAAAACAGTATTGTAACATTGTAGCTTTTGTTTTTTTTTCTCATTTTAAAAAGATGCAGTAACTTTGAGCATTTATAAATATTTAATAATTTTTATCATGCCAGATTTGCTTGTATTTACCATTCATAAATCATCTGTAAATCACAAAGGCCCTCCCTACCATTTTACAGTGAAGAAAAAAAAATAACTTGGTCTTGTATCCTAAATCTCACCAGGTCTGGCCACCTGTCTCTGAGTTGTGGTCCTTTGAACATTCTGAAAAATCTGTTGAGGCGGCTGTAATGATGCTGGCTGTTCACGCATCTTAAAAACCTGCCTATCGTGAATTAGCAAGGCTCTTCAATGGATGGCCAAAGCTAACACTTGTCCAATCACAAGAAGGGCAGAGAGAGGAGACTGCTACTGCTTTACTCCCGGAAGAAGACACTGTGACTGTTTGCTGTTTGTGTTTGAATCTCAGGTCTCTGGGAGCAGCGGGTTCTGTTATGGATGTTGCCATGGTGTTGGGTTCTAAACAGGTAGGATAGGAGAGTAATCTATGGTGCAGCGTGAAACATCTGCACATTTGAAAAATAACCAGTATGCAGAGTGTCTGACACTCTGATCTCTAACATTAATAACTCAGCTTTTGTACAATACTTTTAGAATCACTATATTATCAATAAAGGTGACACCTATGAATGCATCAGTTACTGGTTAAACAAAGTAGCAAGTCAGCCTTTGAAAGAGAAGTGCTTTTAAACTTACAGTTATCACTAACTGCAACCAGCTTTCTGCTTGACCCCTATGGCAGTCACCTAATTGAATACACTGGGACTTTCAGAATATTGAGCATATATAATGTACATGTAATGCAGGAAAAACCAGAAGAGTTTAATCATTGCTGTGACCTGAACAACATGAATAAATATATGTAAATGAATTAACTAGCACACATATCGAAATATTTTTTAACTGCATACAATTTGTTTATTTTTTTATTGGAATATTTAACTTTTATTTTAGTACCAATAAACAAATACTCAATACAGGAATGATCTCTTATATCAAAAATAGCAAACACTAAAAAAACACTCAATCAAGTATCAACTCTTCCTGCATATAACACTTTCATCCCTTATCCACAAACACCTAGATCCACTTATAACCCACTCATAACTACACTCGCGCCCACACACACCTCATTCAGCTCAGGGAGCACAAAATCAGGCCGTGCAGCCAGAGGGAGTCTCGAGGGGATGCCAATGTTATAAACAGGTCACATATGCGACATATCTGCCCCTCAGAAAAAAAACATATTTTAAACACCTGTTATCCTGCGGTTTTAATACTCAGTTAGATATCCCAGTTACTCCAGAACCCCTGTGTGTGCCCAGGTATCTTCTTTATTACCAGACTGTTGAGAGGTTTGTTTTTTAATGTGTGCTTTATGTTTTTATTAAACGTTTTAAAAGGTAAACTGAATTGTTATACCTGATTTGAAAATGCATCCACAATACAGCCTGATGTTACCACTGGAGTAGTAAGTACCCGATATGTTTGTTTTTGCCTGTTGAGGCATTTTTCCGTGTTCTGGGGTTGATGTGACTTGACTTACAAAAACAACCTCTCTTGGGCAAGCCTGTTTTCTTGGTACCATCTGGGGCATAGTTGATGACCATTGAGCAATTACTGGGATCTGGTTGCAATGATGTGGTGCTGCAGGTACAGTGTAAATCTGTGCCTGCATGGTTTGTTGGATCTGCTCACCAACATACCTCATTGAGTTATGGGTCATCACTCCTCCACTGGGAAATGTTTGGCTCCTTTCATTCCTGGCAGAGTCAACAGGATAAATAGCAGCTTGGTGGACAGGTACATTGCTCCATGTTCCAAGCTGGGACATTTTTTAAGCTGGCCAATATATTTTACACCCTCCCCCAACCATATATTTTTGAAAAGTAGACACCCTAAGTTATTTCAAATGGTGATATTTAAGCTCTTTCCATAAAATTATTCTACCACCAGTCTTTGTCAAAGTTTTGGGTAGTCATTTTTGTGTTTTTTTTTTCACACACATTGTAGTTCAGACATGAATTCACAGATACCGTTATGTGTTATTGCCAAACAACACACCAATGTGTGACATGGAGTCTTCCTGCACCATGTCTTATTTGGGATATTTTGGAAGCTGGCCAGTGTTATTTACCCCACCAAATCATATATTTGTTAAAAGTACACCACTAAGGGAATTTCAAATTTGTGAAATTCCAGTTTAGGATTAACTGCACTGACTTGTAAGGCCTACTAGTCCTTTGGGGCAATTTTGTGGTTGGCCACTTCAATTTAATCTTAATCAAAGTATATATTTTTGAAAAGTAGATACTAAACTAAACTAAAAAAAAAATTCAAAAAACATTTATTTGAAAGAAATTGTCACTTCAGGTTTCCTTCATAACCCTGTTACCAAATCTTATAATATTTATAAGCTGTATTGTATTGCTTGAAGAATTCTCTGATACAGAGGCCTGGCTGAGATGGGCAGTCAGGGCAGTAGTAAGATGAGTCATTTCTTTTCCCTCTTTTGAAGCACACTGCACCGCTTTTGTGGTTTCTGTTTTTGTGGTGTAGGAGGGACCAGCAATGGGAAGTATTTTGCTGCAAGTTTACTATTTTGTGCACCACTCTGTTCACCACTTAATAGTATGGCATCAATGATTTTCAACTGTAAACAAGGTACATTTCTGTGCAGGGTTAGACAGCTTATATAAAATAAATGCGTTATGAGTTGCTGTTTACATCATAAAAAATTAGATTTTTTTAGGGCTAGAGTAGCTGGTCTGAAATGTCTATGTCCCCCCATGTATCTGTGTGTATTATGTCAAGCAGAGTGGTTTTCTAATTTTTTCAGATTTGCCACGACAAATACTGATACAGTTGTATGCTTATGTATACTATTTAAATGGTATTCATCTTTTTTGTCTGTAAATTTTACTGCAGGTGCAGATGTCCTGCACTTGATCTAGATGGTCACATCAGAGTTGAGCTGCTGTCATCCCAGGCCAGTTTATAGCATGCACCTTTCTGAACTCCTCCGGAGATATGGGGTAACCTAAAAAAAGGTACTCACCTACCAAAGACCATGGGAAAGGGGGCAAAAAGACACCTGTTCCGAATCTCTGGACATTTTTAGTCCTGCCATCCACCCCTGACACACTTAAGATGTTAGGATCACGTACCGTGGTTCTGATGTGGAGCCCAGTTGCAGGAGTAACACTCTTACAATAAATTATATACCTGGTAGAACCAAACGGGTACAAGTCCTCAGGAATGTAGCGTTGGTATGAGTGCCCAGAAAAAGTGTGATGTAGTGGTACTGGTACTGATGAGGAGTCCCAATAGAACTGACAGGATGTCTTGGTTGTAGAACTAACTTCCGTCAATAGGAGGGGTAATAATCAGGTTCTAGATGTAGTTCCGAAAAGTCACCAGTTGAGGCTGTGCAGAGTAGTCTTTGTTGCAATACCAGATCTCCGTTTTTCAGCAGAAGACAGACGCAGCCGGCATTAGCTGAAAGTGACGATCTCCGTGGGAAACAGCAACAGAATTTCTGAAGGTAAGTTTTGCTGAGACAGGTACCTTTAGAGGCAGAATAGTACAGGAACAAGCCAGGGGTCGTTTGGGAGCCAGATAGTAGAAAAGTCAGGGTGGAAGCCAGGAGGTCGAGGGAGCCAGAGATCAGGATAGTCAGGTAGAGAAGCCGTGGGTCAGGAAGCCAGATATCAGGGAGGTCAAACCAAGCCAGATATTTCAGAAGGGATCAGGATACAAACGCTTAGGGTACAAACAGCACAGATAACTGAGCAAGGAGGATTTGGCGCCAGGGAAATTTAAAGGGCAGGAAGCCCGCCCACTTATGACACCAGGGAGTCACGTGGACTCCTCCGTTGCCGTGGTAACGGAGTGGTGTCTTTAAAAACGGGTGCCCCTCGTGCCCTTGTAATCATTGGATGGTGGATAGGGGAAGTACAGTGTGCATGCTGAAGGCCCTTCTGAGGCCTGGGGGCTGGAGAAGCACTGCAAACACGAGTGCCACGACGGACCTGATGCAGGCCTGAGGCAGGCCTGAGGCAGTTACTGGTGAGGTTTGTGGCCTGAGGAAATATTTATTATGACACAAGATGCCACCGAGAGGGCAGGAAAACACCTCGCTGGCGTTCAGCAAAATCTCTGATGAAGGAGACCTGACAGCATCAACTGTTTAAAATGCCCAGGAACCTTTCGGCCCCACTAAAGTGGACATTGCTGCACTAGATGTACAAGTTAAATCTGACTTGTCCTCAGCAGTTGATTTGATCCGCGCCACAATAAAGGAAGATGTCAGGACATAAGATCTGACCTGAAGAACCAAGGCCACCAACTTGAAAGCCTTCTAGGCTGCCCAAACACTTTTTCTACACTGGAATCTCAACTATGGGCGCAACGCTGTATGATGGCACAATTAGCCCAACATGTTGTTGACTTAGATAATATGGGACACCATAATAATTTAAGGGTGCGAGGGCTCCCTGAAACTGACAGCCTGAGGATTTAAAGACTATTGTCCCTGACCTCTTCCTAATTATTTTGGGGAAAGAAAGTACTGAACACATCATCCTGGATAGGGTTCATAGGGCCCTACACCCCAATGATTCCTCCAACCCATTGCCATGAGATGTCATCTGCTGTGCACAGTCATTCCCGCTCAAAGAGGACATCTTGTGGGAAGCCTGTAAACAGAGCCAGATTGCCTATAAAGTTGTAAAAATGATTGCTTGGGCCATTCTTCAGGTCTGTAGATTACTTCCGCCTTTTACTTTCTCAAAGAATGCGGCATACCCTTTACTTTGGCATTCCCTCTGAGAATCGTGGTGCTTAAATGTTGTACCAGAGTTCTCCTACGCACTCCATCAGACCTCCCTACCTTCTGTGCCTCTCTGGATCTCCAGGTACCCGACCTCCCAGAGTAGAAATCCAGCAACTTAGAAAAAACCTCCATACAACACATCCACAACCAACCATGGGCTATTTGCCCTCAAAGGAAAATAAGACCCAGAGTGGTGCCCCAAGATGATCCTATTCTTATATATTGAGTGGCAAAATCCTGGCATATTGAGTGGAAAAATCCTTGCAAATTGAGTGGCAAAATCCTGGCACATTAAATGGCTAAAGAATGGCATTTTAAATGGCATATTGGGGGGCAAAATCCTGGCACTTGAAGTGGCTAAAGAATGGCATATTGAGGGGTAAAATCCTCGCATTTTAAATGGCATATTGGGGGGCAAAATCCTGGCATATTAAATGGCATATTGGGGGGCAAAATCCTGGCACTTGAAATGGCTAAAGAATGGCATATTGAGAGCAAAATAATGGCATATTAAATGGCATATTGGGGGGCAAACTCCTGGCATATTGAGGGGCAAAATCCTGGCATCTTAAATGGCATATTGGGGGGTAAAATCCTGGCATATTAAATGGTATATTGGGGGGCAAAATCCTGGCATTTTGAGAGCAAAATAATGGCAAATTAAATGGCATATTGGTGGGGCAAAATCCTGGCATATTGAGGGGCAAAATCCTGGAATATTAAATGGCATATTGGGGGCAAAATCCTGGCATATTAAATGGCATATTGAGGGGAAAAATCATGGTATATTGAGGGGCAAAATCATGGCATATTAAATGTCCTATTGGGGGGCAATATCCTGGCACATTAAATGGCTAAAGAATGGTATGTTGAGGGACAAAATCCTGGCATAGTAAATGGCATATTGGGGGGCAAAATCCTGGCATATTAAATGGCATATTGGAGGGAATATCCTGGCATATTAAATGGCATGTTGGAGGGGCAAAATCCTGACATTTTAAATGGCATATTGAGTGGCAAAATACTGGCATATTAAATGGCATATTGGGGGGCAAAATCCTGGCATACTGAGGGATTAAATATTGGAATATTTTGGAGACACTGTAACTGAGCTGCTAGAGTTTCTAGTATATGGCAACATCCACAAAAGGAAGCTCCATTCAGTGGAGAGGTATGCATTCAGATCGAGACATGGCCCGCTGAGTCATAATGAGTTTGTCTCTGAAGATTTCGGGAACTGAGAGGAGGGATAGAGATCTTACAGCCGGTACTGTACAGCCTCATGGAGCTCCGGTAATTCTTCGTCCGCACTTCACCGACGGTACACTCGCTCCACTTCTCAACGTGCGCGCGCTAGAGTCACATCACGTCATCCCCCTCAAAGTTTTTAATACTAGTAGCTCTGTTACAGTGTCTCCAAAACATCAAACAAGTAACGCGTGACTGATCTAACACAAGATTTATGTGAGCTGCCAATGCAATACCCTTGAGAACAAGATAAAAGTCTTTTATAAACAAACAGGAGACCACGCGGTGAACACCAAGTGAAAAGCGGTCCCACAAGGCAGATCAGTGACAGCACCGAACGATCTCTGCAACAGACTGACATCCAGATAAGTGCTTTATATAATGTTTAAAAGTGAAAGCAGTTTTTCTTATGGATATTGAAAAGTAAACAGAGCTTAATACAAAAACTTGTTAAGCCTTTAAGACTTGCATATATAATTTATCTGCCTTACTAGTGGTGTTATTATCTCTGATATTAAAATGAGTTTAAATGACAAACTATAGTAATTGTATGCACGTTAAGCAGAGAAAAAAAGGAACAGAGAAAAAGAACTAGGACATTTCTGCACAATTGTAGGCACCTCAAGCATATATTGAAAGGGGGACTAGGGGGGTAGGGGGGAAGAGAAGGGGGGGGAAGAGAAGAGAAAGAGAAAACTTGCTATAAAGGGGTCTCTGGTCACAAAAATATCAAGGACACTATTGAGCAACTGCAGACATATTTCACAGAGAAAGTAATCTGACATCAAAGGGTCTTAAGTGATAAAAAAAAAAAGACCAAGGACATGATTGAGTAAATGCAGGCACTCCAAGCAGAAAAATAAATCTACCATTTAAGGGTCTTAAGGCACAAAGAGACCAAGGACACTATTGAGCAATTGAGGATCCTTTAAACAGAGAATTAAACCTGCCATTAGAGGGTCTGAAATCATAAATAGACTAAGGATAGTATTGAACATTGGTAGGCACCCTAAGCAAGAGATAGGAATCTTGCCCTTAAAGGGTGTTAACCCACAAACGTCCAAGACCATTTTTGAACAATTGTAAGCACCTCAAGCTGAAAAAGATACTTACCACTCAAAGATCTTAAAGCATAAAAAGACCAGAGACTTTATGGAATACACTGGTTTGAACTAAGTGGGCAACCAAAGAGGAAATTCAAGGGTTAAAGAAGGGGATGATCCCCTAATAACCTATTTTTAAAAGGCCGGATTGCAGATTCATTGTTTTTTTGAGATACTTAAGTAGCTGCCAACAAGTGTGATCCCACTGTCAATCCTGCCAATACTTTAAATATATAAAAGGTACCATAAAGACCCAAAAGAAGGAGAGGAGGGAAGCCAGAGAAGACATGAAGGAATAAAAAAGAGAATTAAATAAAGGGATCTGTAACACTTAAAACAAAACAAAAAAAAAGATAGAGAGGAGGGGTAGGAGAAGGAATTAAAAACCGAAAGGACAAAGGGGTATGGCGCAATATTTAAAGACACCTGAAAGTTTGTAAGCAGAAGAACTATCCCCAGATCCAAGAATAACAGACTGAAGAGAAAAGTAGAAGGAAGAGGAGGGGAAAACAAAATTCAGATATCACTATATATTTCAGTACTGTATGTTTTATCCTCAATAGAATAAAGGGGGGAAAAGAAGAGAAAGGAAAAAATGGCTTCCAAAAAATGTCAGAAAAGGACAAAAAGAGGGAAAAAAACCCCAAAACAAGATAAAAGAGCCTCTCCAATACCACCAATAGATAAAGCAAAAGCTCTATATGAGTCTATTGACTCAAACAAAGAAGACTCAGTGGATAGAGAAGACCCCACAAGAATTTCTCAGGAATTTCTGAAACAATGCCTAGAATATTAATTGAAAATTATCATGCAAGAATTAGAAAATAATTCCAAAGAAATAAAAGCTTCAATAAATGTAATAGCAGACCGAGTTACAAATATGGAAGCAAAGCTGATGAAAACAGACACGTTCCAAGAGAAATTAAAACAATAAAATAAAACATTAGTAAAAAAATTAGATAAACTAGAAGCTTAAATACAAGATTTGGAAGACAGATCACGCAGATCGAATATAAGAGTCAGAAATATCGAAGAAACTGTCACACAAGATAAATCAAAGGAATTCCTGTCAGAATTTTTTTAATCAATTTACAAGAGGCAAATATACACGACAGTCAATTAGAATGAGTCCACAGGTTGAATAAACCGAAATCAGTACCAGACTCTATACCAAGAGACGTTTTAGTTAACCTTCACTCCTACCAATTCAAAGAAAAATGTATCAGAACTTTGAAAGAAAACCCCCAGAGAGAAACCAAATATAAGGATATACGGATCCTGCAGGATCTCTCTTTTCAAACCTGAGCAAGGAGAAAAACATTTTCAACATCTTTAAATATTCTATGATCTAATAATATAAGGTTTAGATGAATTTATCCATCTAAAATAAAAATCCTGTGGAACCAGTCATCAGAAGAATTTGGATCGTCAAACGAATTAATGTTCTGGATACATTTAAATAAAATCACTCCCATCCCAGAAAATGAAGGACAGTAAAGCGAAGGAATCTTCATGGAAAATCCTCCATTATACCTCTACTGGACCAAGAACTTTTTTTTTCTCTTTCTATTGATCCCGATATAGAAATGTTTTAGAATATTATTATCTAATTACTTCTATTCACAGATGATGAACTAATCACCTATTGTAGAATTCCATGAAGTATAAGGTTGTTGTAAGGTATAGATAATTAAAGGTGTAGAAGGGGAAAGGGAAAGAAAGGAACAGGGGAGAAGAAATGTTAGTGGAGCTTAGATGAAGTAAATCACCATAGCACTTTGTCACTGAGAAAAATTAGTAAAACACTGTTCCGTATAAGTTAAATGTATAAGTTAATACAGAAGTTTGAAGCACAATAGAGGAGAAGATAAATAATTTGAAAAGGAAAGAAAAGATCCCTTAAGACACTAAGAGTGAGGAGGTGTAGTAAATAATGAATATGATATCACCACATTGCACGTATATATAAGAAATATTTTAATCACTATTGTAAACATTGCTGGAATTGAACCCTGGACCTCTGTGTTTTTGGTACTTATAAGTGTTCTGTGCACCACCAGAGGGCTTGGTTTTTCACCAGCGCAATATGTCTGTCTGTACCTCCTACCCATACTTAATTAAGCTCAGGTGTTCCTTGTCCATCGTTACTGCCTTATTTAAACCCCCTCCTCCAAGCACTCTTTGCTGGAACATTTTGCCTGCCTGTCTTTTGCTATTGTTTTATTTCCTGATCTACTGATATCTACTTGGCCTGTACCCTGACTTCTCCGTGCTTCTCCACTCCTGACTCGGCTAGTACCTTGGCTTCTCTGTACTTCTCCAGTCCAGTCCACTTTTTGCTTGTGACCCTGACTACGTTTTCTGATTTGCTGGTTTGTTCCTGTTTGTCAAGATGCCCAAAAGAAGACCTCAAAACCCTAATTGTGGCCACTCAAAGCCTGGGACTCCACCCTTGGGGGAGAGTGGTCACCCTGCACAGGGTATCGCACCTGCTCCGGCCTCTGCATCTGGACTCCAGCCGGAACTGGCATCCATGCCGGTGACAACTATTGTATATAAAATTAAGATGTATCCAACTCTAAGGGAAAAAGAAAGTGAGAGATATAGTTAAAAGAATGAAAACCATGTAGAATATAAATAGTAGAATGGAGTATGGTAGCTCACATCAGTTTAGGAGGTTAAAGGTTTAGTAAACTATTAGGGGGCAGCACTAGTCTTCCAGGTAAAGGAGTAGAATAGAGATCACTAAAAATTCAATTTTGTAACCAACATTTTTTGATACATTTAGTTTGTGCAGAACAGAGATCTTGTTCATATAGGAGAATGTAAAAGGAGGGTAAACTAGAGGGAAAGAATGGAAGAGAAAAATATATCATATTTAATGCATGGCTGATTCTGCATACAAATTTATGGTGAATCCAACATTAGGAGAAGGGAGAGAAAGATTTTTAGAAGACAGGAGGGGGATGAGGAGAGGGGGGAAGGGAAGGGGATAAATAATCCTCAAATAAATGTAGTGACCATAAATAATATCCAAAGATAAGGTTAAAAGATTAAAATTGGAATAGAGAAAGGATAGGGGAAGGAGAAGAGAGATGGAAAGAAAGGAAGAAGTATATAAATAAGATGAAATGAGAGGACAATGAGTAACGGAAATTTAGAATAGGTATACAATTAGTAAAAAAGAGACGCACCCAGCCGTAATGTACACCCCACCACCATGTGTCATAGATCGACACAGAGTAAGGATAGTCAACAGAACTACCCTACAAAGGCGACCTAGGAGAATTCTTAAGGACGTCAAAAAACCAGGGAGCATGACTCCCAGTTTATATGTTTTACGTATTGTTTATATGTTTTTCCGAGAAATGAAGCGAACTAGCCAAGGGAGGGGGAAGATAGAGGAAGGATGCTCAAGTTAATGTTGGTTAATGTGCAGGGGTTAAATACACCATTCAAAAAATCGGTGGTATATAATTACCTAGTAAAAACAAAAAGATATACAAAATGGGGAGGGAATAAATACAATATAATTGAACAAGCATCCAATAAAGATAAAAATAAATGTGGAGTTGCTATATTGTTTGCTAGCACTTTACAAGTGAAAATCCTACAGCAAATAAAAGACCCAGAAGGCAGATACCTGATTATTATATGTAAAATAAATAATCAGACATATTCTTTGGTAAATATATACCTACCCAATAAATACCCAACCAAACTGCTAAAACATATTTTAGATATCCTGGAAAAACCAAAAATGGGATGTAATATATATGCAATTTTAATGCGGTATTAAACCCGGAATTAGACAAAAAACTAAGGAGAGGTAATCAACTAGATAAAACTATCATTAAACAAGCTCAAATATTTAAAAAATATTAAAAACAAATATGGCCTTTTTGATATTTGGAGAATAAATCATCCTAATGAGTTGGATTTTACTAATCTATCAAAAGTGCATTTGTCCTATTCTAGAATAGATATGGTCTGGGGAGATATTGATCTAGTAAATAGAACTCATAAGATCAATATAATAGAGAACACATGGTAAAATCATAGTATACTAGAATGGGAACTAACCACACTGGTTAAGTCAAATAACCCAACATGGAGAATGAAAGAGTACATATTGCATAAAATTAAGAACATAGATAAAATTAAACAGCAGATTGACCTATTCTTTCAAGAAAATAAACCTCAAGAGACGACATATCTAAATAATTGGTGTGCATTCAAAGCGGTAATCAGAGGGCACCTGATTAAGTTAGAAGACCAATGGAAAAAAAAATCAAGGAGCAAGTTTGGCCGGCCTCTATGCGCAACAGGAAAAAAATTCAGAAAAAAACAAAGTAAATCCTTCACGAGGTATAGATGAAGAATTAAAAAAATATACAAACGAGAATAAATCAGAAATTAATGGAAAGAATGATAAACAATTTACATAAATTAAAAAATGAATATTATGAAAAAGGTAACACAGTGAATAAAATTATGACTAACAAATTAAAGAAAAAATGGCTAACAACAGTGAATAAATTAATAGATCAAGATAAGACGTATCTGCTACCAAAAGAAATCGGAGAAACATTCAATGATTACTATGAACAGCTATATAAATTACACTCTCAATCAAAAATGACCAGCATAAATCAATATCTAAACAACACCAAAATTCCTAAAATTCCTGATGCACATAGAGAGTTGTTAAATACTCCAATCACACAAGAAAAGTCCAAAAAGCCATTGAAGAAATGGATAAACAAAAAACACTGGGCCCCGATGGATATGGAAACTCCTTCTTTAAAATATTTATAGATCAGTTAAAAACTTGCTTGGCGGCAACATATAATGTGGCGGTAAAAACAGGAAGGTTCCCACCCGAAATGCTAATGTACTACCTATCTGCTAGAACGATTGGCCCAAATATAACATCAAACTGGTTTCGCTAAATAACGGAACCAGACAAGGTTGCCCGCTGTCTCCATTATTGTATGTGATATCAATGGAGCCATTCGCAATAAATGTCAGGAACAACATAAATATAACAGGCTGGAAAGTGAAAGAGAAAGAAATGAAAATATCTCTGTATGCAGATGATATAATTATCACTGTAACTAATCCCCTACAGTCTCTGGAAAAACTAATGGATACAATACAAATTTATAGTAAAATATCTAACTATAAAATAAACATTAATAAATCCAATATACTAGATGTTAATGTAGATACCATCTCTATAAAGGAAATCCAAAGTAGATATGAATTCCAAAGGATTAAAAACCACATAGACTACCTAGGTGTAAAAATCTGCAGAGAGCTAAAAAATACAATGGAAACAAACTTTCTAACCTTACTTAGATATTTAAATGTATGGTTAAAGGAAAGAAGAAATGTTGAAATATCATGGTGGGAAAGAATGGATGCAGTAAATTAATTCTTAATACCAAAATGGCTATATTTGTTGCGGATGGTCCCCTTAGGAGTACCAGAGGCCTGGCAGGAAATGATTCAAAAGAGTATAAACAACTTTATTTGGAGAGGAAAAAAGCCAAGAATAAGACAAAAATTGCTCTCCCAAAAGAAAGAGAAGGGAGGTTTGAGCTTACCAAATATTAAAATCCTATAGCAAGCCATGATCTTATTTCACATTCCTGCGATGCAGGTAGAAGATAATAAGGATGAAGGTTGGTTTGCTATCGAGACAGCCGCATGTTGAACATCAAACCTCCATAACTTAATTTGGCAGACACAGAATAAAAAAATAAAATCGCTGAATATGATACATAAACAGATAATTCCAGAATACGAAAAGATAAAACACTTGTAAGAATTGGGAATAATAATATCCCGTCAACTATAAAAATATAATACTTGGAAAATCAAATGGAAAATTTAAACCTAGATAAGTGGAGAGCAAGTGAAATAACGTCAGTACAGTGGTAGAAGGGAAGCTTACCCCCTTCATACAGATTAGGGAACAATTTGATATGCCAGAGTCAGAAATATTCAAATATCTGAGAATAAAAAGTTATATAGAGGTACAGTTAATCAAAGATAAAACCACTTTAAATATGATATTTTTTTGACGGAACTGGTAATAATAAAATATTCTCTAGGGCCATGAAATTATTAAGAAGGCAGGAACAAGTGATAATCCCACCAGCAGTTATAGTATGGAAAAAAGAGCTAAATATAAAAGTAAATACAAAAGAATGGTATAAGGCATTCCTTATGGTTATAAAAGACATCAAATGTTTAAGTCTGGTGGAAACACACTACAAAATATTAATAGATAGTATTATGTTCCAACTTCCCTGGCAAAAATGTTCCCATCTACAATCTCATTATGTTGGAGATGCCTCCAGGAAGAGTGCTCTTACAAACATATATGGTGGAGCTGTGGAGATATACAAACGATCTGGGGAAAAACATATAAGTTGATAGAAACCCTTACAAAGTCTAAAATACCCCAAACACCAAGTACAGCCTTGTTACATATCACCTGGCCTAAAATGTCCCTAGCAAATAGACTACTTATTACCCATATATTAATGGCTGTAAAGATCACGATAGCCCGAAATTGGAAAAAAACAAGGGAAAATTACCAGGGAAGCGGTAAAAAAACAAATCACTTTCCAATTACAAATGGAAAAAGAAATAGTTTGGGCACAATTGAATATTAAAAAACTGAAAATATGGGATAAATGGGAAGAGTAATGGATATTAGAAAGTGGATGACCCCTGACACAAATAACCATTTGACAAAACGAACAAATTAGAGATAGACGAAGAATCCCCCTCCCTTGAGCTTGTAAGTAAAGATAAAATCTCAATAAGAATGTTAATTACTTTACCGGAAAACAGATCAAACCCAATATATTATATTTTAATATGAATATTTATAAAATGAGATGGTTCTATATGTAAATGTAATGTTTGTCATGTACCTTGTTAGTTATAATGTTTGTCAATCTTTTCAATTTTTGTAATAAAAAAATAAATACTGGAATATTGAGTGGCAAAATAATCCTGGCATATTGAATAACTAAATCCTAGCATATTGAGGGGTTCAGTACTGGCATATTTTAATTGGCAGTGATGCTGTGGCATGGTCTGTGGGGCAAAATAACATGTACTATGAGGAAAGTGACACTGGCTAGTTCTGTGGGGCAAAGTCACACTGTGGCATGCCAAATCATTTAGGTGTAATATGAGTACAAGCCAAGTGCTGTGGGTGCAATATAGGTGCATGGCAAGTTCTGTGGGTACTGTGTGGTGCTGTGTTAAGTCCTTTAGGTGCAATGTGGGTGCAGAGGAAGGGAATAAAAAATACAAATGCAATTTTTCAATAACATTTTTCTTAAATACAATATTAAATAATTGGCATATTATTTGTGGAATATTTATTGGGCCCCATGTGTGGCATAATTAAGGGTCTCTTTTGTGTGGCACAATTATGAGGAGCTTGTGAGTGGCATAATTAATGGACGCCTGTGTGTGTCGCATAATTAATTGGGCTCTAAGGTGAGGCATAAATGATGGGGCTCTGGTGTGGCATAATTTATGGGGCTCTTGTGTGGCATAATTTATGGGGCTCTTGTGTGGCATAATTTATGGGGCCCTTGTGTGTCATAGTTATAGGGCTCCTGTATGTGGCATAGTTATAGTCTCCTGTGTGTGGCATAGTTAAAGGGCTCCTGCGTGTGACATAATTTGTGGGGCTCCTGTATGTGGCATATTTAATGGGCCATCTGACTGGCATTATTAAGGAATCTGTTTGACATGGTACTGGAGGAAATCCAGGGGGGTGACACCATGAGTTACCGCACCGGGTGACAGCAACCCTAGTGACGCCTCTGGCAAATATGCAACTGGTCCTCAATGTTCTAGAATAGAAAGGTCCTTTAAAAACTAGTGAATAAGCAGACATTCACCTGCATCCCACTATTCAGCACTATATGAATGCTCGAAGGAGAGAGCAACAATGATCAGTTAAAAATTAATCACACCTCGATGAAATGGGGTCACTGACGGATCAACCTCCTTGCCTAACCAAAGTGCAGTGGGTTGAGAGATAATTTTGAAATGATACAAATATGCCTGTGAAATATCGTCACCAAATAACCCCCACACACAAGTATTCTACAAAACTGTAATGTGGACGTTTGTGGTTGACGTATAGAAGCAAGCATGGACCCTTAGGGCTATTCACTAAATGCTCCCAGCACCAAAATCAAATGTATCAGGGACTCGGTTTATACAAACGCTTGGGGAAGGGTGATTTTTTTTTGTTGTTCATTATTTATTTATTGTGGGAAGATTTTCAGGCTAAGTCCAACTTGATTGTTGGCCGTAGCCTGAAAAGCAATTATTTTCTTTTCCCGTATTGATATTAATGGAGCGAGTTTAATCTCTCTTCCCTTCAATGCGATGGCTTCACATGCATTTCAGTATTTCTAAAATGGTTACAAAGATAATTCCGATCTCAGACGTTAGTGAATAGCCTCCTTAAACTTGACACCGGGTTAGGTCTTCTTTTGTGTATAACCTCTTACTGTATTGTTATCAATACTAAGCATTTGTATGATCAGTGATGTTCTTGTAAACAATTGGTAATTACACTTTTTGTGTTTTTTTGTTTTTAATTAGCATAACATATTTATTTAGTAAATTGATATTTAACTCTGGGTGTACAGTGTATTGATCACACAGGACACACTAATAAATTAAAAGGCAGGACATTTAATTTCTAATGGGTTAATTGGGGGATATTATAACTTTTTACAATGTCTCAATCGTAGGTTCAAGTTAACACAGTTTTCTCTTAGATCCTGCAGAAGGGGTATTCATTTGATTTCTTGATGGACACACTCTCCTGTGGCATTGAAATCTATTGGATTGTTTCTGTTTTCGGACCCCATAAGTACTGGCTTTATAGAAAAATTCCATACTGGAAATCAAACTGCTGTTGTACTCATCCTCATACACAGGGGAAAGCATATCCTCCGGCAGAGAATCCATGCTAAATTTAAGCTGTTTTGGCCTCCATGGAACATGTTTGGTAGTCTTCCTTTTTTCACTTAAGGATTCCTTGTTACTGTCTAAAGGAATCTTTGCATTTTGAGCAGTGAAGATTTTGTCATTGTACACCAAACTGTCAGACCTAGCTAGTGGCTTCCAGATCTGTTCTGTGACATAGCTGGCAGATGGCTGCTGTATTTTAGTACCCCAATTGAAGTAGTGTTTTGTATTATCCAGCACTGTTGGCATAGAGTGTATCTGAGACCTTCTCATCCTGTGAAAATAAGATGGAGGATATGCACTGATTTGTTGGGGATGAAAACTACTCCATGAGGGATTTGAATTCACTACCTGCTGGGTGAATCCTGAATGTATGATCTGATGTGGGTTCACTGACACATTGATGTATTGAGGTGTTCTTACAATCCCCAAGTCAGGTACCACATACAGTTGGTCTGTAGAAAGAAATACACAGAGAAAATCTAATTACAGCTCTAACCAGAGATCACTACATAGCTACATTTATGAGTAACAGTCAACACTGAAAAAAGGAGGAATTGAAACACAGGGAGCTATTTACTAAAAGTGACATGCATGTGAGCTGACTTAACTATGCATTGTGCAGGGACAAACCTGGTGTGTTTCTGTGTGTACTGCATAGTTAAATATTGCAATTTTGATGAAACGTTCATCTCATGTGCACGTCAGTGCTATAATAGTACCTCCCAGAGGCTGGGAGTGCAACTCAAATTAATTTAGAGTTTCTAATAACCCCATGATAAAAGCTCATATATATATTGGTTACTTGGCAAAGTCATTTGCGCATCCTATAGTATACCTTCTTGAATTTTCTTTTCCTACTTCTATGAATTAAACATTTTCCTACCAACATCTTCATTAGCATGTTAAAGGCTGCCTTGTTAATATCAAATATGAGCATGTTATTTTGGAAAGCAAAAGTAGAAATGCATGTCCATTTCTTTTTTCTTTTTTCTAATACGTTCCTTTTAGTACATTTTCCCAGGAAGCAAGTTAAAATAATAATCTTTTCGTTCCTCTGGTTCCATGATAATGTCTGCTCAACTCATTCTTGCAAGGACATGTGTGGAGTATCACTAAAGTCTATACTGTGTTGTAGATGGGGTATAAAGTATATACCATATCGCGTATGAACTGCCAAAATCAGGAATTGGAGAACTCCACGATTAATGACTGATTTTATGTACTTCATTTATCTGTTAACGTTGTTGTGAATAGACCTTTATGTTTTTCCATTGGCTCATGAAAAACAATGTACAAAGATAAGTTTTTAAATTGTAGTTTGTTATTTTTGCTTAATTCGGCTCATTGTTTTGCTTGAGCAAAAATGACAAAGAGAAACTTTAAAAGAGAAAGAGATCATATGTTGGTAATACAAAGGTATTTATTATATACCTGTAGAATCTTTTCACTAAGCAAGGAACTGACAAGGGAATTGCTATACTCACCTTTTCAACCCACCTTGTCTCTGCATTTAATTAACAATCCCCAAAAATGCAAAAACATTTTTTTTACAGATTTGTAGATTTATATTTATATCCTCTGTACTCTGGAAATATTTCATATACTTACGTATGAACAGTGTTTTTTTCAAGTTAGAAAACAGTATTGTAACATTGTAGCTTTTGTTTTTTTTCTCATTTTAAAAAGATGCAGTAACTTTGAGCACTTGTAAATATTTAATTATTTTTATCATGCCAGATTTGCTCGTATTTATCATTCATAAATCATCTGTAAATCACAAAGGCCCTCCCTACCATTTACAGTGAAGAAAAAATAACTATGTCTTGTATCCTAAAACTTACGAGGTCTAGCCACCTGTCTCTGTCTCTGAGTTGTGGTCCTTTGAACATACTGAAAAATCTGTAGCGGCGCTGTAATGATGCTGGCTGTTCACGCATCTTAAAAACCTGCCTATCGTGAATTAGCAAGGCTCTTCAATGGATGGCCCAAGCTAACACTTGTCCAATCACAAGAAGGGCAGAGAGAGGAGACTGCTACTGCTTTACTCCCGGAAGAAGACACTGTGACTGTTTGCTGTTTGTGTTTGAATCTCAGGTCTCTGGGAGCAGCGGGTTCTGTTATGGATGTTGCCATGGGGTTGGGTTCTAAACAGGCTGGATAGGAGAGTTATCTATGGCGCAGCTTGAAACATCTGCACATTTGAGAAATAACTAGTATGCAGAGTGTCTGACACTCTGAAATCTAACATTAATAACTCAGCTTTACGTCCAATACTTTTAGAATCACTATATTATTAAAAAAGGTGACACCTATGAATGCATCAGTTACTGATTAAACAAAGTAGCAAGTCAGCCTTTGAAAGAGAAGTGCTTTTAAACTTAGTTATCACTAACTGCAACCAGCTTTCCGCTTGACCCCTATGGCAGTCACCTAATTGAATACACTGGGACTTTCAGAATATTGAACATATATAATGTACATTTAAAGCAGGCAAAACCAGAAGAGTTTATTCATTGCTGTGACCTGAACAACATGAATAAATATATGTAAATGAATTAACTAGGACACATAGAGAAATATTTTTATAACTGCATACAATTTGTTTATTTTTTTATTGGAACATTTTACTTTTATTTTATACCAATAAACAAATACTCAATACAGGAATGATCTCCCATACCAAAAATAGCAAACACTAAAAAAACACTCAATCAAGTATCAACTCTTCCTGCATATAACACTTTCATCCCTTATCTACAACCACCTAGATCCACTTATAACCCACTCATAACTACACTCGCGCCCACACACACCTCATTCAGCTCAGGGAGCACAAAATCAGGCCATGCCGCCAGAGGAGTCTCGAGGGGATGCCAATGTTATAAACAGGTCACATATGCGACATATCTGCCCCTCAGAAAAAAAACCCTCTTTTAAACACCTGTTATCCTGCGGTTTTAATACTCAGTTAGATATCCCAGTTACTCACGAACCCCTGTGTGTGCCCAGGTATTTTCTTTATTACCAGACTGTTGAGAGGTTTTTTTTTAATGTGTGCTTTATGTTTTTATTAAACGTTATAAAAGGTAACCTGAATTGTTATACCTGATGTGAAAATGCATCCACAATACAGCCAGGTGTTACCATTGGAGTAGTAAGTACCCGATATGTTTGTTTTTGCCTGTTGAGGCATTTTTCCATGTTCTGGGGTTGATGTGACTTGACTTACAAAAACAACCTCTCTTGGGCAAGCCTGTTTTCTTGGTACCATCTGGGGCATAGTTGATGACCATTGAGCAATTACTGGGATCTGGTTGCAATGATGTGGTGCTGCAGGTACAGTGTAAATCTGTGCCTACATGGTGTGTTGGATCTGCTCACCAACATACCTCATTGAGTTATGGGTCACCACTCCTCCACTGGGAAATGTTTGGCTCCTTTCATTCCTGGCATAGTCAACAGGATAAATAGCAGATTGGTGGACAGGTACATTGCTCCATGTTCCAAGCTGGGACATTTTTTAAGCTGGCCAATATATTTTACACCCTCCCCCAACCATATATTTTTGAAAAGTAGACACGTAAGGTATTTCAAATGGTGGTATTTTAGCTCTTTCCATAAAATTATTCTACCACCAGCCTTTGTCAAAGTTTTGGGTAGTCATTTTTGTGTTTTTTTTTCACACACATTGTACTTCAGACATGAATTCACAGATACCGTAATGTGTTATTGCCAAACAAACCCCCAATGTGTGACATGTAGTCTTCCTGCACCCATATCTTATTTGGGATATTTTGGAAGCCGGACAGTGTTATTTACCCCACCAAATCATATATTTTTTAAAAGTACACCACCCAGGAAATTTCAAATTTGTGCAATTCCAGTATAGGATTAACTGCACTGATTTGTAAGGCGTACTAGTCGTTTGGGGCAATTTTGTGGTTGGCCACTTCAATTTAATACCAATAAAAGTATATATTTTTGAAAAGTAGATACTAAACTAAACTAAAATAAAAGTTTCAGAAAACATTTCTCTGAAAGAAATCGCCACTTCAGGTTTCCTTCATAACACTGTTACCAAATCTTAGAATATTTATAAGCTGTATTGTATTGCTTGAAGAATTCTCTGATACAGAGGCCTGGCTGAGATGGCAGTCAGGACAGTAGTACGATGAGTCACTTATTTTCCCTCTTTTGAAGCACACTGCACCGCTTCTGTGGCTTCTGTTTTTGTGGTGTAGGAGGGACCCGCAATGGGAAGTATTTTGCTGCAAGTTTACTATTTGGTGCACCACTCTGTTCACCACTTAATAGTATGGCATCAATGATTTTCATCTGTAAACAAGTTTAACCCTTGCATTTCTGTGCAGGGTTAGACAGCTTATATAAAATAAATGCGTTATGAGTTGCTGTTTACATCATAAAAAATTAGACTTTTTTTTAGGGCTGGAGTAGCTGGTCTGAAATGTCTATGTCCCCCCATGTATTTGTGTGTATTATGTCAAGCAGAGTGGTTTTCTAATTATTTCAGATTTGCCACGACAAACACTGATACAGTTGTATCCTTATGTATACTATTTAAATGGTATTCATCTTTTTTGTCTGTAAATGTTACTGCAGGTGCAGATGTCCTGTACTTGATGTAGATGGTCACATCAGAGTTGAGCTGCTGTCATCCCAGGCCAGTTTATAGCATGCACCTTTCTGAACTCCTCCGGAGATATGGGGTAACCTAATAAAAGGTACTCACCTACCAAAGACCATGGGAAAGGGGGCAAAAAGACCCCTGTTCCGAATCTCTGGACATTTTTAGTCCTGCCATCTACCCCTAACACACCCAAGATGTTAGGATCATGTACCGTGGTTCTGATGTGGAGCCCAGTTGCAGGAGTAACACTCTTACAACACATTATATACCTGGTAGGACCAAATTGGTACAGGTCCTCAGGAATGTAGCATTGGTATGAGTGCTCAGACAAGGTATGATGTAGTGGTACTGGTACTGATGAGGAGTCCCAATAGAACTGACAGGATGTCTTGGTTGTAGTACTAACTTCCGTCAATAGGAGGGGTAATAATCAGGTTCTAGATGTAATACCGAAAAGTCACCAGTTGAGGCTGTGCAGAGTAGTCTTTGTTGCAATACCAGATCTTTTTTTTTTTTTTATTCTTTTCATTTGAGGATTGCAAGAATGACACATAGTACAGACAAAAGATACATAAGCAAAAGATCAATATCCTAGAGAAGTACCCGTGATGGAGTATATCACCTTTTCGTATTTTCAACGAACAGACATAGAATATAGACCTGTCCCGTAGACGTCCTGGGTCAATCCTGCATCCAAACCTTAGCAGTCAATATATGAAAACATTGAAAACCATAGACCTTGAGGAATACTCAAAGACCTATCTCAAGGAACCTTTACAACAACAATTGAAAAAGATTGGTCATCGGTCAATTCTCTCGACAGAGTAACACATTAGTACCGAAACGGCAGGAGGTAAATATGAATCAGCTCCAAACATACATCAAAAAGTCTTGACCGAGGACCTTTGAGATTATTTCATGTTAAATGGAATTATATTCAAGTAGCTGGTATCTGTAAGGATAATTGGTCAATTGGGATGCAAGGAAATTACCAAAACATTAGTAACTTTAGAAATCCATTCTATTTAAGGATATCAGTATGACGAGTCAGCAACCACTAAATTCTATGACTTGATAATTTTGCAACTTGGTAAAAACATAACCAAAACCAAAAAGGAATTACCCACCCCAACCTGTCCGTCCTACCCTCCCCCCCAGATCTCTATTGCTGTGGTGTTCCGATCACAGACGGCAGATAACCATGGTATTCTTATGAGGCAGAGAGTTTAATTGGCGCATTATGCTAAAGAAGTTCGTTAGTGTACCAGTTAGTGTGACAGAACGTGTTATAGATTTTGGTTCTGATGCCCATATCTAATGTATTGATGTACAATTTGCTGTCCAATGTTTAAAAAAGGATTTTTTTTTCTTATCTTTATGTAGACTAGACTCCAACCAGTCCATTCTCATTATGTAATAAAGTTTGGTTTTTAACAGGGTGATAGTTGGGGGGGAGGCCTGAATCCATTGGTGAAGAATCGTTTTTCTAGCCGCCGCTAAAACAATATGGAGAACAGTTTTATTACCACGGAATTGGTCATCTATTACTCCTAAGATTGCTAATTCTGGTGTGAGGGCTGATATGGAGATGTCTAGATCTTTGCAATATGTATGCACCTGAGTCCAGAAGGAGGAAATAACTGGGCAAGCCCAGAAAGAATGATTAAAAAGTGGCGTCTGAACAGTCACATTTCAGACAGTTAGAGGTGTCAGAAATCCCCATTTTGTACAGTCTGGAAGGCGAGCATTAAGCATAATGGGCAATTTTTAAAGCCATGTCTTTATATAAAGAGGATGGTATGACTCTTATCATGGCCACAGTCGCTGTGTGAAGCAAATCTTGTAAATGGGTCAACCAGGTCCCTATTCCTCTCGTCATGTTTTGTTCCCGGTCAATAGAATGTAGTATGCGGTATAAGATTTTTGTCGATGGGAGGGAAGTCACCTCTGGAGCTAACAAGTCGTTGAAGGGATTGCTCCAATCTTTCTCAGAGAAAAATTGGATTTGGGAAGAAATGAAAATTTGGCCTGGTAATATGTAAAAATCGAGATATTAATCTGTGTGAAACGCTTCCCGAGCTCCTAGTACTTTAAGATCCTTTTCTGAACCGGGTCAGTAAACAATGCTAAAGTGGTAATGCCCTGTTGGGCCCATGACGTTTAGGGACTGCCTGCTTCACCCCGCTAAAAAAGAGGGTTTTGCAGCCAAGGCTGAAAAATGGAGTATTGCCACTGAGCTTTCAATCTCAGTCTGGCCAATTTCCAGGCCTTTATCGTGGTGGCAAGTAAAAGGTTGGCTACAACCTCGTCCGGTAAGGAACCATGTGGAGGATGGAGAAGAGATGATATAATTACTGGGTGGGGTAAAGGCCACTTTCAAGCCAAGTGGAGGTGTAGGTGCTAGTGTCCTTCACCCAGTCCGCAACATATCTGAGTAAGGCTGACAGGTTATAGTCAAGGGGGACTGGAATATTTAAGCCTAATTCAGAAGCTGGTCTGTTTAGTTTAGAGAGATTAATCCTTGCCCTTCTGTCCAGCCAAAGGAATTTAGAGAAACTTTTTTGTAAGCTTTTGGCGTCTGTAGTAGTTAAAAGCACTGGAAGTGACTCAAATATGTATAGCAATATACTATACAGGGAAACTAATAATTTTAATTAAAGCAGCTCTACCGGTGAATGTGAGATGAAGTGATTTCCAACCAGATAGTTCAGCTTCAATCTTTCTAATGACTGGAGGAATATTGCTTGTGTACAGGTCGCTCAGTTTCTTGGGGACTTTTACCCCTAAGTATTCTATCTCCTTTGCTTCCCAATAGATGCCCAGATTTTCTAACCTCTGTTGTATGTACTTTAACTTGCAAATCTCCCTCCCCTATCCCCTTAAACACAGTGGTTGAGGAGAGGATACAACGTATTGGGTCAAGGTGATATTAAATAAAAGAGGGGATAATGGACAGCCTTGACGGACACCTCGTTCCATGTATAGCTTCTCAGAGTCTAGACCGTTGACCGTAAATTGTGTAGTTAGATCACAGTACAATTTCCGGAAAAAGCCCAGAAATGAGGCTCCAAAATATTAATATTTAAATAATCTCACTAGGTGTGGCCACGCCACCCGGTTGAAAGCCTTCTCCACGTCCAAGGTTATTAAGGCTGCAGGAGGATCTCCCTGGGATTTCATTGCTCTCCATAGCGCCACCAAGGCGGATCTAATGCCCACGACCGGGTGGCGCCCCTTCACGAAGCCTCTCTGAACTGGAAGAAGAATATGAGGTAATATTCTTTGTAATCTATCAGCCAGTATCTTTGTTAGAATGTTACAATCCTGGTTCATCAAGGTAATGGGTCTATATGAGGACATCTCAGTGGGCTCTTTGTCAGGTTTAAGTAGTAATATGGTCCGAACTTCAGTTAAACTCCTAATTTGTGTGTCTCCAAGATAGATATCATTATAAAGATGCGTACAATTTCAATCATTTATAGAATTCACTGGTGAATCCATCCGGTCCAGGAGTTTTGCCCTTTTTAAGTTTATTAATGGTCTGGGACACTTCCCTTTCTGTTATTGGGGCGTTAAGGAGCAGCCTATGTTCGTTAGATAGTCTGGGAGATTTTGCTAATTGTAACAGAGAGATACCTTCCTGTCTATCATCTGGGGTTGCAGAGTACATTTTTTGATAATAAAGTTGGAACAACCTACAAAGTGACTTTGGATCTGTTTCTAGTTTGCCTGCGGGGCCCCTAATGTGACCAATGTTGTGTCTAGGTTTTTTGTTTTTCGCCAGCTGTGCCAAAAGTTTGCCCACCCTATTCCCCCATCTATAGGATTTATTTTTAGTGTATTACAGTTGGTGTTGAGCTCTTTCTAGCATATATGTTTCTAAGAGTTCCCTATGTTGAGTGTAAGCCTCCCTATTAATGTCCGATGGGTTGTTTCGAAACAATCTTAGGGCAGTAGAAACATGAGTGTTAAGAGATTCAAACTTGGCCAGCCAATCTCTCCTTTTTTTTGAGATATGAGATGATATGCCCCCTGATAACTGCCTTGGAGGTTTCCCAAAATAGTAGATGCTCATCTGTTCTATGTTGTCATCTAAGAAATTTCCCCATGTGGATTCCATAAAAGATTTAAAATCAGGGTCAGTAAGATAGTATGGCAAATAAAAAAGGAAACGAGCAGAAGCACCTGGAGAAAGAAAGAGAAAGAAAGACTACAAGAAAAGACCAGAAGCAAGAAAAAAAGTTTCTCTCATTTTTTTTCCTCCCAAGTAGACAGAAGCATGTCGGACGCAGGTTTCATCAGCCCCTCGAATAAAGATCGAAACAAAAAATCATCAGAAGAGGTGGAGAGCAAACGAGATGAAGGAGGAAGTATTTCTCCAGAATATTTAAAATCATGCCTTCAGTCCCAAGCGGAACAAATAAAACAAGAGATAATTAAAAACAGCACCGACCTCAAGCTCGAAATAGGAGAAATCGGACAAAAGATACAAAATTTAGAAGAAAGATTTAACAACTTGGAAACTCTATCAACAGATTCGAAAGCGTCTTTAAAAAGGCAGCACAGCAGAATATCCTTTTTGGAAGGGAAAGTCGCCGAACTAGAGGATAGGGCGAGACGCAACAACCTACGATTAAGGAATATTCCAGAATCCGTCCCACAGGGTCAATTATATGCTTTTGTAAAACGTTTTTTTGAGGACTTGGGAATAAAGATGGAACAGGAAACAAATTACATCGAAAAAATCCACAGGTTATATAAGGCAAAAAATGCCCATGCAGAAGCACCAAGAGACGTAATAATCTGTTGCCACTCATATATAATGAGAGAGAATATCATGAAGCTAGCCAGGCAGACACCAAATAAAGGGGAGAATTCAAACATAAAGATATTCCCAGATCTCTCATTCGAAACAAGACAAAAGAGGAGAGCCTTCTCTTCAACCACACTGATTCAGAGGAAACATGAGATAAAGTATATGTGGGGTTTTCCGACAAGACTTATAATCTTTTCAGAAGGAAATACAGTGTCTTTCAATGCAGAGGAAGAAGCTGCCAATTGGCTAACTCAGCAAAATCTAATGTAGAAAGGGTACTCGCAGAAGAACATCAAAGACCTGGACATATAAGGAGGGAGAAAGTGACCCATTGGAGAAAAGGAAGAAACTCTTCTCTCAACACCTAGACTCATAACTGCCGAAGCGGTCTATTGAGGAGGAGGAGAGGGGAATTTTTTTTTTCTCACGAAAGAGATTTAAGAAAGGGAACATTTTAAGAACTCAGAGCTATCACACTTATGTCTTATCACAACTACTGCACTTTTAAAAAAAAAAAAAGAAATTTAAATCGATTTTTTTTTTCTTTTTTTTTTCTTCTTCTCTCTAGCCTTCCCTGGCGCAGAAAATCAAGCAAATAGTAGTATTAAAGAATATAGGTAATAAATAAATCGCACTTCAGGGCATCGCACTTTTTAAGAAGTAATTAAACTCACTTTTGGCACTAATCACATTCTTAGAGAATTACGTGGTCCCCTCACCCATAATATTTTTTATAGCACTTAAGTTCACTACATAATATAGCGTTCAAATAATAATACCACTGAAGGATAGTATAGATGAAGAGGTAGAAGGACAGAGTAGGGACAGCTTAGAGGGGAAGATAGGGAGGGTGGGAGGGGAGAGAGTGGAAGGGATTTGGGGGGACACCTTTAAAGAGGAAATATGAAGACAGAGGAAAACACTATAAGGGGGAACCAAATAATTAAACACTTAGAATCACTGTATCACAGGGCTTTGCCCCACAGCACGATATTATTGCTTTTTCGGTGCCAAAGGGAAGAAGAATGAAAAGGAAATCTCAATTTTTTTTCTCTCTTCTCTCTATCCCCTCCGCCCCCCATATCGGAGACTTGAGAGAGTATAGACGAGAGAGAGTGGTCCAAAAGAGAACTTTGTATATCCCTCCCCCGGGGAAGAACGCACTCAGCAGGCTTAGCTTCAACCTAGAACTGGAGCTTGAAATGAGCCATGGTAACATGGTAATCAAATCCCCACTACCCGAAATGCCGTTGGAAGCGGAGATTATAATGGGCTTGCCCATTAAAATTTGTTATATGGTGTATGTCTATGTTGTTATTGATGCGATGCGTGGGGCCGGGAACAAGGGGGGGGGGGCTGACCAAGAATATGGTTAGAGTTATATCAATTAACACCCAGGGATTGAATATTCCAGTCAAAAGATCAGTAGTATTTAGCGAGTTTAGGAAAATAAAAGCCCAAATCGTTCTCCTACAAGAGATGCATTGGCGAAAAGAGGACAACAAAAAATGGATTCCGAATAATTATGGCACAATTATCTCATCAGCTCTCATAAAAAAAAAAAAAGAGGAGTAGCAGTATTGATTTCGGAAGACTTAGACTTCCAGGTAGAATACCAGGAGGTAGATGAGGAAGGTAGATTTAATATCATAGTTTGTCAGATTCTAGGAGAACTATTCACAATTATTAATGTTTACGCTCCGAACACAGCAACAGTAAATTTCATTCAAAAATTGATAACAAAAATTACTAAGATAAAAAAAGGTAAATTAATCATGGGAGGAGATTTCAATTGTTTAATGGACAGTAATATGGACAGATTATCAATAAAGAAAACTCCGCCAGACAAAAAAGCAAAAAGCAGAGCTAATAGGTTCACAAAAATTATACATAATGCTGAGCTACTAGACGTATGGCGTACATTCCATCCACAAGAAAGAGAATTCTCTTGTTATTCCAAATCCCATGCAGTATATTCAAGAATTTATTTCTTTTTTGGGAATCATCAATTAATGAAAGGAGTGGAAAAAGTCTCAATAAGAGAGGTGACATGGTCTGACCACAGTGCCCTAGTTATGGACTTAAAGGATAGCGAATTAAAAGGCTCCCGTTCAACCTGGAAATTAAATGATCTTTTATTAAAAGAACCTTAAGATATAGAAGAAGTCAACAAAATGGCCGACCTCTTTTTTAAGGAAAATGCTAATAATGAAATCTCAGAACCCATAGTTTGGTGTGCCTTTAAAGCAACTTTAAGAGGCCACTTTATTAAGAGTGGATCAATAAAAAGGAAAAAAAGGGGCGCTTGTTTGACAGACCTATACATGGAGCTATATGGGAAATCTAGAGATAACAAGGAAAATCCCTCTGAACAAAAAATCAAGAGATAGGAACAATAAAACAACAAATAAATAGACTTCTTCAAGAACAAGCCATAAGAAATCTAGAGACTATGAAATCAAAGTGGTATTATCAGGGCAACAGTGCAGAAAAAATGCTATCTAATAAAGTCAAGGGAAAAGAGCGAAACAAGTGGTAAATAGGATTATAACAGAAGAAGGCGAACAGCGTCTACCAACAAAAATAGCAAAAGCCTTTAATGATTACTATCATCAGCTATATAATATTCCAACAAAAGTTGAAAATTTAGACGCATACTTTAACAACAGAGCAGTTAAAAAAATATCATCAGAACATCTCACAGAGCTATGTAAACCTTTCTCACCAAAATAAATTAATACAGCCATAAATAGTCTAAGTAAAAAAAAAACTCCAGGCCCGGATGGCTACTCAAATCTATTTTATCAAACATTCAGCGAGATCCTAACACCCCATATTACAACAGTTTTCAACGAAATGGTGAGGCAAAGACTGATCCCTAGTGAAATGTTACGGGCCAATATAATCACAATTTAAACAATTGGCAAATCTCCAGACTTAGTATCAAATTATAGGCCTATATCCTTATTGAATGTAGACATACAACTGTATGCTAGTGTACTAGCAAAAAGACTACAACCAATTCTGCACTCAAATATACATCGGGACCAAGTAGGATTTATTAAGGGCAGGTCGATGGCCAACTGTGTGAGAAGAGTATTAAATGTATTAGAAGTGATGCACGGCTCGGGAACTCCATTCCTCGCCTTGTCGGTGGACGCAGAGAAAGCCTTCGACAGGGTGAGGTGGACTTTTCTGAGCCGTGCACTAGAGGCCTACGGCCTGACGGGCTGGATTTTGGATGCCATAATGGCACTATATCTGTCCCCGACGGCCAGATCATCAATAGGCAAAGGGTTAGACGCAGATTGGTTTCCCATCTCTAATGGAACCCGCCAAGGATGCCCCCTATCCCCCCTGCTTTATGTGATATCAATAGAGTTTTTAGCGGAAGATATAAGACAAAATCACAAAATAAAGGGATTCCAGATCGGTCAGACGGAACTCAAAGTAATTCTCTACGCAGATGATATTCTAATCCTGTTGGAGAACCCAGCCTTCTCCCTGAATGAAGTTAGTAAAGTAATAGAAAATTATAGTAGATTCTCTAATTATAAACTAAACACAAATAAATCAATGATCTTAGTAAAGAATATGCCTGAAAAAGAAAAAAAACATATCAGGGAAAACTATAATTTTGAATGGGTAAATATTCACTGTACTTACCTGGGAATTAATATCCCAAAAAACCCTAATAAGATATGGGAATATAACATCCTGCCCTTCATTCAACAAACTAACAAACAACTAAGAGATCTGGATAATTTAGAAATATCGTGGTTAGGACGCATCAACGTACTTAGAGCCTACATTCTTCCGAAGCTCAACTTCCTCATGCGTATGATAACTATAAGAATTCCGAAACAATGGTTAATGATGATACAGGCGGCCTTTTCAAAGTTTATATTGCGAAATAAAAAACCCAGGATGAATAGAGAGGGATTAAAACTAAAATATAAAGAGGGAGGGCTGGGTGCCCCTGATATCCTGGAATCACATGAAGCAGCAATATTTGGGAAATGGGAAATAGACTTAAATATAAAAATAGATCAAACTAAGTGGCAAAAATCATTCTCTAGGTTTAACTCTGCCATACATTGTCTCAACCTGTCTGAAACACATTACAAAATAATGCACAGATGGCACTACGTGCCTAGTAGACTAGCGAAATTCTACCCAAACTGTTCATCAGAATGCTGGAGATGTGGCAGACCAAATGCAGATTACATCCATATTTGGTGGTCGTGTGTGGGAGTCCGGGAACTGTGGGCAGAACTAGCCACACGTATTAAAAAGCTGACAAGGAGAAATTTAGAACAATCACCGAAAACCTTTCTTTTACACCTGGACTGGCCACATATGTCCACTTCAGAGTCTGATTTGATTAATCATATTCTGATGAGTATGAAATTGTCCATGGCCCGAAAACCGCAAACACCCCCTCTTGGCAGGAAAAAAAAACACAAACTATACACCAAATTAAGATGGAACAGGGAATCCTTAGACAAGACTCCTATAACAACCTAAAAATCAATCTCTGGGAAGACTGGATAGATAAACTGACAACGACAGCTACATAACCAGTAGAAACAAGCTCTTTCCCCCCAACCCCAGGTTCCCTGCCCCCCGTCATCAGCATCATTGTATATATGTGTATTTGTCTAGTATATTGATTAAGGGACACCAATTAAATATTTATTAAATAAACTAAGGAGCGAGGGAGAGGGAAGAGTGGAAGAGAGGAAGCTCATAGGCTTGATAGAAATTGGGTATATCCCCACTTCTTTATCGTCATGAACTAATTCCCCATACGTGAGGTTTCTTCCTCCGCCGGTATGTTTTATCTTCTTTTTTCTTTTCTCCCCCCCCTTATGTCCTATCACACTTAATGTATTTTGTACAGCTAATGTATTCTTTTATATTTATAATAAAAAAAAAAAAGATAGTATGATGGGAATGTGATTTCTCTAACGGGGGATGGTAATGGACATTTCGACAGAGGCGTGGTCTGAAATCTGAATGTTGTAAATTTTGGTTTGCTTAACCGTGTGAATCAGATGCGGAGCTATTAAGAAAAAAATCAATTTTGGACATAGTATTGTGAACGCTAGAGAAAAAGGTAAAATCCCTCACCGATGGATTCAAAACTCTCCAAGGATCTATTAGACCCAAGTTTTCGGTAAGTAAGAGTAGTCCCTCATGGGGTTTACTCGGGTGTTGGGGTACAGGCCCCAATCTATCTAACGAGAAGACTTGTAATGCATTGAAATCGCCTCCTATAATAATGTTAGAGTCTGGATAATCAGCGAGTATTTCAACTAGTCTACAATAGAATGCAGAATTGGGCAGGTTTGGCGCCTAGATGTTAATTAATAAAAACATTTTCGCACCAAGTGACAATGACAGCAGTAGGTATCTCCCCTCAGAATCAAGTACCATAGAGACAATGGTATAGAGATTTATGGAATAATACTGCCACCCCCCTTGAGTTAGAACTACATGGGGCCGAAATGCATTCTTTTATCCATTTGTATTTTAGAGTTCCCTTGTCCCCTGTCTTCCAATGTTTCTCTTGTAAGAGCACGATGGAGGGGTTAAGAGAGCCTAGTTTATTAAGGATTTTTCTCCTTTTTATGGGCGTATTGAGCCCCTTCACATTCCAAGAGACTATACGGAAGGTGCCAGAAGTAGTTACACTCTGCACATTCTGGGAATCTATTCCTGTCAAGGTTGGATCAGTAATCCCTCAACCGACTCTGGTCGAGTAAAAGTGTATCGATATTGCAAAGGTGTTATCCGAAGAGGCCCCCCTGTCCCAGCGCTGGGGGTGTCCCCTTAAATTGGGGGGGGGGGGGGGCGACAGTAGGCGGACTGCTAAACGAACCAAACCCCTGGGAAACAAGAACATCACCCATTAACAATAAAACTGTAAGTTGAGAATATGTACTCAGCATTTTACAAACAGTAAGCTTCTGTAAATTGTTACCAATATAGTACAGAAGTTGTATGCGCGCCGCGCTCACATGACCCCCCTCTGCAGACCCAATTCTGATAGTTTTTGTTGAGCCTAAGTCGGGGTGTCCCACAGGTAAGTTTGACCTTCATGTGTGAGACGGAGTTTGGCCGGATAAAGCAGACTGAATCTAATACCTTTTTCATGTAGGTATTGAAAAAGGTATTAGAGTGAAGGTTGCTCCAGTTTGTTTCGTTTGCTTGACTTCATGTCTGAGGCTACCGGTTTCTGTTTCTTGTCTTTATCTTTAGAAGACTTGTCAACAAATGAATCCATGGTGTGAACAATCGCCGTAATAGTGGGCGCTTTCGTCAGGGAGGCCATGTGAGCAAACAGACACTAAAACACAACAGACTACATGTACTGTAATGGGAGTAGATGCAGAATTAGTATCAATTAACATTTAAGAAGACAACAATCCTAGAGTAAATAAGTAGTGGAAGTCCGGGAAGATAGGGGGATTCACCTGTCAAGGGTCACTATTGAGTTAAAGTATAGTATACTAAAAAAAAAAGGAGGGGCGATTAGATATAATATGTCCTGTTCAGTGGGGTGTCAGGGATAGAGGGAGTCGGTCATGCGACGTAGGGGAGCATTATCTCCTTGTAATATCGTTGCACTATCACCCTTTATTAGGGTATGTTAAAGATGTTGTGATGATGGGTGTACTAGCGAAACACAATTATACATATAAAGCCCTCCACCCACACCTGTAAAAGGAAGTTATGTTAGTTGAAGATAACCACGAATCATATAATATAACCAGTTGTGCCAGGATAGTATCCACGACAAAATTTAAAGTCACGGCTTCCACCCCCTCTGTGAAGCAAGCATTTGTTTTTATGATCAGTGGTAAAATGTATTACTTCCGCTTTGGATTCTGTGACCCCAAGACAAAGTCTTATTCGATAGAATAAGGCCCAGGACAACACAGTACACCGTACCAAAACTTAAAGTTGTATACATCGAAAAGCAAAGTCTTTCACATATAAGGAGCGGAATGCGATGGGTAACAAAGTTCCCCTCCTGTATGGTCCCAAACCCAGTGGGTGTAAAGAATAAGTCCAGAGAAGTGGGTTTTTCAACATAAAAAAAAAAGCGTTACTTGGTTTGGTCAGTTATTAATAGAGATATGTTCGACCGAGACACTATAACTCCTGATCAAAGGTTCTTTATGTGGGAATAAAGGTCCGGAGTATTAGAGTGCACCGAATCAGAATACAAAATATGTACAAGTAGTAATAAAGTTTGCCGTGTAAAGCGCGTAAGACAAATTGTCGGTTGCTATGAGGTTCACCCCATTTTTAACGTTTAGGGCCAAATGAGTATTGGATAGATGTGTCTCTTAATGTCGTCCCAACACAAGTTCAGGGAGTAGACCAAGTAACAGGAGGCCCGTAGCATTATAGTCTATAATGCAAATATATTTACAAACATGGTGCCAGATAGTGCCATACTGCACAAAACTCACGTTTCCCTTAGGAAAATCCTGAATGTTGTCTTCAATGTATGACAGGTTTTTTCCTTGGTGACTCGGGGCAGCCTCCGCAGAGTCCCGGGGAGAGCCCCCGAAGGAAGACCATGGCCAGCTGGCAGAGATCATTGGCCAACTTCCAACCTGCCGACAGCGGCCAAGACCATTCACTCGAAATCCTTAGCTTCAGTAGCTCGGCACACGCTGACTTGGCAACAAAGGTGGCCCTCCAGCCATTCACCTACCTTTAGAGGGAGAATAGTACAAGAACAAGCCAGCGGTCGTTTCGGAGCCAGATAGTAGAATAGTCAGGGTGCAAGCCAGAAGGTCGAGGGAGCCAGAGATCAGGATAGTCAGGTAGAGAAGCCGTGGGTCAGGAAGCCAGATATCAGGGAGATCAAAACAAGTCAGGTAATTCAGAAAGGATCAGGATACAAACGCTTAGGGTACAAACAGCACAGATAACTGAGCAGGAGGATTTGGCACAAGGGAAATTTAAAGGGCAGTAAGCCTACCACCATATGACACCAGAGAGTGACGTCGCCTCCTCCATTGCCGTGGTAACGGAGTGGGGTCTTAAAAATGGGTGCCCCCCGTGCCTGTGTAATCATTGGATGGGTGGAAGGGGAAGTGCAGGTTGCATGCTGAAGGCCCTTCTGAGGCCTGTGGGCTGGAGAAGCACTGCAACCAGGAATGCCACGACGGACCTGATGCAGGCCTGAGGCAGTTGCTGGTGAGATTTGTGGCCTGAGGGCAGGGGTGTCACTAGGGTTGGTGTCACCCGGTGCGGAAACTCATGGTGTCACCCCCTGGATTTCCTCCATACAATGCCAAACAGATTCCTTAGTAATGCCAGTTAGATGGCCTATTAACTATGCCACACACAGAAGCCCCATAACTTATGCAACCCCAGAGCCCCATAACTTATGTAAAACCAGAGCCCCATAACTTATGCAGCACCAGAGCCCCATAAATTATGCCACACCAGAGCCCCACTATTTATGCCTCACCTCTGCCCAATTAATTATGCCACACACACAGGTACCCCATAATTATGCCACTCACACACAGGTGCCCCATAATTATACCACACAAAAGAGTCCCTTAATTACGCCACACAAAAGACAGTCAGATACCAGGAATATTATGCCAGTCAGAGCCCAGGAATATTATGCCAGTCAGAGCCCAGGAATATTATGCCAATCAGAGCCCAGTAATATAGTGCCAGCCAGAGCCCAGTAATATAGTGCCAGCCAGAGCCCAGGAATATTATGCCAGTCAGAGCCCAGTAATATAGTGCCAGCCAGAGCCAAGTAATATAGTGCCAGCCAGATGCCCAGTAATATAGTGCCAGCCAGAGCCCAGTAATAGTGTGCTAGTCAGATGCCCAGTAATCAACTGCTCATTTTAAACCACCCTCCTCCCCCCTTCCCCATCACTTACCGAGTAGCTGGCTGCTGTGTGTCGCCGAACGGACGCCTCCCCGTGCAGTCTTCTCTTCCCTCCTGCACGGAGGAGGGAAACACAGTCACCGTAACGTCACATCCGGTTGCTGTGATTTTTTTTTATTTTTACTGGCGGCCGCGTCCAGTGGATGCGGCTGCCAGAAAAAAGAAAAAAAAGTTAGGTAGCGCGATGCGGGTGGGTGCCGGCAGCACGGGTGTCACCCCCGCTGTAGGTGTCACCCGGGGCGGTCCGACCCCCCCGCCCCCCCCTAGGGACGCCACTGACTGAGGGAATATTTATTATGACACAAGATGCCACCGATAGGGCACGAAAACACCTCGCTGGCGTCAAGCAAAATCTCTGATGAAGGGGACCTGACAGCATCAACTGTTTAAAATGCCCAGGAACCTTTCGGCCCCACTAAAGTGGACTTTGCTGAACTAGATGTACAAGTTAAATCTGACATGTCCTCAGCAGTTGATTTGATCCGCGCTGCAATAAAGGAAGACTTCAGGACATAAGATCTGACATGAAGAACCAAGGCCACCAACTTGAAAGCCTTCGGGGCTGCCCAAACACTCCTTCATGGAGCTTTGTCTACGCTGGAATCTCAATTACGGGCGCAATGCTGTGTGATGGCACAATTAGCACAACATGTTGTTGACTTAAATAACAGGGTCACCATAATAATTTAAGGGTGTGAGGCCTCCCTGAAACTGACAGCATGAGGATTTAACGACTATTGTCCCTGACCTCTTCCTAATTATTTTGGGGAAAGAAAGTACTGAACACATCATCCTGTATAAGGTTCGTAGGGACTTTCTCATAAAATGCAGCATACCCTTTACTTTGGGATTCCCTCTAAACATCGTGGTGCGTAAAGGATCTACCAGAGTTCTCCTACGCACTCCATCAGACCTCCCAGGATTTAGCCCCCCAATATGCCATTTAATATGCCATGATTTTGTCCCTCAATATACCATTCTTTAGCCATTTAATGTGCCAGGATATTGCCCCCCAATATGTCATTTAATATGCCATGATTTTGCCCCCCCCAATATGCCATTTAATATGCCATGATTTTGCCCCCCCAATATGCCATTTAATATGCCATGATCTTGCCCACCAATATGCCATTTAATATGCCATGATTTTGCCCTCAATATGCCATGATTTTGCCCCTCAATATACCATGATTTTGCCCCTCAATATGCCATTTAATATGCCATGATTTTGCCACTCAATATGCCAGGGTTTTGCCCCTCAGTATGCCATTTAATATGCCAGGATTTTGCCTCTCAATATGCCAGGATTTTGCCCCTCAATATGCCATTTAATATGCCATGATTTTGCCCCCCAATATGCCATTTAATATGCCAGGATTTTGCCCCTCAATATGCCATGTGTTTCCCTTACATACATACAGCGGCGAAACAAAGTGCCAACTCCCCGGGGGGGGGGGGGCTACTCTCCGAGGGGGGAGGAGTTCCAATGAACTACGACATGTCACAGCCCCGAGGATCTTAATTTGTTCCTAGCGTATTTATCGGATCACTCTTACTATCCACACTCTCTATTCCTCTCTATCCACCCTCCCCAGATTCGTTCATATTTCCTCATTAAATCATTTGCCTGGTAGAAGCCCTTCTCCATATAACACTGTACTTGCATTTGAGAGGCCACCTGGTTCCACACAATCTCATCTTCTTTCTTCCAGTTTCTGGCAATCAAAATCTTCATTGCCAGAAGAAGTTGGACTGTGATGGCCCTTTGATACCATTGCAAAGAATCAATCTGTAGGTGTAAAATCGCACGAAGAATTTAAGCGGGGACCAACTTTTTACATAATTCTGAGATGACCAAGAAGATTTTCTCCCAGATAGAAGTAATCTTTTTACAGGACCACCAGATATGTTCATACGATCCAGGGCCCTCCCCACATCTCCAACATATGTTCGGAACGTTCATGTCTATTTTATGCAGCTTTTGTGGAACCAGGTACCGCCTATTTAAAATTTTATAAGTTAACTCCTGAAAGTTTAGACTGTGCGTAATGGTCTGTGTCTGCGCCCAGTTATGGTTCCATTCACACTCCTCTATTATAATGTTAAGTTCTTTTTCCCAACTTACTATAGCCGGGGGGCTTTTTTGGGGGGATATAAGGTCATATATATCTTTCGGTCTGCCTATAACTCCTTTTTTTTTACCGTTATCTAATAGTTGTTCAATTCGAACTTTTGCTCCTGTCCTCATTTAGGCTAGACAAATGCTTTGCCAGGTAGTTACCTACTCTATAGATCCAAAATCTATCTCCCCAATTCAGTTGTAGTTCTTCTGTCATGGCTGAGATAGACTTCAATTTACCGTCCCTTAGCATAACATTAATTCGTGTTTTAGCTTTGTCTCCCCATGCGCCAAGTCTCAAGTCTCTAATATTTTTTTCTAGGACGTATAGAGGAGCGAATGAATTACCCTATCTTTCAATCCAGTCTTCCTCTTAAAAACTAGCCACTCCCGAATTATACTTTTCAATACACTAGATGGAGTTTTTTCCAAAAGCTTATGTACTTCCCCTTCCTTTATCCAAAGGATAAACTTCAGACTTCTCAGGTCCACCATTTGATTCTCTAGTCTATACCAATCCAAGTTTTTTGAATCGTTAATTTGTATTTGATGAGCATGTGTCAATTGACCAGCATGCAAGTAACGCTCCAAGTTCGGGAGGCCCAACCCTCCCTCCTTCCTGCATTTATGAAGAATAAGTCTAGAAATACGTGGTTTTTTATCTTGCCAGATGTATCTCATAAACATCTCCTGCAGGTCTCTTATCAAATTTTTTCCTGGCTGAATTGGTATCATCCTGAATAGATAAAGTACCTTAGGGAGAAAATATGATTTTATGATGTTGATTCTGCCCAGCCAGGAGATATATTAAGTTTTTACATTCTGCCAATTTCTGGTTTATCCGGGCTATTACTGGGTTGTAATTCAATTGTATAATCGTATCTGTTGTTGGGGGGATATTGACTCCTAGATATGTAATACTTTCCTGAGCCCAACGAAAGGGGAACTCTTGTTTCAGGTGTTCCATTTGGGAGCTGTCTAACCCGCATCCCATTGCTATCGACTTATCTATATTTAATTTATATTTGCTCAACTTAGAATACGTCTGGATCTCTTCCAAAATAGCTTTTAGTGAAGAATCTGGGTCTGTCATTATTATTAATATATCATCCGCATACATTGCAAGTTTAATTTGGGCTTCCCCTACCGGGATTCCCACAATGTCCGCCCTCTGTCTTATACTAATAGCCAGGAATTCAGAACATAAAGAATTGGGGCCAATGGACAACCCTGACGTGTACCATTGTTGATGCTAAATTCTTCAGAGCAGAACCCCTGCCCGGCTATCCTTGCCGTGGGGTTGGTATATAAGGCCATGATCGAGCCAACCAACCCCTCCCCGAAGCCAAATCTTTTCAGAGATTCCTCGAGGAAGAGCCAGTCGACCCTGTCGAAGGCCTTTTCTGCGTCTAAAGAGAGAATCACTGCTGGGATTTCCCGATATTTGACAAAATCTAACAAATCTATAATTTTCCGCGTGTTTAAGTTAGATTGTCGCCCCCTAATGAAACCTATTTGATCCTCATGGATTAAATCCGGGATAATATCTTTCAGTCGCTCAGAAATAACTGCTGAATATATCTTTGTGTTCGTATTTATTAGCGATATAGGCCTATTGTTGTTCGTTTTGGTAGCATCTTTCCCTGATTTTGGTATTGGTTTAATCAGTGCCTTCAACATTTCTGACGGAAATCTCCCTCTCTCTCTGATAATATTAAATGTCTTTGTCAATTGAGGAATCAGTTGAGGGCTCAATTTCTTATAGAAAATGTTAGAGAACCCGTCTGGGCCAGGTGCTTTGTTTATTTTAAGTTCCCTAATAATTTTTTCCACCTCTACCTCTGTGAATTCTAATTCTAGCCGTTCTCTCTTTTCTACCGAGATCCCTGCGCACTCTAATCTAACTAGATATTTTTGAATGTTTCCTCTATTTTGCTGAGGTGAATCTATGTTGTATAAATCCTTATAGTATTTCCTAAATTCTGCCGCTATTTTATCTGGAGAAACAGCTATCTAGTTATCAGAGACTATTTTGTATATTCTGCCTTGCATTTTTTGTTTCTTAATCTGATACGACATGAGCTTGTCCGCTCTGTTGCCCTGAAGGTACCATTTTTGTCTCATCTTCTGCATTGGGTAATTTATGCCTTCTAAAGTTTTCTGTTTTATTGAGTCTCTAGTTCTGTCTATCTCTTCTCTGATACTCAACTGGGGGCCGCTCTTATTTCTCCTAACTAATTCATCTAATTTAAGATACATTTGCGCCAAATTTCCTCCTCTATCCTTAAGTCTCTGGCTTTCTTCCTTGATAAGTAGTCCTCGAATATAGCTTTTGTAGGGACGCCAAACTATGGGAGTAACAACTTCCCCTGTATCATTCTTTTCAAAGAAAAAAAATGACTCAGCCCTAATCTTTTCGATTATTTCAGTATTCCGGAAAGTTGCGTCATTTAGTCTCCAGTTTTTGATAGCTTGTTTATAGCCCCTACCTATTTCCAGTACTACTGAATCATGGTCGGACCATACCACTGTCCCTATACTGATTGTTTTACAATTTTTTATTATAACTGCTGTAGTTAGAATCATGTCAATTCTGGCATAGGAATTATTCCTTTTTGAAAAATGCGTATAGTCTCTGTCAAAAGGTCTTATTGTTCTCCAGATATTGTATAAACCAAATTTCCCTAGGGTCTCGGTGAAAGCTCTGGCCAGTCCACGTGCTCCTGGATTGATCCTTTTGTTCTCGTCCCCCAATTTTTTATCAAGCTCAAAGTCCGCAATGCAATTATAGTCGCCCAAACAAAGGAAAGTCCCTTGGATTCTTACCATAATTCTATCTAGAATACCATTCAAGAAGTGGACCTGTCTCTTATTTGGGCTATGTATGTTCAGCAGTGAAAATATTTTATCATTAATTTTACAGATTAGAAACAAAAATTGCCCCTTTTTGTCAGACTGTTTGTACAGCTTTTCATACTTTACGTTTTTTGAAAAGAGTAACGCAACCCCTCTCTTTTTTTTTGTTAAACATGATGAGTATTCTATGTTTGGGTAGTTCTTGCTTTTAAGTCTCTCTGCCTCCTTCCCCCTCAGATGTGTCTCTTGGATACCCCCGACATCTATTTTCTCCTTTGTCATCATTTTATCAAAAAGTATCCTTTTTGGGGGGGAATTCAGACCCTGAACATTCAGGGTTAGCAGTCGAATTGGGATCACCATACGTCCCATTTCCTCCTCCTTCTTCGATCCCACTCCCCCCCCCCTCCACCACCAAATCCCGCCGCTGACAACTACAAACATTTAACACATACCCCATAGTGATTGCCACTCTACCCCCCTATTGCTGCCCTCGCCAATTGGAGAAAGGACCCTGTCCTCCCCTGTGGCCCTAATCTTCATAGTTATGAGGACTTCTCAAGAGACCCTCTCGGAGGCCTGCGGGCCTTAATCTTCAACCTCTATACCCTACCTCTCTCCCCACCTCGTGGGAGCCCCCACAAAAAAAAAAAAAAAAGAAAGAAAAAAAGAAATAAACCACATTGGTTTGTGCGAATTCCTACTTATGCTTCTTTGCCGTGTAAATCTGTTATTACTAAATTTTTATTCCTCTCCCTTAGCTTGATCAACTGAGACTTTGTGGGTACTCTTTGATCCCCTTCCGCAAAGCAAGGAGGAGAGAAAAGGAGAAAAAAAAAAAAAAAACACATACTAGTTTGTGCCTAAAAGTGTCCTGTGTCTTTCACTCCATTTTCCTACATATCCTTTCCTTGTGTAAATCTATTGCTACTACATTTTCCTTTCCCTTTCCCTTCCCCTCCCCCCCCTCCCCTCCTTTTTTCCTACCTAACTTGTTCAGCTGAGACTTTATAGTCTATATGTGCCCGTTGATCTCCTTTCGCAAAGCAAGAAGGAGAGAAAAAATAAAAATGTGATTTGTTCCTACCGTGTCCTGTGTCTTTCACTCTGTAATCATACTTAGCCTTTTCTTGAGCGAATCTATTACTACTAAATTTTTATTTTCTCCCCAAACTTGGTCTACTACGGCTTTATAATCATTATTAACCGCTATTCCGGTTTAGAATTAATCCTATTATCTAAATCATTACTATGGTATGTAAATAGTTTAAGTGCTTACATCCTGCATATTGAGAGCAAAATACTGGCATATTAAATGGCATATTGGTGGGGCAAAATCCTGGCATATTGAGGGGCAAAATCCTGGCATATTAAATGGCATATTGGCGGGCAAAATCCTTGCATATTAAATGGCATATTGAGGGGCAAAATCCTGGCATATTAAATGGCATATTGAGGGGCAAAATCCTGGCATATTAAATGGTATACCGAGGGGCAAAACCCTGGCATTTTGAGTGGCAAAATCCAGGCATATTAAATGGCATATTGAGGGGCAAAATCATGGTTTATTGAGGGGAAAAATCCTGGTATATTAAATGGCATATTGAGGGACAAATCATGGCATATTAAATGGCATATTGGGGGGCAAGATCATGGCATTTTAAATGGCATTTTGGGGGGCAAAATCATGGCATATTAAATATCATATTGGGGGGCAAAATCCTGGCACATTAAATGGCTAAAGAATGGTATTTTGAGGGACAAAATCATGGCATATTAAATGGCATATTGGGGGGCTAAATCATGGAAAATTAAATGGCATTTTGGGAAGCAAAATCATGGCATATTAAATGGCATATTGGAGGGGCAAAATCCTGACATTTTAAATGGCATATTAAGTGGCAAAATCCTGGCATATTAAATGGCATATTGAGGGGCAAAATAGTGTGTCTCAGGTTGTGTGTATTGGTGTTACTGTGTGTGTAAGTGGTAAGGGTGTGTGTAAGTGTGTCACTGTGTAAGGGTGTGTGTGTGACTGCAAGGGTCTTTGTGTTTAAATGTGTGTTAGGGTGTCAATTTGTCAGGGGCGTCACTAGGGTTGGTGTCACCAAGTGCGAAAACTCATGGTGTCATCCCCCTGGATTTTCTCCAATACCATACCAAACAGATTCCTTAGTAATGCCAGTTAGATGGACTATTAACTATGCCACACTCAGGAGCCCCATAACTATGCCACACACAGGAGCCCCATAAATTATGCCACACCAGAGCCTCATAAATTATGCCACACCAGAGCCTGACTATTTTTTATGCCTCACCTCTGCCCATTTAATTATGCCACACACACAGGTGCCCCATAATTATGCCACATACACACAGGTGCCCCATAATTATGCCACACACACACCAGTGATCCATAATTATGCCACACAAAAGAGTCCCTCAATTATGCCACACATGGGGCCCGATAAATATGCCACACACAAGCGCCCCATAATTATGCACACATGGGACAGCCATTAATTATGCAACACACAGGAGCCCCACGAGGTGTCAATTGTACAATTATAGATACCAGGAATATTGTGCCACTCAGAGCCCAGTAATATTGTGCCAGTCAATTGTGATATTCAGATACCAGAAATATTGTGCCACTCAGAGCCCAGGAATATAGTGCCAGTCATAGCCCAATAATATTGTGCCACTCAGAGCTCAGTAATATTGTGCCAATCAGATACCAGGAATATTGTGCCAGTCAGATATTAGGAATATTGTGCAATTAAAGTGCTCGTTTTTAACCACCCTCCTCTCCCCTTCCCCATCACTTACCGAATGGCTGCTGCTCCATGTCCCCGGACGGACGCCTCCTCCGTGCAGTCTTCCCTCCTGCTGTGATTTTTTTTTTCCGGCGGCTGCATCCAGTGGATGCGGCTGCCAGAAAAAAAAAGTAAAGCAGTGCGGTGCGGGGGGTGACACTGTGGCATGCCAAATCGTGTAGGTGCAATATGAGTGCAAGCCAAATGCTGTGGGTGCAATATAGGTGCATGGCAAGGTATGTGGGTACTGTATGGTGCTGTGTTAAGTCTTTTAGGTTAGGCTCTTTTGTGTGGCACAATTATGGGGAGCTTGTGTGTGGCATAATTAAGGGACGCCTGTGTGTGTGGCATAATTAATTGGGCTCCAAGATGAGGCATAAATAATGTGGCTCTGGTGTGGCATAATTTATGGGGCTTTGGTGTGGCATAATTTATGGGGCTCTTGTGTGGCATAATTTATGGGGCTCTTGTGTGTCATAGTTATGGGGCTCCTGTATGTGGCATAGTTATGGGCTACTGTGTGTGGCATAGTTAAAGTGCTCCTGCGTGTGACATAAATTGTGGGGCTCCTGTATGTGGCATATTTAATGGGCCATCTGACTGGCATTACTAAGGAATCTATTTGGCATGGTATTGATGGAAATCCAGGGGGTGACACCATGAGTTACCGCAGCTCGTGACACCAACCCTAGTGACGCCTCTGGCAAATATGCAACTGGTCCTCATTGTTCTAGAATAGAAAGGTCCTTTAAAAACTAGTGAATAAGCAGACATTTACCTGCATCCCACTATTCAGCACTATATGAATGCTCGAAGGAAAGAGCAACAGTGATCCGTTAAAAATTAATCACACCTCGATGAAATGGGGTCACTGACGGATCAACCTCCTTGCCTTACCAAAGTGCAGTGGGTTGAGAGATAATTTTGATATGATACAAATATGCTTGTGAAATATGGTAACCAAATAACCCCCACACACAAGTATTCTATAAAACTGTAAGATGGACTTTTGTGGTTGACGTATAGAAGCAAGCATGGACCCTTAGGGGCTATTCACTAAATGCTCCCGGCACCATAATCAAATGTATCAGGGACTCGGTTTATACAAACGCTTGGGGAAGGGTGATTTTTGTTGTTCATTATTTATTTATTGTGGGAAGATTTTCAGGCTAAGTCCAACTTGATTGTTGGCCGTAGCCGGAAAAGCAATTATTTTCTCTTCCCGTATTGATATTAATAGAGCGAGTTTAATCTCTCTTCCCTTCAATGCGATGGCTTCACAGCATTTCAGTATTTCTAAAATGGTTACAAACATAATTCCGATCTCAGACGTTAGTGAATAGCCTCCTTAAACTTGACACCGGCTTAGGTCCTCTTTTGTTGATAACCTCTTACTGTATTGTTATCAATACTAAGCATTTGTATGATCAGTGATGTTCTTGTAAACAATTGGTAATTACCCTTTTTGTGTTTTTTTTATTTAATTAGCATTACGTATTTATTTAGTAAATTGATATTTAACTCTGGGTGTGCAGTGTATTGATCACACAGGACGCACTAATACATTAAATGGCAGGACATTTAATTTCTAATGGGTTAATTGGGGGATATTATAACTTTTTACAATGTCTCAGTCCTAGGTTCAAGTTAACACAGTTTTCTCTTAGATCCTGCAGAAGGGATATTCATTTGATTTCTTGATGGACACACTCTCCTGTGGCATTGAAATCTCTTGGGTTGTTTCTGTTTTCGGACCCCATAAGTACTGGCTTTATAGAAAAATTCCATACTGGAAATCAAACTGCTGTTGTACTCATCCTCATACACTGGGGAAAGCATATCCTCCGGGAGAGAATCCATGCTAAATTTAAGCTGTTTTGGCCTCCATGGAACATGTTTGGAGGTCTTCCTTTTTTCACTTAAGGATTCCTTGTTAATGTCTAAAGGAACCTTTGCATTTTGAGCAGTGAAGATTTTGTCATTGTACACCAAACTGTCAGACCTAGCTAGTGGCTTCCAGATCTGTTCTGTGTCATAGCTGGCAGATGGCTGCTGTATTTTAGTACCCCAATTGAAGTATCGTTTTGTATCATCCAGCACTGTTGGCATAGAGTGTATCTGAGACCTTCTCATCCTGTGAAAATGAGATGGAGGATATGCACTGATTTGCTGGGGATGAAAACTACTCCATGAGGGATTTGAATTCACTACCTGCTGGGTGAATCCTGAATGTATGATCTGATGTGGGTTCACTGACACATTGATGTATTGAGGTGTTCTTACAATGCCCAAGTCAGGTACCACATACAGTTGGTCTGTAGAAAGAAATACACAGAGAAAATCTAATTACAGCTCTAACCAGAGATCACTACATAGGTACATTTATGAGTAACAGTCAACACTGAAAAAAGGAGGAATTGAAACACAGGGAGCTATTTACTAAAAGTGACATGCAGGTGAGCTGACTTAACTATGCATTGTGCAGGGACAAACCTGGTGTGTTTCTGTGTGTACTGCATAGTTAAATATTGCAATTTTGATGAAACGTTCATCTCATGTGCCCGTCAGTGCTATAATAGTACCTCCCAGAGGCTGGGAGTGCAACTCAAAATAATTTAGAGTTTCTAATACCCCCATGATAAAAGCTCATATATATATTGGTAACTTGGCAAAGTCATTTGCGCATCCTATAGTATACCTTCTTGAATTTTCTTTTCCTACTTCTATGAATTAAAAATTTTCGTACCAACAACTTCATTAGCATGTTAAAGGCTGCCTTGTTATTATCAAATATGAGCATGTTATTTTGGAAAGCATTAGTAGAAATGCATGTCCATTTCTTTTTTCTTTTTTTCTAATACGTTCCTTTTAGTACATTTTCCCAGGAAGCAAGTTAAAATAATAATCTTTTCGTTCCTCTGGTTCCATGATAATGTCTGCTCTCCTCATTCTTGCAAGGACATGTGTGGAGTATCACTAAAGTCTATACTGTGTTGTAGATGGGGTATAAAGTATATACCATATCGCGTATGAACTGCCAAAATCAGGAATTGGAGAACTCCACGATTAATGACTGATTTTATGTACTTCATTTATCTGTTAACGTTGTTGTGAATAGACCTTTATGTTTTTCCATTGGCTCATGAAAAACAATGTACAAAGATAAGTTTTTAAATTGTAGTTTGTTATTTTTGCTTAATTCGGCTCATTGTTTTGCTTGAGCAAAAATGACAAAGATAAACTTTAAAAGAGAAAGAGATCATATGTTGGTAATACAAAGGTATTTATTATATACCTTTACAATCTTTTCACTAAGCAAGGAACTGACAAGGGAATTGCTATACTCATTTATGAAAAGCAGAATTGGTATGCCTACCGTTTCAACCCACCTTGTCTCTGCATTTATTTAACAATCCCCAAAAATGCAAAAAATTTTTTTTTACATATTTGTAGATTTATATTTATATCTTCTGTACTGGAAATATTTCAAATACTTACATATGAACAGTGTTTTTTTCAAGTTAGAAAACAGTATTGTAACATTGTAGCTTCTGTTTTTTTTTCTCATTTTAAAAAGATGCAGTAACTTTGAGCACTTGTTCATATTTAATTATTTTTATCATGCCAGATTTGCTTGTATTTACCATTCATAAATCATCTGTAAATCACAAAGGCCCTCCCTACCAATTTACAGTGAAGAAAAAAATAACTATGTCTTGTATCCTAAAACTTACGAGGTCTGGCCACCTGTCTCTGTCTCTGAGTTGTGGTTCTTTGAACATACTGTTGAGGCGGCTGTAATGATGCTGGCTGTTCACGCATCTTAAAAACCTGCCTATAATGAATTAGCAAGGCTCTTCAATGGATGGCCAAAGCTAACACTTGTCCAATCACAAGAAGGGCAGAGAGAGGAGACTGCTACTGCTTTACTCCCGGAAGAAGACACTGTGACTGTTTGCTGTTTGTGTTTGAATCTCAGGTCTCTGGGAGCAGCGGGTTCTGTTATGGATGTTGCCATGGGGTTGGGTTCTAAACAGGCTGGATAGGAGAGTTATCTATGGCGCAGCTTGAAACATCTGCACATTTGAGAAATAACCAGTATGCAGAGTGTCTGACACTCTGATCTCTAACATTAATAACTCAGCTTTACGTCCAATACTTTTAGAATCACTATATTATTAAAAAAGGTGACACCTATGAATGCATCAGTTACTGGTTAAACAAAGTAGCAAGTCAGCCTTTGAAAGAGAAGTGCTTTTAAACTTACAGTTATCACTAACTGCAACCAGCTTTCCGCTTGACCCCTATGGCAGTCACCTAATTGAATACACTGGGACTTTCAGAATATTGAACATATATAATGTACATTTAAAGCAGGCAAAACCAGAAGAGTTTATTCAATGCTGTGACCTGAACAACATGAAAACATATATGTAAATGAATTAACTAGGACACACATAGAAATATTTTTATAACTGCATACAATTTGTTTATTTTTTTATTGGAACATTTTACTTTTATTTTATACCAATAAACGAATACTCAATACAGGAATGATGTCCTATATCAAAAATAGCAAACACTAAAAAAACACTAAATTAAGTATCAACTCTTCCTGCATATAACACTTTCATCCCTTATCTACAACCACCTAGATCCACTTATAACTCACTCATAACTACACTCGCGCCCACACACACCTCATTCAGCTCAGGGAGCACAAAATCAGGCCATGCCGCCAGAGGAGTCTCGAGGGGATGCCAATGTTATAAACAGGTCACATATGCGACATATCTGCCCCTCAAAAAAAAAACCCTCTTTTAAACACCTGTTATCCTGCGGTTTTAATACTCAGTTAGATATCCCAGTTACTCCAGAACTCCTGTGTGTGCCCAGGTATCTTCTTTATTACCAGACTGTTGAGAGTTTTTTTTTTAATGTGTGCTTTATGTTTTTATTAAACGTTATAAAAGGTAACCTGAATTGTTATACCTGATGTGAAAATTCATCCACAATACAGCCTGATGTTACCACTGGATTAGTAAGTACCCGATATGTTTGTTTTTGCCTGTTTAGGCATTTTTCCATGTTCTGGGCTTGATGTGACTTGACTTACAAAAACAACCTCTCTTGGGCAAGCCTGTTTTCTTGGTACCATCTGGGGCATAGTTGATGACCATTGAGCAATTACTGGGATCTGGTTGCAATGATGAGGTGCTGCAGGTACAGTGTAAATCTGTGCCTGCATGGTGTGTTGGATCTGCTCACCAACATACCTCATTGAGTTGTGGGTCACCACTCCTCCACTGGGAAATGTTTGGCTCCTTTCATTCCTGGCAGAGTCAACAGGATAAATAGCAGCTTGGTGGACAGGTACATTGCTCCATGTTCCAAGCTAGGACATTTTTTAAGCTGGCCAATATATTTTACACCCTCCCCCAACCATATATTTTTGAAAAGTAGACACCCTAAGGTATTTCAAATGGTGGTATTTTAGCTCTTTCCATAATATTATTCTGCCACCAGCCTTTGTCAAAGTTTTGGGTAGTCATTTTTGTGTTTTTTTTTCACACACATTGTACTTCAGACATGAATTCACAGATACCGTTATGTGTTATTGCCAAACGACACCCCAATGTGTGACATGTAGTCTTCCTGCACCCATGTCTTATTTGGGATATTTTGGAAGCCGGACAGTGTTATTTACCCCACCAAATCATATATTTTTTAAAAGTACACCACCCAGGGAATTTCAAATTTGTGAAATTCCAGTATAGGATTAACTGCACTGACTTGTAAGGCCGACTACTCCTTTGGGGCAATTTTGTGGTTGGCCACTTGAATTTAATACCAATAAAAGTATATATTTTTGAAAAGTAGATACTAAACTAAACTAAAATAAAAGTTTCAGAAAACATGTATCTGAAAGAAATTGCCATTTCAGGTTTCCTTCATAACACTGTTACCAAATCTTAGAATATTTATAAGCTGTATTGTATTGCTTGAAGAATTCTCTGATACAGAGGCCTGGCTGAGATGGGCAGTCAGGACAGTAGTAAGATGAGTCACTTCTTTTCCCACTTTTGAAGCACACTGCACCACTTCTGTTGCTTCTGTTGTTGTGGTGTAGGAGGGACCAGCAATGGGAAGAATTTTGCTGCAAGTTTACTATTTGGTGCACCACTCTGTTCACCACTTAATAGTATGGCATCAATGATTTCCAACTGTAAACAAGTTGCATTTCTGTGCAGGGTTAGACAGCTTATATAAAATAAATGCGTTATGAGTTGCTGTTTACATCATAAAAAATGTGACTTTTTTTTAGGGCTGGAGTAGCTGGTCTGAAATGTCTATGTCCCCCCATGTATTTGTGTGTATTATGTCAAGCAGAGTGTTTTTCTAATTATTTCATATTTTCCACGACAAACACTGATACAGTTGTATCCTTATGTATACTTTTTAAATGGTATTCAACTTTTTTGTCTGTAAATTTTACTGCAGGTGCAGATGTCCTGCACTTGATGTAGATGGTCGCATCTGAGTTGAGCTGCTGTCTTCCCAGGCCAGTTTATAGCATGCACCTTTCTGAACTCCTCCGGAGATATGGGGTAACCTAATAAAAAGGTACTCACCTACCAAAGAACATGGGAAAGGGGGCAAAAAGACCCCTCTTCCGAATCTCTGGACATTTTTAGTCCTGCCATCTACCCCTAACACACCCAAGATGTTAGGATCCCATATTGGGGGGCTAAATCATGGAAAATTAAATGGCATATTGGGAGGCAAAATCATGGCATATTAAATGGCATATTGGAGGGGCAAAATCCTGACATTTTAAATGCCATATTGAGTGGCAAAATACTGGCATATTAAATAGCATTTTGGGGGAGAAAATCCTGGCATATTAAGTGGCAAAATCCTGGCATATTAAATGGCATATTGAGGGGCAAAATAGTGTGTCTCAATTTATGTGTGTATTGGTGTTACTGTGTGTGTAAGTGGTAAGGGTGTGTGTAAGTGTGTCACTGTGTAAGGATGTGTGTGTGACTGCAAGGGTCTTTGTGTTTAAATGTGTGTTAGGGTGTCAATTTGTCAGGGGCGTCACTAGGGTTGGTGTCACCTGGTGCGGAAACTCATGGTGTCACCCCCCTGGATTTTCTCCAATACAATACCAGATTCCTTAGTAATGCCAGTTAGATGGCCTATTAACTATGCCACACCCAGGAGCCCCATAACTATGCCACACACAGGAGCCCCATAAATTATGCCACACCAGAGCCTCATAAATTATGCCACACCAGAGCCTGACTATTTTTTATGCCTCACCTCTGCCCATTTAATTATGCCACACACACACAGGTGCCCCATAATTATGCCACATACACACAGGTGCCCCATAATTATGCCACACACACCAGTGCCCCATAATTATGCCACACAAAAGAGTCCCTTAATTATGCCACACATGGGGCCCGATAAATATGCCACACACAAGAGCCCCATAATTATGAACACATGGGACAGCCATTAATTATGCAACACACAGGAGCCCCACGAGGTGACAATTGTACAATTATAGATACCAGGAATATTGTGCCACTCAGAGCCCAGTAATATTGTGCCAGTCAATAGTGCCATTCAGATACCAGAAATATTGTGCCACTCAGAGCCCAGGAATATAGTGCCAGTCAGATACCAGGAATATTGTGCCATTCAGAGCCCAGTAATATTGTGCCAGTCAGAGCCCAGTAATATTGTGCCAGTCAGAGCCCAGTAATATTGTGTCAGTCAGATACAGTAATATTGTGCCAGTCAGAGCCCAGTAATATTGTGCCAGTCAGAGCCCAGTAATATTGTGCCAGTCAGATACCAGGAATATTTTGCCAGTCAGAGCCCAGTAATATTGTGCCACTCAGAGCCCAGTAATATTGTGCCACTCAGAGCCCAGTAATATTGTGCCAGTTAGAGCCCAGTAATATTGTGCCAGTCGATTGTGCCATTCAGATACCAGAAATATTGTGCCATTCAGAGCCCAGTAATATTGTGCCAGTCCGAGCCCAGTAATATTGTGCCAGTCAGAGCACAGTAATATTGTGCCAGTCAAAGCTCAGTAATATTGTGCCAGTCAGATACCAGGAATATTGTACCAGTCAGAGCCCAGTAATATTGTGCCACTCAGAGACCAGTAATATTGTGCCAGTCATAGCCCAATAATATTGTGCCAGTCAGAGCTCAGTAATATTGTGCCAATCAGATACCAGGAATATTGTGCCAGTCAGATATTAGGAATATTGTGCAATTAAAGTGCTCGTTTTTAACCACCCTCCTCTCCCCTTCCCCATCACTTACCGAATGGCTGCTGCTCCATGTCCCCGGATGGATGCCTCCTCCGTGCAGTCTTCCCTCCTGCTGTGATTTTTTTTTTCCGGCGGCTGCATCCAGTGGATGCGGCTGCCAGACAAAAAAAAGTTAAGCAGCGCGGTGCGGGGGGTGACACTGTGGCATGCCAAATCGTGTAGGTGCAATATGAGTGCAAGCCAAATGCTGTGGGTGCAATATAGGTGCATGGCAAGGTATGTGGGTACTGTATGGTGCTGTGTTAAGTCCTTTAGGTTAGGCTCTTTTGTGTGGCGCTTGTGTGTGGCATAATTAAGGGATGCCTGTGTGTGTGGCATAATTAATTGGGCTCCAAGATGAGGCATAAATAATGTGGCTCTGGTGTGGCATAATTTATGGGGCTTTGGTGTGGCATAATTTATGGGGCTCTTGTGTGGCATAATTTATGGGGCTCTTGTGTGTCATAGTTATGGGGCTCCTGTATGTGGCATAGTTATGGGCTACTGTGTGTGGCATAGTTAAAGTGCTCCTGCGTGTGACATAATTTGTGGGGCTCCTGTATGTGGCATATTTAATGGGCCATCTGACTGGCATTACTAAGGAATCTATTTGGCATGGTATTGATGGAAATCCAGGGGGTGACACCATGAGTTACCGCAGCTCGTGACACCAACCCTAGTGACGCCTCTGGCAAATATGCAACTGGTCCTCATTGTTCTAGAATAGAAAGGTCCTTTAAAAACTAGTGAATAAGCAGACATTTACCTGCATCCCACTATTCAGCACTATATGAATGCTCGAACGAAAGAGCAACAGTGATCCGTTAAAAATTAATCACACCTCGATGAAATGGGGTCACTGACGGATCAACCTCCTTGCCTTACCAAAGTGCAGTGGGTTGAGAGATAATTTTGATATGATACAAATATGCTTGTGAAATATGGTCACCAAATAACCCCCACACACAAATGTTCTATAAAACTGTAAGATGGACTTTTGTGGTTGACATAAAGAAGCAAGCATGGACCCTTAGGGGCTATTCACTAAATGCTCCCGGCACCATAATCAAATGTATCAGGGACTCGGTTTATACAAACGCTTGGGGAAGGGTGATTTTTTTTTGTTCATTATTTATTTATTGTGGGAAGATTTTCAGGCTAAGTCCAACTTGATTGTTGGCCGTAGCCTGAAAAGCAATTACTTTCTCTTCCCGTATTGATATTAATGGAGCGAGTTTAATCTCTCTTCCCTTCAATGCGATGGCTTCACAGCATTTCAGTATTTCTAAAATGGTTACAAAGATAATTCCGATCTCAGACGTTAGTGAATAGCCTCCTTAAACTTGACACCGGCTTAGGTCCTCTTTTGTTGATAACCTCTTACTGTATTGTTATCAATACTAAGCATTTGTATGATCAGTGATGTTCTTGTAAACAATTGGTAATTACCCTTTTTGTGTTTTTTTTATTTAATTAGCATTACGTATTTATTTAGTAAATTGATATTTAACTCTGGGTGTGCAGTGTATTGATCACACAGGACGCACTAATACATTAAATGGCAGGACATTTAATTTCTAATGGGTTAATTGGGGGATATTATAACTTTTTACAATGTCTCAGTCCTAGGTTCAAGTTAACACAGTTTTCTCTTAGATCCTGCAGAAGGGATATTCATTTGATTTCTTGATGGACACACTCTCCTGTGGCATTGAAATCTCTTGGGTTGTTTCTGTTTTCGGACCCCATAAGTACTGGCTTTATAGAAAAATTCCATACTGGAAATCAAACTGCTGTTGTACTCATCCTCATACACTGGGGAAAGCATATCCTCCGGGAGAGAATCCATGCTAAATTTAAGCTGTTTTGGCCTCCATGGAACATGTTTGGAGGTCTTCCTTTTTTCACTTAAGGATTCCTTGTTAATGTCTAAAGGAACCTTTGCATTTTGAGCAGTGAAGATTTTGTCATTGTACACCAAACTGTCAGACCTAGCTAGTGGCTTCCAGATCTGTTCTGTGTCATAGCTGGCAGATGGCTGCTGTATTTTAGTACCCCAATTGAAGTAGCGTTTTGTATCATCCAGCACTGTTGGCAGAGAGTGTATCTGAGACCTTCTCATCCTGTAAAAATGAGATGGAGGATATGCACTGATTTGCTGGGGATGAAAACTACTCCATGAGGGATTTGAATTCTCTACCTGCTGGGTGAATCCTGAATGTATGATCTGATGTGGGTTCACTGACACATTGATGTATTGAGGTGTTCTTACAATGCCCAAGTCAGGTACCACATACAGTTGGTCTGTAGAAAGAAATACACAGAGAAAATCTAATTACAGCTCTAACCAGAGATCACTACATAGGTACATTGATGAGTAACAGTCAACACTGAAAAAAGGAGGAATTGAAACACAGGGAGCTATTTACTAAAAGTGACATGCAGGTGAGCTGACTTAACTATGCATTGTGCAGGGACAAACCTGGTGTGTTTCTGTGTGTACTGCATAGTTAAATATTGCAATTTTGATGAAACGTTCATCTCATGTGCCCGTCAGTGCTATAATAGTACCTCCCAGAGGCTGGGAGTGCAACTCAAAATAATTTAGAGTTTCTAATAGCCCCATGATAAAAGCTCATATATATATTGGTAACTTGGCAAAGTCATTTGCGCATCCTATAGTATACCTTCTTGAATTTTCTTTTCCTACTTCTATGAATAAAATTTTTTCCTACCAACAACTTCATTAGCATGTTAAAGGCTGCCTTGTTAATATCAAATATGAGCATGTTATTTTGGAAAGCATAAGTAGAAATGCATGTCCATTTATTTTTTCTTTTTTTCTAATACGTTCCTTTTAGTACATTTTCACAGGAAGCAAGTTAAAATAATAATCTTTTCATTCCTCTGGTTCCATGATAATGTCTTCTCTCCTCATTCTTGCAAGGACATGTGTGGAGTATCACTAAAGTACATACTTTGTTGTAGATGGGGTATAAAGTATATACCATATCGCGTATGAACTGCCAAAATCAGGAATTGGAGAACTCTACGATTAATGACTGATTTTATGTACTTCATTTGTCTGTTAACGTTGTACTGAATAGCCCTTTATGTTTTCCTTTGGCTCATGAAAAACAATGTACAAAGATACGTTTTTAAATTGAATTTTGTTATTTTTGCTTAATTCGGCTCATTGTTTTGCTTGAGCAAAAATGACAAAGATAAACTTTAAAAGAGAAAGAGATCATATGTTTGTAATACAAAGGTATTTATTATATACCTTTAGAATCTTTTCACTAAGCAAGGAAATGACAAGGGAATTGTTATACTCATTTATGAAAAGCTGAATTGGTATGCCTACCGTTTCAACCCACCTTGTCTCTGCATTTATTTAACAATCCCCAAAAATGCTAAAAAAATGTTTTTACATATTTGTAGATTTATATTTATATCTTCTGTACTCTGGAAATATTTCAAATACTTACGTATGAACAGTGTTTTTTTTCAAGTTAGAAAACAGTATTGTAACATTGTAGCTTCTGTTTTTTTTCTCAATTTAAAAAGATGCAGTAACTTTGAGCACTTGTACGTATTTAATTATTTTTATCATGCCAGATTTGCTTGTATTACCATTCATAAATCATCTGTAAATCACAAAGGCCCTCCCTACCTATTTACAGTAAAGAAAAAAATAACTATGTCTTGTATCCTAAAACTTACGAGGTCTGGCCACCTGTCTCTGTCTCTGAGTTGTGGTTCTTTGAACATACTGTTGAGGCGGCTGTAATGATGCTGGCTGTTCACGCATCTTAAAAACCTGCCATAGTGAATTAGCAATGCTCTTCAATGGATGGCCAAAGCTAACACTTGTCCAATCACAAGAAGGGCAGATAGAGGAGACTGCTACTGCTTTACTCCCAGAAGAAGACACTGTGACTGTTTGCTGTTTGTGTTTGAATCTCAGGTCTCTGGGAGCAGCGGGTTCTGTTATGGATGTTGCCATGGGGTTGGGTTCTAAACAGGCTGGATAGGAGAGTTATCTATGGCGCAGCTTGAAACATCTGCACATTTGAGAAATAACCAGTATGCAAAATGTCTGACACTCTGATCTCTAACATTAATAACTCAGCTTTACGTCCAATACTTTTAGAATCACTATATTATTAAAAAAGGTGACACCTATGAATGCATCAGTTACTGGTTAAACAAAGTAGCAAGTCAGCCTTTGAAAGAGAAGTGCTTTTAAACTTACAGTTATCACTAACTGCAACCAGCTTTCCGCTTGACCCCTATGGCAGTCACCTAATTGAATACACTGGGACTTTCAGAATATTGAACATATATAATGTACATTTAAAGCAGGCAAAACCAGAAGAGTTTATTCAATGCTGTGACCTGAACAACATGAAAACATATATGTAAATGAATTAACTAGGACACACATAGAAATATTTTTATAACTGCATACAATTTGTTTATTTTTTTTATTGGAACATTTTACTTTTATTTTATACCAATAAACGAATACTCAATACAGGAATGATCTCCTATATCAAAAATAGCAAACACTAAAAAAACACTCAATTAAGTATCAACTCTTCCTGCATATAACACTTTCATCCCTTATCTACAACCACCTAGATCCACTTATAACTCACTCATAACTACACTCGCGCCCACACACACCTCATTCAGCTCAGGGAGCACAAAATCAGGCCATGCCGCCAGAGGAGTCTCGAGGGGATGCCAATGTTATAAACAGGTCACATATGCGACATATCTGCCCCTCAGAAAAAAAAACCTCTTTTAAACACCTGTTATCCTACAGTTTTAATAATAAGTTAGATATCCCAGTTACTCCAGAACCCCTGTGTGTGCCCAGGTATCTTCTTTATTACCAGACTGTTGAGAGGTTTTTTTTTAATGTGTGCTTTATGTTTTTATTAAACGTTATAAAAGGTAACCTGAATTGTTATACCTGATGTGAAAATTCATCCACAATACAGCCTGATGTTACCACTGGAGTAGTAAGTACCCGATATGTTTATTTTTGCCTGTTGAGGCATTTTTCCATGTTCTGGGGTTGATGTGACTTGACTTACAAAAACAACCTCTCTTGGGCAAGCCTGTTTTCTTGGTACCATCTGGGGCATAGTTGATGACCATTGAGCAATTACTGGGATCTGGTTGCAATGTTGTGGTGCTGCAGGTACAGTGTAAATCTGTGCCTGCATGGTGTGTTGGATCTGCTCACCAACATACCTCATTGAGTTGTGGGTCACCACTCCTCCACTGGGAAATGTTTGGCTCCTTTCATTCCTGGCATAGTCAACAGGATAAATAGCAGCTTGGTGGACAGGTACATTGCTCCATGTTCCAAGCTGGGACATTTTTTAAGCTGGCCAATATATTTTACACCCTCCCCCAACCATATATTTTTAACTAAACTAAACTAAAATAAAAGTTTCAGAAAACATTTATCTGAAAGAAATTGCCACTTCAGGTTTCCTTCATAACACTGTTACCAAATCTTAGAATATTTATAAGCTGTATTGTATTGCTTGAATAATTCTCTGATACAGAGGCCTGGCTGAGATGGGCAGTCAGGACAGTAGTAAGATGAGTCACTTCTTTTCCCTCTTTTGAATAACACTGCACCACTTCTGTGGCTTCTGTTGTTGTGGTGTAGGAGGGACCAGCAATGGGAAGTATTTTGCTGCAAGTTTACTATTTGGTGCACCACTCTGTTCACCACTTAATAGTATGGCATCAATGATTTCCAACTGTAAACAAGTTGCATTTCTGTGCAGGGTTAGACAGCTTATATGAAATAAATGCGTTATGAGTTGCTGTTTACATTTTTTAGGGCTGGAGTAGCTGGTCTGAAATGTCTATGTCCCCCCATGTATTTGTGTGTATTATGTCAAGCAGAGTGTTTTTCTAATTATTTCATATTTTCCACAACAAACAATGATACAGTTGTATCCTTATGTATACTATTTAAATGGTATTCAACTTTTTTGTCTGTAAATTTTACTGCAGGTCCAGATGTCCTGCACTTGATGTAGATGGTCTCATCTGAGTAGAGCTGCTGTCTTCCCAGGCCAGTTTATAGCATGCACCTTTCTGAACTTCATCCGGAGATATGGGGTAACCTAATAAAAGGTACTCACCTACCAAAGACCATGAGAAAGGGGGCAAAAAGACCCCTGTTCCGAATCTCTGGACATTTTTAGTCCTGCCATCTACCCCTAACACACCCAAGATGTTAGGATCACGTACCGTGGTTCTGATGTGGAGCCCAGTTGCAGGAGTAAAACTCTTACAATACATTATATACATGGTAGGACCAAATTGGTACAGGTCCTCAGGAATGTAGCATTGGTATGAGTGCCCAGACAAGGTTCGATGTAGTGGTACTGGTACTGATGAGGAGTCCAAATAGAACTGACAGGATGTCTTGGTTGTAGTACTAACTTCCGTCAAAAGGAGGGGTAATAATCTGTTCTAGATGTAATACCGAAAAGTCACCAGTTGAGGCTGTGCAGAGTAGTCTTTGTTGCAATACCAGATCTTTTTTTAATTCTTTTTATTTGAGGATTGCAAGAATGACAAGTATCACATAGTACAGACATAAGATACATAAGCAAAAGATCAATATCCTAGAGAAGTACCCGTGATGGAGTATATCACCTTTTCGTATTTTCAACGAACAGACATAGAATATTGACGTCCTGGGTCAATCCTGCATCCAAACCTTAGCAGTCAATATATGAAAACATTGAAAACCATAGGCCTTGATGAATACTTAAAGACCTATCTCAAGGAACCTTTACAACAACAAATGAAAAAGATTGGTCATCGGTCAAGTCTCTCGACAGAGTAACACATTTGTACCGAAACGGCAGGAGGTAAATATGAATCAGCTCCAAACATACATCAAAAAGTCTTGACCGAGGACCTTGAGATTATTTCATGTTAAATGGAATTAAATTCAAGTAGCTAGTATCTGTAAGAATAATTGGTCAATTGGGATGCAAGGAAATTACCAAAACATTAGTAACTTTAGAAATCCATTCTATTTAAGGATATCAGTATGACGAGTCAACAACCACTAAATTCTATGACTTGGTAATTTTGCAACTTGGTAAAAACATAACCAAAACCAAAAAGGAATTACCCACCCCAACCTGTCCGTCCTACCCTCCCCCCCAGATCTCTATTGCTGTGGTGTTCCGATCACAGACGGCAGATAATCATGGTCTTCTTATGAGGCAGAGAGTTTAATTGGGGCATTATGCTTAAGAAGTTCGTTAGTGTGACAGAACGTGTTATAGATTTTGGTTCTGATGCCCATATCTAATGGATTGATGTACAATTTGCTGTCCAATGTTTAAAAAAGGATTTTGTTTTGTTATCTTTATGTAGACTAGACTCCAACCAGTCCATTCTCATTATGTAATAAAGTTTTTAAAATTGTGATAGTTGGGGGGGAGGCCTGAATCCATTGGTGACGAATCGTTTTTCTAGCCGCCTCTAAAACAATATGGAGAACAGTTTTATTACCACGAAATCTATTACTCCTAAGATTGCTAGATCTGGTGTGAGGGCGGATATGGAGATGTCTAGATCTTTGCAATATGTATGCACCCGAGTCCAGAAGGAGGAAATAACTGGGCAAGCCCAGAAACAATAATACAAAGTGGCGTCTGAACAGTCACATTTCAGACAGTTAGAGGTGTCAGAAATCCCCATTTTGTACAGTCTGGAAGGAGAGTAATAAGCATAATGGGCAATTTTTAAAGCCATGTCTTTATATAAAGAGGACGGTATGACTCTTATCAGGGCCAAAGTCGCTGTATGAACGTCCTTTATGTCCAAATCTTGGAAATGGGTCAACCAGGTCTCTATTCCTCTCGTCATGTTTTGTTCCCGGTCAATAGAATGTAGTATGCGGTATAAGATTTTTGTCGACGGAAGGGAAGTAACCTCTGGAGCTAACAAGTCGTTGAAGGGATTGCTCCAATCTTTCTCAGAGAAAAATTGGATTTGGGAAGAAATTAAACTTTTGGATTGTTAATATGTAAAAATCGAGATCTTAATCTGTGGGAAACGCTTCCCGAGCTCCTAGTACTTTAAGATCCTTTTCTGAACCGGGTCAGTAAACGATGCTAAAGTGGTAATGCCCTGTTGGGCCCATGACGTTTAGGGACTGCCTGCTTCACCCCGCTAAAAAAGAGTGTTTCGCAGCCAAGGCTAAAAAATTGAGTATTGCCACTGAGCTTTCAATCTCAGTCTGGGCAATTTCCAGGCCTTTATCGAGGTGGCAAGTAATGGGTTGGCTACAACCTCGTCCGGTAAGGAACCATGCGGAGGATGGAGAAGAGATGATATAATGACTGGGTGGGGTAAAGGCCACTGTCAAGCCAAGTGGAGGTGTAGGTGCTAGTGTCCTTCACCCAGTCCGCAACATATCTGAGTAAGGCTGCCAGGTTATAGTCAAGGGGGACTGGAATATTTAAGCCTAATTCAGAAGCTGGTCTGTTTAGTTTAGAGAGACCAATCCTTGCCCTTCTGTCCAGCCAAAGGAATTTAGAGAAACTTTTTTGTAAGCTTTTGGCGTCTGTAGTAGTTAAAAGCACTGGAAGTGACTGAAATATGAATAGCAGTATACTATACAGGGAAACTAATCATTTTAATTAAAGCAGCTCTACCGGTGAATGTGAGATGAAGTGATTTCCAACCAGATAGTTCAGCTTCAATCTTTCTAATGACTGGAGGAATATTGCTTGTTTACAGGTCGCTCAGTTTCTTGGGGACTTTTACCCCTAAGTATTCTATCTCCTTTGCTTCCCAATGGATGCCCAGATTTTCTAACCTCTGTTGTTTGTATGTACTTTAACTTGCAAATCTTCCTCCCCTATCCCCTTAAACACAGTTGTTGAGGAGAGGATACGACGTATTGGGTCAAGGGCGATATTAAATAAAAGAGGGGATAATGCACAGCCTTGACGGACACCTCGTTCCATGTTTAGCTTCTCAGAATCTAGACCGTTGACCGTAAATTGTGTAGTTGGATCACAGTACAATTTCCGGAAAAAGCCCAGAAATGGGGCTCCAAAATATTAATATTTAAATAATCTCACTAGGTGTGGGCACGCCACCCGGTCGAAAGCCTTCTCCACGTCCAAGCTTATTAAAGCTGCTGGAGGAGCTCCCTGGGATTTCGTTGCTCTCCATAGCGCCACCAAGGCGGATCTAATGCCCACGACCGGTTGGTGCCCCTTCACGAAGCCTCTCTGAACTGGAAGAAGAATATGAGGTAATATTCTTTGTAATCTTTCAGCCAGTATCTTAGAATCTTACAATCCTGGTTCATCAAGGTAATGGGTCTATATGAGGACATCTCAGTGGGCTCTTTGTCAGGTTTAAGAAGTAATATGGTTCGAACTTCAGTTAAACTCCTAATTTGTGTGTCTCCAAGATAGATATCATTATAAAGATGCGTAAAATGTCAATAATTTTAGATATGTTCGAACGAGACACTGTAACTCCTGATCAAAGGTTATTTAGGTTAGAATAAAGGTCCGGAGTATTAGAGTGCACCGAATCAGAAGACAAAATATGTACAAGTAGTAATAAAGTTTGCCGTGTAAAGCGCGTAAGACAAATTGTCGATTGCTATGAGGTTCACCCCATTTTTAACGTTTAGGGCCAAATGAGTATTGGATAGATGTATCTCTTAATGTCGTCCCAACAAAAGTTCAGGGAGTAGACCAAGTAACAGGAGGCCCGTAGCAATATAGTCTATAATGCAAATATATTTACAAACATGGTGTCAGATAGTGCCATACTGCACAAAACTCACGTTTCCCTTAGTAAAATCCTGAACGTTGTCTTCAATGTATGACGGGTTTTTTCCTTGGTGACTCGGAGCAGCCTCCGCAGAGTCCCGGGGAGAACCCCTGAAGGAAGACCATGGCCAGCTGGCAGAGATCCCGGGCCAACTTCCAACCTGCCGACAGCGGCCGAGACCATTCACTGGAAAGCCTTAGCTTCAGTAGCTAGGCACACGCTGACTTGGCAACAAAGGTGGCCCTCCAGCCATTCGCCTTCTCATCCAGACTGTAATCCAACCACCAAAAGCAGTCGAGTAGGTGCGTTTTAAACCAATGCGCCTCCGTTTGATGCTCGTGGCAGACGATGACAGGTAACTGGAGGGCTGGCAACAGTCAATGCGTCGTTAGCATTAAATCTTAGATTCCCACCACAAATCCGCGAGAAGAGGCTGAAAATGCTAATTTCCACCGCGAAGCGGGAACCACGGAGCCGACAAGAAGTGGGTCACAGATAAAGGTAGGTAGCCATTACCAGAGCTCGTTAGGATGCGGGCATTCATCCATCAGGGGAGGACTATCTGAAATAGATGTCGACCGACATGTTTGGTTTCAACAGTACAATGTGGCTTGCCAAAGCCGGACTCTGGGACAGAACGCTGGAGAGCTGAATGAGCAGATGGTAGCTCGTTCTTTTCCAGGGTCTTATCCTCCGTGGTAGGACTTTGTGGTTTCGAAATGGTGCCGTTTTTAGGCTTTATGCCTACCGTTTGCAGAGAAGCTCCGTTAAAACGCAGCCATTTGGTTAGGCTCCGCCCCTGGAAGTCGCAATACCAGATCTAGACCAGCAGGTGGCGCACTACTCCATTTTTCAGCAGAAGACAGACACAGCCGGCATAAGCTGAAAGTGACCATCTCAGTGGGAAAAAGCAACAGGATTTTTAAAGGTAAGTTTTGCTGAGACAGGTACCTTTAGAGGGAGAATAGTACAGGAACAAGCCAGGGGTCGTTTGGGTGCCAGATAGTAGAATAGTCAGGGTGCAAGCCAGAAGGTCGAGGGAGCCAGAGATCAGGATAGTCAGGTAGAGAAGCCGTGGGTCAGCAAGCCAGATATAAGGGAGATCAAAACAAGCCAGGTAATTCAGAAGGGATCAGGATACAAACGCTTAGGGTACAAACAGCACAGATAACTGAGCAAGGAGGATTTGGCACAAGGGAAATGTAAAGGGCAGTAAGCCTACCCCCCTATGACACCAGAGAGTGACGTCGCCTCCTCCGTAGCCGTGGCTGTGTAATCATTGGATGGGTGGAAGGGGAAGTGCAGGTTGCATGCTGAAGGCCCTTCTGAGGCATGTGGGCTGGAGAAGAATTTCAACCAGGAATGCCACCACGAACCTGATGCAGGCCTGAGGCAGTTACTGGTGAGGTTTGTGGCCTGGGGGCAGGGGCGTCACTAGGGTTGGTGTCACCTTGTGTGGAAACTCATGGTGTCACCCCCCTGGATTTTCTCCATATAATGCCAAACAGATTCCTTAGTAATGCCAGTTAGATGGCCTATTAACTATGCCACACACAGGAGCCCCATAACTATGCCACATGCAGGAGCCCCATAAATTATGCCACACCAGAGCCCACTATTTATGCCTCACCTCTGCCCAATTAATTATGCCACACACACAGGTGCCCCATAATTATGCCACACAAAAGAGTCCCTTAATTATGCCACACATGGGGCCCAATAAATATGCCACACACAAGTGCCCCATAATTATGCACACATGGGACCGCAATTAATTATATAGTGTGCCAGTCAGAACCCAGTAATATTGTGCCAGTCAGAGCCCAAAAATATTGTGCCACTCAGAGCCCAGTAATTTTGTGCCAGTCAGATACCAGGAATATAGTGCCAGTCAGAGCCCAGTAATAGTGTGCCAGTCAGAACCCAGTAATATTGTGCCAGTCAGAGCCCAGGAATATTGTGCCAGTCAGACACCAGTAATATAGTGCCAGTCAGATACCAGGAATATTGTGCCAGTCAGATACCAGGAATAATGTGCCAGTCAGAGCCCAGTAACGTTGTGCCAGTAAGAGCCCAGGAATATTGTGCCAGTCAGACACCAGTAATATAGTGCCAGTCAGATACCAGGAATATTGTGCCAGTCATATACCAGGAATATTGTGCCAGTCAAAATCCAGGAATATTGTGCAAGTCAGATACCAGGAATATTGTGCCAGTCAGAGCCCAGGAATATTGTGCCAGTCAGATACCAGTAAAATAGTGCAAGTCAGAGCCCAGTAATATTATGCCAGTCAGAGCCCAGTAATATTCTGCCAGTCAGAGCCTAGTAATATTATGCCAGTCAGATACCAGTAATATAGTGCCAATCAGAGCCCAGTAATATTATGCCAGTCAGAGCCCAGTAATAGTGTGCCAGTCAGATACCATTAATATTATGACAGTCAGAACCCAGTAATATTATTCCAGTCAGAGCCCAGTAATAGTGTGCCAGTCAGAGCCCAGGAATATTATGCCAGTCAGAGCCCAAGAATATTATGCCAGTCAGATACCAGGAATATTATGCCAGTCAGAGCCCAGGAATATTATGCCAGTCAGAGCCCAGGAATACTGTGCCAGTCAGATACCAGTAATAGTGTGCCAGTCAGATACCATTAATATTATGACAGTCAGAACACAGGAATATTATGCCAGTCAGATACCAGGAATATTATGCCAAATCAAAGCCAAGGAATATTGTGCCAGTCAGATACCAGGAATAGTGTGCCAGTCAGAGCCCAGGAATATTGTGCCAGTCAGATACCAGTAATAGTGTGCCAGTCAGATACCAGTATTATAGTGCCAGTCAGAGCCCAGGAATATTATGCCAGTCAGAACCCAGGAATAGTGTGCCAGTCAGATCCCAGGAATATTATGCCAGTCAGAGCCCAGGAATATTATGCCAAATCAGAGCCCAGGAATATTATGCCAGTCAGAGCCCAGGAATATTATGCCAGTCAGAGCCCAGGAAAAGTATGCCAGTCAGAGCCAAGGAATAGTGTGCCAGTCAGATACCAGGAATATTATGCCAGTCAGAGCCAAGGAATATTATGCCAGTCAGAGCCCAGGAATATTATGACAGTCAGAAACCATGAATAGTGTGCCACTCAGAGCCCAGGAATATTATGCCAGTCAGAGCCCAGGAATATTATGCCAGTCAGAGCCCAGGAATACTGTGCCAGTCAGATACCAGTAATAGTGTGCCAGTCAGATACCATTAATATTATGACAGTCAGAACCCAGTAATGTTATGCCAGTCAGAGCCCAGTAATAGTGTGCCAGTCAGAGCCCAGTAATAGTGTGCCTGTCAGAGCCCAGGAATATTATGCCAGTCAGAGCCCAAGAATATTATGCCAGTCAGATACCAGTAATAGTGTGCCAGTCAGATACCATTAATATTATGACAGTCAGAACCCAGGAATATTATGCAAGTCAGATACCAGGAATATTATGCCAAATCAGATACCAGGAATAGTGTGCCAGTCAAAGCCCAGGAATAGTATGCCAGTCAGAGCCCAGGAATATTATGCCAAATCAGAGCCCAGGAATATTATGCCAGTCAGAGACCAGGAATATTGTGCCAGTCAGATACCAGTATTATAGTGCCAGTCAGAGCCCAGGAATAGTGTGCCAGTCAGAGACCAGGAATATTATGCCAGTCAGAGACCAGGAATATTATGCCAATCAGAGCCCAGGAATAGTGTGCCAGTCAGAGCCCAGGAAGATTATGCCAGTCAGAGCCCAGGAATATTGTGCCAGTCAGATCCCAGTAATAGTGTGCCAGTCAGATACCAGTATTATAGTGCCAGTCAGAGCCCAGGAATATTATGCCAGTCAGAACCCAGGAATATTATGCCAGTCAGATCCCAGGAATAGTGTGCCAGTTAGAGCCCAGGAATATTATGCCAGTCAGAGACCAGGAATATTATGCCAATCAGAGCCCAGGAATAGTGTGCCAGTCAGAGCCCAGGAAGATTATGCTGGTCAGAGCACAGGAATATTGTGCGAGTCAAATACCAGTAATAGTGTGCCAGTCAGATACCAGTATTATAGTGCCAGTCAGAGCCCAGGAATATTATGCCAGTCTGAACCCAGGAATATTATGCCAGTCAGAGACCAGGAATATTATGCCAGTCAGAGCCCAGTAATATATTGCCAGTCAGAGCCCAGGAATATTATGCTAGTCAGAGCCCAGGAATATTATGCCAGTCAGATACCAGGAATAGTGTGCCAGTCAGAGTACAGGAATATTATGCCAGTCACATACCAGGAATATTATGCCAGTCAGAGCCCAGTAATATAGTGTCAGCCAGAGCCCAGTAATATAGTGACACTCAGAGCCCAGGAATATTATGCCAGTCAGAACCCAGTTATATTATGCCAGTCAGAGACCAGGAATATTATGCCAGTCAGAGCCCAGGAATATTATGCCAGTCAGAGCCCAGGAAAAGTATGCCAGTCAGAGCCCAGGAATAGTGTGCCAGTCAGAGCCCAGGAATATTATGCCAGTCAGAGACCAGGAATATTATGCCAATCAGAGCCCAGGAATAGTGTTCCAGTCAGAGCCCAGGAAGATTATGCTAGTCAGAGCCCAGGAATATTGTGCGAGTCAAATACCAGTAATAATGTGCCAGTCAGATACCAGTATTATAGTGCCAGTCAGAGCCCAGGAATATTATGCCAGTCTGAACCCAGGAATATTATGCAAGTCAGAGACCATGAATATTATGCCAGTCAGAGCCCAGTAATATATTGCCAGTCAGAGCCCAGGAATATTATGCTAGTCAGAGCCCAGGAATATTATGCCAGTCAGATACCAGGAATAGTGTGCCAGTCAGAGACCAGGAATATTATGCCAGTCACATACCAGGAATATTATGCCAGTCAGAGCCCAGTAATATAGTGTCAGACAGAGCCCAGTAATATAGTGACACTCAGAGCCCAGGAATATTATGCCAGTCAGAGCCCAGTTATATTATGCCAGTCAGAGCGCAGTAATATAGTGCCAGCCAGATGCCCAGTAATATAGTGCCAGCCAGAGCCCAGTAATATAGTGCCAGCCAGGGCCTAGTAATATAGTGCCAGTCAGAGCCCAGGAATATTATGCCAAATCAGAGCCTAGGAATATTATGCCAGTCAGAGCCCAGTAATATAGTGCCAGTCAGAGCCCAGTAATATAGTGCCAGCCAGATGCCCAGTAATATAGTGCCAGCCAGAGCCCAGTAATATACTGCCAGTCAGAGCCCAGGAATATTATGCCAAATCAGAGCCCAGGAATATTATGCCAGTCAGAGCCCAGGAAAAGTATGCCAGTCAGACCCAAGGAATAGTGTGCCAGTCAGAGACCAGGAATATTATACCAATCAGAGCCCAGGAATAGTGTGCCAGTCAGAGCCCAGGAAGATTATGCCAGTCAGAGCCCAGGAATATTGTGCAAGTCAAATACCAGTAATAGTGTTCCAGTCATATACCAGGAATATTATGCCAGTCAGAGCCAAGGAATATTATGCCAGTCAGAGCCCAGGAATACTGTGCCAGTCAGATACCAGTAATAGTGTGCCAGTCAGAGACCAGGAATATTATGCCAGTCACATACCAGGAATATTATGCCAGTCAGAGCCCAGTAATATAGTGTCAGCCAGAGCCCAGTAATATAGTGACACTCAGAGCCCAGGAATATTATGACAGTCAGAGCCCAGGAATATTATGCCAGTCAGATACCAGGAATATTATGCCAAATCAAAGCCCAGGAATATTGTGCCAGTCAGACACCAGGAATAGTGTGCCAGTCAAAGCCCAGGAATAGTATGCCAGTCAGAGCCCAGGAATATTATGCCAGTCAGATACCAGGAATAGTGTGCCAGTCAGAGACCAGGAATATTATGCCAGTCACATACCAGGAATATTATGCCAGTCAGAGCCCAGTAATATAGTGTCAGACAGAGCCCAGTAATATAGTGACACTCAGAGCCCAGGAATATTATGCCAGTCAGAGCCCAGTTATATTATGCCAGTCAGAGCGCAGTAATATAGTGCCAGCCAGATGCCCAGTAATATAGTGCCAGCCAGAGCCCAGTAATATAGTGCCAGCCAGGGCCTAGTAATATAGTGCCAGTCAGAGCCCAGGAATATTATGCCAAATCAGAGCCTAGGAATATTATGCCAGTCAGAGCCCAGTAATATAGTGCCAGTCAGAGCCCAGTAATATAGTGCCAGCCAGATGCCCAGTAATATAGTGCCAGCCAGAGCCCAGTAATATACTGCCAGTCAGAGCCCAGGAATATTATGCCAAATCAGAGCCCAGGAATATTATGCCAGTCAGAGCCCAGGAAAAGTATGCCAGTCAGACCCAAGGAATAGTGTGCCAGTCAGAGACCAGGAATATTATACCAATCAGAGCCCAGGAATAGTGTGCCAGTCAGAGCCCAGGAAGATTATGCCAGTCAGAGCCCAGGAATATTGTGCAAGTCAAATACCAGTAATAGTGTTCCAGTCATATACCAGGAATATTATGCCAGTCAGAGCCAAGGAATATTATGCCAGTCAGAGCCCAGGAATACTGTGCCAGTCAGATACCAGTAATAGTGTGCCAGTCAGAGACCAGGAATATTATGCCAGTCACATACCAGGAATATTATGCCAGTCAGAGCCCAGTAATATAGTGTCAGCCAGAGCCCAGTAATATAGTGACACTCAGAGCCCAGGAATATTATGACAGTCAGAGCCCAGGAATATTATGCCAGTCAGATACCAGGAATATTATGCCAAATCAAAGCCCAGGAATATTGTGCCAGTCAGACACCAGGAATAGTGTGCCAGTCAAAGCCCAGGAATAGTATGCCAGTCAGAGCATAGGAATATTATGCCAAATCAGAGCCCAGGAATAGTGTGCCAGTCAGAGCCCAGGAATATTATGCCAGTCAGAGCCCAGGAATATTATGCCAGTCAGAGCCCAGGAATAGTGTGCCAGTCAGAGCCCAGGAATATTATGCCACTCAGAGCCCAGGAATATTATGTCAGTCAGATACCAGGAATAGTGTGCCAGTCAGAGCCCAGGAATATTATGCCAGTCAGTACACAGTAATATAGTGCCAGCCACATACCAGTAATAGTGTGCCAGTCAGATACCAGGAATATTATGCCAGTCAGAGCCCAGGAATATTATGCCAAATCAGAGCCCAGGAATAGTGTGCCATTCAGAGCCCAGGAATATTATGCCAGTCAGATACCAGGAATAGTGTGCCAGTCAGAGCCCAGGAATATTATGCCAGTCAGATACCAGGAATATGATTCCAGTCAGAGCCCAGTAATATAGTGTCAGCCAGAGCCCAGTAATATAGTGCCACTCAGAGCCCAGGAATATTATGCCAGTCAGAGCCCAGTAATATTATGCCAGTCAGAGCCCAGTAATATAGTGCCAGCAAGAGCCCAGTAATATAGTGCCAGCCAGATGTCCAGTAATATAGTGCCAGCCAGAGCCCAGTAATATAGTGCCAGCCAGAGTGCAGTAATATAGTGCCACCCAGAGCCCCGGAATATTATGCCAGTCAGAGCCCAGTAATATAGTGCCAGCCAGATGCCCAGTAATATAGTGCCACTCAGAGCCCCGTAATATAGTGCCACTCAGAGCCCAGGAATATTATGCCAGTCAGAGCCCAGTAATATTATGCCAGTCAGAGCCCAGTAATATAATGCCAGCCAGATGCCCAGTAATATAGTGCCACTCAGAGCCCAGTAATATAGTGCCACTCAGAGCCCAGGAATATTATGCCAGTCAGAGCCCAGTAATATTATGCCAGTCAGAGCCCAGTAATATAGTGCCAACCAGAGCCCAGTAATATAGTGCCAGCCAGATGCCCAGTAATATAGTGCCAGCCAGAGCCCAATAATATAGTGCCCGCCAGATGCCCAGTAATAAAGTGCCAGCCAGAGCCCATTAGTATAGTGCCAGCCAGATGCCCAGTAATATAGTGCCAGGCAGATCCCAGTAATATAGTGCCAGCCATATGCCCAGTAATATAGTGCCAGCCAGAGCCCAGTTAAATAGTGCAAGGCAGATGCCCTGTAATATAGTGCCACTCAGAGACCAGTAATATAGTGCCACTCAGAGCCCAGGAATATTATGCCAGCCAGAGCCTAGTAATATAGTGCCAGCCAGATGCCCAGTAATATAGTGCCAGCCAGAGCCCAGTAATATAGTGCCACTCAGAGCCCAGGAATATTATGCCAGTCAGTGCCCAGTAATATATTGCCAACCACATACCAGTAATAGTGTACCAGTCAGATACCAGGAATATTATGCCAGTCAGAGCTCAGGAATATTATGCCAGTCAGAGCTCAGGAATATTATGCCAAATCAGAGCCAAGGAATAGTGTGCCAGTCAGAGCCCAGGAATTTTATGCCAGTCAGAGCCCAGGAATATTATGCCAGTCAGAGCCCAGGAATAGTGTGCCAGTCAGAGCCCAGGAATAGTGTGCCATTCAGAGCCCAGGAATATTATGCCAGTCAGATACCAGGAATGTTATTCCAGTCAGAGCCCAGTAATATAGTGTAAGCCAGAGCCCAGTAATATAGTGCCACTCAGAGCCCAGGAATATTATGCCAGTCAGAGCCCAGTAATATTATGCCAGTCAGAGCCCAGTAATATAGTGCCAGCCAGATGCCCAGTAATATAGTGCCAGCCAGAGCCCAGTAATATAGTGCCAGCCAGATGCCCAGTAATATAGTGCCAGCCAGAGCCCAGTAATATAGTGCCAGCCAGAGTGCAGTAATATAGTGCCACCCAGAGCCCAGGAATATTATGCCAGTCAGAGCCCATTAATATAGTGCCAGCCAGATGCCCAGTAATATAGTGCCACTCAGAGCCCAGTAATATAGTGCCACTCAGAGCCCAGGAATATTATGCCAATCAGAGCCCAGTAATATTATGCCAGTCAGAGCCCAGTAATATAGTGCCAGCCAGAGCCCAGTAATATAGTGCCAGCCAGATGCCCAGTAATATAGTGCCAGCCAGAGCCCAATAATATAGTGCCCGCCAGATGCCCAGTAATAAAGTGCCAGCCAGAGCCCAGTAGTATAGTGCCAGCCAGATGCCCAGTAATATAGTGCCAGCCAGAGCCCAGTAATATAGTGCCAGCCATATGCCCAGTAATATAGTGCCAGCCAGAGCCCAGTTAAATAGTGCCAGCCAGATGCCCTGTAATATAGTGCCACTCAGAGCCCAGTAATATAGTGCCACTCAGAGCCCAGGAATATTATGCCAGTCAGAGCCCAGTAATATTATGCCAGTCAGAGTCCAGTAATATAGTGCCTACCAAATGCCCAGTAATATAGTGCCAGCCAAAGCCCAGTAATATAGTGCCAGCCAGATGCCCAGTAATATAGTGCCAGCCAGATGCCCAGTCTTATATTGCCAGCCAGATGCCCAGTCTTATATTGCCAGCCAGAGCCCAGTAATATAGTGCCACTCAGAGCCCAGGAATATTATTCCAGTCAAAGCCCAGTAATATAGTGCCAGCCAGATGCCCAGTAATATAGTGCCACTCAGAGCCCAGTAATATAGTGCCACTCAGAGCCCAGGAATATTATGCCACTCAGAGCCCAGTAATATAGTGCCAGCCAGGGCCCAGTAATATAGTGCCAGCCCGAGCCCAGTAATATAGTGCCAGCCAAATGCCCAGTAATATAGTGCCAGCCAAATGCCCAGTAATATAGTGCCAGCCAGAGCCCAGTAATAGTGTGCCAGTCAGATGCCCAGTAATCAACTGCTCATTTTAAACCACCCTCCTCCACCCTTCCCCATCACTTACCGAGTAGCTGGCTGCTGTGTGTCGCTGAACGGACGCCTCCTCCGTGCAGTCTTCTCTTCCCTACTGCACGGAGGAGGGAAACACAGTCACCGTATGTGACGTAACGTCACATTGGGATGCTGTGATTTTTTATTTTTATTTTTTACGGCTGCCGCGTCCAGTGTAGAGTGAAGCAGCGCGATGCGGGGGGTTGCCGGCAGCACGGGTGTCACCCCCGCTGGAGGTGTAACCCGGGGCGGTCCGCCCCCCCCGCCCCCCCCTCGGGACGCCACTGCCTGAGGGAATATTTATTATGACACAAGATGCCACCGATAGGGCACGAAAACACCTCGCTGGCGTCAAGCAAAATCTCTGATGAAGGGAACCTGACAGCATCAACTGTTTAAAATGCCCAGGAACCTTTCGGCCCCACTAAAGTGGACTTTGCTGCACTAGATGTACGAGTTAAATCTGACATGTCCTCAGCAGTTGATTTGATCCACGCCGCAATAAAGGAAGACTTCAGGACATAAGATCTGACATGAAGAACCAAGGCCACCAACTTGAAAGCCTTCGGGGCTGCCCAAATACTCCTTCATGGAGCTTTGTCTACGCTGGAATCTCAACTACGGGTGCAACGCTGTATGATGGCACATGTAGCCCAACATGTTGTTGACTTAAATAACAGGGTCACCATAAAAATTTAAGGTTGTGAGGCCTCCCTGAAACTGAAAGCCTGAGGATTTAAAGACTTGTCCCCTGACCTCTTCCTAATAATTTTGGGGAAAGAAAGTACTGAACACATCATCCTGGATAGGGTTCATGGGGCCCTACACCCCACAGATTCCTTCAACCCATTGCAATGAGATGTCATCTTCTGCGCACAGTCATTCCCGCTCAAAGAGGACATCTTGTGGGCAGCCTGTAAACAGAGCCAGATCGCATATAAAGGTGTGAAAATGATTGTCCTCATATACGTGGCTTGGGCCACTCTTCAGGTCTGTAGATTACTTTCGCCTTTGACAGACTTTCTCAAAAAATGCGGCACACCCTTTACTTTGGGATTCCCTCTGAGCATCGTGGTGCGTAAAGGTTCTACCAGAGTTCTCCTACGCACTCCATCAGACCTCCCTATCTTCTGTGCTTCTCTTTATCTCCAGGTACCTGACCTCAAGGAGTGGAAATCCAGCCACTTAGAAGAAACCTCCATACCACACATCCACAACCAACCGTGGCCTTTTTTTCGCCCTCAAAGGAAAAGAAGACCCCGATGGTGCCCCAAGATGATCCTATTCTTATATATTGAGTGGCAAAATCCTGGCATATTGAGGGGCAAAATCCTGGAATATTATATGGCATATTGGGTGGCAAAACCCTGGCACATGAAATGGCTAAGGAATTGCATATTGAGGGGTAAAATCCTGGCATATTGAATGGAATATTGGGGGGTCAAAATCATGGCATAATCAGAGCAAAATACTGGCATTTTAAATGGCATATTGGGGGGCAAACTCCTGGCATATTAAGGGTCAACATCCGGCATTTTAAATGGTATATTTGGAGGCAAAATCCTGGCATATTGAGAGCAAAATACTGGCATATTAAATGGCATATTGCTGGGGCAAAATCCTGGGATATTGAGAGGCAAAATCCTGGCATATTAAATGGCATACTGAGGGGTAAAACCCTGGCATATTCAGTGGCAAAATCCTGGCATATTAAATGGCATATTGATGGGAAAAATCGTGGTATATTGAGGGGTAAAATACTGGCATATTAAATGGCATATTGGTGGGGCAAAATCCTGGGATATTGAGAGGCAAAATCCTGGCATATTAAATGGCATACTGAGGGGCAAAACCCTGGCATATTCAGTGGCAAAATCCTGGCATATTAAATGGCATATTGAGGGGTTAAATCATGGCATATTAAATGGCATATTGGGGGGCAAGATCATGGCATATTAAGTGGCATATTGGGGGGCAAAATCATAGCATATTAAATGACATATTGGGGGCAATATCCTGGCACATTAAGTGGCTAAAAAATTGTATTTTGAGGGACAAAATCATGGCATATTAAATGGCATATTTTGGGCTAAATCCTGGCAAATTAAATGGCATATTGGGAGGCAAAATCCTGGCATATTAAATGGCATATTGGAGGGCAAAATCCTGACATTTTACATGGCATATTGAGTGGCAAAATACTGGCATATTAAATGGCATATTGGGGGAGAAAATCTTGGCATATTAAGTTGCAAAATCCTGGCATATTAAATGGCATATTAAGGGGCAAAATAGTGTGTCTCAGGTTATGTGTGTATTGGTGTTACTGTGTGTGTAAGTGGTAAGGGTGTGTTTAAGTGTGTCACTGTGTAAGGGTGTGTGTGGGACTGCAAGGGTCTTTGTGTTTAAATCTGTGTTAGGGTGTCAATTTGTCAGGGGTGTCACTAGGGTTGGTATCACCCGGTGCGGAAACTCATGGTGTCACCCCCATGGATTTCCTCCAATACAATGCCAAACAGATTCCTTAGTAATGCCAGTTAGATGGCCTATTAACTATGCCACACCGAGGAGCCCCATAACTATGCCACACACAGGAGCCCCATAAATTATGCCACACCAGAGCCTCATACATTATGCCACACCAGAGCCTGACTATTTTTTATGCCTCACCTCTGCCCATTTAATTATGCCACACACACACAGGTGCCCCATAATTATGCCACATACACACAGGTGCCCCATAATTATGCCACACACACCAGTGCCCCATAATTATGACACTCAAAAGAGTCCCTTAATTATGCCACACATGGGGAACGATAAATGTGCCACACACAAGCTCCCCATAATTATGCACACATGGGACAGCCATTAATTATGCAACACACAGGAGCCCCACGAGGTGACAATTGTACAATTATAGATACCATGAATATTGTGCCACTCAGAGCCCAGTAATATTGTGCCAGTCGATTGTGTCATTCAGATACCAGAAATATTGTGCCACTCAGAGCCCAGGAATATAGTGCCAGTCAGATACCAGGAATATTGTGCCATTCAGAACCCAGTAATATTGTGCCAGTCAGAGCCCAGTAATATTGTGCCAGTCAGATACAGTAATATTGTGCCAGTCAGAGCCAAGTAATATTGTGCCAGTCAGAGCCCAGTAATATTGTGCCAGTCAGACACCAGGAATATTTTGCCAGTCAGAGCCCAGTAATATTGTGCCACTCAGAGCCCAGTAATATTGTGCCAGTCAGAGCCCAGTAATAGTGTGCCAGTTAGAGCCCAGTAATATTGTGCCAGTCGATTGTGCCATTCAGATACCAGAAATATTGTGCCAGTCAGAGCCCAGTAATATTGTGCCAGTCAGAGCACAGTGATATTGTGCCAGTCAAAGCTCAGTAATATTGTGCCAGACAGATACCAGGAATATTGTGCCAGTCAGAGCCCAGTAATATTGAGCCAGTCAGAGACCAGTAATATTGTGCCAGTCATGGCCCAATAATATTGTGCCAGTCAGAGCTCAGTAATATTGTGCCAATCAAATACCAGAAATATTGTGCCAGTCAGATACCAGTAATATTGTGCCAGTCGATTGTGTCATTCAGATACCAGAAATATTGTGCCACTCAGAGCCCAGGAATATAGTGCCAGTCAGATACCATGAATATTGTGCCATTCAGAACCCAGTAATAATGTGCCAGTCAGAGCCCAGTAATATTGTGCCAGTCAGAGCCCAGTAATATTGTGCCAGTCAGAGCACAGTAATATTGTGCCAGTCAGAGCCCAGTAATATTGTGCCAGTCAGACACCAGGAATATTTTGCCAGTCAGAGCCCAGTAATATTGTGCCACTCAGAGCCCAGTAATATTGTGTCAGTCAGCGCCCAGTAATATTGTGCCAGTTAGTGCCCAGTAATATTGTGCCAGTCGATTGTGCCATTCAGATACCAGAAATATTGTGCCAGTCAGTGCCCAGGAATATTGTGCCAGTCAGAGCCCAGTAATATTGTGCCAGTCAGAGCCCAGTAATATTGTGCCAGTCAAAGCTCAGTAATATTGTGCCAGAAAGATACCAGGAATATTGTGCCAGTCAGAGCTCAGTAATATTGAGCCAGTCAGAGACCAGTAATATTGTGCCAGTCAGAGCCCAGTAATATTGTGCCAGTCAAAGCTCAGTAATATTGTGCCAGAAAGATACCAGGAATATTGTGCCAGTCAGAGCTCAGTAATATTGAGCCAGTCAGAGACCAGTAATATTGTGCCAGTCATGGCCCAATAATATTGTGCCAGTCAGAGCTCAGTCATATTGTGCCAATCAAATACCAGAAATATTGTGCCAGTCAGATACCAGGAATATTGTGCAATTAAAGTGCTAGTTTTTAACCACCCTCCTCTCCTATTCCCCATCACTTAACGAATGGCTGCTGCTCCATGTCCCCGGACGGACGCCTCCTCCGTGCAGTCTTCCCTCCTGCACGGAGAAGGGAAACACAGTCACCGGATGTGATGTAACGTCACATCCGGTCGCTGTGATTTTTTTTTTTTTTTCGGCGGCTGCATCCAGTGGATGCGGCTGCCAGAAAAAAAAAAAAATAAAGCAGCGCGGTGCGGGGGGTGACACTGTGGCATGCCAAATAGTGTAGGTGCAATATGAGTGCAAGCCAAATGCTGTGGGTGCAATATAGGTGCATGGCAAGGTATGTGGGTACTGTATGGTGCTGTGTTAAGTCCTTTAGGTTAGGCTCTTTTGTGTGGCACAATTATGGGGAGCTTGTGTGTGGCATAATTAAGGGACGCCTGTGTGTTTGGCATACTTAATTGGGCTCCAAGATGAGGCATAAATAATGGGGCTCTGGAGTGGCATAATTTATGGGGCTTTGGTGTGGAATAATTTATGGGGCTCTTGTGTGGCATAATTTATGGTGCACTTGTGTGTCATAATTATGGGGCTCCTGTATGTGGCATAGTTATGGGCTACTGTGTGTGGCATAGTTAAAGGGCTCCTGCGTGTGACATAATTTGTGGTGCTCCTGTATGTGACATATGTAATGGGCCATCTGACTTGCATTATTAAGGAATCTGTTTGACATGGTATTGGAGGAAATCCAGGGTTGTGACACCATGAGTTACCGTAACGGGTGACACCAACCCTAGTGACGCCTCTGGCAAATATGCAACTGGTCCTCAATATTCTAGAATAGAAAGGTCCTTTAAAAACTAGTGAATAAGCAGACATTCACCTGCATCCCACTATTCAGCACTATATGAATGCTCGAAGGAAAGAGAAACAGTGATCCGTTAAAAATTAATCACACCTCGATGAAATGGGGTCACTGACGGATCAACCTCCTTGCCTAACTAAAGTGCAGTTTGATGAGAGATAATTTTGATATGATACAAATACGCCTGGGAAATATGGTAACCAAATAACCCTCACACACAAGTATTCTATAAAACTGTAAGATGAACTTTTGTCGTTGACATAAAGAAGCAAGCATGGACCCTTAGGGGCTATTCACTAAATGCTCCCGGCACCATAATCAAATGTATCAGGGACTCGGTTTATACAAACGCTTGGGGAAGGGTGATTTTTTTTTGTTCATTATTTATTTATTGTGGGAAGATTTTCAGGCTAAGTCCAACTTGATTGTTGGCCGTAGCCTGAAAAGCAATTACTTTCTCTTCCCGTATTGATATTAATGGAGCGAGTTTAATCTCTCTTCCCTTCAATGCGATGGCTTCACAGCATTTCAGTATTTCTAAAATGGTTACAAAGATAATTCCGATCTCAGACGTTAGTGAATAGCCTCCTTAACCCTTTAAGGACAGAGCCTTTGAAACATTTTTGTCCTTTCTGGACAATGGCTATTTTAACATTTCTATGCTGTTTGTGTTTAGCAGTAATTTTCTTCTTCGTCATTTGCTGTACCCACACATATTATATATTGTTTTTATCGGGACAAAAAGGGCTTTCTATGGATGCCATATTTTTGATCATATCTTATTATATTATTAAAAAAAAATAATAAAATATGGTAAAAAAAAAAAAAATACACAAATTTCTTTGTTTTTATTTGAAACAACTTCTCCTCATCGACAATAGCGAACGAAAAAACATGCTAAATAGATTCTACTATTTCTCCTGAGTACAGGGATACCACCCATGCATAGGTTTGTTGGGTTGTTTGGGGGCTAAAATGCCAAATTTGTGAGGTGCAGTTTTTTGTTTTCCAACTTGAAATTTTGACATGCAGACAGCCTGCACCCATGTCCCATTTGGGACATATTTGAAACCAGCCAGTGTATTTTACCCCATCAACCCATATATTTTTTAAAAGTAGACACCCTAGGCTATCTCAAATGGTGGTATTTTAACACTTTCCATGCACTATTTCTACCACCAGCCTTTGTCAAAGTTTGTGGTAGTAATTTTTTTGTGTTTTTTTTTCACAAACCTTGTACTTCAGACATAAATTTACAGATTTTGGTATGTGTCACTGCCAAATAACACCCCAATAAGTGTTCAGCAACATCTCTTGAGTACAGGGATACCCACCATGCATAGGTTTGTTGGATTGTTTGGGGGGTAAAAGGCCAAATTTGGGAGGTGAAGCTTTTGGTTTTCCAATTTGAAATTTTGACATGCAGACAGCCTGCACCCATGTCCCATTTGGGACATATTTGAAACCAGCCAGTGTATTTTACCCCATCAACCCATATATTTTTTAAAAGTAGACACCCTAGGCTATCTCAAATGGTGGTATTTTTACACTTTCCATGCACTAATTCTACCACCAGCCTTTGTCAAAATTTGTGGTAGTAATTTTTTTGTGTTTTTTTTTCACAAACCTTGTACTTCAGACATGAATTTACAGATTTTGGTATGTGTCACTGCCAAATAACACCCCAATAAGTGTTCAGCAACATCTCTTGAGTACAGGGATACCACCCATGCATAGGTTTGTTGGGTTGTTTGGGGGGTAAAAGGCCAAATTTGGTAGGTGCCGTTTTTGGTTTTCCAAATTGAAATTTTGACACGCAGACCGCCTGCACCCATGTCCCATTTGGGACATATTTGAAAACAGCCAGTGTATTTTACCCCATCAACCCATATATTTTTTTTAAAGTAGACACCCTACGCTATTTCAAATGGTGGTATTTTAACACTTTCCATGGACTAATTCTACCACCAGCCTTTGTCAAAGTTTGTGGTAGTAATTTTTGTGTGGTTTTTTTTCACAAATATTGTATTTTAGACATAAATTCACAGATTTTGGTATGTGTCACTGCCAAACAATAACCCAATATGTGTTCAACAACATCTCCTGAGTACAGGGATACCACCCATGCATAGGTTTGTTGGGTTGTTTGGGGGCTAAAAGGGCCACATTGTGAAGGTGCGCATTTTCAACTTGGAATATTGACGTGTAGTCAGCCTGAGCCCATCTTTCATTTGGGACTTTTTTTTAAAGTAGGACAGTGTATTTTACCCCAAAAAGTATATATTTTGTAAAGGTAGACACCCTAGGCTATTTTAAATGGTGTTATTTTAACACTTTCCATGCACCAATTCTACCACCAGCCTTTGTCAAAGTTTGTGGTAGTCATTTTATTGTGTATTTTTTCCCACATACATTGCACTTTAGACACAAATTCACATATTTCGGTATGTGTCACTGACAAACAATACCACAATATATGTTCAGCAACATCTCCCGAGCACAGGGATACCACCCATGCATAGCTTTGTCAGCTTTGTTGGGTGTTGAAAGGCTACATTTGAGAGGTGCGCTTTTTGATTTTCAAACTTGGAATTTGAACATGTAAAGCAAGGAAGGGGTTAATAGCTCTTATAAGAGCCTTTGTAGTACTGTACAAAAAAATTAACCCCTAAAAATGCACAGACAAGAAAAAATGTTCTGCTGTGCAGTGATCAGTGGCAGGGAAGGGGTTAATACACTACACTATACAAAGGGTATGGCTTTTATAAAAGCCCTTGGGACTCACAATTTTTTAACATTTTATCTAATTTATTACAATTAAAAAATTATGTTATACAGATCTGTCTCTTTCCCTCACTAAAACTCAAGTGAGGAGAGGGAGGCAGATCCATATGGGTCAGAACAATATTTACGAACCAGACGAATGGTGATGCTCATCTGAGAAATCACCAAACGACCTTTGCCACTGATCGGCTGTTACTGATCGCTATACACGCGTTCAGACAGCTTCAAAAGGAATACACGTAATCCCCTAGTGGGTATAACTAACCCCGAGCGAGTCTGACAAAAAAAATGCTGATAGCAAAAAAAAATCCTTCTGCGACTTGATTGCTCCATATGCGCTGCTTAGGCAGTGACCATATGCACTGCTTAGGCAGTGACCATATGTGCTGCTTAGGAAGTGATATACGGCAAGGAAGAGGTTAATAGCTCTTAAAAGAGCCTTTGATATACTGTAATAAATCAAAGTAAAAAAAAAATAACCCCTAAAAAAATGCACAGACAGCAGAAAATGTGCTGCTGTGTAAGATCACTGCGTACACAGCGATCAATTGCAGGGAAGGGGTTAAATACTGGAAACGGCTTTTATAAAAGCCTTTGGGTCTCAATTCTATTAAATATATTATAATTAAAAACTTACATTATACAGCTCTGTCTCCCTCCCTCACTAAAACTCAAGTGAGAGGGAGGCAGATCTACACGTGTCAGATCAAATATTTACAAATATTGATCTAACCAGACGAATGGTGATGCTCATCTAAGCAAACGCCAACCCGCCTTTGTCACTTATCAGCTGTTACTGATCGCTATACATGCGGTCAGACAGCTAAAAAAAATTTTTTTACGTTAAACGTAGTCCCCTAGCGCGTATAATTAACACGTGACGGGTGTAATAAAAAAGTTTTAAAAAAATTAAAAATGCTTCTGCAGCAAGATTGCTACATTTGCGTCAGATCGCTGCTTAGGCAGTGATCTACAGCAAGAAAGGGGTTAATCTCTCTTAAAAGAGCTTTTCTTTATACTGTAATGAATTACAGTAAAAAAAAAAAATGAACCCCTAAAAAATGCACAGACAGCAAAAAATGTGCTGCTGTGTATGATCACTGCGTACACAGCGATCAATGGCAGGGAAGGGGTTAAATGGCTTTTATAAAAGCCCTTGGTGTTTAAAATTGTATTAAATATTTTTTTTATTATTTTATTTTATTTTTTACTTTATCTGATCTGTCTCTCTCCCTTACTATAACTAGTAAGGTGAGGGAGGCAGATAAATACTTGTCAAAGGCAATATTTAGTAATATTGCCTTTGACAGTATGGTAAGTGCTCATCAGAGCACTTACCATACATGCCTGCACACAGATCACATAGATCTGTTGTGCCGGCATCGACTGGCTCCCCCTAGAGCATCGGAAGTGAAAGTATTTCACTTCCGATGCTCTTGCCATTAGAAGGGAATTGCTGCCTGTACAGGCAGCGTTCCCTTCTACTGAGCCGATGGGGTCGCTCAGGAGAGCGACCACCATCGGCTCTGGGGAGCTGGAAGGTGTTACTAAGTGCCTCGCTAGCGAGGCACTTTAGAAACACCGCAGATGCTTAGAAAGCGAACGATCGTTCGCTTTCTAAGCACATGTGTGCAGCCGGCGCAGCCATTTTTAAATGGCTGCTACGATCACTCCGTGGAGTGATCGTAGCGCGCCCCTGCACATTTGGGGGGTGTTGCACAATGCCTCTACCTAGAGGCATTGTAGCAACACCGTTAGAGTAAAGAAAGCGACCGCTGGTCGCTTTCTTTACTCAGTTTAGTGCATGACGTGCCAGGCAAGTCACCTGTCGGCAAGTCCTCGATTTGCCGTGACGTGCCTGGCACGTCATCTGTCGTTAAGGGGTTAAACCTGACACTGGGTTAGGTCCTCTTTTGTTGATAACCTCTTACGGTATTGTTATCAATACTAAGCATTTGTATGATCAGTGATGTTCTTGTAAACAATTGGTAATTACCCTTTTTGTTTTTTTTGGTTTTTAATTAACATTACGTATTTATTTAGTAAATTGATATTTAACTCTGGGTGTGCAGTGTATTGATCACACAGGACACACTAATAAATTTAAATGCAGGACATTTAATTTCTAATGGGTTAATTGGGGGATATGATAACTTTTTACATTGTCCTAGTTTCAAGTTAACACAGTTTCCTCTTAGATCCTGCAGAAGGGATATTCATTCGATTTCTTGATGGACACACTCTCCTGTGGCATTGAAATCTCTTGGGTTGTTTCTGTTTTCGGACCCCATAAGTACTGGCTTTATAGAAAAATTCCATACTGGAAATCAAACTGCTGTTGTACTCATCCTCATACACAGGGGAAAGCATATCCTACGGGAGAGAATCCATGCTAAATTTAAGCTGTTTTGGCCTCCATGGAACATGTTTGGTAGTCTTCCTTTTCTCACTTAAGGATTCCTTGTTACTGTCTAAAGGAACCTTTGCATTTTGAGCAGTGAAGATTTTGTCATTGTACACCAAACTTTCAGACCTAGCTAGTGGCTTCCAGATCTGTTCTGTGACATAGCTGGCAGATGGCTGCTGTATTTTAGTACCCCAATTGAAGTAGCGTTTTGTATCATCCAGCACTGTTGGCATAGAGTGTATCTGAGACCTTCTCATCCTGTGAAAATGAGTTGGAGGATATGCACTGATTTGCTGGGGATGAAAACTACTCCATGAGGGATTTGAATTCACTACCTGCTGGGTGAATCCTGAATGTATGATCTGATGTGGGTTCACTGACACATTGATGTATTGAGGTGTTCTTACAATGCCCAAGTCAGGTACCACATACAGTTGGTCTGTAGAAAGAAATACACAGAGAAAATCTAATTACAGCTCTAACCAGAGATCACTACATAGGTACATTTATGAGTAACAGTCAACACTGAAAAAAGGAGGAATTGAAACACAGGGAGCTATTTACTAAAAGTGACATGCAGGTGAGCTGACTTAACTATGCATTGTGCAGGGACAAACCTGGTGTGTTTCTGTGTGTACTGCATAGTTAAATATTGCAATTTTGATGAAACGTTCATCTCATGTGCACGTCAGTGCTATAATAGTACCTCCCAGAGGCTGGGAGTGCAACTCAAAATAATTAAGAGTTTCTAATACCCCCATGATAAAAGCTCATATATATATTGGTAACTTGGCAAAGTCATTTGCGCATCCTATAGTATACCTTCTTGAATTTTCTTTTCCTACTTCGATGAATTAAAAATTAACGTTGTAGTGAATAGACCTTTATGTTTTTCCATTGGCTCATGAAAAACAATGTACAAAGATACGTTTTTAAATTGTAGTTTGTTATTTTTGCTTAATTCGGCTCATTGTTTTGCTTGAGCAAAAATGACAAAGATAAACTTTAAAAGAGAAAGAGATAATATGTTGGTAATACAAAGGTATTTATTATATACCTTTAGAATCTTTTCACTAAGCAAGGAAATGACAAGGGAATTGCTATACTCATTTATGAAAAGCAGAATTGGTATGCCTACCGTTTCAACCCACCTTGTCTCTGCATTTAATTAACAATCCCCAAAAATGCAAAACATTTTTTTTACATATTTGTAGATTTATATTTATATCTTCTGTACTCTGGAAATATTTCAAATACTTACGTATGAACAGTGTTTTTTTCAAGTTAGAAAACAGTAAATTGGTAACTACGCCACCAAAACACTTAATTTTAGAAGGGCCAACTTTGATGGACTAAGGGCATCAATGGAACATTTAGACTGGGAACGATTGTTTTCTGGACTAAACACAGAAGACAAGTGGAATGCCTTTAAGCACACATTACAAAAGTACACATCCCAATATATACCTTTGGGAAACAAATACAAAAGACACAAATCAAAACCAATGTGGCTTACCTGTACCGTGAAACAGGAAATGCAAAACAAGAAAATGGCATTCAAACATTATAAAAGCAAGGGATCAACATTATCATTTATAAAATACAAAGATGCCAACAAAGCCTGCAAAAAGGCAATTAAAATAGCTAAATTGGAAAACGAGAAAAGGATTGCTAAGGAGAGTAAAATTAACCCCAAATTTTTTTATAAGTATATAAATGGAAAAAAGCTAAAGAGGGAAAATGTTGGGCACTTGTTATCCCAAATGGGAAATTTGGTAAGTGAGGACAGAGAAAAAGCAGACATTTTAAATACTTTTTTTTCTTCTGTTTATACTAAGGAAGAACAGATGGATGAGCCCCTGCTACCGGAAGTTACGGAACAGTCACCACTAACATGGGATTGGCTGACACAGGAAAAAGTGTTTATGCAATTAAACTCTGTTAAGATAGACAAGGCCCCAGGGCCAGATGGTATACACCCAAGGGTCCTTAGAGAGTTAAGCATAATTCTGGCCAGACGAATATTTATGATCTTTAGGGATTCGTTCAGTTCAGGTATAGTGCCAACAGACTGGCGAAAGGCGGATGTCATTCCAATATTTAAAAAGGGATCAAAATCTCTGCCTGGTAATTATAGGCCAGTGAGCTTGACATCTGTAGTGGGGAAATTATTTGAAGGATTGCTAAAGGTGTACACTCAAGAATACATCTTGAATCAGAATATAATTAGTAAAAGTCAACATGGTTTTGTGAAAGACAGGTCTTGTCAAACAAACTTAATAACATTCTATGAAGGGGTCAGTAAAAATATAGATCTAGGTGTGGCAGTTGATGTGATCTATTTGGATTTTGCTAAAGCATTTGATACAGTTCCACACAAAAGGTTACTTTACAAATTGAGAGAAATAGGATTGGGGGCAAATGTATGTATTTGGATTGAAAATTGGCTAAAAGAGAGAACACAGAGGGTTGTTGTAAATGGTAAAGCTTCAAATTGGACCAGGGTAGTGAGCGTAGTACCTCAGGGGTCTGTTTTGGGACCTCTTCTTTTTAATCTGTTTATTAATGATCTCCCACGTTGTGCTGAGTGCCATGTCTCAGTGTTTGCTGATGACACAAAATTAGGTAAGGTAATAAAGACTAATCTTGATGTTTTTTCTTTACAGGAAGATTTGGACAGAGTAGGGAACTGGGCAAGAAAGTGGCAAATGAGGTTCAATATAGACAAATGTAAAGTTATGCATTATGGGAAAAATAATAACAAAGCAACATATACGTTAAATGGTATTTCCCTGGGAAAAACTACTAACGAAAAGGATTTAGGAATCACTGTAGATAACAAACTTGGCAACAGTGCCCAATGCCAGTCAGCAGCTGCAAGGGCCAATAAGATATTGGCATGTATAAAACGAGGTATAGATTCACGGGAGGAGGACATCATCTTGCCTCTTTACAAATTAATGGTAAGACCTCACCTTGAATATGCAGTACAATTCTGGGCACCAGTCCTTAAAAAGGATATTAAGGAACTAGAAAAGGTGCAAAGGAGAGCTACAAAATTAATAAGGGGATTGGAGGATCTTAGTTATGAAGAGAGACTTAAAAAATTGCATTTATTTACTTTAGAAAAAAGGCGTCTTAGAGGGGATATGATAACATTATATAAATATGTGCAGGGCCAATATAAGGAGCTCTCCAGGGACCTGTTCATTAATAGAAATGTACAAAGAACAAGAGGTCACCCCCTGAGACTGGAAGAGTAAAGATTTCATAGGCAGCAAAGGAAGGGATTCTTTACGGTAAGGACAATAAAATTATGGAACTCGCTGCCAAGAGAGGTAGTGCTATCAACCACAATAGATGCATTTAAAAATGGTCTGGATGTTTTTTTAGAAAAGCAGAACATACAGGGGTATTAATAATAGAATGAGCATTAATAATAGAGCTTTTTGAACCAAGGAGAAATCTGATTGCCCTTTTGGAGTCAAGAAGGAATTTTTTTTCCACCTAGGAGGCAACATTCGAAAAAGCTTCCTTAGGGGTTTTTTTTTCCTTCTTTTGGATCAAAACGCTGAAATGATAGGTAGAAGGGTTGAACTTGATGGACTTGTGTCTTTTTTCAACCTAAATTACTATGTTACTATGTTACTATGTATTGTAACATTGTAGCTTCTGTTTTTTTTTCTCATTTTAAAAAGATGCAGTAACTTTGAGCACTTGTACGTATTTAATTATTTTTATCATGCCAGATTTGCTTGTATTTACCATTCATAAATCATCTGTAAATCACAAAGGCCCTCCCTACCATTTTACAGTGAAGAAAAAAATAACTATGTCTTGTATCCTAAAACTTACGAGGTCTGGCCACCTGTCTCTGTCTCTGAGTTGTGATTCTTTGAACATACTGTTGAGGCGGCTGTAATGATGCTGGCTGTTCACGCATCTTAAAAACCTGCCTATAATGAATTAGCAAGGCTCTTCAATGGATGGCCAAAGCTAACACTTGTCCAATCACAAGAAGGGCAGATAGAGGAGACTGCTACTGCTTTACTCCCAGAAGAAGACACTGTGACTGTTTGCTGTTTGTGTTTGAATCTCCGGTCTCTGGGAGCAGCAGGTTCTGTTATGCCATGGGGTTGGGTTCTAAACAGGCTGGATAGGAGAGTTATCTATGGCGCAGCTTGAAACATCTGCACATTTGAGAAATAACCAGTATGCAGAGTGTCTGACACTCTGATCTCTAACATTAATAACTCAGCTTTACGTCCAATACCTTTAGAATCACTATATTATTAAAAAAGGTGACACTTATGAATGCATCAGTTACTGGTTAAACAAAGTAGCAAGTCAGCCTTTGAAAGAGAAGTGCTTTTAAACTTACAGTTATCATTAACTGCAACCAGCTTTCTGCTTGACCCCTATGTAGTCACCTAATTGAATACACTGGGACTATCAGAATATTGAACATATATAATGTACATTTAAAGCAGGCAAAACCAGAAGAGTGTATTCATTGCTGTGACCTGAACAACATGAATAAATATATGTAAATGAATTATCTAGGACACATATAGAAATATTTTTATAACTGCATACAATTTGTTTATTTTTTTATTGGAACATTTTACTTTTATTTTATACCAATAAACGAATACTCAATACAGGAATGATCTCCTATATCAAAAATAGCAAACACTAAAAAAACACTCAATTAAGTATCAACTCTTCCTGCATATAACACTTTCATCCCTTATCTACAACCACTTAGATCCACTTATAACCCACTCATAACTACACTCGCGCCCACACACACCTCATTCAGCTCAGGGAGCACAAAATCAGGCCATGCTGCCAGAGGAGTCTCGAGGGGATGCCAATGTTATAAACAGGTCACATATGCCACATATCTGCCCCTCAGAAAAAAAACCCTCTTTTAAACACATGTTATCCTGCGGTTTTAATACTCAGTTAGATATCCCAGTTACTCCAGAACCCCTGTGTGTGCCCAGGTATCTTCTTTATTATCAGACTGTTGAGAGTTTTTTTTTTTTAATGTGTGCTTTATGTTTTTATTAAACGTTATAAAAGGTAAACTGAATTGTTATACCTGATGTGAAAATTCATCCACAATACAGCCTGATGTTACCACTGGAGTAGTAAGTACCCGATATGTTTGTTTTTGCCTGTTGAGGCATTTTTCCATGTTCTGGGGTTGATGTGACTTGACTTACAAAAACAACCTCTCTTGGGCAAGCCTGTTTTCTTGGTAGTTGATGACCATTGAGCAATTACTGGGATCTGGTTGCAATGATGAGGTGCTGCAGGTACAGTGTAAATCTGTGCCTGCATGGTGTGTTGGATCTGCTCACCAACATACCTCATTGAGTTGTGGGTCACCACTCCTCCACTGGGAAATGTTTGGCTCCTTTCATTCCTGGCAGAGTCAACAGGATAAATAGCAGCTTGGTGGACAGGTACATTGCTCCATGTTCCAAGCTGGGACATTTTTTAAGCTGGCCAATATATTTTACACCCTCCCCCAACCATATATTTTTGAAAAGTAGACACCCTAAGGTATTTCAAATGGTGGTATTTTAGCTCTTTCCATAAAATTATTCTACCACCAGCCTTTGTCAAAGTTTTGGGTAGTCATTTTTGTGTTTTTTTTTCACACACATTGTACTTCAGACATGAATTCACAGATACCGTTATGTGTTATTGCCAAACTACACCCCAATGTGTGACATGTAGTCTTCCTGCACCCATGTCTTATTTGGGATATTTTGGAAGCCGGACAGTGTTATTTACCCCACCAAATCATATATTTTTAAAAAGTACACCACCCAGGGAATTTCAAATTTGTGAAATTCCAGTATAGGATTAACTGCACTGACTTGTAAGGCCGACTACTCCTTTGGGGCAAATTTGTGGTTGGCCACTTGAATTAAATACCAATAAAAGTATATATTTTTGAAAAGTAGATACTAAACTAAAATAAAAGTTTCAGAAAACATTTATCTGAAAGAAATTGCCACTTCAGGTTTCCTTCATAACACTGTTACCAAATCTTAGAATATTTATAAGCTGTATTGTATTGCTTGAAGAATTCTCTGATACAGAGGCCTGGCTGAGATGGGCAGTCAGGACAGTAGTAAGATGAGTCACTTCTTTTCCCTCTTTTGAAGCACACTGCACCACTTCTGTTGCTTCTGTTGTTGTGGTGTAGGAGGGACCAGCAATGGGAAGTATTTTGCTGCAAGTTTACTATTTGGTGCACCACTCTGTTCACCACTTAATAGTATGGCATCAATGATTTCCAACTGTAAACAAGTTGCATTTCTGTGCAGGGTTAGACAGCTTATATAAAATAAATGCGTTATGAGTTGCTGTTTACATCATAAAAAAATTACACTTTTTTTTAGGGCTGGAGTAGCTGGTCTGAAATGTCTATGTCCCCCCATGTATTTGTGTGTATTATGTCAAGCAGAGTGTTTTTCTAATTATTTCATATTTTCCACGACAAACACTGATACAGTTGTATCCTTATGTATACTATTTAAATGGTATTCAACTTTTTTGTCTGTAAATTTTACTGCAGGTCCAGATGTCCTGCACTTGATGTAGATGGTCGCATCTGAGTTGAGCTGCTGTCTTCCCCAGGCCAGTTTATAGCATGCACCTTTCTGAACTCCTACGGAGATATGGGGTAATCTAATAAAAGGAACTCACCTACCAAAGACCATGGGAAAGGGGGCAAAAAGACCCCTGTTCCGAATCTCTGTACATTTTTAGTCCTGCCATCTACCCCTAACACACCCAAGATGTTAGGATGGCATATTGGGGGGCTAAATCATGGAAAATTAAATGGCATATTGGGAGGCAAAATCATGGCATATTAAATGGCATATTGGAGGGGCAAAATCCTGACATTTTAAATGGCATAGTGAGTGGCAAAATACTGGCATATTAAATAGCATTTTGGGGGAGAAAATCCTGGCATATTAAGTGGCAAAATCCTGGCATATTAAATGGCATATTGAGGGGCAAAATAGTGTGTCTCAGGTTATGTGTGTAATGGTGTTACTGTGTGTGTAAGTGGTAAGGGTGTGTGTATGTGTGTCACTGTGTAAGGGTGTGTGTGTGACTGCAAGGGTCTTTGTGTTTAAATGTGTGTTAGGGTGTCAATTTGTCAGGGGCGTCACTAGGGTTGGTGTCACCCGATGCGGAAACTCATGGTGTCACCTCCCTGGATTTTCTCCAATACAATACCAAACAGATTCCTTAGTAATGCCAGTTAGATGGCCTATTAACTATGCCACACCCAGGAGCCCCATAAATATGCCACACACAGGAGCCCCATAAATTAAGCCACACCAGAGCCTCATAAATTATGCCACACCAGAGCCTGACTATTTTTTATGCCTCACCTCTGCCCATTTAATTATGCCACACACACACAGGTGCCCCATAATTATGCCACATACACACAGGTGCCCCATAATTATGCCACACACACACCAGTGCCCCATAATTATGCCACACAAAAGAGTCACTTAATTATGCCACACATGGGGCCCAATAAATATGCCACACACACGCGCCCCATAATTATGCACACATGGGACAGCCATTAATTATGCAACACACAGGAGCCCCACGAGGTGACAATTGTACAATTATAGATACCAGGAATATTGTGCCACTCAGAGCCCAGTAAAATTGTGCCAGTCAATTGTGCCATTCAGATACCAGAAATATTGTGCCACTCAGAGCCCAGGAATATAGTGCCAGTCAGATACCAGGAATATTGTGCCATTCAGAGCCCAGTAATATTGTGCCAGTCAGAGCCCAGTAATATTGTGCCAGTCAGAGCCCAGTAATATTGTGTCAGTCAGATACAGTAATATTGTGCCAGTCCAAGCCCAGTAATATTGTGCCAGTCAGAGCCCAGTAATATTGTGCCAGTCAGATACCAGGAATATTTTGCCAGTCAGAGCCCAGTAATATTGTGCCACTCAGAGCCCAGTAATATTGTGCCACTCAGAGCCCAGTAATATTGTGCCAGTTAGAGCCCAGTAATATTGTGCCAGTCGATTGTGCCATTCAGATACCAGAAATATTGTGCCATTCAGAGCCCAGTAATATTGTGCCAGTCAGAGCCCAGTAATATTGTGCCAGTCAGAGCACAGTAATATTGTGCCAGTCAAAGCTCAGTAATATTGTGCCAGTCAGATACCAGGAATATTGTACCAGTCAGAGCTCAGTAATATTGTGCCACTCAGAGACCAGTAATATTGTGCCAGTCATAGCCCAATAATATTGTGCAAGTCAGAGCTCAGTAATATTGTGCCAATCAGATACCAGGAATATTGTGCCAGTCAGACAACAGGAATAGTGTGCAATTAAAGTGCTCGTTTTTAACCACCCTCCTCTCCCCATCCCCATCACTTACCGAATGGCTGCTGCTCCATGTCCCCGGACGGACGCCTCCTCCGTGCAGTCTTCCCTCCTGCTGTGATTTTTTTTTTTCCGGCGGCTGCATCCAGTGGATGCGGCTGCCAGAAAAAAAAAGTTAAGCAGCGTGGTGCGGGGGGTGACACTGTGACATGCCAAATCGTGCAGGTGCAATATGAGTGCAATCCAAATGCTGTGGGTGCAATATCGGTGCATGGCAAGGTATGTGGGTACTGTGGGGATGGGACACTTCATCGCGGCTCCTTCCGCGCAGCCGCTTCACCGCCGACTCTACATCACAAGACAGATCGTCGCTGGAGATTTCATCGCGGGACATTTCATCGCTAAAGGTAAGTATTTTACCGATTTTAGTTGGTTTAGAATTAGGGTTTAGGGGGTTAGAATTAGGTTTAGTGTTTAGTGTTAGGGGTTAATTTTACTATTAGGGGTCGGGATTATTATTAGGGTTAGTATTAGGGTTTAGGGGGTTAACTTTAGTATTAGGGGTCGGGGGTTAGTATTAGGGTTAGTATTGGGGTTTAGGGGGTTAACTTTAGTATTAGGGGTCGGGGGTTAGTATTAGGGTTAGTATTGGGGTTTAGGGGGTTAACTTTAGTATTAGGGGTCGGGGATTAGTATTAGGGTTAGTATTAGGGGTCGGGGGTTAGTATTAGGGTTAGTATTAGGGTTAGTATTGGGGTTTAGGGGGTTAACTTTAGTATTAGGGGTCGGGGGTTAGTATTAGGGTTAGTATTAGGGTTCGGGGGTTAGTATTAGGGGTCGGGGGTTAGTATTAGGGTTAGTATTAAGGTTAGTTTTAGGGTTTAGGGGGTTAACTTTAGTATTGGGGTTAATTTTAGTGTCAGTATTGGGGTTTAGTGTTACTATTGGGGGGGAATCATTTATTAGGGGGGTTATTTTAGTTTTACTTTTACATTTGTAAGAGCTGACAGTTCAGCGCTGAACTGTCAGCTCTTACATAGCTGCAGCCGCGGTGAAACGGCCGCGTTATACTTCATTGCTGACAGTTCAGCGTTCTAACTGCCGCGCTGAACTGTCAGCGATGAAAATGCGGCGAAGAAGTGTCCTAGACCCGGGTACTGTATGGTGCTGTGTTAAGTCCTTTAGGTTAGGCTCTTTTGTGTGGCACAATTATGGGGAGCTTGTTTGTGGCATAATTAAGGGACGCCTGTGTGTGTGGCATAATTAATTGGGCTCCAAGATGAGGCATAAATAACGGGGTTCTGGTGTGGCATAATTTATGGGGCTTTGGTGTGGCATAATTTATGGGGCTCTTGTGTGGCATAATTTATGGGGCTCTTGTGTGTCATAGTTATGGGGCTCCTGTATGTGGCATAGTTATGGGCTACTGTGTGTGGCATAGTTAAAGTGCTCCTGCGTGTGACATAATTTGTGGGGCTCCTGTATGTGGCATATTTAATGGGCCATCTGACTGGCATTACTAAGGAATCTATTTGGCATGGTATTGATGGAAATCCAGGGGGTGACACCATGAGTTACCGCAGCTCGTGACACCAACCCTAGTGACGCTTCTGGCAAATATGCAACTGGTCCTCATTGTTCTAGAATAGAAAGGTCTTTTAAAAACTAGTGAATACGCAGACATTTACCTGCATCCCACTATTCAGCACTATATGAATGCTCGAAGGAATGAGCAACAGTGATCTGTTAAAAATTAATCACACCTCGATGAAATGGGGTCACTGACGGATCAACCTCCTTGCCTTACCAAAGTGCAGTGGGTTGAGAGATAATTTTGATATGATACAAATATGCCTGTGAAATATGGTCACCAAATAACCCCACACACAAGTATTCTATAAAACTGTAAGATGGACTTTTGTGGTTGACATAAAGAAGCAAGCATGGACCCTTAGGGGCTATTCACTAAATGCTCCCGGCACCATAATCAAATGTATCAGGGACTCGGTTTATACAAACGCTTGGGGAAGGGTGATTTTTTTTTTGTTCATTATTTATTTATTGTGGGAGGATTTTCAGGCTAAGTCCAACTTGATTGTTGGCCGTAGCCTGAAAAGCAATTATTTTCTCTTCCCGTATTGATATTAATGGAGGGGGTTTAATCTCTCTTCCCTTCAATGCGATGGCTTCACAGCATTTCAGTATTTCTAAAATGGTTACAAACATAATTCCGATCTCAGACGTTAGTGAATAGCCTCCTTAAACTTGACACCGGCTTAGGTCCTCTTTTGTTGATAACCTCTTACTGTATTGTTATCAATAATAAGCATTTGTACGATCAGTGATGTTCTTGTAAACAATTGGTAATTACCCTTTTTGTGTTTTTTTTTTTAATTAGCATTACGTATTTATTTAGTAAATTGATATTTAACTCTGGGTGTGCAGTGTATTGATCACACAGGACACACTAATAAATTAAAAGGCAGGACATTTAATTTCTAATGGGTTAATTGGGGGATATTATAACTTTTTACAATGTCTCAGTCCTAGGTTCAAGTTAACACAGTTTCCTCTTAGATCCTGCAGAAGGGATATTCATTTGATTTCTTGATGGACACACTCTCCTGTGGCATTGAAATCTCTTGGGTTGTTTCTGTTTTCGGACCCCATAAGAACTGGCTTTATAGAAAAATTCCATACTGGAAATCAAACTGCTGTTGTACTCATCCTCATACACAGGGGAAAGCATATCCTCCGGGAGAGAATCCATGCTAAATTTAAGCTGTTTTGGCCTCCATGGAACATGATTGGTAGTCTTCCTTTTCTCACTTAAGGATTCCTTGTTACTGTCTAAAGGAACCTTTGCATTTTGAGCAGTGAAGATTTTGTCATTGTACACCAAACTTTCAGACCTAGCTAGTGGCTTCCAGATCTGTTCTGTGACATAGCTGGCAGATGGCTGCTGTATTTTAGTACCCCAATTGAAGTAGCGTTTTGTATCATCCAGCACTGTTGGCATAGAGTGTATCTGAGACCTTCTCATCCTGTGAAAATGAGTTGGAGGATATGCACTGATTTGCTGGGGACGAAAACTACTCCATGAGGGATTTGAATTCACTACCTGCTGGGTGAATCCTGAATGTATGATCTGATGTGGGTTCACTGACACATTGATGTATTGAGGTGTTCTTACAATGCCCAAGTCAGGTACCACATACAGTTGGTCTGTAGAAAGAAATACACAGAGAAAATCGAATTACAGCTCTAATCAGAGATCACTACATAGGTACATTTATAAGTAACAGTCAACACTGAAAAAAGGAGGAATTGAAACACAGGGAGCTATTTACTAAAATTGACATGCAGGTGAGCTGACTTAACTATGCATTGTGCAGGGACAAACCTGGTGTGTTTCTGTGTGTACTGTATAGTTAAATATTGCAATTTTGATGAAACGTTCATCTCATGTACACGTCAGTGCTATAATAGTACCTCCCAGAGGCTGGGAGTGCAACTCAAAATAATTTAGAGTTTCTAATACCCCCATGATAAAAGCTCATATATATATTGATAACTTGGCAAAGTCATTTGCGCATCCTATAGTATACCTTCTTGAATTTTCTTTTCCTACTTCTATGAATTAAACATTTTCCTACCAACATCTTCATTAGCATGTTAAAGGCTGCCTTGTTATTATCAAATATGAGCATGTTATTTTGGAAAGCATAAGTAGAAATTCATGTCCATTTCTTTTTTCTTTTTTTCTAATACATTCCTTTTAGTACATTTTCCCAGGAAGCAAGTTAAAATAATAATCTTTACGTTCCTCGGGTTTCATGATAATGTCTGCTCTCCTCATTCTTGCAAGGACATGTGTGGAGTCTCTCTAAAGTCTATACTGTGTTGTAGATGGGGCATAATATATATACCATATCGCGTATAAATTGCTAAAATCAGGTATTGGAGAACTCCACGATTAATGACTGATTTTATGTACTTCATTTGTCTGTTAACTTTGTAGTGAATAGACCTTTATGTTTTTCCATTGGTTCATGAAAAACAATGTACAAAGATATTTTTTTTAATTGAAGTTTGTTATTTTTGCTCATTTTAGCTCATTGTTTTGCTTGAGCAAATATGACAAAGATAAACTTTACAAAGAGAATGAGATCAAATGTTGGTAATAAAAAGGTATTTATTATATACGTGTAGAATCTTTTCACTAAGCAAGGAACTGACAAGGGAATTGCTATACTCATTTATGAAAAGCAGAATTGGTATGCATACCTTTTCAACCCACCTTGTCTGCATTCAATTAACAATCCCCAAAAATGCTGAAATTTTTTTTTTTTTATATTTGTAGATCTATTTATATCTTCTGTAATCTGGAAATATTTCATATACTTACATATGAACAGTGGGGTTTTTTTCAAGTTAGAAAACAGTATTGTAACATTGTAGCTTTTGTTTTTTTTCTCATTTTAAAAAGATGGAGTAACTTTGAGCACTTGTTCATATTTAATTATTTTTATCATGCCAGATTTGCTTGTATTTACCATTCATAAATCATCTGTAAATCACAAAGGCCCTCCCTACCATTTTACAGTGAAGAAAAAAAAATAACTATGTCTTGTATCCTAAATCTCACCAGGTCTGGCCACCTGTCTCTGAGTTGTGGTCCTTTGAACATACTGAAAAATCTGTTGAGGTGGCTGTAATGATGCTGGCTGTTCACGCATCTTAAAAACCTGCCTATCGTGAATTAGCAAGGCTCTTCAATGGATGGCCAAAGCTAACACTTGTCCAATCACAAGAAGGGCAGAGAGAGGAGACTGCTACTGCTTTACTCCCAGAAGAAGACACTGTGACTGTTTGCTGTTTGTGTTTGAATCTCAGGTCTCTGGGAGCAGCGGGTTCTGTTATGGATGTTGCCATGGTGTTGGGTTCTAAACAGGCTGGATAGGAGAGTTATCTATGGCGCAGCTTGAAACATCTGAGAAATAACCATTATGCAGAGTGTCTGACACTCTGATCTCTAACATTAATAACTCAGCTTTACGTCCAATACTTTTAGAATCACTATATTATCAATAAAGGTGACACCTATGAATGCATCAGTTACTGGTTAAACAAAGTAGCAAGTCAGCCTTTGAAAGAGAAGTGCTTTTAAACTTACAGTTATCATTAACTGCAACCAGCTTTCTGCTTGACCCCTATGTAGTCACCTAATTGAATACACTGGGACTATCAGAATATTGAACATATATAATGTACATTTAAAGCAGGCAAAACCAGAAGAGTGTATTCATTGCTGTGACCTGAACAACATGAATAAATATATGTAAATGAATTATCTAGGACACATATAGAAATATTTTTATAACTGCATACAATTTGTTTATTTTTTTATTGGAACATTTTACTTTTATTTTATACCAATAAACGAATACTCAATACAGGAATGATCTCCTATATCAAAAATAGCAAACACTAAAAAAACACTCAATTAAGTATCAACTCTTCCTGCATATAACACTTTCATCCCTTATCTACAACCACTTAGATCCACTTATAACCCACTCATAACTACACTCGCGCCCACACACACCTCATTCAGCTCAGGGAGCACAAAATCAGGCCATGCTGCCAGAGGAGTCTCGAGGGGATGCCAATGTTATAAACAGGTCACATATGCCACATATCTGCCCCTCAGAAAAAAAACCCTCTTTTAAACACATGTTATCCTGCGGTTTTAATACTCAGTTAGATATCCCAGTTACTCCAGAACCCCTGTGTGTGCCCAGGTATCTTCTTTATTATCAGACTGTTGAGAGTTTTTTTTTTTTAATGTGTGCTTTATGTTTTTATTAAACGTTATAAAAGGTAAACTGAATTGTTATACCTGATGTGAAAATTCATCCACAATACAGCCTGATGTTACCACTGGAGTAGTAAGTACCCGATATGTTTGTTTTTGCCTGTTGAGGCATTTTTCCATGTTCTGGGGTTGATGTGACTTGACTTACAAAAACAACCTCTCTTGGGCAAGCCTGTTTTCTTGGTAGTTGATGACCATTGAGCAATTACTGGGATCTGGTTGCAATGATGAGGTGCTGCAGGTACAGTGTAAATCTGTGCCTGCATGGTGTGTTGGATCTGCTCACCAACATACCTCATTGAGTTGTGGGTCACCACTCCTCCACTGGGAAATGTTTGGCTCCTTTCATTCCTGGCAGAGTCAACAGGATAAATAGCAGCTTGGTGGACAGGTACATTGCTCCATGTTCCAAGCTGGGACATTTTTTAAGCTGGCCAATATATTTTACACCCTCCCCCAACCATATATTTTTGAAAAGTAGACACCCTAAGGTATTTCAAATGGTGGTATTTTAGCTCTTTCCATAAAATTATTCTACCACCAGCCTTTGTCAAAGTTTTGGGTAGTCATTTTTGTGTTTTTTTTTCACACACATTGTACTTCAGACATGAATTCACAGATACCGTTATGTGTTATTGCCAAACTACACCCCAATGTGTGACATGTAGTCTTCCTGCACCCATGTCTTATTTGGGATATTTTGGAAGCCGGACAGTGTTATTTACCCCACCAAATCATATATTTTTAAAAAGTACACCACCCAGGGAATTTCAAATTTGTGAAATTCCAGTATAGGATTAACTGCACTGACTTGTAAGGCCGACTACTCCTTTGGGGCAAATTTGTGGTTGGCCACTTGAATTAAATACCAATAAAAGTATATATTTTTGAAAAGTAGATACTAAACTAAAATAAAAGTTTCAGAAAACATTTATCTGAAAGAAATTGCCACTTCAGGTTTCCTTCATAACACTGTTACCAAATCTTAGAATATTTATAAGCTGTATTGTATTGCTTGAAGAATTCTCTGATACAGAGGCCTGGCTGAGATGGGCAGTCAGGACAGTAGTAAGATGAGTCACTTCTTTTCCCTCTTTTGAAGCACACTGCACCACTTCTGTTGCTTCTGTTGTTGTGGTGTAGGAGGGACCAGCAATGGGAAGTATTTTGCTGCAAGTTTACTATTTGGTGCACCACTCTGTTCACCACTTAATAGTATGGCATCAATGATTTCCAACTGTAAACAAGTTGCATTTCTGTGCAGGGTTAGACAGCTTATATAAAATAAATGCGTTATGAGTTGCTGTTTACATCATAAAAAAATTACACTTTTTTTTAGGGCTGGAGTAGCTGGTCTGAAATGTCTATGTCCCCCCATGTATTTGTGTGTATTATGTCAAGCAGAGTGTTTTTCTAATTATTTCATATTTTCCACGACAAACACTGATACAGTTGTATCCTTATGTATACTATTTAAATGGTATTCAACTTTTTTGTCTGTAAATTTTACTGCAGGTCCAGATGTCCTGCACTTGATGTAGATGGTCGCATCTGAGTTGAGCTGCTGTCTTCCCCAGGCCAGTTTATAGCATGCACCTTTCTGAACTCCTACGGAGATATGGGGTAATCTAATAAAAGGAACTCACCTACCAAAGACCATGGGAAAGGGGGCAAAAAGACCCCTGTTCCGAATCTCTGTACATTTTTAGTCCTGCCATCTACCCCTAACACACCCAAGATGTTAGGATGGCATATTGGGGGGCTAAATCATGGAAAATTAAATGGCATATTGGGAGGCAAAATCATGGCATATTAAATGGCATATTGGAGGGGCAAAATCCTGACATTTTAAATGGCATAGTGAGTGGCAAAATACTGGCATATTAAATAGCATTTTGGGGGAGAAAATCCTGGCATATTAAGTGGCAAAATCCTGGCATATTAAATGGCATATTGAGGGGCAAAATAGTGTGTCTCAGGTTATGTGTGTAATGGTGTTACTGTGTGTGTAAGTGGTAAGGGTGTGTGTATGTGTGTCACTGTGTAAGGGTGTGTGTGTGACTGCAAGGGTCTTTGTGTTTAAATGTGTGTTAGGGTGTCAATTTGTCAGGGGCGTCACTAGGGTTGGTGTCACCCGATGCGGAAACTCATGGTGTCACCCCCCTGGATTTTCTCCAATACAATACCAAACAGATTCCTTAGTAATGCCAGTTAGATGGCCTATTAACTATGCCACACCCAGGAGCCCCATAAATATGCCACACACAGGAGCCCCATAAATTAAGCCACACCAGAGCCTCATAAATTATGCCACACCAGAGCCTGACTATTTTTTATGCCTCACCTCTGCCCATTTAATTATGCCACACACACACAGGTGCCCCATAATTATGCCACATACACACAGGTGCCCCATAATTATGCCACACACACACCAGTGCCCCATAATTATGCCACACAAAAGAGTCACTTAATTATGCCACACATGGGGCCCAATAAATATGCCACACACACGCGCCCCATAATTATGCACACATGGGACAGCCATTAATTATGCAACACACAGGAGCCCCACGAGGTGACAATTGTACAATTATAGATACCAGGAATATTGTGCCACTCAGAGCCCAGTAAAATTGTGCCAGTCAATTGTGCCATTCAGATACCAGAAATATTGTGCCACTCAGAGCCCAGGAATATAGTGCCAGTCAGATACCAGGAATATTGTGCCATTCAGAGCCCAGTAATATTGTGCCAGTCAGAGCCCAGTAATATTGTGCCAGTCAGAGCCCAGTAATATTGTGTCAGTCAGATACAGTAATATTGTGCCAGTCCAAGCCCAGTAATATTGTGCCAGTCAGAGCCCAGTAATATTGTGCCAGTCAGATACCAGGAATATTTTGCCAGTCAGAGCCCAGTAATATTGTGCCACTCAGAGCCCAGTAATATTGTGCCACTCAGAGCCCAGTAATATTGTGCCAGTTAGAGCCCAGTAATATTGTGCCAGTCGATTGTGCCATTCAGATACCAGAAATATTGTGCCATTCAGAGCCCAGTAATATTGTGCCAGTCAGAGCCCAGTAATATTGTGCCAGTCAGAGCACAGTAATATTGTGCCAGTCAAAGCTCAGTAATATTGTGCCAGTCAGATACCAGGAATATTGTACCAGTCAGAGCTCAGTAATATTGTGCCACTCAGAGACCAGTAATATTGTGCCAGTCATAGCCCAATAATATTGTGCAAGTCAGAGCTCAGTAATATTGTGCCAATCAGATACCAGGAATATTGTGCCAGTCAGACAACAGGAATAGTGTGCAATTAAAGTGCTCGTTTTTAACCACCCTCCTCTCCCCATCCCCATCACTTACCGAATGGCTGCTGCTCCATGTCCCCGGACGGACGCCTCCTCCGTGCAGTCTTCCCTCCTGCTGTGATTTTTTTTTTTCCGGCGGCTGCATCCAGTGGATGCGGCTGCCAGAAAAAAAAAGTTAAGCAGCGTGGTGCGGGGGGTGACACTGTGACATGCCAAATCGTGCAGGTGCAATATGAGTGCAATCCAAATGCTGTGGGTGCAATATCGGTGCATGGCAAGGTATGTGGGTACTGTGGGGATGGGACACTTCATCGCGGCTCCTTCCGCGCAGCCGCTTCACCGCCGACTCTACATCACAAGACAGATCGTCGCTGGAGATTTCATCGCGGGACATTTCATCGCTAAAGGTAAGTATTTTACCGATTTTAGTTGGTTTAGAATTAGGGTTTAGGGGGTTAGAATTAGGTTTAGTGTTTAGTGTTAGGGGTTAATTTTACTATTAGGGGTCGGGATTATTATTAGGGTTAGTATTAGGGTTTAGGGGGTTAACTTTAGTATTAGGGGTCGGGGGTTAGTATTAGGGTTAGTATTGGGGTTTAGGGGGTTAACTTTAGTATTAGGGGTCGGGGGTTAGTATTAGGGTTAGTATTGGGGTTTAGGGGGTTAACTTTAGTATTAGGGGTCGGGGATTAGTATTAGGGTTAGTATTAGGGGTCGGGGGTTAGTATTAGGGTTAGTATTAGGGTTAGTATTGGGGTTTAGGGGGTTAACTTTAGTATTAGGGGTCGGGGGTTAGTATTAGGGTTAGTATTAGGGTTCGGGGGTTAGTATTAGGGGTCGGGGGTTAGTATTAGGGTTAGTATTAAGGTTAGTTTTAGGGTTTAGGGGGTTAACTTTAGTATTGGGGTTAATTTTAGTGTCAGTATTGGGGTTTAGTGTTACTATTGGGGGGGAATCATTTATTAGGGGGGTTATTTTAGTTTTACTTTTACATTTGTAAGAGCTGACAGTTCAGCGCTGAACTGTCAGCTCTTACATAGCTGCAGCCGCGGTGAAACGGCCGCGTTATACTTCATTGCTGACAGTTCAGCGTTCTAACTGCCGCGCTGAACTGTCAGCGATGAAAATGCGGCGAAGAAGTGTCCTAGACCCGGGTACTGTATGGTGCTGTGTTAAGTCCTTTAGGTTAGGCTCTTTTGTGTGGCACAATTATGGGGAGCTTGTTTGTGGCATAATTAAGGGACGCCTGTGTGTGTGGCATAATTAATTGGGCTCCAAGATGAGGCATAAATAACGGGGTTCTGGTGTGGCATAATTTATGGGGCTTTGGTGTGGCATAATTTATGGGGCTCTTGTGTGGCATAATTTATGGGGCTCTTGTGTGTCATAGTTATGGGGCTCCTGTATGTGGCATAGTTATGGGCTACTGTGTGTGGCATAGTTAAAGTGCTCCTGCGTGTGACATAATTTGTGGGGCTCCTGTATGTGGCATATTTAATGGGCCATCTGACTGGCATTACTAAGGAATCTATTTGGCATGGTATTGATGGAAATCCAGGGGGTGACACCATGAGTTACCGCAGCTCGTGACACCAACCCTAGTGACGCTTCTGGCAAATATGCAACTGGTCCTCATTTTTCTAGAATAGAAAGGTCTTTTAAAAACTAGTGAATACGCAGACATTTACCTGCATCCCACTATTCAGCACTATATGAATGCTCGAAGGAATGAGCAACAGTGATCTGTTAAAAATTAATCACACCTCGATGAAATGGGGTCACTGACGGATCAACCTCCTTGCCTTACCAAAGTGCAGTGGGTTGAGAGATAATTTTGATATGATACAAATATGCCTGTGAAATATGGTCACCAAATAACCCCACACACAAGTATTCTATAAAACTGTAAGATGGACTTTTGTGGTTGACATAAAGAAGCAAGCATGGACCCTTAGGGGCTATTCACTAAATGCTCCCGGCACCATAATCAAATGTATCAGGGACTCGGTTTATACAAACGCTTGGGGAAGGGTGATTTTTTTTTTGTTCATTATTTATTTATTGTGGGAGGATTTTCAGGCTAAGTCCAACTTGATTGTTGGCCGTAGCCTGAAAAGCAATTATTTTCTCTTCCCGTATTGATATTAATGGAGGGGGTTTAATCTCTCTTCCCTTCAATGCGATGGCTTCACAGCATTTCAGTATTTCTAAAATGGTTACAAACATAATTCCGATCTCAGACGTTAGTGAATAGCCTCCTTAAACTTGACACCGGCTTAGGTCCTCTTTTGTTGATAACCTCTTACTGTATTGTTATCAATAATAAGCATTTGTACGATCAGTGATGTTCTTGTAAACAATTGGTAATTACCCTTTTTGTGTTTTTTTTTTTAATTAGCATTACGTATTTATTTAGTAAATTGATATTTAACTCTGGGTGTGCAGTGTATTGATCACACAGGACACACTAATAAATTAAAAGGCAGGACATTTAATTTCTAATGGGTTAATTGGGGGATATTATAACTTTTTACAATGTCTCAGTCCTAGGTTCAAGTTAACACAGTTTCCTCTTAGATCCTGCAGAAGGGATATTCATTTGATTTCTTGATGGACACACTCTCCTGTGGCATTGAAATCTCTTGGGTTGTTTCTGTTTTCGGACCCCATAAGAACTGGCTTTATAGAAAAATTCCATACTGGAAATCAAACTGCTGTTGTACTCATCCTCATACACAGGGGAAAGCATATCCTCCGGGAGAGAATCCATGCTAAATTTAAGCTGTTTTGGCCTCCATGGAACATGATTGGTAGTCTTCCTTTTCTCACTTAAGGATTCCTTGTTACTGTCTAAAGGAACCTTTGCATTTTGAGCAGTGAAGATTTTGTCATTGTACACCAAACTTTCAGACCTAGCTAGTGGCTTCCAGATCTGTTCTGTGACATAGCTGGCAGATGGCTGCTGTATTTTAGTACCCCAATTGAAGTAGCGTTTTGTATCATCCAGCACTGTTGGCATAGAGTGTATCTGAGACCTTCTCATCCTGTGAAAATGAGTTGGAGGATATGCACTGATTTGCTGGGGACGAAAACTACTCCATGAGGGATTTGAATTCACTACCTGCTGGGTGAATCCTGAATGTATGATCTGATGTGGGTTCACTGACACATTGATGTATTGAGGTGTTCTTACAATGCCCAAGTCAGGTACCACATACAGTTGGTCTGTAGAAAGAAATACACAGAGAAAATCGAATTACAGCTCTAATCAGAGATCACTACATAGGTACATTTATAAGTAACAGTCAACACTGAAAAAAGGAGGAATTGAAACACAGGGAGCTATTTACTAAAATTGACATGCAGGTGAGCTGACTTAACTATGCATTGTGCAGGGACAAACCTGGTGTGTTTCTGTGTGTACTGTATAGTTAAATATTGCAATTTTGATGAAACGTTCATCTCATGTACACGTCAGTGCTATAATAGTACCTCCCAGAGGCTGGGAGTGCAACTCAAAATAATTTAGAGTTTCTAATACCCCCATGATAAAAGCTCATATATATATTGATAACTTGGCAAAGTCATTTGCGCATCCTATAGTATACCTTCTTGAATTTTCTTTTCCTACTTCTATGAATTAAACATTTTCCTACCAACATCTTCATTAGCATGTTAAAGGCTGCCTTGTTATTATCAAATATGAGCATGTTATTTTGGAAAGCATAAGTAGAAATTCATGTCCATTTCTTTTTTCTTTTTTTCTAATACATTCCTTTTAGTACATTTTCCCAGGAAGCAAGTTAAAATAATAATCTTTACGTTCCTCGGGTTTCATGATAATGTCTGCTCTCCTCATTCTTGCAAGGACATGTGTGGAGTCTCTCTAAAGTCTATACTGTGTTGTAGATGGGGCATAATATATATACCATATCGCGTATAAATTGCTAAAATCAGGTATTGGAGAACTCCACGATTAATGACTGATTTTATGTACTTCATTTGTCTGTTAACTTTGTAGTGAATAGACCTTTATGTTTTTCCATTGGTTCATGAAAAACAATGTACAAAGATATTTTTTTTAATTGAAGTTTGTTATTTTTGCTCATTTTAGCTCATTGTTTTGCTTGAGCAAATATGACAAAGATAAACTTTACAAAGAGAATGAGATCAAATGTTGGTAATAAAAAGGTATTTATTATATACGTGTAGAATCTTTTCACTAAGCAAGGAACTGACAAGGGAATTGCTATACTCATTTATGAAAAGCAGAATTGGTATGCATACCTTTTCAACCCACCTTGTCTGCATTCAATTAACAATCCCCAAAAATGCTGAAATTTTTTTTTTTTTATATTTGTAGATCTATTTATATCTTCTGTAATCTGGAAATATTTCATATACTTACATATGAACAGTGGGGTTTTTTTCAAGTTAGAAAACAGTATTGTAACATTGTAGCTTTTGTTTTTTTTCTCATTTTAAAAAGATGGAGTAACTTTGAGCACTTGTTCATATTTAATTATTTTTATCATGCCAGATTTGCTTGTATTTACCATTCATAAATCATCTGTAAATCACAAAGGCCCTCCCTACCATTTTACAGTGAAGAAAAAAAAAATAACTATGTCTTGTATCCTAAATCTCACCAGGTCTGGCCACCTGTCTCTGAGTTGTGGTCCTTTGAACATACTGAAAAATCTGTTGAGGTGGCTGTAATGATGCTGGCTGTTCACGCATCTTAAAAACCTGCCTATCGTGAATTAGCAAGGCTCTTCAATGGATGGCCAAAGCTAACACTTGTCCAATCACAAGAAGGGCAGAGAGAGGAGACTGCTACTGCTTTACTCCCAGAAGAAGACACTGTGACTGTTTGCTGTTTGTGTTTGAATCTCAGGTCTCTGGGAGCAGCGGGTTCTGTTATGGATGTTGCCATGGTGTTGGGTTCTAAACAGGCTGGATAGGAGAGTTATCTATGGCGCAGCTTGAAACATCTGAGAAATAACCATTATGCAGAGTGTCTGACACTCTGATCTCTAACATTAATAACTCAGCTTTACGTCCAATACTTTTAGAATCACTATATTATCAATAAAGGTGACACCTATGAATGCATCAGTTACTGGTTAAACAAAGTAGCAAGTCAGCCTTTGAAAGAGAAGTGCTTTTAAACTTACAGTTATCATTAACTGCAACCAGCTTTCCGCTTGACCCCTATGGCAGTCACCTAATTGAATACACTGGGACTTTCAGAATATTGAGCATTTATAATGTACATGTAATGCAGGAAAAACCAGAAGAGTTTATTCATTGCTGTGACCTGAACAACATGAATAAATATATGTAAATGAATTAGCTAGCACACATATCGAAATATTTTAATAACTTCATAAAATTTGTTTATTTTTTTATTGGAACATTTAACTTTTATTTCATACCAATAAACAAATACTCAATACAGGAATGATCTCTTATATCAAAAATAGCAAACACTAAAAAAACACTCAATCAAGTATCAACTCTTCCTGCATATAACACTTTCATCCCTTATCTACAAACACCTAGATCCACTTATAACCCACTCATAACTTCACTAGCGCCCACACACACCTCATTCAGCTCAGGGAGCACAAAATCAGGCCATGCCGCCAGAGGAGTCTCGAGGGGATGCCAATGTTATAAACAGGTCACAAATGCCACATATCTGCCCCTCAGAAAAAAAACCATCTTTTAAACACCTGTTATCCTGCGTTTTAATACTCAGTTAGATATCCCAGTTACTCCAGAACCCCTGTGTGTGCCCAGGTATCCTCTTTATTACCAGACTGTTGAGAGGTTTGTTTTTTAATGTGTGCTTTATGTTTTTATTAAACGTTATACAAGGTAAACTGAATTGTTATACCTGATGTGAAAATTCATCCACAATACAGCCTGATGTTCCCACTGGAGTAGTAAGTACCCGATATGTTTGTTTTTGCCTGTTGAGGCATTTTTCCATGTTCTGGGGTTGATGTGACTTGACTTACAAAAACAACCTCTCTTGGGCAAGCCTGTTTTCTTGGTACCATCTGGGGCATGGTTGATGACCATTGAGCAATTACTGGGATCTGTTTGCAATGATGTGGTGCTGCACGTAAAGTGTAAATCTGTGCCTGCATGGTGTGTTGGATCTGCTCACCAACATACCTCATTGAGTTATGGGTCACCACTCCTCCACTGGGATATGTTTGGCTCCTTTCATTCCTGGCAGAGTCAACAGGATAAATAGCAGCTTGTTGGACAGGTACATTGCTCCATGAGCCAAGCTGGGACATTTTTTAAGCTGGACAATATATTTTACACCCTCCCCCAACCATATATTTTTGAAAAGTAGACACCCTAAGGTATTTCAAATGGTGATATTTAAGCTCTTTCCATAAAATTATTCTACCACCAGCCTTTGTCAAAGTTTTGGGTAGTCATTTTTTGTGTTTTTTTTTCACACACATTGTAGTTCAGACATGAATTCCCAGATACCGTTATGTGTTATGGCCAAACAACACCCCAATGTGTGACATGGAGTCTTCCTGCACCCATGTCTTATTTGGGATATTTTGGAAGCCGGACAGTGTTATTTACCCCACCAAATCATATATTTTTTAAAGGACACCACCCAAGGAATTTCAAATTTGTGAAATTCCAGTATAGGATTAACTGCACTGACTTGTAAGGCATACTAGTCCTTTGGGGCAATTTTGTGGTTGGCCACTTGAATTTAATCTTAATCAAAGTATATATTTTTGAAAAGTAGATACTAAACTAAACTAAAAAAAAAATAAAAAAACATTTATCTGAAAGAAATTGTCACTTCAGGTCTCCTTCATAACCCTGTTACCAAATCTTAGAATATTTATAAGCTGTATTGTATTGCTTGAAGAATTCTCTGATACAGAGGCCTGGCTGAGATGGGCAGTCAGGACAGTAGTAAGATGAGTAATTTCTTTTCCCTCTTTCGAAGCACACTGCACCGCTTTTGTGGTTTCTGTTTTTGTGGTGTAGGAGGGACCCGCAATGGGAAGTATTTTGCTGCAAGTTTACTATTTGGTGCACCACTCTGTTCACCACTTAATAGTATGGCATCAATGATTTTCAACTGTAAACAAGTTACATTTCTGTGCAGGGTTAGACAGCTTATATAAAATAAATGCGTTATGAGTTGCTGTTTACATCATAAAAAATTATACTTTTTTTTAGGGCTGGAATAGCTGGTCTGAAATGTCTATGTCCCCCCATGTATTTGTATGTATTATGTCAAGCAGAGTGGTTTTCTAATTATTTCAGATTTGCCACGACAAATACTGATACAGTTGTATGCTTATGTATACTATTTAAATGGTATTCATCTTTTTTGTCTGTAAATTTTACTGCAGGTGCAGATGTCCTGCACTTGATGTAGATGGTCGCATCTGAGTTGAGCTGCTGTCATCCCAGGCCAGTTTATAGCATGCACCTTTCTGAACTCCTCCGGAGATATGGGGTAACCTAAAAAAAGGTACTCACCTACCAAAGACCATGGGAAAGGGGGCAAAAAGACACCTGTTCCGAATCTCTGGACATTTTTAGTCCTGCCATCCACCCCTGACACACTTAAGATGTTAGGATCACGTACCGTGGTTCTGATGTGGAGCCCAGTTGCAGTAGTAACACTCTTACAATACATTATATACCTGGTAGAACCAAACGGGTACATGTCCTCAGGAATGTAGCGTTGGTATGAGTGCCCAGAAAAAGTGTGATGTAGTGGTACTGGTACTGATGAGGAGTCCCAATAGAACTGACAGGATGTCTTGGTTGTAGAACTAACTTCCGTCAATAGGAGGGGTAATAATCAGGTTCTAGATGTAGTTCCGAAAAGTCACCAGTTGAGGCTGTGCAGAGTAGTCTTTGTTGCAATACCAGATCTCCGTTTTTCAGTAGAAGACAGACACAGCCGGCATTAGCTAAAAGTGACGATCTCCGTGGGAAACAGCAACAGAATTTCTGACTGGAAGTTTTGCTGAGACAGGTACCTTTAGAGGCAGAATAGTACAGGAACAAGCCAGGGGTCGTTTGGGAGCCAGATAGTAGAATAGTCAGGGGGGAAGAAAGAAGGTCGAGGGAGCCAGAGATCAGGATAGTCAGGTAGAGAAGCCGTGGGTCAGGAAGCCAGATATCAGGGAGGTCAAACCAAGCCAGATATTTCAGAAGTGATCAGGATACAAACGCATAGGGTACAAACAGCACAGATAACTGAGCAAGGAGGATTTGGCGTCAGGGAAATATAAAGGGCAGGAAGCCCGCCCCCCTATGACACCAGGGAGTCACGTGGACTCCTCCGTTGCCGTGGTAACGGAGTGGGGTCTTTAAAAACGGGTGCCCCTCGTGCCCTTGTAATCATTGGATGGTGGGTAGGGGAAGTACAGTGTGCATGCTGAAGGCCCTTCTGAGGCCTGGGAGCTGGAGAAGCACTGCAAACGGGAGTGCCACGACGGACCTGATGCAGGCCTGAGGCAGTTACTGGTGAGGTTTGTGGCCTAAGGGAATATTTATTATGACACAAGATGCCACCAAGAGGGCACGAAAACACCTCGCTGGCGTTCAGCAAAATCTCCTCCGTTGTCGTGGTAACGGAGTGGGGTCTTTAAAAACGGGTGCCCCTCGTGCCCTTGTAATCATTGGATGGTGGGTAGGGGAAGTACAGTGTGCATGCTGAAGGCCCTTCTGAGGCCTGGGAGCTGGAGAAGCACTGCAAACAGGAGTGCCACGACGGACCTGATGCAGGCCTGAGGCAGTTACTGGTGAGGTTTGTGGCCTAAGGGAATATTTATTATGACACAAGATGCCACCAAGAGGGCACGAAAACACCTCGCTGGCGTTCAGCAAAATCTCTGATGAAGGAGACCTGACAGCATCAACTGTTTAAAATGCCCAGGAACCTTTCGGCCCCACTAAAGTGGACATTGCTGCACTAGATGTACAAGTTAAATCTGACTTGTCCTCAGCAGTTGATTTGATCCGCGCCACAATAAAGGAAGATGTCAGGACATAAGATCTGACCTGAAGAACCAAGGCCACCAACTTGAAAGCCTTCGAGGCTGCCCAGACACTCCTTCATGGAGCTTTTTCTACACTGGAATCTCAACTATGGGCGCAACGCTGTATGATGGCACAATTAGCCCAACATGTTGTTGACTTAGATAATATGGGACACCATAATAATTTAAGGGTGCGAGGGCTCCCTGAAACTGACAGCCTGAGGATTTAAAGACTATTGTCCCTGACCTCTTCCTAATTATTTTGGGGAAAGAAAGTACTGAACACATCATCCTGGATAGGGTTCATAGGGCCCTACACCCCAATGATTCCTCCAACCCATTGCCATGAGATCTCATCTGCTGCGCACAGTCATTCCCGCTCATAGAGGACATCTTGTGGGCAGCCTGTAAACAGAGCCAGATTGCCTTTAAAGTTGTAAAAATGATTGCTTGGGCCATTCTTCAGGTCTGTAGATTACTTCCGCCTTTTACTTTCTCAAAGAATGCGGCATACCCTTTACTTTGGCATTCCCTCTGACCATCGTGGTGCTTAAATGTTGTACCAGAGTTCTCCAACGCACTCCATCAGACCTACCTACCTTCTGTGCCTCTCTGGATCTCCAGGTACCCAACCTCCCAGAGTAGAAATCCAGCAACTTAGAAAAAACCTCCATACAACACATCCACAACCAACCATGGGCTATTTGCCCTCAAAGGAAAATAAGACCCAGAGTGGTGCCCCAAGATGATCCTATTCTTATATATTGAGTGGCAACATCCTGGCATATTGAGTGGCAAAATCCTGGCACATTTAATGGCTAAAGGATGGCATTTTAAATGGCATATTGGGGGGCAAAATCCTGGCACTTGAAATGGCTAAAGAATGGCATATTGAGGGGTAAAATCCTCGCATATTAAATGGAATATTGGGGGGCAAAATCCTGGCATATTAAATGGCATATTGGGGGTCAAAATCCTGGCATATTGAGAGCAAAATCCTGGCATATTAAATGGCATATTGGGGGTCAAAATCCTGGCATATTGAGAGCAAAATACTGGCATATTAAATGGCATATTTGGGGGCAAACTACTGGCATATTGAGGGGCAAAATCCTGGTCATCAATGGCATATTGGGGGGGTAAAATCCTGGCATATTAAATGGTATATTGGGGGGCAAAATCCTGGCATTTTGAGAGAAAAATAATGGCAAATTAAATGGCATATTGGTGTGGCAAAATCCTGGCATATTGAGGGGCAAATTCCTGGAATATTAAATGGCATATTGGGGGCAAAATCCTGGCATATTAAATGGCATATTGAGGGGAAAAATCATGGTATATTGAGGGGCAAAATCATGGCATATTAAATGTCATATTTGGGGGGCAATATCCTGGCACATTAAATGGCTAAAGAATGGTATTTTGAGGGACAAAATCCTGGCATAGTAAATGGCATATTGGGGTGCAAAATCCTGGCATATTAAATGGCATATTGGGTGGAATATCCTGGCATATTAAATGGCATGTTGGAGGGGCAAAATCCTGACATTTTAAATGGCATATTGAGTGGCAAAATAGTGTGTCTCAGGTTATGTGTGTTTTGGTGTCACTGTGTGTGTAAGTGGTAAGGGTGAGTGTAAGTGTGTCACTGTGTAAACGTGTGTGTGTGTGTCACTGTGTCTGTGTAAGGGTGTGTCTGTGACTACAAGGGTCTTTGTGTTTAAATGTGTGTTAGTGTGTCAATGTGTGCCAAATTTAGAGCATGCTAGTTGAATATTTAGATGTATTTATTTTCCTCACTATACATTATACTTTTATATATATAAAATGTATGGAGGGTTGGTGGTTTGGGAAGCGTGGCGGGTCAGAGGAGGGGGGCACCAAAATACAATTTCATCTGTGTAGTCGAAAATCCTTGCATCGGCCCTGACCGGATGTGACGTAACGTCACATCTGGTGTATGTGATTCCCTCCTCCGTGCAGGAGAGAAGACTGCACGGAGGATACGGCGGGAACACAGAGCAGAGACAGAGCAGCAAATAAGGTAAGTACTACTTGGGAAGGGGGAGGAGGGTGGTATAAAAAGAGCAAAATCCTGCCATATTGAGTGGCATAATAATCCTGGCATATTGAATGGCATAATAATCCTGGCATACTGAGGGATTAAATATTGGAATATTTTGGAGACACTGTAACAGAGCTGCTAGAGTTTCTAGTATATGGCAACATCCACAAAAGGAAGCTCCATTCAATGGAGAGGTATGCATTCAGATCGAGACATGGCCCGCTGACTCATAATGAGTTTGTCTCTGAAGATTTCGGGAACTGAGAGGAGGAGGGATAGAGATCTTACAGCCAGGACTGTACAGCCTCATGGAGCTCCGGTAATTCTTCGTCCGCACTTCACAGACGGTACACTCGCTCCACTTCTCAACGTGCGCACGCTAGAGTCACATCACGTCACCCCCCTCAAAGTTTTTAATACTAGTAGCTCTGTTACAGTATCTCCAAAACATCAAACCAGTAACGCGTGACTGATCTAACACAAGATTTATGTGAGCTGCCAATGCAATACCCTTGAGAACAAGATAAAAGTCTTTTATAAACAAACAGGAGACCACGCGGTGAACACCAAGTGAAAAGCGGTCCCACAAGGCAGATCAGTGACAGCAAAGAATGATCTCTGCAACAGACTGACATCCAGATAAGTGCTTTATATAATGTTTAAAAGTGAAAGCAGTTTTTCTTATAGATATTGAAAAGTAAACAGAGCTTAATACAAAAACTTGTTAAGCCTTTAAGACTTGCATATATAATTTATCTGCCTTACTAGTGGTGTTATTATCTCTGATATTAAAATGGGTTTAAATGACAAAGTATAGTAATTGTATGCACGTTAAGCAGAGAAAAAAAGGAACAGAGAAAAAGAACAAGGACATTTCTGCACAATTGTAGGCACCTCAAGCATATATTGAAAGGGGGACTAGGGGGGAAGAGAAGGGGGGGGAAGAGAAGAGAAAGAGAAAACTTGCTATAAAGGGGTCTCTGGTCACAAAAATATCAAGGACACTATTGAGCAACTGCAGACATATTAAACAGAGAAAGTAATCTGACATTAAAGGGTCTTAAGTGATAAAAAAAAAAGACCAAGGACATGATTGAGTAAATGCAGGCACTCCAAGCAGAAAAAAAAAAATATACCATTTAAGGGTCTTAAAGCACAAAGAGACCAAGGACACTATTGAGCAATTGAGGATCCTTTAAACAGAGAATTAAACCTGCCATTAGAGGGTCTGAAATCATAAATAGACTAAGGATAGTATTGAACATTGGTAGGCACCCTAAGCAAGAGATAGGAATCTTGCCCTTAAAGGGTGTTAACCCACAAACGTCCAAGACCATTTTTGAACAATTGTAAGCACCTCAAGCAGAAAAAGATACTTACCACTCAAAGATCTTAAAGCATAAAAAGACCAAAGACTTTATGGAATACAATGCTTTGAACTAAGTGGGCAACCAAAGAGGAAATTCAAGGGTTAAAGAAGGGGATGTTCCCCTAATAACCTATTTTTAAAAGGCCGGATTGCAGATTCATTGTTTTTTTGAGATACTTAAGTAGCTGCCAACAAGTGTGATCCCACTGTCAATCCTGCCAATACTTTAAATATATAAAAGGTACCATAAAGACCCAAAAGAAGGAGAGGAGGGAAGCCAGAGAAGACATGAAGGAATAAAAAAGAGAATTAAATAAAGGGATCTGTAACACTTAAAACAAAACAAAAAAAAAAGATAGAGAGGAGGGGTAGGAGAAGGAATTAAAAACCGAAAGGACAAAGGGGTATGGCGCAATATTTAAAGACACCTGAAAGTTTGTAAGCAGAAGAACTATCCCCAGATCCAAGAATAACAGACTGAAGAGAAAAGTAGAAGGAAGAGGAGGGGAAAACAAAATTCAGATATCACTATATATTTCAGTACTGTATGTTTTATCCTCAATAGAATAAAGGGGGGAAAAAGAAGAGAAAGAAAAAAATGGCTTCCAAAAAATGTCAGAAAAGGACAAAAAGAGGGGAAAAAACCCCAAAACAAGAAAAAAAGGGTCTCTCCAATACCACCAAGAGATAAAGCAAAAGCTCTAAATGAGTCTATTGACTCAAACAAAGAAGACTCAGTGGATAGAGAGTACCCCACAAGAATTTCTCAGGAATTTCTGAAACAATGCCTATAATCTCAATTGAAAATGATCATGCAAGAATTAGAAAATAATTCCAAAGAAATAAAAGCTTCAATAAATGTAATAGCAGACCGAGTTACAAATATGGAAGAAAAGCTGATGAAAACAGACACGTTCCAAGAGGAATTAAAACAAGAAAATAAAACATTAGTAAAAAAATTAGATAAACTAGAAGCTTAAATACAAGATTTGGAAGACAGATCACGCAGATCGAATATAAGAGTCAGAAATATCGAAGAAACTGTCACCCAAGATAAATCAAAGGAATTCCTGTCAGAATTTTTTTAATCAATTTACAAGAGGCAAATATACACGACAGTCAATTAGAATGAGTCCACAGGTTGAATAAACCGAAATTAGTACCAGACTCTATACCAAGAGACATTTTAGTTAACCTTCACTCCTACCAATTCAAAGAAAAATTTATCAGAACTTTGAAAGAAAACCCCCAGAGAGAAACCAAATATAAGGATATACGGATCCTGCAGGATCTCTCTTTTCAAACCAGAGCATGGAGAAAAACATTTTCAACATCTTTAAATATTCTATGATCTAATAATATAAGGTTTAGATGAATTTATCCATCTAAAATAAAAATCCTGTGGAACCAGTCATCAGAAGAATTTGGATCGTCAAACGAATTAATGTTCTGGATACATTTAAATAAAATCACTCCCATCCCAGAAAATGATCCCGATATAGAAATGTTATAGTATATTATTATCTAATTACTTCTATTCACAGATGATGAACTAATCACCTATTGTAGAATTCCATAAAGTATAAGGTTGTTGTAAGGTATAGATAAATAAAGGTGTAGAAGGGGAAAGGGAAAGAAAGGAACAGGGGAGAAGAAATGTTAGGGGAGCTTAGATGAAGTAAATCACCATAGCACTTTGTCACTGAGAAAAATTAGTAAAACACTGTTCCGTATAAGTTAAATGTATAAGTTAATACAAAAGTTTGAAGCACAATAGAGGAGAAGATAAATAATTTGAAAAGGAAAGAAAAGATCCCTTAAGACACTAAAAGTGAGGAGGTGTAGTAAATAATGAATATGATATCACCACATTTCACGTATATATAAGAAATATTTTCATCACTATTGTAAACATTGCTGGAATTTAACCCTGGACCTCTTTGTTTTTGGTACTTTTAAGTGTTCTGTGCGCCACCAGAGGGCTTGGTTTTTCACCTGTGCAATATGTCTGTCTGTACCTCCTACCCATACTTAATTAAGCTCAGGTGTTCCTTGTCCATCGTTACTGGCTTATTTAAACCCCCTCCTCCAAGCACTCTTTGCTGGAACATTTTGCCTGCCTATCTTTTGCTATTGTTTTATTTCCTGATCTACTGATATCTACTTGGCCTGTACCCTGACTTCTCCGTGCTTCTCCACTCCTGACTCGGCTAGTACCTTGGCTTCTCTGTACTTCTCCAGTCCTGTCCACTTTTTGCTTGTGACCCTGACTACGTTTTCTGATTTGCCGGTTTGTTCCTGTTTGTCAAGATGCCCAAAAGAAGACCTCAAAACCCTAATTGTGGCCACTCAAAGCCTGGGACTCCACCCTTGGGGGAGAGTGGTCACCCTGCACAGGGTATCGCACCTGCTCCGGCCTCTGCATCTGGACTCCAGCCGGAACTGGCATCCATGCCGGTGACAACTATTGTATATAAAATTAAGATGTATCCAACTCTAAAGGAAAAAGAAAGTGAGAGATATAGTTAAAAGAATGAAAACCATGTAGAATATAAAAAGTAGAATGGAGTATGGTAGCACATAGAGTTAGGAAAGTAAGCTCACATCAGTTTAGGAGGTTAAAGGTTTAGTAAGCTATTAGGGTACAGCACTAGTCTTCCAGGTAAAGGAGTAGAATAGAGATCACTAAAAATTCAATTTTGTAACCAAAATTGTTTGATACATTTAGTTTGCGCAGAACAGAGATCTTGTTCATGTAGGAGAACGTAAAAGGAGGGTAAACTAGAGGGAAAGAATGGAAGAGAAAAATATATCATATTTAATGCATGGCTGATTCTGCATACAAATTTATGGTGAATCCAACATTAGGAGAAGGGAGAGAAAGGAAGAGAAAGAGGAGAAATGAGAGACAATATGGCGAAAGATTTTTAGGAGACAGGAGGGGGATGAGGAGAGGGGGGAAGGGAAGGGGATAAATAATCCTCAAATAAATGTAGTGACCATAAATAATATCCAAAGATAAGGTTAAAAGATTAAAATTGGAATAGAGAAAGGATAGGTGAAGGAGAAGAGAGATGGAAAGAAAGGAAGAAGTATATAAATAAGATGAAATGAGAGGACAATGAGTAACGGAAATTTAGAATAGGTATACAATTAGTAAAAAAGAGACGCACCCAGCCGTAAGGTACACCCCACCACCATGTGTCATAGATCGACACAGAGTAAGGATAGTCAACAGAACTACCCTACAAAGGCGACCTAGGAGAATTCTTAAGGACGTCAAAAAACCGGGGAGCATGACTCCCAGTTTATATGTTTTACGTATTGTTTATATGTTTTTCCGAGAAATTAAGCGAACTAGCCAAGGGAGGGGGAAGATAGAGGAAGGATGCTCAAGATAATGTTGGTTAATGTTAAATACACCATTCAAAAAATCGGTGGTATATAATTACCTAGTAAAAACAAAAAGATATACAAAAGTGGGGAGGGAATAAATACAATATAATTGAACAAGCATCCAATAAAGATAAAAAGAAATGTTGAGTTGCTATATTGTTTGCTAGCACTTTACAAGTGAAAATCCTACAGCAAATAAAAGACCCAGAAGGCAGATACCTGATTATTATATGTAAAATAAATAATCAGACATATTCTTTGGTAAATATATACCCACCCAATAAATACCCAACCAAACTGCTAAAACATATTTTAGATATCCTGGAAAAAACAAAAATGGGATGTAATATATATGCGATTTTAATGCGGTATTAAACCCGGAATTAGACAAAAAACTAAGGAGAGGTAATCAACTAGATAAAACTATCATTAAACAAGCTCAAATATTTAAAAAATATTAAAAACAAATATGGCCTTTTTGGTATTTGGAGAATAAATCCTCCTAATAAGTTGGATTTTACCAATCTATCAAAAGTGCATTTGTCCTATTCTAGAATAGATAAGGTCTGGGGAGATATTGATCTAGTAAATTGAACTCATAAGATCAATATAATAGAGAACACATGGTAAAATCATAGTATACTAGAATGGGAACTAACCACACTGGTTAAGTCAAATAACACAACATGGAGAATGAAAGAGTACATATTGCATAATAATAGGAACATAGATAAAACTAAACAGCAGATTGACCTATTCTTTCAAGAAAATAAACCTCAAGAGACGACATATCTAAATAATTGGTGTGCATTCAAAGCGGTAATCAGAGGGCACCTGATTACGTTAGAAGACCAATGGAAAAAAAAATCAAGGAGCAAGTTTGGCCGGCCTCTATGCGCAACAGGAAAAAAAATTCAGAAAAAAACAAAGTAAATCCTTCACGAGGTATATATGAAGAATTAAAAAATATACAAACGAGAATAAATCAGAAATTAATGGAAAGAATGATAAACAATTTACATAAATTAAAAAATAAATATTATGAAAAAGGTAACACAGTGAATAAAATTATGACTAACAAATTAAAGAAAAAATGGCTAATAAAAAAAAGCTACCAAAAGAAATTGGAGAAACATTCAATGATTACTATGAACAGCTATATAAATTACACTCTCAATCAGAAATGACAAGCATAAATCAATATCTAAACAACACCAAAATTCCTAAAATTCCTGATGCACATAGAGAGTTGTTAAATACTCCAATCACACAAGAAGAAGTCCAAAAAGCCATTGAAGAAATGGATAAACAAAAAACACTCCCTTAGGAGTACCAGAGGCCTGGCAGGAAATGATTCAAAAGAGTATAAACAACTTTATTTGGAGAGGAAAAAAGCCAAGAATAAGACAAAAATTACTCTCCCAAAAGAAAGAGAAGGGAGGTTTGAGCTTCCCAAATATTAAAATCCTATAGCAAGCCATGATCTTATTTCACATTCCTGCGATGCAGGTAGAAGATAATAAGGATGAAGGTTGGTTTGCTATCGAGACAGCCGCATGTTGAACATCAAACCTCCATAACTTAATTTGGCAGACACAGAATAAAAAAATAAAATCGCTGAATATGATACACAAACAGATAATTCCAGAATGGGAAAAGATAAAACACTTGTAAGAATTGGGAATAATAATATCCCGTCAACTATAAAAATAGAATACTTGGAAAATCAAATGGAAAATTTAAACCTAGATAAGTGGAGAGCAAATGAAATAACGTCAGTACAGTGGTAGAAGGGAAGCTTACCCCCTTCATACAGATTAGGGAACAATTTGATATGCCAGAGTCAGAAATATTCAAATATCTGAGAATAAAAAGTTATATAGAGGTACAGTTAATCAAAGATAAAACCACTTTAAATATGATCATTTTTTTGATGGAACTGGTAATAATAAAATATTCTCTAGGGCCATGAAATTATTAAGAAGGCTCTCCCTCCACGACTTATATGTTAGGGTAGGTAGATGGTGTCATATCACGTTGGGTATGGTTCTTAATTATCTCCCTTCTCTCCTCGGCTCTGGGTTCACCAATTAGAGCTAAGAGGAAGGAACCTTATGCTATGACATTATCCCTCCCTTTGTCTTGTTCCCTCTCGTTTCCTTTCTTGCTCTTTCTTTCTTTCTTTTCTTTTTTTTTTTTTTTCTTTTTTCTCCCCTTTCTCTCTTTTTTCCTTTTTCCACAGTTTTAAAGCCAGGCTAATATACCCAATCCCCCGTGCTTGCCATGTGGAAATGATATAATAAATAATCCTCCTCAATTGTTTAAGACCGTGATCTATTAGGTATCTGCAGGATGATCATATGTTTTTATGGTTGTCTTACAATGTTTGTAATGTATTGTGTCTGTTGGTATGTAAAAATGTTTTTGGAAACTGTATAAATAAAATACTTAAAAAAAAATAAAAAAATTATTAAGAAGGCAGGAACAAGTGATAATCCCACCAGCAGTTATAGTATGGGAAAAAGAGCTAAATATAAAAGTAAATACAAAAGAATGGTATAAATCATTCCTTATGGTTATAAAAGACATAAAATGTTTAATTCTGGTGGAAACACACTACAAAATATTAATAGATAGTATTATGTTCCAACTTCCCTGGCAAAAATGTTCCCATCTACAATCTCATTATGTTGGAGATGCCTCCAGGAAGAGTGCTCTTACAAACATATATGGTGGAGCTGTGGAGATATACAAACGATCTGGGGGAAAACATATAAGTTGATAGTAACCCTTACAAAGTCTAAAATACCCAAAACACCAAGTACAGCCTTGTTACATATCACCTGGCCTAAAATGTCCCTAGCAAATAGACTACTTATTACCCATATATTAATGGCTGTAAAGATCACGATAGCCCGAAATTGGAAAAAAACAAGGGAGAATTAACAGGGAAGCGGTAGAAAAACAAATCACTTTCCAAATACAAATGGAAAAAGAAATAAGTTGGGCACAATTGAATATTAAAAAACTGGAAATATGGGATAAATGGGAAGAGTAATGGATATTAGAAAGTGGATGACCCCTGACATATATAACCATTTGACAAAACATAACAAATTAGAGATAGACGAAGAATCCCCCTCCCTTGAGCTTGTAAGTAAAGATAAAATCTCAATAAGAATGTTAGTTACTTTACCGGAAAACAGATCAAACCCAATATATTATATTTTAATAAGAATATTTATAAAATGAGATGGTTCTATATGTAAATGTAATGTTTGTCATGTACCTTGTTAGTTATAATGTTTGTCAATCTTTTCTATTTTTGTAATAAAAAAATAAATGCTGGAATATTGAGTGGCAAAATAATCCTGGCATATTGAATGACTAAATCCTAGCATATTGAGGGGTTCAATACTGGCATATTTTAATTGGCAGTGATGCTGTGGCATGGTCTGTGGGGCAAAATAACATGTACTATGAGGAAAGTGACACTGGCTAGTTCTGTGGGGCAAAGTCACACTGTGGCATGCCAAATCATTTAGGTGTAATATGAGTGCAAGCCAAGTGCTGTGGGTGCAATATAGGTGCATGGCAAGTTCTGTGGGTACTGTGTGGTGCTGTGTTAAGTCCTTTAGGTGCAATGTGAACGTGCATAGGAAGGGAATAAAAAATACGAATGCAATTTTTCAATAACATTTTTCTTAAATATACCGTATTTGCTCGATTATAAGACGACCCTGATTATAAGACGACCCCCCAAACTTTGGATATTCCTTTAGGAAAAAAACTAAAAGCCTGAATATAAGACTACCCTATAGGAAAAAAGTTAAACTTGTATATATTCACATGTAAATTGCTTTTTTAATAAAAAATTATGATATCAAAAAATGTATTTCTAGTTTTTATTTCTTTTTATGTGCCAATGCTGCCTTTCTCTTTCCCTTGCCCCCATTTTTCTCTCTCTCCCCCCTCCCCTTGCCTGTCTCTTAACCCCCTCACTCCCCTTGTCTCTGTCTCTTAACCCCTTCCCTCCCCTTGTCTCTGTCTCTTAACCCCTTCCCTCCCCTTGTCTCTGTCTCTTAACCCCTTCCCTCCCCTTGTCTCTGTCTCTTAACCCCTTCCCTCCCCTTGTCTGTCTCTTAACCCCTTCCCTCCCCTTGTCTCTGTCTCTGCCCCCCTACCTCCCCCCTGTCTCTCTGTCCCCCCTGTCTCTCTGTCCCCCTCCCTCCCTCCCCCTGTCTCTCTGTCCCCCTGTCTCTCTGCCCCCCTCCCCCCCTCCCTCCCTTCCCCTTACCTTGATCCCTGGTGGCTAGTGGGGGCAGCCGGGGGATGTCTGCACGATACTTGCAGACATCCTCCATGCTGCCCGACACGGCAGTCTATTATGACGGACAGCTGTCCGTCATAATAGTCTGCCGTGTCGGGCAGCATGGAGGATATCTGCACGTATCGTGCAGACATCCCCCAGCTGCCCGATTCTCCCTGGTGCCTAGTGGGGCAGCAGAGGATGTCTGCGCGATGAGCGCAGACCTCCCCTGCTGCCGCTCGGCACGCTCGCCGGGACTTCTGTGACGAAAGCGGAAGTATCCGGCTTCTTCACAGAAGCCCCGGCGGTCGTGCCGGGCGGAAGCAGGGGAGTCTGCGCTCGTTGCGCAGACATCCCCTGCTGCTAGAGAGGGGGATCCAGGTCCCCTGCAGCTCTGCTGGGGACTTGGATCCATGTCTTATAATCTGACCTCAATTTGAGGTCAGATTATAAGAGACCTCAATTATAAGACGAGGTCCTTGTCTTATAATCGAGCAAATACGGTAATATTAAATAATTGGCATATTATTTGTGGAATATTTATTGGGCACCATGTGTAGCATAATTAAGTGTCTCTTTTGTGTGGCACAATTATGGGGAGCTTGTGTGTGGCATAATTATTATTTTTTTTTTTCCTTTTTTTTTCTTTCTTTTTTTCCCCTCCTTTTTTTTTTCTTTTTTTTTCTTATTTTTTTGACACTCAGTTATTGCTTTTTATACCATTAATACTTCATTAATGTATGATAGAAACATCATTGTGCCTGGTGTTATTCATGGTATTCCCTCTTTCCTACTAGTGTCTTACCAATCTAAAGTGAAACAGCACGTGGAGGGGGCCTGAGAGTCTGACTTTAAGCTCCCAGCCCTCCCCCACCTGCCTTCTAATGTTATCCAATAGAATTCGTGACAAACAAGACAATTACATCACACACACAAACATTGATTAATAAATGATTCTGTAGTTGGTTTCTATGTTTATTTTGTTCCGCTTCTAGAGGAGGTAGTGATCTTGATTTAATATTGACTCTGTTTGTTCATTCTTCCTTCTTAATGTCCGAGGCCTGTTTTTAGGCCGATATCTCTTATTTATGTACCCTCCTTATCTAAATTTTCCAGCCATTTGTTCCACATTTTGTGTTTTGAAGATTTACACCCGGACCAAGCGTTTATACCTTTCTCCATTTTAAACTGGAAAAGAACCTGAACCCGAATCGTGGGCCATGTTATCTCATCTGAGGAGTGCCAGTTCCTTGCTAATACCAGCTTTGTAGCGGCTAAGATGTGATGCATTATTATTTTCTTTTCCTTTACCATTTGAGGTATATTCAGATGTAGGATGGCTCGTTCCGGGGTAGTCGGGATTTCCATATCGAGTAGTTTATTTAATTTTATTAAGACCGTATTCCATGTCTTGACTATCACTGGACACTCCCACCATATATGCATGTAATCCCCTATGTAGGTGCCACATCTCCAGCAGAGGTTTGGGGAGTCTTTATACATTTTTGTCAGTAGGGCTGGGACTCTATACCACCTATTATATATTTTATAGCAGCATTCTGTAATATTAAGACAGTGGATATGTTTGTTTATTTTTCGGCCAGAGTTGTATTCCAATCCCTCAGATTTATGTCCAGATTGAGATCCTGTTTCCATTTTAAAAGTGCCGGGGGTAGGTGCTGCTTCCTGTGGATACTGTTATATCTAAGACATGAGCTAATCCTATTTTTTGATTGGTCTTGTTGAAGTAGTTCTAGCATGCCCTGAGCGTTTGGGCAGGACTCTCCTCTATATATATGTTTCATCAGGAAATTCCTAATTCTCATATATGTGTAGAGTTCATTCAGTGGCAATTCATATATTTCTTGTATGTGGGCGAAAGTTCTAATTTTCTCCCCATCCATCAATTCACTTAGCTTAGTGATCCCGCAGTTACTCCAAGCGCGGAGCTGTATGTTGCCTATTAGGCCGTTCAGAATAGTTAAGGGTAGGTTTTCATGAATCCTGTTTTTCAGACCTACTTTATTTCGGAGTCTGGACCAGTAGTTCATTAAGTGGTTTAATATTATACTAATTCCCGATGGAGACGTGGTTTTCCTTTCCTTACTTCTTTCTTTGTTAATACTCCAGAAGTAGGACATTAACCCTCCATAGTCCTTAACCGTATCTTCTTCCAAGGCATACCAACTTTCTTCGTGTGCTTGACCACTAAGGGTAATCAGGGTGTGATGGAGGCAGGTTGCCTGGTATTGTTCCCCAACGTCCGGCATTCCAAGACCTCCACGTCTTCCGTTTTTAGCCAGAAGCTGTAGACTTAGCCTCGGTTTTTTTCCCCGCCAGACAAAATTGGATAAACAGGATTGCAACAGTTTCAGCCAGCATTGAGGGACCTTCAAAGGTATCATGCGAAAGATGTAGGTTAATTTGGGCATAATATATGATTTTATGGTGTTAATTTTCCCAGCCCAGGATATTTCAAGATTTTTCCATTTTTTCAATTTGTCATTGATTTCTCGTAGCATGGGCATGATGTTCATTTCCATCATGATGGATGGTTTCTGCGTAATTACTATACCCAAATACTTAAATATTTTCTTTGACCAGTTAAATTCATATGCTGACCTAAGCTCCTTACGGATATCTCTCTGGACATTGACCGGTATAGCTGTTGTTTTCCCTGGGTTCAGCTTGTAGTTGGAGAAGCTGCTGTAATTATTGATGACTTGCAGCAATTCCCCTAAGGATTCCTGTGGCTCTCTGATAATTATTAAGATGTCGTCTGCATATAGCATAATTTTCAGAGTTTCGTTTTTAGTTTGGAACCCTTTAATCTTAGGGTTGTCCCTTATACTCTTTGCTAAAGGTTCCACCGTAAGCGCATACAGAAGGGGCGAGAGCGGACAACCTTGTCGGGTTCCATTGTTTATATTGAACCATTGGGATTGAATCCCGTGTCCAGTGATTCTGCCCTTGAGTGTTGAATATAGAGCCATAATTGCCCTCTTAATTTTGCCAGTGAACCAAATGCGTTTAATGTCGCATCTATAAAATTCCAACCTACCCTATCGAACGCTTTTTCGGCGTCTAGAGAAAGAGAAAGAGTGGGGATCTTCTCTCGCTGGATCTTCTCATAAAGACTTATTATTCTACGGATGTGACTCGAAGAGGTGCGTCCCGGTACAAAACCTACTTGATCTTTGTGAACCAAGAAATGTATTACTTTCTTAATTCTCTCTGCTATAATTCCTGAATATAATTTGGAGTCAACATTCAGTAGAGATATTGGTCTGTAGCTGGTGACGTCTTCCGGCGTCTTCCCTTGCTTCAAGATTGTAACAATATTAGCTTTAAGTATTTCTTCTGGGGGTGACTCCCTTATCCATAAATTCGTTGAACATGTTTTTCAAATCTTCGCAGATATGTTCTTTGTAGATCTTGTAGAATGCATTATCGTATCCATCCGGACCTGGAGCTTTTTTCTGTTTAAGTCTTTCAATCCCTTTCTTTACTTCCGCTGCCGAGACCGGTTGATTTAACATTTCCAGCTGGTCTTGTGATAGTTGGTTCATTTTTTTATCTTTGAAGAACTCATACGCATTCTCATTTTCAATTGTTTTTGGCAGGTTGTATAGATTTTTATAATATTGAGAAAATGCCTGACCGATTTTGTCCGGGCTAAGCCTGGTCTCCCTTTCATAAATAATTTTTGAGATCCTGTTTTTCATTCTTCTATTCTTTAGTTTGTTGGATAGGATCTATTCCCCTTATAGTACCATTTCGAGTTCAGGATCTCCAGGTTTCTGTTTATCCTATTAAGTAATTGCTCATTTATCCTGTTTTGTAAGTCCTGAATTACGATAGCTGACTCCCTGGTGGGTGTTATTTTGTTAATATGGGATTGATTAGCCAACTGTATATACAGTTCTGATAGCTTTGTGTCTCTCCTTCTTTTTTCCTGACTTTCCAGTTTAATTAAGTATCCTCTAATAACGCATTTAAGGGTACACCATAGCGTAGATGCAGAGATTTTTTCACTTCTGTTTTCTCTTAACACGTTTCCTATCGCTTCTTGTATAAATTTCCTTTTGGAGTCTGTTATCAGTAGGGTGTTGTTGAATTTCCAGTCTGTCCTAATTTTTTTGGCCTCTCCGTTCATATCCATGATCACTGCACTATGATCCGACCAGGTGATATCTTGAATAAAAACCTTAGACATGTGAGAAGTTAGACCCCTACTGGTCATCAGAAAATCAATCCTCGAGTATGAGTTGTACATAGAAACATAGAAACATAGAAACATAGAAAGATAGACGTTTTAGAGAAACATGTGTAGTCCTTTTCTTTGGGATGGAAGATACGCCACACGTCATATAGATCCGCTTTTCCAATCAAGGTACGTAATCTTTTAGAGCTATTCTGAGCTTTCATGTTTGGGGGCGTTCCTAGTTGGTTTTTCCTGTCTAGCGCGGGGTCCATGACCATGTTGAGATCTCCTATCAATATTACTGCACCCTGCTTAATTTTCTCAATCTTGGACAATACCTTAATTATAAATTTTGCAGGGGAGCAGTTTGGCGCATATGCGTTGGCTAGAGTATAGGTTTCACCTTCTATTTCCCCAACTATCAGTATGAATCTTCCCTCCGGGTCTTTTTCAGAGTATCTTATATTCAGCTTTATATCTTTTGAAAAAAGAATCGCTACCCCTCGTTTTTTCTTCGTGTCCAGCGATGCGGCAAGCACTGTTGGAAAATTACTGATTTTTAATCTTGGTCCCTCCTTGACGTTCCAGTGAGTTTCTTGAAGCGCCATGATATCTATATGTTCTTTTTTAAGGAAATTCCTTAGTAATGACCTTTTCTGTGGTGAATTGAGGCCACGGACATTTAATGAGGCAATTCTAACCATGATCTCTCAGTTGGTTTTTATCTCTATTTCCCTTCCCTAGAGAATTTACGTTCTGTAGAATCATTTTAAAAGAAAAAACACATACGTCTACATAAAACATATACCCATCCCCAACCCGGTAATAACCCAGGTGTTCTCTGAACTGCGGCATAAGTTGCCAAGTGCAGAAATTATAATTCATCCAGAGATGAATTTAGGAGCTAGGTGTCCCTGAGAGGCCCTTTTCCTATAAACATATAATGTGGCCTCTAAGCTACTTATGTTCCAACCTGCTTTATCTTGTCTTATTGGTGGAGTTCTCCCCTCTTGTAAAAAGGAGAGAAGAGGGGATGAAGGGTCAGATTACTAGTGCGTAAAAAAAAAAAAAAAAAGGGAAGAATCTTTATGTTCTATAAATATACCAATAAATTAGAGCCTTTACCCCCTATATGTTCCATTGTTAGTGATTACAGCATCCCTATTAGTGATAATAAAGAAGAAAAGAAAAGAAAAGAGAGGGAGAGAGAGAGAGAGAGAAAGAAAAAAAAAAAAAAAGGGAGAAATATTTACGTTCTATGTGTATACCAATGAAATAGTGTCTTTTACACCCAAAATATTACCGGCTTGTGATTACAACCTGCTTAACAAACCTTAATCAGGCGTATAGTGTCCTTACTTCCCGTCAAGGATGTTGCAATCTTGATATTTACTTCCCGCTATATTAGAATACTATGACTTCTCTTCTAATCCAAAAATGGAGGAAAAGAAAGAGAAGAAGAAGAAAGAACGGGAGAAATATTTACGTTCTATGTGTATACCGATAAATTAGTGTCTTTACACCCAAATATATAACCTTCTTAGTGATTACAACATGCTGAGTTAAGCCTTAATCAGGAGTATATTATCCTTATTTCACATCAGGGAGGTTACATTCTTAAAATTTACTTCACGCTATATAAAAAAAACAAAAAAACTGTGACTTCTCTTCTGATCCAGAGGAGGAGAGAAGAGAAAGGAAAAAAAAAAAAAAAAAGTGAAAAATCGATACGTTCTATAAATATACCAATAAATTAGTGTCTTTAACCTCTATATGTTACTTTCTTAGTGATTACAACATCCCTATTAGTGATAATAAAAAGAAAGAAAGAGAAAAAATGAGAATAAAAAAAATAAATAAAAAATAAATAAATAAAAATAAAAAAAATAAACCCATATAGGGGAAAAATTCTTTACATTCTATATTTATATCGATAAATTAGTGTCATTACATCCAAAATACCACATTCTTAATGATTTCAGCATATATTTTAATACTATGGAGGAGAAAAAAAAAAAAAAAAAGAAGGGAAAAATCTTTACGTTCTATCAATATACCGATAAATTAGTGTCTTTACACCCAAAATGTTCCATTGTTAGTGATTGCAACATCCATATTAGTGATAATAAAAAGGAAAGAGAGGGGGAAGAAAAGAAAGAGAAAAAAATAAAAAATAAAAAATAAAATAAAAAATAAAAAGAGAAATATTTACGTTCTATGTGTATACCGATAAGATAGTGTCTTTACACCCAAAATATTACCTGCCAGTGATTACAACATGCTTAACAAACCTTAATCAGGAGTATGGTGTCCTTACTTCACGTCAAGGATGTTGCAATCTTAAGATTTACTTCACACTATATTAGAATATTATGACTTCTCTTCTAATCCAAAAAATGGAGGAAAAGAAAGAGGAGAAGAAAGAAGAACAGGAGAAATATTTACGTTCTATGTGTATACCGATAAATTAGTGTCTTTGCATCCAAATATATAACCTTCTTAGTGATTACAACATGCTTAACTAAACTTTAATAAAGAGTATAGTATCCTTACTTCACATCAAGGAGGTTGCATTCTCAAAATTTACTTCACGCTATATAAGAAATACTATAACTTCTCTTCTAATCAAAAAATAGAGAAAAGGAAAGAGAGGAAGAAAGAAGAACGGGAGAAATATTTACGTTCTATGTGTATACCGATAACTTAGTGTCTTTACACCCAAATATATAACCTTCTTAGTGATTACAACATGGTAAACTAAATCTTAGTCAGGAGTATAGTATCCTTGCTTCACATCAGGGAGGTTGCATTCTTAAAATTTACTTCACGCTATATAAAAATACTGTGACTTCTCTTCTAATCCAGAGAAGGAGAGAAGAGAAAAAAAAAAAACGTATGTGGCATATTTAATGGGCCATCTGACTGGCATTATTAAGGAATCTGTTTGACATGGTATTGGAGGAAATCCAGGGGGGTGACACGCACCGGGTGACACCAAACCTAGTGACGCCTCTGGCAAATATGCAACTGGTCCTCAATGTTCTAGAATAGAAAGGTCCTTTAAAAACTAGTGAATAAGCAGACATTCACCTGCATCCCACTATTCAGCACTATATGAATGCTCGAAGGAAAGAGCAACAATGATCAGTTAAAAATTAATCACACCTCGATGAAATGGGGTCACTGACGGATCAACCTCCTTGCCTAACCAAAGTGCAGTGGGTTGAGAGATAATTTTGGTATGATACAAATATGCCTATGAAATATAGTCACCAATTAACCCCCACACACAAGTATTCTACAAAACTGTAATGTGGACTTTTGTGGTTGACGTATAGAAGCAAGCATGGACCCTTAGGGCTATTCACTAAATGCTCCCAGCACCATAATCAAATGTATCAGGGACTCTGTTTATACAAACGCTTGGGGAAGGGTGATTTTTTTTTGTTCATTATTTATTTATTGTGGTAAGATTTTCAGGCTAAGTCCAACTTGATTGTTGGCCGTAGCCTGAAAAGCAATTATTTTCTTTTCCCGTATTCATATTAATGGAGCGAGTTTAATCTCTCTTCCCTTCAATGCGATGGCTTCACAGCATTTCAGTATTTCTAAAATGGTTACAAAGATAATTCCGATCTCAGACGTTAGTGAATAACCTCCTTAAACTTGACACCGGCTTAGGTCTTCTTTTGTTTATAACCTGTTAATGTATTGTTATCAATACTAAGCATTTGTATGATCAGTGATGTTCCTGTAAATAATTGGTAATTACCCTTTTTGTGTTTTTTTGTTTTTAATTAGCATAACATATTTATTTAGTAAATTGATATTTAACTCTGGGTGTACAGTGTATTGATCACACAGGACACACTAATAAATTAAAAGGCAGGACATTTAATTTCTAATGGGTTAATTGGGGGATATTATAACTTTTTACAATGTCTCAGTCCTAGGTTCAAGTTAACACAGTTTCCTCTTAGATCCTGCAGAAGGGGTATTCATTAGATTTCTTGATTGTCACACTCTCCTGTGGCATTGAAATCTCTTGGATTGTTTCTGTTTTCGGACCCCATAAGTACTGGCTTTATAGAAAAATTCCATACTGGAAATCAAACTGCTGTTGTACTCATCCTCATACACAGGGGAAAGCATATCCTCCGGGAGAGAATCCATGCTAAATTTAAGCTGTTTTGGCCTCCATGGAACATGTTTGGTAGTCTTCCTTTTCTCACTTAAGGATTTCTTGTTACTGTCTAAAGGAACCTTTGCATTTTGAGTATTGAAGATTTTGTCATTGAACACCAAACTGTCAGACCTAGCTAGTGGCTTCCAGATCTGTTCTGTGACATAGCTGGCAGATGGCTGCTGTATTTTAGTACCCCAATTGAAGTAGCGTTTTGTATCATCCAGCACTGTTGGCATAGAGTGTATCTGAGACCTTCTCATCCTGTGAAAATGAGATGGAGGATATGCACTGATTTGCTGGGGATGAAAACTACTCCATGAGGGATTTGAATTCACTACCTGCTGGGTGAATCCTGAATGTATGATCTGATGTGGGTTCACTGACACATTGATGTATTGAGGTGTTCTTACAATGCCCAAGTCAGGTACCACATACAGTTGGTCTGTAGAAAGAAATACACAGAGAAAATCTAATTACAGCTCTAACCAGAGATCACTACATAGGTACATTTATGAGTAACAGTCAACACTGAAAAAAGGAGGAATTGAAACACAGGGAGCTATTTACTAAAAGTGACATGCATGTGAGCTGACTTAACTATGCATTGTGCAGGGACAAACCTGGTGTGTTTCTGTGTGTACTGCATAGTTAAATATTGCAATTTTGATGAAACGTTCATCTCATGTGCACGCCAGTGCTATAATAGTACCTCCCAGAGGCTGGGAGTGCAACTCAAATTAATTTAGAGTTTCTAATACCCCCATGATAAAAGCTCATATATATATTGGTTACTTGGCAAAGTCATTTGCGCATCCTATAGTATACCTTCTTGAATTTTCTTTTCCTACTTCTATGAATTAAACATTTTCCTACCAACATCTTCATTAGCATGTTAAAGCCTGCCTTGTTATTATCAAATATGAGCATGATATTTTGGAAAGCATAAGTAGAAATGCATGTCCATTTCTTTTTTCTTTTTTTCTAATACATTCCTTTTAGTACATTTTCCCAGGAAGCAAGTTAAAATAATAATCTTTACGTTCCTCGGGTTTCATGATAATGTCTGCTCTCCTCATTCTTGCATGACATGTGTGGAGTATCACTAAAGTCTATACTGTGTTGTAGATGGGGTATAAAGTATATACCATATCGCGTATGAACTGCCAAAATCAGGTATTGGAGAACTCCACGATTAATGACTGATTTTATGTACTTCATTTGTCTGTTAACATTGTGGTGAATAGACCTTTATGTTTTTCCATTGGCTCATGAAAAGCAATGTATAAAGATACGTTTTTAAATTGAAGTTTGTTATTTTTGCTTAATTTGGCTCATTGTTTTGCTTGAGCAAAAATGACAAAGAGAAACTTTAAAAGAGAAAGAGATCATATGTTGGAAATACAAAGGTATTTATTATATACCTGTAGAATCTTTTCACTAAGCAAGGAACTGACAAGGGAATTGCTATACTCATTTATGAAAAGCAGAATTGGTATGCCTACCTTTTCAACCCACCTTGTCTCTGCATTTAATTAACAATCCCAAAAAATGCAAAAACATTTTTTTTACAGATTTGTAGATTTATATTTATATCCTCTGTACTCTGGAAATATTTTATATACTTACGTATGAACAGTGTTTTTTTCAAGTTAGAAAACAGTATTGTAACATTGTAGCTGTTGTTTTTTTTCTCATTTTAAAAAGATGCAGTAACTTTGAGCACTTGTAAATATTTAATTATTTTTATCATGCCAGATTTGCTTGTATTTACCATTCATAAATCATCTGTAAATCACAAAGGCCCTCCCTACCATTTACAGTGAAGAAAAAATAACTATGTCTTGTATCCTAAAACTTACGAGGTCTAGCCACCTGTCTCTGTCTCTGAGTTGTGGTCCTTTGAACATACTGAAAAATCTGTTGAGGCGGCTGTAATGATGCTGGCTGTTCACGCATCTTAAAAACCTGCCTATCGTGAATTAGCAAGGCTCTTCAATGGATGGCCCAAGCTAACACTTGTCCAATCACAAGAAGGGCAGAGAGAGGAGACTGCTACTGCTTTACTCCCGGAAGAAGACACTGTGACTGTTTGCTGTTTGTGTTTGAATCTCAGGTCTCTGGGAGCAGCGGGTTCTGTTATGGATGTTGCCATGGGGTTGGGTTCTAAACAGGCTGGATAGGAGAGTTATCTATGGCGCAGCTTGAAACATCTGCACATTTGAAAAATAACCAGTATGCAGAGTGTCTGACACTCTGATCTCTAACTTTAATAACTCAGCTTTACGTACAATACTTTTAGAATCACTATATTATTAAAAAATGTGACACCTATGAATACATCAGTTACTGATTAAACAAAGTAGCAAGTCAGCCTTTGAAAGAGAAGTGCTTTTAAACTTACAGTTATCATTAACTGCAACCAGCTTTCTGCTTGACCCCTATGTAGTCACCTAATTGAATACACTGGGACTATCAGAATATTGAACATATATAATGTACATTTAAAGCAGGCAAAACCAGAAGAGTGCATTCATTGCTGTGACCTGAACAACATGAATAAATATATGTAAATGAATTATCTAGGACACATATAGAAATATTTTTATAACTGCATACAATTTGTTTATTTTTTTATTGGAACATTTTACTTTTATTTTATACCAATAAACAAATACTCAATACAGGAATGATCTCCCATATCAAGAATAGCAAACACTAAAAAAACACTCAATCAAGTATCAACTCTTCCTGCATATAACACTTTCATCCCTTATCTACAACCACCTAGATCCACTTATAACCCACTCATAACTACACTCGCGCCCACACACACCTCATTCAGCTCAGGGAGCACAAAATCAGGCCATGCCGCCAGAGGAGTCTCGAGGGGATGCCAATGTTATAAACAGGTCACATATGCGACATATAAAGCACTGGAAGGGACTGAAATATGTATAGCAGTATACTATACAGGGAAACTAATCATTTTAATTAAAGCAGCTCTACCGGTGAATGTGAGATGAAGTGATTTCCAACCAGAAATTTCAGCTTCAATCTTTCTAATGACTGGAGGAATATTGCTTGTGTACAGGTCGCTCAGTTTCTTGGGGACTTTTACCCCAAAGTATTCTATCTCCTTTGCTTCCCAGTAGATGCCCAGATTTTCTAACCTCTGTTGTATGTACTTTAACTTGCAAATCTCCCTTAAACACAGTGGTTGAGGAGAGGATACGACGAATTGGGTCAAGGTGATATTAAATAAAAGAGGGGATAATGGACAGCCTTGACGGACACCTTGTTCCATGTATAGCTTCTCAGAGTCTAGACTGTTGACCGTAAATTGTGTAGTTAGATCACAGTACAATTTCTGGAAAAAGCCCAGAAATGAGGCTCCAAAATATTAATATTTAAATAATCTCACTAGGTGTGGCCACGCCACCCGGTCGAAAGCCTTCTCCACGTCCAAGCTTATTAAGGCTTCTGGAGGAGCTCCCTGGGATTTCATTGCTCTCCATAGCGCCGCCAAGGCAGATCTAATGCCCACGACCGGGTGGCGCCCCTTCACGAAGCCTCTCTGAACTGGAAGAAGAATATGAGGTAATATTCTTTGTAATCTATCAGCCAGTATCTTTGTTAGAATGTTACAATCCTGGTTCATCAAGGTAATGGGTCTATATGAGGACATCTCAGTGGGCTCTTTGTCAGGTTTAAGTAGTAATATGGTCCGAACTTCAGTTAAACTCCTAATTTGTGTGTCTCCAAGATAGATATCATTATAAAGATGCGTACAATTTCAATCATTTATAGAATTCACTGGTGAATCCATCCGGTCCAGGAGTTTTGCCATTTTTAAGGTTATTAATGGTCTGGGACACTTCCCTTTCTGTTATTGGGGCATTAAGGAGCAGCCTATGTTCGTTAGATAGTCTGGGAGATTTTGCTAATTGTAACAGAGAGATACCTTCCTGTCTATCATCTGGGGTTGCAGAGTACATTTTTTGATAATAAAGTTGGAACAACCTACAAAGTGACTTTGGATCTGTTTCTAGTTTGCCTGCGGGGCCCCTAATGTGACCAATGTTGTGTCTAGGTTTTTTGTTTTTCGCCAGCTGTGCCAAAAGTTTGCCCACCCTATTCCCCATCTATAGGATTTATTTTTAGAGTATTCCAGTTGGTGTTGAGCTCTTTCTAGCAAAAATGTTTCTAAGAGTTCCCTATGTTGAGTGTAAGCCTCCCTATTAGTGTCCGATGGGTTGTTTCGAAACAATCTTAGGGCAGTAGAAACATGAGTGTTAAGAGATTCAAACTTGGCCAGCCAATCTCTCCTTTTTTTTGAGATATGAGATGATATGCCCCCTGATAACTGCCTTGGAGGTTTCCCAAAATAGTAGATGCTCATCTGTTCTATGTTGTCATCTAAGAAATTTCCCCATGTGGATTCCATAAAAGATTTAAAATCAGGGTCAGTAAGATAATATGGCAAATAAAAAAGGAAATGAGCAGAAGCACCTGGAGAAAGAAAGAGAAAGAAAGACTACAAGAAAAGACCAGAAGCAAGAAAAAAGTTTCTCTAATTTTTTTTCCTCCCAAGTAGACAGAAGAATGTCGGACGCAGGTTCCATCAGCCCCTCGAATAAAGATCGAAACAAAAAATCATCAGAAGAGGTGGAGAGCAAACGAGATGAAGGAGGAAGTATTTCTCCAGAATATTTAAAATCATTCCTTCAGTCCCAAGCGGAACAAATAAAACAATAGATAATTAAAAACAGCACCGACCTCAAGCTCGAAATAGGAGAAATCGGAAAAAAGATACAAAATTTAGAAGAAAGATTTAACAACTTGGAAACTCTATCAACAGATTCGAAAGCGTCTTTAAAAAGGCAGCACAGCAGAATATCCTTTTTGGAAGGGAAACTCGCCGAACTAGAGGATAGGGCGAGACGCAACAACCTACGATTAAGGAATATTCCAGAATCCGTCCCACAGGGTCAATTATATGCTTTTGTAAAACGTTTTTTTGAGGACTTGGGAATAAAGATGGAACAGGAAATAAATTACATCGAAAAAATCCACAGGTTATATAAGGCTAAAAATGCCCCTGCAGAAGCACCAAGAGACGTAATAATCTGTTGTCACTCATATATAATGAGAGAAAATATCATGAAGCTAGCCAGGCAGACACCAAATAAAGGGGAGAATTCAAACATAAAGATCTTCCCAGATCTCTAATTCGAAACAAGACAAAAGAGGAGAGCCTTCTCTTCAACCACACTGATTCAGAGGAAACATGAGATAAAGTATATGTGGGGTTTTCCGACAAGACTTATAATCTTTTCAGAAGGAAATACAGTGTCTTTCAATGCAGAGGAAGAAGCTGCCAATTGGCTAACTCAGCAAAATCTAATGTAGAAAGGGTACTCGCAGAAGAACATCAAAGACCTGGACATATAAGGAGGGAGAAAGTGACCCATTGGAGAAAAGGAAGAAACTCTTCCCTCAACACCTAGACTCATAACTGCCGAAGCGGTCTATTGAGGAGGAGGAGAGGGGAATTTTTTTTTTTTTTTCTCACGAAAGAGATTTAAGAAAGGGAACATTTTAAGAACTCAGAGCTATCACACTTATGTCTTATTATCACAACTACTGCACTTTTTAAAAAAAAAAGAAATGCAAATCGATTTTTTTTTTCTTTTTTTTTTCTTCTTCTCTCTAGCCTTCCCTGGCACAGAAAATCAAGCAAATAGTAGTATTAGAGAATAAAGGTAATAAATAGATCGCACTTCAGGGCATTGCACTTTTTAAGAAGTAATTAAACTCACTTTTGGCACTAATCACATTCTTAGAGAATAACGTGGTCCCCTCACCCATAATATTTTTTATAGCACTTAAGTTCACTACATAATATAGCGTTCAAATAATAATACCACTGAAGGATAGTATAGATGAAGAGGGAGAAGGACAGAGTAGGGACAGCTTAGAGGGGGAGATAGGGAGAGGGGGAGGGGAGAGAGTGGAAGGGATTTGGGGTGGGACACCTTTAAAGAGGAAATATGAAGACAGAGGAAAACACTATAAGGGGGAACCAAATAATTAAACACTTAGAATCACTGTATCACAGGGCTTTGCCCCACAGCACGATATTATTGCTTTTTCGGTGCCAAAGGGAAGAAGAATGAAAGGGAAATCTCTTTTTTTTCTCTCTTCTCTCTATCCCCTCCGCCCCCCATATCGGAGACTTGAGAGAGTATAGACGAGAGAGAGTGGTCCAAAAGAGAACTTTGTATATCCCTCCCCCGGGGAAGAACGCACTCAGCGGGCTTAGCTTCAACCTAGAATTGGAGCTTGAAATGAGCCATGGTAACATGGTAATCAAATCCCCACTACCCGAAATGCCATTGGAAGCGGAGATTATAATGGGCTTGCCCATTAAAATTGGTTATGTGGTGTATGTCTATGTTGTTATTGATGCGATGCGTGGGGCCGGGAACAAGGGGGGGGGGGGCTGACCAAGAATATGGTTAGAGTTATATCAATTAACACCCAGGGATTGAATATTCCAGTCAAAAGATCAGTAGTATTTAGCGAGTTTAGGAAAATAAAAGCCCAAATCGTTCTCCTACAAGAGACGCATTGGCGAAAAGAGGACAACAAAAAATGGATTCCGAATAATTATGGCACAATTATCTCATCAGCTCTCATAAATAAAAAAAAAAAGAGGAGTAGCAGTATTGATTTCGGAAGACTTAGACTTCCAGGTAGAATACCAGGAGATAGATGAGGAAGGTAGATTTATTATCATAGTTTGTCAGATTCTAGGAGAACTATTCACAATTATTAATGTTTACGCTCCGAACACAGCAACAGTAAATTTCATTCAAAAATTTATAACAAAAATTACTAAGATAAAAAAAGGTAAATTAATCATGGGAGGAGATTTCAATTGTTTAATGGATAGTAATATGGACAGATTATCCATAAAGAAAACTCCGCCAGACAAAAAAGCAAAAAGCAGAGCTAATAGGTTCACAAAAATTATACATAATGCTGAGCTACTAGACGTATGGCGTACATTCCATCCACAAGAAAGAGAATTCTCTTGTTATTCCAACTGACAAACTGAATTCAGACGATAAGCTGAGCGCTCGACTAGCCCAAAGAACGCTGCACGATGTCTCAACATCGTGCTCAACGAAAGCAGGAAAAATTATTGAAGTTTCTGACTCCTAAAGAAACTAAAAAAGCAAGTAAACTTAATGTCTCTGAAATCCAAGATGGCGCCCGTGCAGACCCGGAGGAGGAAGAAAGTTATGAGGGAGACGATGCAGCCTCCACATCTTCGATCCCTGCCATGCTGCCTGTAGAGGAAATAAAAGCAATGTTCACAACATTGAGGACACAGATAAAAGGAGATATATCTGACCTCACCGCTGAATTCGCCAGAGAAATGAGGGAGCTGGGAGACAGGACGACGAAGGTGGAAACGAAAATGGACGACCTGGTCGACCACCAAAACGCTCTATCAGATCAGCATAAACAGTTGATGACGGAAGTTAAAGCACTGAGGGAGAAGGTATGTGATCTAGAAGACAGGTCCAGGAGAAACAATATGCGTCTGAGAGGTATCCCAGAAGAAGTCCCACCGGCCCAATTGGAAGAATGGGTTCAGGGCCTTTTCTCTAAACTGCTCCCCGACAGCCTGAGCGCGGAAGCACTGATTGATAGAATTCACAGACTCCCTAAACCCCAACATCTCCCTAATACTATACCATGGGACATTATCATAAGATTCCACTACTATCACTTCAAAGAAGCGATTATGAGGGTCAGTCGCAGCATGCCAACACTGCCTGACCCCTACTCGAAAGTAAAAATCTTTGCAGACCTTTCCCCACTAACGTTGCAACAGAGGAGACTTTTCCACCCGATCACTGCAGCTTTAAGAGCAAAGGAGATCAGGTACAAGTGGGGATTCCCTGTGAAATTGGCAGTATCCAGACAAGGTGCCACCACAATATTCCGGTCCCCGGAGGAAGGGGCAATGTATCTTAAGCAATGGGATATCCCTGCTGTGCCTCAAGAGGATCAGAACAAAAGGCAAAAGCTAACCAGAGACTGGTCCAGAGTTCCAGGGTCACCGAAACCGCAGAGAAATTAATTTGAAGAGAAAGCCGCCCTCCCTCAAATTTAACCCAGACAGACTGACAAAAGCTGTTTATTGCCCTGAAGAAGAGCAATTAGAGTCAAGACGAGTATATCCATAAAGGAATTACAGACTGTTCCATCCATCGAGCAAATCTACATCTTAACCCAAGTTCCAGGCGTTTAAAGATCATAATTCCTAGTGAGATGTACAGTGAACGAACTATAATGTTATACTGAATGTCTTGTCCTATATTAGTATCTTAAATAACATCTAAGCAACAAACTGCGGCAGCCAGGGTTAATGTGATAAGATACTTCTACTGTTCAATATGAATAATGCTGACCAAAGATCCTGCTATGCAATAATTGATTTAGAACGCTCAGTTACAGTTTAATTGTTAGTTATATGGTTTATCCCCGAGGCCCATGCTCACCTGGACGTGGGCGCAGTTCAAAGGCAGAGTATGATCTGCTCACCTCAAACAACCCCCTCTCATCTGGTGATGAGCTTAGTGCTTATGTGTTTCTGTATATTGTTATATATATTACCAATTGCACTGTATTTTTCTCGGTCTAAAACAGGCCTTTTCTCTTCCCTATCAATGATATTATTTTATTTAATTTATGTTTTTTTTCATCTGTCTAAACAGATCATTTCTGTATCTTATCTTTTATATATTTATCCTATTTTTTTCTATTTCTGAGAAGATTTGGGGAGCACGTAGAGGCACCAAGAAGATTCCACATGCCCAACGTATGCCAGTGAAACGGAACAACTTCACGATCAGCAAAAAGCTACAAGGGAGGCACTATCACCCCATATCCATTGTTCCCACTTGGGTGACACAAGATAAATCCGAAGAGATCCAGTATACCCAATACCCACCCGTTAGCCAGAGCGACAAAATTAACAAGAAAAGAATAATACTCGAAAACTGGAAACCGACGAAATTCCCACGACGTAAGACATCGACCCCTGTAAGTACTTATTACACCCCACCCACCAAATTACATCTATCTACTCATATAAGCTCACATTCAACACAACTCTATGTCAGTAACATTTTTATCCATTAACGCTAAGCGGCTTAATACACCACACAAAAGAAGGCTGCTTTTCCAAGAAGCAAACAAGGCAAAAGCACAAATTATATGTGTACAAGAGACCCATTTCGCAACAGGGAAAATACCAAATGTGTCAACAAATCAATACACAACGGTATACCACTCCACATCCCCCCATAAAAGAGCAGGAGTATCACTGTGGTTCCACAACTCCCTTGCCCTATCATTGCAAAAATTAACACAAGATCCAAAAGGGAGAACCCTAATAGCTGAGGTGACTATCAACAATATTCCATATATCATAGTAAACATCTATGCCCCAAATATGAACTCAGAAGTTTATGTTAGGAAAATATTAAACCAGATACCCTCAAATCCGATGGCGTCAATAGTGGTATGCGGGGATTTAAATACAATAGCAGATCCACTTATGGACTCATCTTCAACCCCTTCAGCAAAGTATTTTAAATCCTTACAAACAAAAAGCCTCACACTCAGAACAGCCATCCGGGATAATAAACTATATGATGTGTGGAGAATTCAAAATGAACAGATTAAAGATTACACGTTTTATTCCCAAGTCCATACCACTTATACAAGAATCGATTATTTCCTAACAGATAAAAATACTCTGCAAAGGGTAAGCAATTGTACAATAGGACAGATTCAATGGTCAGACCACGCCCCGATATACTTAACGTTAATGGAGAAATTCCAATACAAAGGCCAAAACTCATGGCGCATTAATGACTTCCTCCTTAGCAACCAAACAATATTGAGGAAAACTAAAAATATGATGGAAGAATATTTTGAACTAAACGATCTACCAGAGACATCACCGGTAGTTCTATGGGAGGCGCATAAAGCAGTCATTAGAGGCCATTTAATTGCAGCAGCTGCCTATGAAAAAAAACAAAGGGAGAAAAAACTAAATGATTACATGGCGGACCTCAAAATATTGGAAAATACGCATAAATCAAATCCCAACCCAATAGTGTATTCACGCATTAAAGATGTTAAACACCAAATATCTATTATCCAACTACACCACACACAAAGACAAATTCAAAGGTTAGAACAACATTTTTACACTAATGGCAATAAGGCTACTAAATTATTGGCTAGACAACTGAAAAAAAAGGATGCAAAAAAGGCAATTCCCTATATAAATTCCCATCAAAGAAAAAAAGTCCAAAACCCGGCTGATATACCAAATGTTTTTGCAGAATGTTATGAAAGGTTATATAATTTGAAACAAGATCCCAAAACTCCACAACCAACTCCAGACAATATAGACAATTTTTTGAATAAGCTGACCCTCCCAGCAATAGATCCAGTACATAAACAGAAACTCACAGCCCCCATCACTGAAGTGGAAATATCTGGAACTATCAAATCACTCCCAAAAAATAAAGCACCTGGCCCAGATGGCTTTTCGAATAAATATTACCAAATTTTTATTGAACAACTAACTCCGTATTTGGCGAATACCTTCAACTCCTGCATCTCCCAAGGCACACTACCACCCACTATGTTATTAGCCCACAATATCACAATCCCAAAACCGGGAAAACCGGCAACAGAGTGCCCTAATTTCCGCCCAATATCATTATTAAATACTGATGTGAAAATATACGCCAAAATTTTGGCCAATCAAAGGAAATTTATTTTACCGTCGCTCCTGCACTATGACCAGGTGGGTTTTGTGAAAGGCAGACAAGGAACGGATAACACAAGAAAAATAATTGATATAACATCTATAATTAATAAGAGGAAAATTCCGAGCCTGATTCTGGCAATAGATGCCGAAAAGGCTTTTGACCGTCTACACTGGTTGTATTTAGAAAAAGTATTACAAAAATTTCAATTTCCTCGCGAATGTATTAAAGCAATTCTCCGCGCCCTCAGCGAAAGTCACATATGCAGGATTCCAGTCGAAACCATTTCAAATCACAAATGGATCGAGACAAGGCTGTCCCCTGTCCCCCTTGTTATATGTGCTAGCTCTAGAACCCCTAGCCGAAGCCATAAGAACAAATAACCTGATTAAAGGCATCCCTTACGCTCCCAAAAAAGAAGTAAAACTAGGTCTGTTCGCAGACGACATAATTGTGACATTATCGAATCCATTAGAATCTCTCCCGCAATTACAAACTACACTAAAGAATTTTGGGGAAGTATCGTACCACAAAGTTAATGAAGCCAAAACGCAAGCCCTCCCGATGTGTATCACACACAAACTAGTCTCACAGTTGAAGGCTATATACACTTTTGAATGGAGAACGGACAATATTTCTTACCTAGGTATACAAATAACTAGAGTCCATGGAAAATTAATAGAAGCAAATCTTTCAAAAGTATGGAAAGGAATACAACAAGATCTAGCATCCTGGTCAAAATTTTTTTTAACATGGCTAGGTAGGGTCGCAGCTATAAAAATGTCAGTCATACCCAAACTACTCTATTTATTTAGATCCCTCCCAATTTCCATTCCCACAAAGATCCTGAACAAAATACAATCAGAAATGCTACAATTCGTAAACGCCAACAAACCAGCCCGTGTAGCATCCAAATGGCTCAACATGCCCAAAGCTTCAGGGGGTCTGGGCCTACCGTCGGTCCTAAAGTATTATCAAGCAGCCCGAATGAGCCAAAACATATTAACACACTGCCCACCGAACGAAATAGCATGGGTTGATATTGAAGACATGCAAGTGTTTCCTCATCGTATTGCAGAAACCTTACACTTAGCAAACGAATATATGTACCCAGCTAATATATGGATGCCGAGTTCGATAATTTCAAGAACAATATGGAACAATTACGCAAAAAAAATACCTGAACTGAAGAAATTAACAAAGAATTCCCATATAAAATGTCTGGAATTACTAATACCTGACCTATGCCTTACTACATGGACAAAAGCGGGTATTGCCCAACTACAGGATTTAATGCACAATGCAGAACTGAAATTATTTAAAGATCTCAAGATGCAGTTCCAATTAAAAGACACAGAATTTCTCAAATACATGCAAATTCGACAAATATTCAGGAGAATCTCCCCTAGTCTAACAGCTCCACCTCAGATATTACATAAAATTACAAAAGCATGCCAGAAAGGATCACAGGCAAAAAAAACTCTAGCGCTCTGTTACAAATCCCTGGAGGACATTTATATGATCAATGAACTACCTTTCATAGTGGCATGGGAGAAAGACCTTCAGCAAAATCTTTCCCCAACAGCATGGAAACAAGCGATGCAGTTCCCAAAATCAATATCCCACAACGCTAATCATACTGAAACCACCAAAAAAATTTTGTACAGGTGGTACATGGTTCCTACAAAACTAGCCAGACTATACCCATCCTCCACAAATCTTTGTTGGAGAGAATGCAAAGCTCCTGGTTCCATGCTACATATATGGTGGGAGTGCCCAGTAATTCAAACCTTCTGGGAAAATATTTACGACCTTATAACAAAATCCCTGCACGTCAAATTACAACAAAAAACAGAAGTGGCCATTTTAAATATCCTTCCAGTGAGCCTCAAAAGAGCACAAAAAGTTATCCTGGGGCATATTCTACTAGCTAGCAAATCAGTGATTGCCAAGAACTGGAAAAAAGCTCAAGCACCTCCTCATAAAGAAGTAGTTAATTTAATAGAACACAATTTAAGAATGGAACGTCTATTTTATACAACAAACAACAAAGAACAACTGTACGAGGAAATAATAACAATATGGGAGCAGTATTCTACATCCAAGAAAGAAGTATGATACCGGAAGAGAAATTAAAATCTAAAGCTCGACTAAAACTCAAACTTCTCAAATCTTTCTCTCAATCTCTTCTCTCAATCTCTTTTCTCTTCTCTATTTTTTTTTCTTTTTTTTCTTTTTACCCCACCCACTAAGCAGACCACGTTATTTCCCCAAATATTTTCTTGAATTATATCACCCTTTTTTTTATTCTCCACCCCAAGTTTAAGTTTTTTATTTAATATAATATGTGGTTATTTAAGAAAAAGAAAATGGCAACAGACATATAAGACAAATAACAAGAATATTGTCTTGATGTCCTGATGGAATTCAATAATTGAAGATGTATGTAACAGTTATTATCATTAGTCATGCTACATGTATTTTAACTCAATGTTTTATCTTATGTGCCAAAATAAAAATCTTTATATAAAAAAAAAAAAAAGGCTCCCGTTCAACCTGGAAATTAAATGATCTTTTATTAAAAGAACCTAGAGATATAGAAGAAGTCAACAAAATGGCCGACCTCTTTTTTAAGGAAAATGCTAATAATGAAATCTCAGAACCCATAGTTTGGTGCGCCTTTAAAGCAACTTTAAGAGGCCACTTCATTAAGAGTGGATCAATAAAAAGGAAAAAAAGGGGCGCTTGTTTGACAGACCTATACATGGAGCTATATGGGAAATCTAGAGATAACAAGGAAAATCCCTCTGAACAAAAAATCCAAGAGATAGGAACAATAAAACAACAAATAAATAGACTTCTTCAAGAACAAGCCATAAGAAATCTAGAGTCTATGAAATCAAAGTGGTATTATCAGGGCAACAGAGCAGAAAAAATGCTATCTAATAAAGTCAAGGGAAAAGAGCGAAACAAGTGGTACATAGGATTATAACAGAAGAAGGCGAACAGCGCCTACCAACAAAAATAGCAAAAGCCTTTAATGATTACTATCATCAGCTATATAATATTCCAACAAAAGTTGAAAATGTAGACGCATACTTTAACAACAGAGCAGTTAAAAAAATATCATCAGAACATCTCACAGAGCTATGTAAACGTTTCTCACCAAAATAAATTAATACAGCCATAAATAGTCTAAGTAAAAAAAAAACTCCAGGCCCGGATGGCTACTCAAATCTATTTTATCAAACATTCAGCGAGATCCTAACACCCCATATTACAACAGTTTTCAACGAAATGGTGAGGCAAAGACTGATCCCTAGTGAAATGTTACGGGCCAATATAATCCCAATTTTAAAAATTGGCAAATCTCCAGACTTGGTATCAAATTATAGGCCTATATCCTTATTGAATGTAGACATAAAACTGTATGCTAGTGTACTAGCAAAAAGACTACAACCAATTCTGCACTCAATTATACATCGGGACCAAGTAGGATTCATTAAGGGCAGGTCGATGGCAAACTGTGTGAGAAGAGTATTAAATGTATTAGAAGTGATGCACGGCTCGGGAACTCCATTTCTCGCCCTGTCGGTGGACGCAAAGAAAGCCTTCGACAGGGTGAGGTGGACTTTTCTGAGCCGTGCACTAGAGGCCTACGGCCTGACGGCTGGATTTTGGATGCCATAATGGCACTATATCTGTCCCCGACGGCCAGATCAATAGGCAAAGGGTTAGACGCAGACTGGTTTCCCATCTCTAATGGAACCCGCCAAGGATGCCCCCTATCCCCCCTGCTTTATGTGATATCAATAGAGTTTTTAGCGGAAGATATAAGACAAAATCACAAAATAAAGGGATTCCAGATCGGTCAGACGGAACTCAAAGTAATTCTCTACGCAGATGATATTCTAATCCTGTTGGAGAACCCAGCCTTCTCCCTGAATGAAGTTAGTAAAGTAATAGAAAATTATAGTAGATTCTCTAATTATAAACTAAACACAAATAAATCAATTATCTAAGTAAAGAATATGCCTGAAAAAGAAAAAAAACATATCAGGGAAAACTATAATTTTCAATGGGTAAATATTCACTGTACTTACCTGGGAATTAATATCCCAAAAAACCCTAATAAGATATGGGAATATAACATCCTGCCCTTGATTCAACAAACTAACAAACAACTAAGAGATCTGGATAATTTAGAGATATCGTGGTTAGGACGCATCAACGTACTTAGAGCCTACATTCTTCCGAAGCTCAACTTCCTCACGCGTATGATAACTATAAGAATTCCGAAACAATGGTTAATGATGATACAGGCGGCCTTTTCAAAGTTTATATGGCGAAATAAAAAACCCAGGATGAATAGAGAGGTATTAAAACTAAAATATAAAGAGGGAGGGCTGGGTGCCTCTGATATCCTGGAATCACATGAAGCAGCAATGTTTCTACACTTAATAAACTCTATCAGAGAAAGAGAAGAAAGGGAGATTTGGGAAGAAATAGAATCCCACAGATTAGGTGTCAAAAACCTAAGACATCTTATTTGGACATTAGGCCCGGACAAGAAACTAAGTTATGGTCAAGAAAATTCTCATATACTGAAAAGTATAAAGTCCACAAGGGAAATCATGAGCAAGAAACTAGGAATCAAAGACAAACTACTGGAAAATCTCCCATTAGAAACAGTCGCTTATAATATAGAAAATATCAACTATGATGCCTGGGTAAAGAAAGGCCTAACCAAAATTAATGACATAATGGAACAAGGGGCCTTAAAACCCTTTCTAGATCTCCAAGAAAAATATGGCCTAACAAACAAAGCCATCTACACCTATATAAGAACTTGTAACTTCCTGTCAAAAGAAAACGTAGCAAAAAATACAAAAACAAGCACATTGCTAATTCAAGTCCTAGAAGCGGCAACAGAGAAAAATCTCTTAACAAAATGTCTACAACTCTTGAAAGAGATGAGAAATGATCTTAGACCCCTGGCCCTAGGGAAATGGGAAATAGACTTAAATATAAAAATAGATCAAACTAAGTGGCAAAAATCATTCTCTAGGTTTAACTCTGCCATACATTGTCTCAACCTGTCTGAAACACATTACAAAATAATGCACAGATGGCACGTAGTAGACTAGCGAAATTCTACCCAAACTGTTCATCAGAATGCTGGAGATGTGGCAGACCAAATGCAGATTACATCCATATTTGGTGGTCGTGTGTGGGAGTCCGGGAACTGTGGGCAGAACTAGCCACACGTATTAAAAAGCTGACAAGGAGAAATTTAGAACAATCACCGAAAACCTTTCTTTTACACCTGGACTGGCCACATATGTCCACTTCAGAGTCTGATTTGATTAATCATATTCTGATGAGTATGAAATTGTCCCTGGCCCGAAAACTGCAAACACCCCCTCTTGGCAGGAAAAAAAACCCCAAACTATACACCAAATTAAGATGGAACAGGGAATCCTTAGACAAGACTCCTATAACAACCTAAAAATCAATCTCTGGGAAGACTGGATAGATAAACTGACAACGACAGCTACATAACCAGTAGAAACAAGCTCTTTCCCCCCAACCCCAGGTTCCCTGCCCCCCGTCATCAGCATCATTGTATATATGTGTATTTGTCTAGTATATTGATTAAGGGACACCAATTAAATATTTATTAAATAAACTAAGGAGGGAGGGAGAGGGAAGAGTGGAAGAGAGGAAGCTCATAGGCTTGATAGAAATTGGGTATATCCCCACTTCTTTATCATCATGAACTAATTCCCCATACGTGAGGTTTCTTCCTCGCCGGTATGTTTTCTCTTCTTTTTTCTTTTCTCCCCCCCCCTTATGTCCTATCACACTTAATGTATTTTGTACAGCTAATGTATTCTTTTATATTTATAAAAAAAAAAAAAGATAGTATGATGGGAATGACCATCTATGTGATTTCTCTAACGGGGGATGTTAATGGACATTTCGACAGAGGCGTGGTCTGAAATCTGAATGTTGTAAATTTTGGTTTGCTTAACCGTGTGAATCAGATGCGGAGCTATTAAGAAAAAAATCAATTTTGGACATAGTATTGTGAACGCTAGAGAAAAAGGTAAAATCCCTCACCGATGGATTCAAAACACTCCAAGGATCTATTAGACCCAAGTTTTCGGTAAGTAAGAGTAGTCCCTCATGGGGTTTACTCGGGTGTTGGGGTGCAGGCCCCAATCTATCTAACGAGAAGACTTGTAATGCATTGAAATCGCCTCCTATAATAATGTTAGAGTCTGGATAATCAGCGAGTATTTCAACTAGTCTACAATAGAATGCAGAATTGGGCAGGTTTGGCGCCTAGATGTTAATTAATAAAAACATTTTCGCACCAAGTGACAATGACAGCAGTAGGTATCTCCCCTCAGAATCAAGTACCATAGAGACAATGGTATAGAGATTTATGGAATAATACTGCCACCCCCCTTGAGTTAGAACTACATGGGGCCGAAATGCATTCTTTTATCCATTTGTATTTTAGAGTTCCCTTGTCCCCTGTCTTCCAATGTTTCTCTTGTAAGAGCACGATGGAGGGGTTAAGAGAGCCTAGTTTATTAAGGATCTATACGGAAGGTGCCAGAAGTAGTTACACTCTGCACATTCTGGGAATCTATTCCTGTCAAGGTTGGATCAGTAATCCCTCAACCGACTCTGGTCGAGTAAAAGTGTATCGATATTGCAAAGGTGTTATCCGAAGAGGCCCCCCTGTCCCATCGCTGGGGGTGTCCCCTTAAATTGGGGGGGGGGGGGGGCGACAGTAGGCGGACTGCTAAACGAACCAAACCCCTGGGAAACAAGAACATCACCCATTAACAATAAAACTGTAAGTTGAGAATATGCACTCAGCATTTTACAAACAGTAAGCTTCTGTAAATTGTTACCAATATAGTACAGAAGTTGTATGCGCGCCGCGCTCACATGACCCCCCTCTGCAGACCCAATTCTGATAGTTTTTGTTGAGCCTAAGTCGGGGTGTCCCACAGGTAAGTTTGACCTTCATGTGTGAGACGGAGTTTGGCCGGATAAAGCAGACTGAATCTAATACCTTTTTCATGTAGGTATTGAAAAAGGTATTAGAGTGAAGGTTGCTCCAGTTTGTTTCGTTTGCTTGACTTCATGTCTGAGGCTACCGGTTTCTGTTTCTTGTCTTTATCTTTAGAAGACTTGTCAACAAATGTATCCATGGTGTGAACAATCGCCGTAATAGTGGGCGCTTTCGTCAGGGAGGCCATGTGAGCACACAGACACTAAAACACAACAGACTACATGTACTGTAATGGGAGTAGATGCAGAATAAGTATCAATTAACATTTAAGAAGACAACAATCCTAGAGTAAATAAGTAGTGGAAGTCCGGGAAGATAGGGGGATTCACCTGTCAAGGGTCACTATTGAGTTAAAGTATAGTATACTAAAAAAAAAAAGGAGGGGCGATTAGATATAATATGTCCTGTTCAGTGGGGTGTCAGGGATAGAAGGAGTCGATCATGCGACGTAGGGGAGCATTATCTCCTTGTAATATCGTTGCACTATCACCCTTTATTAGGGTATGTTAAAGATGTTGTGATGATGGGTGTACTAGCGAAACACAATTATACATATAAAGCCCTCCACCCACACCTGTAAAAGGAAGTTATGTTAGTTGAAGATAACCACGAATCATATAATATAACCAGTTGTGCCAGGATAGTATCCTTGACAAAATTTAAAGTCACGGCTTCCACCCCCTCTGTGAAGCAAGCATTTGTTTTTATGATCAGTGGTAAAATGTATTACTTCCGCTTTGGATTCTGTGACCCCAAGACAAAGTCTTATTCGATAGAATAAGGCCCAGGACAACACAGTACACCGTACCAAAACTTAAAGTTGTATACATCGAAAAGCAAAGTCTTTCACATATAAGGAGCGGAATGCGATGGGTAACAAAGTTCCCCTCCTGTATGGTCCCAAACCCAGTGGGTGTAAAGAATAAGTCCAGAGAAGTGGGTTTTTCAACATAAAAAAAAAAAGCGTTACTTGGTTTGGTCAGTTATTAATAGAGATATGTTTGACCGAGACACTATAACTCCTGATCAAAGGTTCTTTATGTGGGAATAAAGGTCCGGAGTATTAGAGTGCACCGAATCAGAATACAAAATATGTACAAGTAGTAATAAAGTTTGCCGTGTAAAGCGCGTAAGACAAATTGTCGGTTGCTATGAGGTTCACCCCATTTTTAACGTTTAGGGCCAAATGAGTATTGGATAGATGTGTCTCTTAATGTCGTCCCAACAAAAGTTCAGGGAGTAGACCAAGTAACAGGAGGCCCCTAGCAATATAGTCTATAATGCAAATATATTTACAAACATGGTGCCAGATAGTGCCATACTGCACAAAACTCACGTTTCCCTTAGGAAAATCCTGAATGTTGTCTTCAATGTATGACAGGTTTTTTCCTTGGTGACTCGGGAAGCCTCCGCAGAGTCCCGGGGAGAGCCCCCGAAGGAAGACCATGGCCAGCTGGCAGAGATCCCAGGCCAACTTCCAACCTGCCGACAGCGGCCGAGACCATTCACTCGAAAGCCTTAGCTTCAGTAGCTAGGCACACGCTGACTTGGCAACAAAGGTGGCCCTCCAGCCATTCACCTACCTTTAGAGGGAGAATAGTACAAGAACAAGCCAGCGGTCGTTTCGGAGCCAGATAGTAGAATAGTCAGGGTGCAAGCCAGAAGGTCGAGGGAGCCAGAGATCAGGATAGTCAGGTAGAGAAGCCGTGGGTCAGGAAGCCAGATATCAGGGAGATCAAAACAAGTCAGGTAATTCAGAAAGGATCAGGATACAAACGCTTAGGGTACAAACAGCACAGATAACTGAGCAGGAGGATTTGGAACAAGGGAAATTTAAAGGGCAGTAAGCCTACCACCCTATGACACCAGAGAGTGACGTCGCCTCCTCCATTGCCGGGGTAACGGAGTGGGGTCTTAAAAATGGGTGCCCCCCGTGCCTGTGTAATCATTGGATGGGTGGAAGGGGAAGTGCAGGTTGCATGCTGAAGGCCCTTCTGAGGCCTGCGGGCTGGAGAAGCACTGCAACCAGGAATGCCACGACGGACCTGATGCAGGCCTGAGGCAGTTACTGGTGAGGTTTGTGCCCTAAGGGCAGGGGCGTCACTAGGGTTGGTGTCACCAGGTGCGGAAACTCATGGTGTCACCCCCTGGATTTCCTCCATACAATGCCAAACAGATTCCTTAGTAATGCCAGTTAGATGGCCTATTAACTATGCCAATCACAGGAGCCCCATAACTATGCCACACACAGGAGCCCCATAACTTATGCAACACCAGAGCCCCATAACTTATGTAAAACCCGAGCCCCATAACTTATGCAGCACCAGAGCCCCATAAATTATGCCACACCAGAGCCCCACTATTTATGCCTCACCTCTGCCCAATTAATTATGCCACACACACAGGTACCCCATAATTATGCCACTCACACACAGGTGCCCCATAATTATGCCACACAAAAGAGTCCCTTAATTACGCCACACAAAAGAGTCCCTTAATTATGCCACACATGGGGCCCAATAAATATGCCACACACAAGTGCCCCATAATTATGCACACATGGGACCGCCATTAATTATGCAACACACAGGAGCCCCATGTAGTGACAATCTTACAATTATAGATACCAGTAATATTGTGCCATTTAGATCCCAGTAGTATTGTCCCACTCAGAGCCCAGTAATATTGTGCCACTCAGAGTCCTGTAATGGTATGCCAGTCAGAGCCCAGTAATAGTGTGCCAGTCAGATACCAGGAATATTATGCCAGTCAGAGCCCAGGAATATTATGCCAGTCAGAGCCCAGGAATATTGTGCCAGTCAGATACCAGTAATAGTGTGACAGTCAGATACCAGGAATATTATGTCAGTCAGAGCCCAGGAATATTATGCCAGTCAGAGCCCAGGAATATTATGCCAGTCAGAGCCCAGTAATATAGTGCCAGCCAGAGCCCAGTAATATAGTGCCAGCCAGAGCCCAGGAATATTATGCCAGTCAGAGCCCAGTAATATAGTGCCAGCCAGAGCCCAGTAATATAGTGCCAGCCAGATGCCCAGTAATATAGTGCCACTCAGAGCCCAGGAATATTATGCCAGTCAGATCCCAGTAATATTATGCCAGTCAGAGCCCAGTAATATAGTGCCAGCCAGATGCCCAGTAATATAGTGCCAGCCAGAGCCCTGTAATATAGTGGCACTCAGAGCCCAGGAATATTATGCCAGTCAGAGCCCAGTAATATAGTGCCAGCCAGATGCCCAGTAATATAGTGCCACTCAGAGCCCAGTAATATAGTGCCACTCAGAGCTTAGTAATATAGTGCCAGCCAGATGCCCAGTAATATAGTGCCAGCCAGAGCCCAGTAATAGTGTGCCAGTCAGATGCCCAGTAATCAACTGCTCATTTTAAACCACCCTCCTCCCCCCTTCCCCATCACTTACAGAGTAGCTGGCTGCTGTGTGTCGCCGAACGGACGCCTCCACGTGCAGTCTTCTCTTCCCTCCTGCACGGAGGAGGGAAACACAGTCAACGGATGTGACGTAACGTCACATCCGGTTGCTGTGATTTTTTTTTCTTTTTACCTGCGGCAGCGTCCAGTGGATGCGGCTGCCAGAAAAAATAAAAAAAAGTTAACCAGCGCGATGCTGGTGGGTGCCGGCAGCACGGGTGTCACCCCCGCTGTAGGTGTCACCCGGGGCGGTCCAACCCCCCCGCCCCCCCCCTCGGTACGCCACTGACTGAGGGAATATTTATTATGACACAAGATGCCACCGATAGGGCACGAAAACACCTCGCTGGCGTCAAGCAAAATCTCTGATGAAGGGGACCTGACAGCATCAACTGTTTAAAATGCCCAGGAACCTTTCGGCCCCACTAAAGTGGACTTTGCTGAACTAGATGTACAAGTTAAATCTGACATGTCCTCAGCAGTTGATTTGATCCGCGCCGCAATAAAGGAAGACTTCAGGACATAAGATCTGACATGAAGAACCAAGGCCACCAACTTGAAAGCCTTCGGAGCTGCCCAAACACTCCTTTATGGAGCTTTGTCTACGCTGGAATCTCAATTACGGGCGCAACGCTGTGTGATGGCACAATTAGCCCAACATGTTGTTGACTTAAATAACAGGGTCACCATAATAATTTAAGGGTGTGAGGCCTCCCTGAAACTGACAGCCTGAGGATTTAACGACTATTGTCCCTGACCTCTTCCTAATTATTTTGGGGAAAGAAAGTACTGAACACATCATCCTGGATAGGGTTCATAGGGCCCTACACCCCACAGATTCCTTCAACCTATTGCAATGAGATGTCATCTTCTGCGCACAGTCATTCCCGCTCAAAGAGGACATCTTATGGGCAGCCTGTAAACAGAGCCAGATCGCATATAAAAGTTTTGAAAATTATTGTCCTCATGGACGTGGCTTGGGCCACTCTTCAGGTCTGTAGATTACTTTCGCCTTTGACGGACTTTCTCAAAAAATGCGGCATACCCTTTACTTTGGGATTCCCTCTAAACATCGTGGTGCGTAAAGGTTCTACCAGAGTTCTCCTATGTACTCCATCAGACTACCAGGATTTAGCCCCCCAATATGCCATTTAATATGCCATGATTTTGTCCCTCAATATACCATTCTTTAGCCATTTAATGTGCCAGGATATTGCCCCCCAATATGTCATTTAATATGCCATGATTTTGCCCCCCCAATATGCCTTTTAATATGCCATGATCTTGCCCCCCAATATGCCATTTAATATGCCATGATTTTGCCCTCAATATGCCATTTAATATGCCAGGATTTTGCCCCTCAATATACCATGATTTTGCCCCTCAATAAACCATGATTTTGCCCCTCAATATGATATTTAATATGCCAGGATTTTGCCACTCAATATGCCAGGGTTTTGCCCCTCAGTATGCCATTTAATATGCCAGGATTTTTCCCCTCAATATGCCAGGATTTTGCCCCTCAATATGCCATTTAATATGCCATGATTTTGCCCCCCAATATGCCATTTAATAAGCCAGGATTTTGCCCCTCAATATGCCATGTGTTTCCCTTTATTAATATAAACATCTAAAAAGACATACGATGTAAAGCTCAAGTTCTATCTCCTCTCAAGAGTCTACTCCTAACATGCTAGAACTAGCCATTCTTGCTTCCCTGCCCTATGCTTCTTGATTACCAATGCTAGCTTTAGTGTACACATAACATACATACATACATACATACATACATGCATACATACATACAGCGGCGAAACAAAGTGCCAACTCCCCGGGGGGGGGGCTACTCTCCGAGGGGGGAGGAGTTTCAATGAACTACGACATGTCACAGCCCCGAGGATCTTAATTTGTTCCTAGCGTATTTATCGGATCACTCTTACTATCCACACTCTCTATTCCTCTCTATCCACCCTCCCCAGATTCGTTCATATTTCCTCATTAAATCATTTTCCTGGTAGAAGCCCTTCTCCATATAACACTGTACTTGCATTTGAGAGGCCACCTGGTTCCACACAATCTCATCTTCTTTCTTCCAGTTTCTGGCAATCAAAATCTTCATTGCCAGAAGAAGTTGGACTGTGATGGCCCTTTGATACCATTGCAAAGAATCAATCTGTAGGTGTAAAATCGCACGAAGAATTTAAGCGGGGACCAACTTTTTACATAATTCTGAGATGACCAAGAAGATTTTCTCCCAGATAGAAGTAATCTTTTTACAGGACCACCAGATATGTTCATACGATCCAGGGCCCTCCCCACATCTCCAACATATGTTCGGAACGTTCATGTCTATTTTATGCAGCTTTTGTGGAACCAGGTACCGCCTATTTAAAATTTTATAAGTTAACTCCTGAAAGTTTAGACTGTGCGTAATGGTCTGTGTCTGCGCCCAGTTATGGTTCCATTCACACTCCTCTATTATAATGTTAAGTTCTTTTTCCCAACTTACTATAGCCGGGGGGCTTTTTTGGGGGGATATAAGGTCATATATATCTTTTGGTCTGCCTATAACTCCTTTTTTTTTACCGTTATCTAATAGTTGTTCAATTCGAACTTTTGCTCCTGTCCTCATTTAGGCTAGACAAATGCTTTGCCAGGTAGTTACCTACTCTATAGATCCAAAATCTATCTCCCCAATTCAGTTGTAGTTCTTCTGTCATGGCTGAGATAGACTTCAATTTACCGTCCCTTAGCATAACATTAATTCGTGTTTTAGCTTTGTCTCCCCATGCGCCAAGTCTCAAGTCTCTAATATTTTTTTCTAGGACGTATAGAGGAGCGAATTAATTACCCTATCTTTCAATCGAGTCTTCCTCTTAAAAACTAGCCACTCCCGAATTATACTTTTCAATACACTAGATGGAGTTTTTTCCAAAAGCTTATGTACTTCCCCTTCCTTTATCCAAAGGATAAACTTCAGACTTCTCAGGTCCACCATTTGATTCTCTAGTCTATACCAATCCAAGTTTTTTGAATCGTTAATTTGTATTTGATGAGTATGTGTCAATTGACCAGCATGCAAGTAACGCTCCAAGTTCGGGAGGCCCAACCCTCCCTCCTTCCTGCATTTATGAAGAATAAGTCTAGAAATACGTGTTTTTTTATCTTGCCAGATGTATCTCATAAACATCTCCTGCAGGTCTCTTATCAAATTTTTTCCTGGCTGAATTAGTATCATCATAAATAGATAAAGTACCTTAGGGAGAAAATATGATTTTATGATGTTGATTCTGCCCAGCCAGGAGATATATTAAGTTTTTACATTCTGCCAATTTCTGGTTTATCCGGGCTATTACTGGGTTGTAATTCAATTGTATAATCATATCTGTTGTTGGGGGGATATTGACTCCTAGATATGTAATACTTTCCTGAGCCCAACGAAAGGGGAACTCTTGTTTCAGGTGTTCCATTTGGGAGCTGTCTAACCCGCATCCCATTGCTATCGACTTATCTATATTTAATTTATATTTGCTCAACTTAGAATACGTCTGGATCTCTTCCAAAATAGCTTTTAGTGAAGAATCTGGGTCTGTCATTATTATTAATATATCATCCGCATACATTGCAAGTTTAATTTGGGCTTCCCCTACCGGGATTCCCACAATGTCCGCCCTCTGTCTTATACTAATAGCCAGGAATTCAGAACATAAAGAATTGGGGCCAACGGACAACCCTGACGTGTACCGTTGTTGACGCTAAATTCTTCAGAGCAGAACCCCTGCCCGGCTATCCTTGCCGTGGGGTTGGTATATAAGGCCATGATCGAGCCAACCAACCCCTCCCCGAAGCCAAATCTTTTCAGAGATTCCTCGAGGAAGAGCCAGTCGACCCTGTCGAAGGCCTTTTCTGGGTCTAAAGAGAGAATCACTGCTGGGATTTCCCGATATTTGACAAAATCTAACAAATCTATAATTTTCCGCGTGTTTAAGTTAGATTGTCGCCCCCTAATGAAACCTATTTGATCCTCATGGATTAAATCCGGGATAATATCTTTCAGTCGCTCAGAAATAACTGCTGAATATATCTTTGTGTTCGTATTTATTAGCGATATAGGCCTATTGTTGTTCGTTTTGGTAGCATCTTTCCCTGATTTTGGTATTGGTTTAATCAGTGCCTTCAACATTTCTGACGGAAATCTCCCTCTCTCTCTGATAATATTAAATGTCTTTGTCAATTGAGGAATCAGTTGAGGGCTCAATTTCTTATAGAAAATGTTAGAGAACCCGTCTGGGCCAGGTGCTTTGTTTATTTTTAGTTCCCTAATAATTTTTTCCACCTCTACCTCTGTGAATTCTAATTCTAGCCGTTCTCTCTTTTCTACCGAGATCCCTGCGCACTCTAATCTAACTAGATATTTTTGAATGTTTCCTCTATTTTGCTGAGGTGAATCTATGTTGTATAAATCCTTATAGTATTTCCTAAATTCTGCCGCTATTTTATCTGGAGAAACAGCTATCTAGTTATCAGAGACTATTTTGTATATTCTGCCTTGCATTTTTTGTTTCTTAATCTGATACGACATGAGCTTGTCCGCTCTGTTGCCCTGAAGGTACCATTTTTGTCTCATCTTCTGCATTGGGTAATTTATGCCTTCTAAAGTTTTCTGTTTTATTGAGTCTCTAGTTCTGTCTATCTCTTCTCTGATACTCAACTGGGGGCCGCTCTTATTTCTCCTAACTAATTCATCTAATTTAAGATACATTTGCGCCAAATTCCCTCCTCTATCCTTAAGTCTCTGGCTTTCTTCCTTGATAAGTAGTCCTCGAATATAGCTTTTGTAGGGACGCCAAACTATGGGAGTAACAACTTCCCCTGTATCATTCTTTTCAAAGAAGAAAACTGACTCAGCCCTAATCTTTTCGATTATTTCAGTATTCCGGAAAGTTGCGTCATTTAGTCTCCAGTTTTTGATAGCTTGTTTATAGCCCCTACCTATTTCCAGTACTACTGGATCATGGTCGGACCATACCACAGTCCCTATACTGATTTTTTTACAATTTTTTATTATACCTGCTGTAGTTAGAATCATGTCAATTCTGGCATAGGAATTATGCCTTTTTGAAAAATGCGTATAGTCTCTGTCAAAAGGTCTTATTGTTCTCCAGATATTGTATAAACCAAATTTCCCTAGGGTCTCGGTGAAAGCTCTGGCCAGTCCACGTGCTCCTGGATTGATCCTTTTGTTCTCGTCCCCCAATTTTTTATCAAGCTCAACGTCCGCAATGCAATTATAGTCGCCCAAACAAAGGAAAGTCCCTTGGATTCTTACCATAATTCTATCTAGAATACCATTGAAGAAGTGGACCTGTCTCTTATTTGGGCTATATATGTTCAGCAGTGAAAATATTTTATCATTAATTTTACAGATTAGAAACAAAAATTGCCCCTTTTTGTCAGACTGTTTGTACAGCTTTTCATACTTTACGTTTTTTGAAAAGAGTAACGCAACCCCTCTCTTTTTTTTTTGTTAAACATGATGAGTATTCTATGTTTGGGTAGTTCTTGCTTTTAAGTCTCTCTGCCTCCTCCCCCCTCAGATGTGTCTCTTGGATACCCCCCACATCTATTTTCTCCTTTGTCATCATTTTATCAAAAAGTATCCTTTTTTGGGGGGAATTCAGACCCTGAACATTCAGGGTTAGCAGTCGAATTGGGATCACCATACGTCCCATTTCCTCCTCCTTCTTCGATCCCACTCCCCCCCCCCTCCACCACCAAATCCCACCGCTGACAACTACAAACATTTAACACATACCCCATAGTGATTGCCACTCTACCCCCCCTATTGCTGCCCTCGCCAATTGGAGAAAGGACCCTGTCCTCCCCTGTGGCTCTAATCTTCATAGTTATGAGGACTTCTCAAGAGACCCTCTCGGAGGCCTTAATCTTCAACCTCTATACCCTACCTCTCTCCCCACCTCGTGGGAGCCCCCACAAAAAAAAAAAGAAAGAAAAAAAAAAGAAAGAAAGAAAAAAAGAAATAAACCACATTGGTTTGTGCGAATTCCTACTTATGCTTCTTTGCCGTGTAAATCTGTTATTACTAAATTTTTATTCCTCTCCCTTAGCTTGATCAACTGAGACTTTGTGGGTACTCTTTGATCCCCTTCTTCAAAGCAAGAAGGAGAGAAAAGGAGAAAAAAAAACACGTACTAGTTTGTGCCTAAAAGTGTCCTGTGTCTTTCACTCCATTTTCCTACATATCCTTTCCTTGTGTAAATCTATTGCTACTACATTTTCCTTTCCCTTTCCCTTCCCCTCCCCCCTCCCCTCCTTTTTTCCTACCTAACTTGTTCAGCTGAGACTTTATAGTCTATATGTGCCCGTTGATCTCCTTTCGCAAAGCAAGAAGGAGAGAAAAAAAAAAATTGTGATTTGTTCCTACCGTGTCCTGTGTCTTTCACTCTGTAATCATACTTAGCCTTTTATTGAGCGAATCTATTACTACTAAATTTTTATTTTCTCCCCTAACTTGGTCTACTACGGCTTTATAATCATTATTAACCGCTATTCCGGTTTAGAATTAATCCTATTATCTAAATCATTACTATGGTATGTATACAGTTTAAGTGCTTACATCCTGCATATTGAGAGCAAAATACTGGCATATTAAATGGCATATTGGTGGGGCAAAATCCTGGCATATTGAGGGGCAAAATCCTGGCATATTAAATGGCATATTGGCGGGCAAAATCCTTGCATATTAAATGGCATATTGAGGGGCAAAATCCTGGCATATTAAATGGCATATTGAGGCGCAAAATCCTGGCATATTAAATGGCATACCGAGGGGCAAAACCCTGGCATTTTGAGTGGCAAAATCCTGGCATATTAAATGGCATATTGAGGGGCAAAATTATGGTTTATTGAGGGGAAAAATCCTGGTATATTAAATGGCATATTGAGGGGCAAAATCATGGCATATTAAATGGCATATTGGGGGGCAAGATCATGGCATTTTAAATGGCATTTTGGGGGGCAAAACCATGGCATATTAAATGTCATATAGGGGGGCAAAATCCTGGCACATTAAATGGCTAAAGAATGGTATTTTGAGGGACAAAATCATGGCATATTAAATGGCATATTGGGGGGCTAAATCATGGAAAATTAAATGGCATTTTGGGAAGCAAAATCATGGCATATTAAATGGCATATTGGAGGGGCAAAATCCTGACATTTTAAATGGCATATTGAGTGGCAAAATACTGACATATTAAATAGCATTTTGGGGGAGAAAATCCTGGCATATTAAGTGGCAAAATCCTGGCATATTAAATGGCATATTGAGGGACAAAATAGTGTGTCTCAGGTTATGTGTGTATTGGTGTTACTGTGTGTGTAAGTGGTAAGGGTGTGTGTAAGTGTGTCACTGTGTAAGGGTGTGTGTGTGACTGCAAGGGTCTTTGTGTTTAAATGTGTGTTAGGGTGTCAATTTGTCAGGGGCGTCACTAGGGTTGGTGTCACCAAGTGCGGAAACTCATGGTGTCACCCCCCTGGATTTTCTCCAATACAATACCAAACAGATTCCTTAGTAATGCCAGCTAGATGGCCTATTAACTATGCCACACCCAGGAGCCCCATAACTATGCCACACACAGGAGCCCCATAAATTATGCCACACCAGAGCCTCATAAATTATGCCACACCAGAGCCTGACTATTTTTTATGCCTCACCTCTGCCCATTTAATTATGCCACACACACAGGTGCCCCATAATTATGCCACATACACACAGGTGCCCCATGATTATGCCACACACACTAGTGCCCCATAATTATGCCACACAAAAGAGTCCCTTAATTATGCCACACATGGGGCCCAATAAATATGCCACACACAAGCGCCCCATAATTATGCACACATGGGACAGCCATTAATTATGCAACACACAGGAGCCCCACGAGGTGACAATTGTACAATTATAGATACCAGGAATATTGTGCCACTCAGAGCCCAGTAATATTGTGCCAGTCAGAGCCCAGTAATATTGATCCAGTCAGAGCCCAGTAATATTGTGTCAGTCAGATACAGTAATATTGTGCCAGTCAGAGCCCAGTAATATTGTGCCAGTCAGAGCCCAGTAATATTGTGCCAGTCAGATACCAGGAATATTTTGCCAGTCAGAGCCCAGTAATATTGTGCCACTCAGAGCCCAGTAATATTGTGTCACTCAGAGCCCTGTAATATTGTGCCAGTTATAGCCCAGTAATATTGTGCCAGTCGATTGTGCCATTCAGATACCAGAAATATTGTGCCATTCAGAGCCCAGTAATATTGTGCCAGTCAGAGCCTAGTAATATTGTGCCAGTCAGAGCACAGTAATATTGTGCCAGTCAAAGCTCAGTAATATTGTGCCAGTCAGATACCAGGAATATTGTACCAGTCAGAGCCCAGTAATATTGTGCCACTCAGAGACCAGTAATATTGTGCCAGTCATAGCCCAATAATATTGTGCCAGTCAGAGCTCAGTAATATTGTGCCAATCAGATACCAGGAATATTGTGCCAGTCAGATATTAGGAATATTGTGCAATTAAAGTGCTCGTTTTTAACCACCCTCCTCTCCCCTTCCCCATCACTTACCGAATGGCTGCTGCTCCATGTCCCCGGACGGACGCCTCCTCCGTGCAGTCTTCCCTCCTGCTGTGATTTTTTTTTTCCGGCGGCTGCATCCAGTGGATGCGGCTGCCAGAAAAAAAAAGTTAAGCAGCGAGGTGCGGGGGGTGACACTGTGGCATGCCAAATCGTGTAGGTGCAATATGAGTGCAAGCCAAATGCTGTGGGTGCAATATAGGTGCATGGCAAGGTATGTGGGTACTGTATGGTGCTGTGTTAAGTCTTTTAGGTTAGGCTCTTTTGTGTGGCACAATTATGGGGAGCTTGTGTGTGGCATAATTAAGGGACGCCTGTGTGTGTGGCATAATTAATTGGGCTCCAAGATGAGGCATAAATAATGTGGCTCTGGTGTGGCATAATTTATGGGGCTTTGGTGTGGCATAATTTATGGGGCTCTTGTGTGTCATAGTTATGGGGCTCCTGTATGTGGCATAATTATGGGCTACTGTGTGTGGCATAGTTAAAGTGCTCCTGCGTGTGACATAATTTGTGGGGCTCCTGTATGTGGCATATTTAATGGGCCATCTGACTGGCATTACTAAGGAATCTATTTGGCATGGTATTGATGGAAATCCAGGGGGTGACACCATGAGTTACAGCAGCTCGTGACACCAACCCTAGTGACGCCTCTGGCAAATATGCAACTGGTCCTCATTGTTCTAGAATAGAAAGGTCCTTTAAAAACTAGTGAATAAGCAGACATTCACCTGCATCCCACTATTCAGCACTATATGAATGCTCGAAGGAAAGAGCAACAGTGATCCGTTAAAAATTAATCACACATTGATGAAATGGGGTCACTGACGGATCAACCTCCTTGCCTTACCAAAGTGCAGTGGGTTGAGAGATAATTTTGATATGATACAAAGATGCCTGTGAAATATGGTCACCAAATAACCCCCACACACAAGTATTCTATAAAACTGTAAGATGGACTTTTGTGGTTGACATAAAGAAGCAAGCATGGACCCTTAGGAGCTATTCACTAAATGCTCCCGGCACCATAATCAAATGTATCAGGGACTCGGTTTATACAAACGCTTGGGGAAGGGTGATTTTTTTTTGTTCATTATTTATTTATTGTGGGAGGATTTTCAGGCTAAGTCCAACTTGATTGTTGGCCGTAGCCGGAAAAGCAATTATTTTCTCTTCCCGTATTGATATTAATGGAGCGAGTTTAATCTCTCTTCCCTTCAATGCGATGGCTTCACAGCATTTCAGTATTTCTAAAATGGTTACAAAGATAATTCCGATCTCAGACGTTAGTGAATAGCCTCCTTAAACTTGACACTGGGTTAGGTCCTCTTTTGTTGATAACCTCTTACTGTATTGTTATCAATACTAAGCATTTGTATGATCAGTGATGTTCTTGTAAACAATTGGTAATTACCCTTTTTGTGTTTTTTTTATTTAATTAGCATTACGTATTTATTTAGTAAATTGATATTTAACTCTGGGTGTGCAGTGTATTGATCACACAGGACGCACTAATAAATTAAAAGGCAGGATATTTAATTTCTAATGGGTTAATTGGGGGATATTATAACTTTTTACAATGTCTCAGTCCTAGGTTCAAGTTAACACAGTTTCCTCTTAGATCCTGCAGAAGGGATATTCATTTGATTTCTTGATGGACACACTCTCCTGTGGCATTGAAATCTCTTGGGTTGTTTCTGTTTTCGGACCCCATAAGTACTGGCTTTATAGAAAAATTCCATACTGGAAATCAAACTGCTGTTGTACTCATCCTCGTACACAGGGGAAAGCATATCCTCCAGGAGAGAATCCATGCTAAATTTAAGCTGTTTTGGCCTCCATGGAACATGTTTGGTAGTCTTCCTTTTCTCACTTAAGGATTCCTTGTTACTGTCTAAAGGAACCTTTGCATTTTGAGCAGTGAAGATTTTGTGATTGTGCACCAAACTGTCAGACCTAGCTAGTGGCTTCCAGATCTGTTCTGTGACATAGCTGGCAGATGGCTGCTGTATTTTAGTACCCCAATTGAAGTAGCGTTTTGTATCATCCAGCACTGTTGGCATAGAGTGTATCTGAGACCTTCTCATCCTGTGAAAATTAGATGGAGGATATGCACTGATTTGCTGGGGATGAAAACTACTCCATGAGGGATTTGAATTCACTACCTGCTGGGTGAATCCTGAATGTATGATTTGATGTGGGTTCACTGACACATTGATGTATTGAGGTGTTCTTACAATGCCCAAGTCAGGTACCACATACAGTTGGTCTGTAGAAAGAAATACACAGAGAAAATCTAATTACAGCTCTAACCAGAGATCACTACATAGGTACATTTATGAGTAACAGTCAACACTGAAAAAAGGAGGAATTGAAACACAGGGAGCTATTTACTAAAAGTGACATGCAGGTGAGCTGACTTAACTATGCATTGTGCAGGGACAAACCTGGTGTGTTTCTGTGTGTACTGCATAGTTAAATATTGCAATTTTGATGAAACGTTCATCTCATGTGCCCGTCAGTGCTATAATAATACCTCCCAGAGGCTGGGAGTGCAACTCAAAATAATTTAGAGTTTCTAATACCCCCATGATAAAAGCTCATATATATATTGGTAACTTGGCAAAGTCATTTGCGCATCCTATAGTATACCTTCTTGAATTTTCTTTTCTTACTTCTATGAATTAAACATTTTCCTACCAACAACTTCATTAGCATGTTAAAGGCTGCCTTGTTATTATCAAATATGAGCATGTTATTTTGGAAAGCATAAGTAGAAATGCATGTCCATTTCTTTTTTCTTTTTTTCTAATTCGTTCCTTTTAGTACATTTTCCCAGGAAGCAAGTTAAAATAATAATCTTTTCGTTCCTCTGGTTCCATGATAATGTCTGCTCTCCTCATTCTTGCAAGGACATGTGTGGAGTATCACTAAAGTCTATACTGTGTTGTAGATGGGGTATAAAGTATATACCATATCGCGTATGAACTGCCAAAATCAGGAATTGGAGAACTCCACGATTAATGACTGATTTTATGTACTTCATTTGTCTGTTAACGTTGTAGTGAATAGACCTTTATGTTTTTCCATTGGCTCATGAAAAACAATGTACAAAGATACGTTTTTAAATTGAAGTTTGTCATTTTTGCTCAAGCAAAACAATGAGCCGAATTAAGCAAAAATAACAAAGATAAACTTTAAAAGAGAAAGAGATCATATGTTGGTAATACAAAGGTATTTATTATATACCTTTAGAATCTTTTCACTAAGCAAGGAAATGACAAGGGAATTGCTATACTCATTTATGAAAAGCAGAATTGGTATGCCTACTGTTTCAACCTACCTTGTCTCTGCATTTATTTAACAATCCCCAAAAATGCTAAAAAATTTTTTTTACATATTTGTAGATTTAGATTTATATCTTCTGTACTCTGGAAATATTTCAAATACTTACGTATGAACAGTGTTTTTTTCAAGTTAGAAAACAGTATTGTAACATTGTAGCTTCTGTTTTTTTTCTCATTTTAAAAAGATGCAGTAACTTTGAGCACTTGTACGTATTTAATTATTTTTATCATGCCAGATTTGCTTGTATTTACCATTCATAAATCATCTGTAAATCACAAAGGCCCTCCCTACCATTTTACAGTGAAGAAAAAAATAACTATGTCTTGTATCCTAAAACTTACGAGGTCTGGCCACCTGTCTCTGTCTCTGAGTTGTGGTTCTTTGAACATACTGTTGAGGCGGCTGTAATGATGCTGGCTGTTCACGCATCTTAAAAACCTGCCTATAGTGAATTAGCAAGGCTCTTCAATGGATGGCCAAAGCTAACACTTGTCCAATCACAAGAAGGGCAGAGAGAGGAGACTGCTACTGCTTTACTCCCAGAAGAAGACACTGTGACTGTTTGCTGTTTGTGTTTGAATCTCAGGTCTCTGGGAGCAGCGGGTTCTGTTATGGATGTTGCCATGGGGTTGGGTTCTAAACAGGCTGGATAGGAGAGTTATCTATGGCGCAGCTTGAAACATCTGCACATTTGAGAAATAACCAGTATGCAAAATGTCTGACACTCTGATCTCTAACATTAATAACTCAGCTTTACGTCCAATACTTTTAGAATCACTATATTATTAAAAAAGGTGACACCTATGAATGCATCAGTTACTGGTTAAACAAAGTAGCAAGTCAGCCTTTGAAAGAGAAGTGCTTTTAAACTTAGTTATCACTAACTGCAACCAGCTTTCCGCTTGACCCCTATGGCAGTCACCTAATTGAATACACTGGGACTTTCAGAATATTGAACATATATAATGTACATTTAAAGCAGGCAAAACCAGAAGAGTGTATTCAATGCTGTGACCTGAACAACATGAAAACATATATGTAAATGAATTAACTAGGACACACATAGAAATATTTTTATAACTGCATACAATTTGTTTATTTTGTTATTGGAACATTTTACTTTTATTTTATACCAATAAACGAATACTCAATACAGGAATGATCTCCTATATCAAAAATAGCAAACACTAAAAAAACGCTCAATTAAGTATCAACTCTTCCTGCATATAACACTTTCATCCCTTATCTACAACCACCTTGATCCACTTATAACTCACTCATAACTACACTCACGCCCACACACACCTCATTCAGCTCAGGGAGCACAAAATCAGGCCATGCCGCCAGAGGAGTCTCGAGGGGATGCCAATGTTATAAACAGGTCACATATGCGACATATCTGCCCCTCAGAAAAAAACCCCTCTTTTAAACACCTATTATCCTGCGGTTTTAATACTCAGTTAGATATCCCAGTTACTCCAGAACCCATGTGTGTGCCCAGGTATCTTCTTTATTACCAGACTGTTGAGTGTTTTTTTTTTAATGTGTGCTTTATGTTTTTATTAAACGTTATAAAAGGTAACCTGAATTGTTATACCTGATGTGAAAATTCATCCACAATACAGCCTGATGTTACCCCTGGAGTAGTAAGTACCCGATATGTTTATTTTTGCCTGTTGAGGCATTTTTCCATGTTCTGGGATTGATGTGACTTGACTTACAAAAACAACCTCTCTTGGGCAAGCCTGTTTTCTTGGTAACATCTGGGGCATAGTTGATGACCATTGAGCAATTACTGGGATCTGGTTGCAATGATGAGGTGCTGCAGGTACAGTGTAAATCTGTGCCTGCATGGTGTGTTGGATCTGCTCACCAACATACCTCATTGAGTTGTGGGTCACCACTCCTCCACTGGGAAATGTTTGGCTCCTTTCATTCCTGGCAGAGTCAACAGGATAAATAGCAGCTTGGTGGACAGGTACATTGCTCCATGTTCCAAGTTGGGACATTTCTTAAGCTGGCCAATATATTTTACACCCTCCCCCAACCATATATTTTTGAAAAGGAGACACCCTAAGGTATTTCAAATGGTTGTATTTTAGCTCTTTCCATAAAATTATTCTACCACCAGCCTTTGTCAAAGTTTTGGGTAGTCATTTTTGTGTTTTTTTTTTCACACACATTGTACTTCAGACATGAATTCACAGATACCGTTATGTGTTATTGCCAAACGACACCCCAATGTGTGACATGTAGTCTTCCTGCACCCATGTCTTATTTGGGATATTTTGGAAGCCGGACAGTGTTATTTACCCCACCAAATCATATATTTTTTAAAAGTACACCACTCAGGGAATTTCAAATTTGTGAAATTCCAGTATAGGATTAACTGCACTGACTTGTAAGGCCGACTACTCCTTTGGGGCAATTTTGTGGTTGGCCACTGGAATTTAATACCAATAAAAGTATATATTTTTGAAAAGTAGATACTAAACTAAACTAAAATAAAAGTTTCAGAAAACATTTATCTGAAAGAAATTGCCACTTCAGGTTTCCTTCATAACACTGTTACCAAATCTTAGAATATTTATAAGCTGTATTGTATTGCTTGAATAATTCTCTGATACAGAGGCCTGGCTGAGATGGGCAGTCAGGACAGTAGTAAGATGAGTCACTTCTTTTCCCTCTTTTGAAGCACACTGCACCACTTCTGTGGCTTCTGTTGTTGTGGTGTAGGAGGGACCAGCAATGGGAAGTATTTTGCTGCAAGTTTACTATTTGGTGCACCACTCTGTTCACCACTTAATAGTATGGCATCAATGATTTCCAACTGTAAACAAGTTGCATTTCTGTGCAGGGTTAGACAGCTTATATGAAATACATGCGTTATGAGTTGCTGTTTACATCATAAAAAATTTGACTTTTTTTTAGGGCTGGAGTAGCTGGTCTGAAATGTCTATGTCCCACCATGTATTTGTGTGTATTATGTCAAGCAGAGTGTTTTTCTAATTATTTCATATTTTCCACGACAAACACTGATACAGTTGTATCCTTATGTATACTATTTAAATGGTATTCAACTTTTTTGTCTGTAAATTTTACTGCAGGTCCAGATGACCTGCACTTGATGTAGATGGTCTCATCTGAGTTGAGCTGCTGTCTTCCCAGGCCAGTTTATAGAATGCACCTTTCTGAACTCCTCCGGAGATATGGGGTAACCTAATAAAAGGTACTCACCTACCAAAGACCATGAGAAAGGGGGCAAAAAGACCCCTGTTCCGAATCTCTGGACATTTTTAGTCCTGCCATCTACCCCTAACACACCCAAGATGTTAGGATCACGTACCGTGGTTCTGATGTGGAGCCCAGTTGCAGGAGTAAAACTCTTACAATACATTATATACATGGTAGGACCAAATTGGTACAGGTCCTCAGGAATGTAGCATTGGTATGAGTGCCCAGACAAGGTTCGATGTAGTGGTACTGGTACTGATGAGGAGTCCCAATAGAACTTACAGGATGTCTTGGTTGTAGTACTAACTTCCGTCAAAAGGAGGGGTAATAATCTGTTCTAGATGTAATACCGAAAAGTCACCAGTTGAGGCTGTGCAGAGTAGTCTTTGTTGCAATACCAGATCTTTTTTTTTTTTAATTCTTTTTATTTGAGGATTGCAAGAATGACAAGTATCACATAGTACAGACATAAGATACATAAGCAAAAGATCAATATCCTAGAGAACTACCCGTGATGGAGTATATCACCTTTTCGTATTTTCAACGAACAGACGTAGAATATTGACGTCCTGGGTCAATCCTGCATCCAAACCTTAGCAGTCAATATATGAAAACATTGAAAACCATAGGCCTTGATGAATACTTAAAGACCTATCTCAAGGAACCTTTACAACAACAAATGAAAAAGATTGGTCATCGGTCAAGTCTCTCGACAGAGTAACACATTTGTACCGAAACGGCAGGAGGTAAATATGAATCAGCTCCAAACATACATCAAAAAGTCTTGACCGAGGACCTTGAGATTATTTCATGTAAAATGGAATTAAATTCAAGTAGCTAGTATCTGTAAGAATAATTGGTCAATTGGGATGCAAGGAAATTACCAAAACATTAGTAACTTTAGAAATCCATTCTATTTAAGGATATCAGTATGACGAGTCAACAACCACTAAATTCTATGACTTGGTAATTTTGCAACTTGGTAAAAACATAACCAAAACCAAAAAGGAATTACCCACCCCAACCTGTCCGTCCTACCCTCCCCCCCAGATCTCTATTGCTGTGGTGTTCCGATCACAGACGGCAGATAACCATGGTCTTCTTATGAGGCAGAGAGTTTAATTGGGGCATTATGCTTAAGAAGTTCGTTAGTGTGACAGAACGTGTTATAGATTTTGGTTCTGATGCCCATATCTAATGGATTGATGTACAATTTGCTGTCCAATGTTTAAAAAAGGATTTTGTTTTGTTATCTTTATGTAGACTAGACTCCAACCAGTCCATTCTCATTATGTAATAAAGTTTTTAAAATTGTGATAGTTGGTGGGGAGGCCTGAATCCATTGGTGACAAATCGTTTTTCTAGCCGCCGCTAAAACAATATGGAGAACAGTTTTATTACCACGGAATCTATTACTCCTAAGATTGTTAGATCTGGTGTGAGGGCGGATATGGAGATGTCTAGATCTTTGCAATATGTATGCACCCGAGTCCAGAAGGAGGAAATAACTGGGCAAGCCCAGAAACAATGATACAAAGTGGCGTCTGAACAGTCACATTTCAGACAGTTAGAGGTGTCAGAAATCCCCATTTTGTACAGTCTGGATGGAGAGCAATAAGCATAATGGGCAATTTTTAAAGCCATGTCTTTATATAAAGAGGACGGTATGACTCTTATCAGGGCCACAGTCGCTGTATGAACGTCCTTTATGTCCAAATCTTGGAAATGGGTCAACCAGGTCTCTATTCCTCTCGTCATGTTTTGTTCCCGGTCAATAGAATGTAGTATGCGGTATAAGATTTTTGTCGACGGGAGGGAAGTAACCTCTGGAGCTAACAAGTCGTTGAAGGGATTGCTCCAATCTTTCTCAGAGAAAAATTGGATTTGGGAAGAAATTAAACTTTTGGCCTGTTAATATGTAAAAATCGAGATCTTAATCTGTGGGAAACGCTTCCCTAGCTCCTAGTACTTTAAGATCCTTTTCTGAACCGGGTCAGTAAACGATGCTAAAGTGGTAATGCCCTGTTGGGCCCATGACGTTTAGGGACTGCCTGCTTCACCCCGCTAAAAAAGAGGGTTTCGCAGCCAAGGCTAAAAAATTGAGTATTGCCACTGAGCTTTCAATCTCAGTCTGGGCAATTTCCAGGCCTTTATCGAGGTGGCAAGTAATGGGTTGGCTACAAACTCGTCCGGTAAGGAACCATGCGGAGGATGGAGAAGAGATGATATAATGACTGGGTGGGGTAAAGGCCACTGTCAAGCCAAGTGGAGGTGTAGGTGCTAGTGTCCTTCACCCAGTCCGCAACATATCTGAGTAAGGCTGCCAGGTTATAGTCAAGGGGGACTGGAATATTTAAGCCTAATTCAGAAGCTGGTCTGTTTAGTTTAGAGAGACCAATCCTTGCCCTTCTGTCCAGCCAAAGGAATTTAGAGAAACTTTTTTGTAAGCTTTTGGCATCTGTAGTAGTTAAAAGCACTGGAAGTGACTGAAATATGAATAGCAGTATACTATACAGGGAAACTAATCATTTTAATTAAAGCAGCTCTACCGGTGAATGTGAGATGAAGTGATTTCCAACCAGATAGTTCAGCTTCAATCTTTCTAATGACGGGAGGAATATTGCTTGTGTACAGGTCGCTCAGTTTCTTGGGGACTTTTACCCCTAAGTATTCTATCTCCTTTGCTTCCCAATGGATGCCCAGATTTTCTAACCTCTGTTGTTTGTATGTACTTTAACTTGCAAATCTTCCTCCCCTATCCCCTTAAACACAGTTGTTGAGGATAGGATACGACGTATTGGGTCAAGGGCGATATTAAATAAAAGAGGGGATAATGCACAGCCTTGACGGACACCTCGTTCCATGTTTAGCTTCTCAGAATCTAGACCGTTGACCGTAAATTGTGTAGTTGGATCACAGTACAATTTCCGGAAAAAGCCCAGAAATGGGGCTCCAAAATATTAATATTTAAATAATCTCACTAGGTGTGGGCACGCCACCCGGTCAAAAGCCTTCTCCACGTCCAAGCTTGTTAAAGCTGCTGGAGGAGCTCCCTGGGATTTCGTTGCTCTCCATAGCGCCACCAAGGCGGATCTAATGCCCACGACCGGTTGGTGCCCCTTCACGAAGCCTCTCTGAACTGGAAGAAGAATATGAGGTAATATTCTTTGTAATCTTTCAGCCAGTATCTTAGAATCTTACAATCCTGGTTCATCAAGGTAATGGGTCTATATGAGGACATCTCAGTGGGCTCTTTGTCAGGTTTAAGAAGTAATATGGTTCGAACTTCAGTTAAACTCCTAATTTAGTAGTAATAAAGTTTGCCGTGTAAAGCGCGTAAGACAAATTGTCGATTGCTATGAGGTTCACCCCATTTTTAACGTTTAGGGCCAAATGAGTATTGGATAGATGTGTCTCTTAATGTCGTCCCAACAAAAGTTCAGGGAGTAGACCAAGTAACAGGAGGCCCGTAGCAATATAGTCTATAATGCAAATATATTTACAAACATGGTGCCAGATAGTGCCATACTGCACAAAACTCACGTTTCCCTTATGAAAATCCTGAACGTTGTCTTCAATGTATGACGGGTTTTTTCCTTGGTGACTCGGAGCAGCCTCCGCAGAGTCCCGGGGAGAACGCCCGAAGGAAGACCATGGCCAGCTGGCAGAGATCCCAGGCCAACTTCCAACCTGCCAACAGCGGCCGAGACCATTCACTGGAAAGCCTTAGCTTCAGTAGCTAGGCACACGCTGACTTGGCAACAAAGGTGGCCCTCCAGCCATTCGCCTTCTCCTCCAGACTGTAATCCAACCACCAAAAGCAGTCGAGTAGGTGCGTTTTAAACCAATGCGCCTCCGTTTGATGCTCGTGGCAGACGATGACAGGTAACTGGAGGGCTGGCAACAGTCAATGCATCGTTAGCATTAAATCTTAGATTCCCACCACAAATCCGCGAGAAGAGGCTGAAAATGCTCGTTTCCACCGCGAAGCGGGAACCACGGAGCCGACAAGAAGTGGGTAACAGATAAAGGTAGGTAGCCATTACCAGAGCTCGTTAGGATGCGGGCATTCATCCATCAGGGGAGGACTGTCTGAAATAGATGTCGACCGACATGTTTGGTTTCAACAGTACAATGTGGCTTGCCAAAGCCGGACTCTGGGATAGAACGCTGGAGAGCTGAATGAGCAGATGGTAGCTCGTTCTTTTCCAGGGTCTTATTTTCCATGGTAGGACTTTGTGGTTTTGAAATGGTGCCGTTTTTAGGCTTTATGCCTACCGTTTGCGGAGAAGCTCCGTTAAAACGCAGCCATTTGGTTAGGCTCCGCCCCTGGAAGTCGCAATACAAGATCTAGACCAGCAGGTGGCGCACTACTCCCTTTTTCAGCAGAAGACAGACACAGCCGGCATATGCTGAAAGTGACCATCTCAGTGGGAAAAAGCAACAGGATTTTTAAAGGTAAGTTTTGCTGAGACAGGTACCTTTAGAGGGAGAATAGTACAGGAACAAGCCAGGGGTCGTTTGGGTGCCAGATAGTAGAATAGTCAGGGTGCAAGCCAGAAGGTCGAGGGAGCCAGAGATCACGATAGTCAGGTAGAGAAGCCGTGGGTCAGCAAGCCAGATATCAGGGAGATCAAAACAAGCCAGGTAATTCAGAAGGGATCAGGATACAGACGCTTAGGGTACAAACAGCACAGATAACTGAGCAAGGAGGATTTGGCACAAGGGAAATTTAAAGGGCAGTAAGCCTACCCCCCTATGACACCAGAGAGTGACGTTGCCTCCTACGTGGCCGTGGTAACGGAGTGGGGTCTTTAAAAATGGGTGCCCCCGTGCCTGTGTAATCATTGGATGGGTGGAAGGTGAAGTGCAGGTTGCATGCTGAAGGCCCTTCTGAGGCATGTGGGCTGGAGAAGAATTTCAACCAGGAATGCCACCACGAACCTGATGCAGGCCTGAGGCAGTTAATGGTGAGGTTTGTGGCCTTGAGGCAGGGGCGTCACTAGGGTTGGTGTCACCTGGTGCGGAAACTCATGGTGTCACCCCCCTGGATTTCCTCCATACAATGCCAAACAGATTCCTTAGTAATGCCAGTTAGATGGCCTATTAACTATGCCACACACATGAGCCCCATAACTATGCCACATACAGGAGCCCCATAACTTATGCAACACCAGAGCCCCATAAATTATGCAAAACCAGAGCCCCATCACTTATGCAGCACCAGAGCCCCGTAAATTATGCCACACTAGAGCCCACTATTTATGCCTCACCTCTGCCCAATTAATTATGCCACACACACAGGTGCCCCATAATTATGCCACACAAAAGAGTCCCTTAATTACGCCACACAAAAGAGTCCCTTAATTATGCCACACATGGGGCCCAATAAATATGCCACACACAAGTGCCCCATAATTATGCACACATGGGACCGCAATTAATTATGCAACACACAGGAGCCCCACGAGGTGACAATCTTACAATTATAGATACCAGTAATATTGTGCCATTCAGATCCCAGTAGTATTGTCCCACTCAGAGCCCAGTAATATTGTGCCACTCAGAGCCCAGTAATAGTGTGCCAGTGAGATACCAAGAATATTGTGCCATTCAGAGCCCAGTAGTATTGTCCCACTCAGAGCCCAGTAATATTGTGATAGTCAGATACCAGGAATATTGTGCCATTCAGAGCCCAGTAATATTGTGCCAGTCAGAATCCAGTAATATTGTGCCAGTCAGAGCCCAAAAATATTGTGCCACTCAGAGCCCAGTAATTTTGTGCCAGTCAGATACCAGTAATATAGTGCCAGTCAGAGCCCAGTAATAGTGTGCCAGTCAGAACACCGTAATATTGTGCCAGTCAGAGCCCAGGAATATTGTGCCAGTCAGACACCAGTAATATAGTGCCAGTCAGATACCAGTAATATAGTGCCAGCCATGGCCCAGAATATTATGCAGGTAAGAGCCCAGTAATATAGTGTCAACCAGAGCCCAGTAATATAGTGCCACTTAGAGCCCAGGAATATTATGCCAGTCAGAGCCCAGGAATATTATGCCAGTCAGAGCCCAGGAAAAGTATGCCAGTCAGAGCCCAGGAATAGTGTGCCAGTCAGAGCCCAGGAATATTATGCCAGTCAGAGACCAGGAATATTATGCCAATCAGAGCCCAGGAATAGTGTGCCAGTCAGAGCCCAGTAAGATTATGCCCGTCAGAGCCCAGTATTATAGTGCCAGGCAGAGCCCAGTAATATAGTGCCAGCCAGATGCCCAGTAATATAGTGCCAGCCAGAGCCCAGTAATATAGTGCCAGCCAGATGCCCAGTAATATAGTGCCAGCCAGAGCCCAGTAATATAGTGCCAGTCAGAGCCCAGGAATATTATGCCAGTCAGATCCCAGGAATATTATGCTAGTCAGAGCCCAGGAATATTATGCCAGTCAGAGCCCAGGAAAAGTATGCCAGTCAGAGCCCAGGAATAGTGTACAAGTCAGAGCCCATAAATATTATGCCAGTCAGAGACCAGGAATATTATGCCAATCAGAGCCCAGGAATAGTGTGCCAGTCAGAGCCCATGAAGATTATGCCAGTCAGAGCCCAGGAATATTGTGCCAGTCAAATACCAGTAATAGTGTGCCTGTCAGATACCAGGAATATTATGCCAGTCAGAGCCAAGGAATATTATGCCAGTCAGAGCCCAGGAATAGTGCCAATCAGATACCAGTGATAGTGTGCCAGTCAGATACCATTAATATTATGACAGTCAGAGCCCAGGAATATTATGCCACTCAGAGCCCAGGAATATTATGCCAAATCAGAGCCCAGGAATATTGTGCCAGTCAGATACCAGGAATAGTGTGCCAGTCAAAGCCCAGGAATAGTATGCCAGTCAGAGCATAGGAATATTATGCCAAATCAGAGCCCAGGAATATTATGCCAGTCAGAGCATAGGAATATTATGCCAAATCAGAGCCCAGGAATATAATGCCAGTCAGAGCCCAGGAATATTATGCCAGTCAGAGCCCAGGAATAGTGTGCCAGTCAGAGCCCAGGAAGATTATGCCAGTCAGAGCCCAGGAATATTGTGCAAGTCAGATACCAGTAATAGTGTGCCAGTCAGATACCAGTATTATAGTGCCAGTCAGAGCCCAGGAATATTATGCCAGTCAGAACCCAGGAATATTATGCCAGTCAGAGACCAGGAATATTATGCCAGTCAGAGCCCAGGAATATTATGCCAGTCAGAGCCCAGGAAAAGTATGCCAGTCAGAGCCCAGGAATAGTGTGCCAGTCAAATACCAGTAATAGTGTGCCAGTCAGATACCAGTATTATAGTGCCAGTCAGAGCCCAGGAATATTATGCCAGTCAGAGCCCAGGAATATTATGCCAGTCAGAGCCCAGGAATAGTGTGCCAGTCAGAGCCCAGGAAGATTATGCCAGTCAGAGCCCAGGAATATTGTGCCAGTTAGATACCAGTAATAGTGTGCCAGTCAGATACCAGTATTATAGTGCCAGTCAGAGCCCAGGAATATTATGCCAGTCAGAACCCAGGAATATTATGCCAGTCAAAGACCAGGAATATTATGCCAGTCAGAGCCCAGGAATATTATGCCAGTCAGAGCCCAGGAATAGTGTGCAAGTCAGAGCCCAGGAATATTATGCTAGTCAGAGACCAGGAATATTATGCCAATCAGAGCCCAGGAATAGTGTGCCAGTCAGAGCCCAGGAAGATTATGCTAGTCAGAGCCCAGGAATATTGTGCCAGTCAAATACCAGTAATAGTGTGCCAGTCAGATACCAGTATTATAGTGCCAGTCAGAGCCCAGGAATATTATGCCAGTCAGAACCCAGGAATATTATGCCAGTCAGAGACCAGGAATATTATGCCAGTCAGAGACCAGTAATATATTGCCAGTCAGAGCCCAGGAATATTATGCTAGTCAGAGCCCAGGAATATTATGCCAGTCAGATACCAGGAATAGTGTGCCATTCAGAGACCAGGAATATTATGCCAGTCACATACCAGGAATATTATGCCCGTCAGAGCCCAGTAATATAGTGTCAGCCAGAGCCCAGGAATAAAGTTACACTCAGAGCCCAGGAATATTATGCCAGTCAGAGGCCAGTTATATTATGCCAGTCAGAGCCCAGTAATATAGTGCCAGCCAGATGCCCAGTAATATAGTGCCAGCCAGAGCCCAGTAATATAGTGCCAGCCAGAGCCCAGTAATATAGTGCCAGCCAGGGCCCAGTAATATAGTGCCAGTCAGAGCCCAGGAATATTATGCCAAATCATAGCCTTGGAATATTATGCCAGTCAGAGCCCAGTAATATATTGCCAGTCAGAGCCCGGTAATATAGTGCCAGCCAGATACCCAGTAATATAGTGCCAGCCAGAGCCCAGTAATATAGTGCCAGTCAGAGCCTAGGAATATTATGCCAAATCAGAGCCCAGGAATATTATGCCAGTCAGAGCCAATGAATATTATGCCAGTCAGAGCCCAGGAATATTATGCCAGTCAGAGCCCAGGAAAAGTATGCCAGTCAGAGCCAAGTAATAGTGTGCCAGTCAGAGCCCAGGAATATTATGCCACTCAGAGACCAGGAATATTATGCCAGTCAGATACCAGGAATAGTGTGCCAGTCAGAGCCCAGGAATATTATGTCAGTCAGATACCAGGAATAGTGTGCCAGTCAGAGCCCAGGAAGATTATGCCAGTCAGAGCCCAGGAATATTGTGCCAGTCAGATACCAGTAATAGTGTGCCAGCCAGATACCAGTATTATAGTGCCAGTCAGAGCCAAGGAATATTATGCCAGTCAGAGACCAGGAATATTATGCCAGTCAGAACCCAGGAATATTATGCCAGTCAGATACCAGTAATAGTGTGCCAGTCAGAGCCCAGGAATATTATGACAGTCAGAAACCAGGAATAGTGTGCCAGTCAGAGCCCAGGAATATTATGACAGTCAGAGCCCAGGAATATTATGCCATTCACATACCAGGAATATTATGCCAGTCAGAGCCCAGTAATATAGTGTCAGCCAGAGCCCAGTAATATTATGTCAGTCAGATACCAGGAATAGTGTGCCAGTCAGAGCCCAGGAAGATTATGCCAGTCAGAGCCCAGGAATATTGTGCCAGTCAGATACCAGTAATAGTGTGCCAGCCAGATACCAGTATTATAGTGCCAGTCAGAGCCCAGGAATATTATGCCAGTCAGAGACCAGGAATATTATGCCAGTCAGAACCCAGGAATATTATGCCAGTCAGATACCAGTAATAGTGTGCCAGTCAGAGCCCAGGAATATTATGACAGTCAGAAACCAGGAATAGTGTGCCAGTCAGAGCCCAGGAATATTATGACAGTCAGAGCCCAGGAATATTATGCCATTCACATACCAGGAATATTATGCCAGTCAGAGCCCAGTAATATAGTGCCAGCCAGAGCCCAGTAATATAGTGCCAGCCAGATGCCCAGTAATATAGTGCCAGCCAGAGCCCAGTAATATAGTGCCAGCCATGGCTCAGAATATTATGCAGGTAAGAGCCCAGTAATATAGTGTCAACCAGAGCCCAGTAATATAGTGCCACTTAGAGCTCAGGAATATTATGCCAGTCAGAGCCCAGGAATATTATGCCAGTCAGAGCCCAGGAAAAGTATGCCAGTCAGAGCCCAGGAATAGTGTGCCAGTCAGAGCCCAGGAATATTATGCCAGTCAGAGACCAGGAATATTATGCCAATCAGAGCCCAGGAATAGTGTGCCAGTCAGAGCCCAGGAAGATTATGCCCGTCAGAGCCCAGTAATATAGTGCCAGGCAGAGCCCAGTAATATAGTGCCAGCCAGATGCCCAGTAATATAGTGCCAGCCAGAGCCCAGTAATATAGTGCCAGCCAGATGCCCAGTAATATAGTGCCAGCCAGAGCCCAGTAATATAGTGCCAGTCAGAGCCCAGGAATATTATGCCAGTCAGAGCCCAGGAATATTATGCCAGTCAGAGCCCACGAAAAGTATGCCATTCAGAGCCCAGGAATAGTGTGCCAGTCAGAGCCCAGAAATATTATGCCAGTCAGAGACCAGGAATATTATGCCAATCAGAGCCCAGGAATAGTGTGCCAAATCAGAGCCCATGAAGATTATGCCAGTCAGAGCCCAGGAATATTGTGCCAGTCAAATACCAGTAATAGTGTGCCTGTCAGATACCAGGAATATTATGCCAGTCAGAGCCAAGGAATATTATGCCAGTCAGAGCCCAGGAATAGTGCCAATCAGATACCAGTGATAGTGTGCCAGTCAGATACCATTAATATTATGACAGTCAGAGCCCAGGAATATTATGCCACTCAGAGCCCAGGAATACTGTGCCAGTCAGATACCAGTAATAGTGTGCCAGTCAGATACCATTAATATTATGACAGTCAGAGCCCAGGAATATTATGCCAGTTAGATACCAGGAATATTATGCCAATCAGAGCCCAGGAATAGTGTGCCAGTCAGAGCCCAGGAAGATTATGCTAGTCAGAGCCCAGGAATATTGTGCCAGTCAAATACCAGTAATAGTGTGCCAGTCAGATACCAGTATTATAGTGCCAGTCAGAGCCCAGGAATATTATGCCAGTCAGAACCCAGGAATATTATGCCAGTCAGAGACCAGGAATATTATGCCAGTCAGAGCCCAGTAATATATTGCCAGTCAGAGCCCAGGAATATTATGCTAGTCAGAGCCCAGGAATATTATGCCAGTCAGATACCAGGAATAGTGTGCCATTCAGAGACCAGGAATATTATGCCCGTCAGAGCCCAGTAATATAGTGTCAGCCAGAGCCCAGGAATAAAGTTACACTCAGAGCCCAGGAATATTATGCCAGTCAGAGCCCAGTTATATTATGCCAGTCAGAGCCCAGTAATATAGTGCCAGCCAGATGCCCAGTAATATAGTGCCAGCCAGAGCCCAGTAATATAGTGCCAGCCAGAGCCCAGTAATATAGTGCCAGCCAGGGCCCAGTAATATAGTGCCAGTCAGAGCCTAGGAATATTATGCCAAATCAGAGCCCAGGAATATTATGCCAGTCAGAGCCAATGAATATTATGCCAGTCAGAGCCCAGGAATATTATGCCAGTCAGAGCCCAGGAAAAGTATGCCAGTCAGAGCCAAGTAATAGTGTGCCAGTCAGAGCCCAGGAATATTATGCCACTCAGAGACCAGGAATATTATGCCAGTCAGATACCAGGAATAGTGTGCCAGTCAGAGCCCAGGAATATTATGTCAGTCAGATACCAGGAATAGTGTGCCAGTCAGAGCCCAGGAAGATTATGCCAGTCAGAGCCCAGGAATATTGTGCCAGTCAGATACCAGTAATAGTGTGCCAGCCAGATACCAGTATTATAGTGCCAGTCAGAGCCAAGGAATATTATGCCAGTCAGAGACCAGGAATATTATGCCAGTCAGAACCCAGGAATATTATGCCAGTCAGATACCAGTAATAGTGTGCCAGTCAGAGCCCAGGAATATTATGACAGTCAGAAACCAGGAATAGTGTGCCAGTCAGAGCCCAGGAATATTATGACAGTCAGAGCCCAGGAATATTATGCCATTCACATACCAGGAATATTATGCCAGTCAGAGCCCAGTAATATAGTGTCAGCCAGAGCCCAGTAATATTATGTCAGTCAGATACCAGGAATAGTGTGCCAGTCAGAGCCCAGGAAGATTATGCCAGTCAGAGCCCAGGAATATTGTGCCAGTCAGATACCAGTAATAGTGTGCCAGCCAGATACCAGTATTATAGTGCCAGTCAGAGCCCAGGAATATTATGCCAGTCAGAGACCAGGAATATTATGCCAGTCAGAACCCAGGAATATTATGCCAGTCAGATACCAGTAATAGTGTGCCAGTCAGAGCCCAGGAATATTATGACAGTCAGAAACCAGGAATAGTGTGCCAGTCAGAGCCCAGGAATATTATGACAGTCAGAGCCCAGGAATATTATGCCATTCACATACCAGGAATATTATGCCAGTCAGAGCCCAGTAATATAGTGCCAGCCAGAGCCCAGTAATATAGTGCCAGCCAGATGCCCAGTAATATAGTGCCAGCCAGAGCCCAGTAATATAGTGCCAGCCATGGCCCAGAATATTATGCAGGTAAGAGCCCAGTAATATAGTGTCAACCAGAGCCCAGTAATATAGTGCCACTTAGAGCTCAGGAATATTATGCCAGTCAGAGCCCAGGAATATTATGCCAGTCAGAGCCCAGGAAAAGTATGCCAGTCAGAGCCCAGGAATAGTGTGCCAGTCAGAGCCCAGGAATATTATGCCAGTCAGAGACCAGGAATATTATGCCAATCAGAGCCCAGGAATAGTGTGCCAGTCAGAGCCCAGGAAGATTATGCCCGTCAGAGCCCAGTAATATAGTGCCAGGCAGAGCCCAGTAATATAGTGCCAGCCAGATGCCCAGTAATATAGTGCCAGCCAGAGCCCAGTAATATAGTGCCAGCCAGATGCCCAGTAATATAGTGCCAGCCAGAGCCCAGTAATATAGTGCCAGTCAGAGCCCAGGAATATTATGCCAGTCAGAGCCCAGGAATATTATGCCAGTCAGAGCCCACGAAAAGTATGCCATTCAGAGCCCAGGAATAGTGTGCCAGTCAGAGCCCAGAAATATTATGCCAGTCAGAGACCAGGAATATTATGCCAATCAGAGCCCAGGAATAGTGTGCCAAATCAGAGCCCATGAAGATTATGCCAGTCAGAGCCCAGGAATATTGTGCCAGTCAAATACCAGTAATAGTGTGCCTGTCAGATACCAGGAATATTATGCCAGTCAGAGCCAAGGAATATTATGCCAGTCAGAGCCCAGGAATAGTGCCAATCAGATACCAGTGATAGTGTGCCAGTCAGATACCATTAATATTATGACAGTCAGAGCCCAGGAATATTATGCCACTCAGAGCCCAGGAATACTGTGCCAGTCAGATACCAGTAATAGTGTGCCAGTCAGATACCATTAATATTATGACAGTCAGAGCCCAGGAATATTATGCCAGTTAGATACCAGGAATATTATGCCAAATCAGAGCCCAGGAATATTGTGCCAGTCAGATACCAGGAATAGTGTGCCAGTCAAAGCCCAGGAATAGTATGCCAGTCAGAGCATAGGAATATTATGCCAAATCAGAGCCCAGGAATATTATGCCAGTCAGAGCATAGGAATATTATGCCAAATCAGAGCCCAGGAATATAATGCCAGTCAGAGCCCAGGAATATTATGCCAGTCAGAGCCCAGGAATATTATGCCAGTCAGAGCCCAGGAATAGTGTGCCAGTCAGAGCCCAGGAAGATTATGCCAGTCAGAGCCCAGGAATATTGTGCCAGTCAGATACCAGTAATAGTGTGCCAGTCAGATACCAGTATTATAGTGCCAGTCAGAGCCCAGGAATATTATGCCAGTCAGAACCCAGGAATATTATGCCAGTCAGAGACCAGGAATATTATGCCAGTCAGAGCCCAGGAATATTATGCCAGTCAGAGCCCAGGAATAGTGTGCAAGTCAGAGCCCAGGAAGATTATGCTAGTCAGAGCCCAGGAATATTGTGCCAGTCAAATACCAGTAATAGTGTGCCAGTCAGATACCAGTATTATAGTGCCAGTCAGAGCCCAGGAATATTATGCCAGTCAGAACCCAGGAATATTATGCCAGTCAGAGACCAGGAATATTATGCCAGTCAGAGCCCAGTAATATATTGCCAGTCAGAGCCCAGGAATATTATGCTAGTCAGAGCCCAGGAATATTATGCCAGTCAGATACCAGGAATAGTGTGCCATTCAGAGACCAGGAATATTATGCCAGTCACATACCAGGAATATTATGCCAGTCAGAGCCCAGTAATATAGTGTCAGCCAGAGCCCAGGAATAAAGTTACACTCAGAGCCCAGGAATATTATGCCAGTCAGAGCCCAGTTATATTATGCCAGTCAGAGCCCAGTAATATAGTGCCAGCCAGATGCCCAGTAATATAGTGCCAGCCAGAGCCCAGTAATATAGTGCCAGCCAGAGCCCAGTAATATAGTGCCAGCCAGGGCCCAGTAATATAGTGCCAGTCAGAGCCCAGGAATATTATGCCAAATCATAGCCTTGGAATATTATGCCAGTCAGAGCCCAGTAATATAGTGCCAGTCAGAGCCCGGTAATATAGTGCCAGCCAGATACCCAGTAATATAGTGCCAGCCAGAGCCCAGTAATATAGTGCCAGTCAGAGCCTAGGAATATTATGCCAAATCAGAGCCCAGGAATATTATGCCAGTCAGAGCCAATGAATATTATGCCAGTCAGAGCCCAGGAATATTATGCCAGTCAGAGCCCAGGAAAAGTATGCCAGTCAGAGCCAAGTAATAGTGTGCCAGTCAGAGCCCAGGAATATTATGCCACTCAGAGCCCAGGAATATTATGCCAGTCAGATACCAGGAATAGTGTGCCAGTCAGAGCCCAGGAATATTATGTCAGTCAGATACCAGGAATAGTGTGCCAGTCAGAGCCCAGGAAGATTATGCCAGTCAGAGCCCAGGAATATTGTGCCAGTCAGATACCAGTAATAGTGTGCCAGCCAGATACCAGTATTATAGTGCCAGTCAGAGCCCAGGAATATTATGCCAGTCAGAGACCAGGAATATTATGCCAGTCAGAACCCAGGAATATTATGCCAGTCAGATACCAGTAATAGTGTGCCAGTCAGAGCCCAGGAATATTATGACAGTCAGAAACCAGGAATAGTGTGCCAGTCAGAGCCCAGGAATATTATGACAGTCAGAGCCCAGGAATATTATGCCATTCACATACCAGGAATATTATGCCAGTCAGAGCCCAGTAATATAGTGTCAGCCAGAGCCCAGTAATAAAGTTACACTCAGAGCCCAGGAATATTATGCCAGTCAGAGCCCAGTTATATTATGCCAGTCAGAGCCCAGTAATATAGTGCCAGCCAGATGCCCAGTAATATAGTGCCAGCCAGAGCCCAGTAATATAGTGCCAGCCAGAGCCCAGTAATATAGTGCCAGCCAGGGCCCAGTAATATAGTGCCAGTCAGAGCCCAGGAATATTATGCCAAATCATAGCCTAGGAATATTATGCCAGTCAGAGCCCAGTAATATAGTGCCAGTCAGAGCCCAGTAATATAGTGCCAGCCAGATACCCAGTAATATAGTGCCAGCCAGAGCCCAGTAATATAGTGCCAGTCAGAGCCAAGGAATATTATGCCAAATCAGAGCCCAGGAATATTATGCCAGTCAGAGCCAATGAATATTATGCCAGTCAGAGCCCAGGAATATTATGCCAGTCAGAGCCCAGGAAAAGTATGCCAGTCAGAGCCAAGTAATAGTGTGCCAGTCAGAGCCCAGGAATATTATGCCACTCAGAGCCCAGGAATATTATGCCAGTCAGATACCAGGAATAGTGTGCCAGTCAGAGCCCAGGAATATTATGTCAGTCGGATACCAGGAATAGTGTGCCAGTCAGAGCCCAGGAATATTGTGCCAGTCAGATACCAGTAATAGTGTGCCAGCCAGATACCAGTATTATAGTGCCAGTCAGAGCCCAGGAATATTATGCCAGTCAGAGACCAGGAATATTATGCCAGTCAGAACCCAGGAATATTATGCCAGTCAGATACCAGGAATAGTGTGCCAGTCAGAGCCCAGGAATATTATGACAGTCAGAAACCAGGAATAGTGTGCCAGTCAGAGCCCAGGAATATTATGCCAGTCAGAGCCCAGGAATATTATGCCAGTCAGAGCCCAGTAATATAGTGCCAGCCAGAGCCCAGTAATATAGTGCTATCCAGAGCCCTGGACTATTATGCCAGTCAGAGCCCAGTAATATAGTGTCAGCCAGAGCCCAGTAGTATAGTGCCACTTAGAGCCCAGGAATATTATGCCAGTCAGAGCCCAGTAATATTATGCCAGTAAGAGCCCAGTAATATAGTGTCAACCAGAGCCCAGTAATATAGTGCCACTTAGAGCCCAGGAATATTGTGCCAGTCAGAGCCCAGTAATATTATGCCCGTCAGAGCCCAGTAATATAGTGCCAGGCAGAGCCCAGTAATATAGTGCCAGCCAGATGCCCAGTAATATAGTGCCAGCCAGAGCCCAGTAATATAGTGCCAGCCAGATGCCCAGTAATATAGTGCCAGCCAGAGCCCAGTAATATAGTGCCAGCCATGGAACAGAATATTATGCAGGTAAGAGCCCAGTAATATAGTGTCAACCAGAGCCCAGTAATATAGTGCCACTTAGAGCTCAGGAATATTATGCCAGTCAGAGCCCAGGAATATTATGCCAGTCAGAGCCCAGGAAAAGTATGCCAGTCAGAGCCCAGGAATAGTGTGCCAGTCAGAGCCCAGGAATATTATGCCAGTCAGAGACCAGGAATATTATGCCAATCAGAGCCCAGGAATAGTGTGCCAGTCAGAGCCCAGGAAGATTATGCCCGTCAGAGCCCAGTAATATAGTGCCAGGCAGAGCCCAGTAATATAGTGCCAGCCAGATGCCCAGTAATATAGTGCCAGCCAGAGCCCAGTAATATAGTGCCAGCCAGATGCCCAGTAATATAGTGCCAGCCAGAGCCCAGTAATATAGTGCCAGTCAGAGCCCAGGAATATTATGCCAGTCAGAGCCCAGGAATATTATGCCAGTCAGAGCCCAGGAAAAGTATGCCATTCAGAGCCCAGGAATAGTGTGCCAGTCAGAGCCCAGAAATATTATGCCAGTCAGAGACCAGGAATATTATGCCAATCAGAGCCCAGGAATAGTGTGCCAGTCAGAGCCCATGAAGATTATGCCAGTCAGAGCCCAGGAATATTGTGCCAGTCAAATACCAGTAATAGTGTGCCTGTCAGATACCAGGAATATTATGCCAGTCAGAGCCAAGGAATATTATGCCAGTCAGAGCCCAGGAATAGTGTGCCAATCAGATACCATTAATATTATGACAGTCAGAGCCCAGGAATATTATGCCACTCAGAGCCCAGGAATACTGTGTCAGTCAGATACCAGTAATAGTGTGCCAGTCAGATACCATTAATATTATGACAGTCAGAGCCCAGGAATATTATGCCAGTTAGATACCAGGAATATTATGCCAAATCAGAGCCCAGGAATATTGTGCCAGTCAGATACCAGGAATGCTGTGCCAGTCAAAGCCCAGGAATAGTATGCCAGTCAGAGCCCAGGAATATTATGCCAGTCAGAGCCCAGGAAAAGTATGCCATTCAGAGCCCAGGAATAGTGTGCCAGTCAGAGCCCAGAAATATTATGCCAGTCAGAGACCAGGAATATTATGCCAATCAGAGCCCAGGAATATTGTGCCAGTCAGATACCAGGAATGCTGTGCCAGTCAAAGCCCAGGAATATTATGCCAGTCAGAGCCCAGGAATATTATGCCAGTCAGAGCCCAGGAAAAGTATGCCATTCAGAGCCCAGGAATAGTGTGCCAGTCAGAGCCCAGAAATATTATGCCAGTCAGAGACCAGGAATATTATGCCAATCAGAGCCCAGGAATAGTGTGCCAGTCAGAGCCCATGAAGATTATGCCAGTCAGAGCCCAGGAATATTGTGCCAGTCAAATACCAGTAATAGTGTGCCTGTCAGATACCAGGAATATTATGCCAGTCAGAGCCAAGGAATATTATGCCAGTCAGAGCCCAGGAATAGTGTGCCAATCAGATACCATTAATATTATGACAGTCAGAGCCCAGGAATATTATGCCACTCAGAGCCCAGGAATACTGTGTCAGTCAGATACCAGTAATAGTGTGCCAGTCAGATACCATTAATATTATGACAGTCAGAGCCCAGGAATATTATGCCAGTTAGATACCAGGAATATTATGCCAAATCAGAGCCCAGGAATATTGTGCCAGTCAGATACCAGGAATGCTGTGCCAGTCAAAGCCCAGGAATAGTATGCCAGTCAGAGCATAGGAATATTATGCCAAATCAGAGCCCAGGAATATTATGCCAGTCAGAGCCCAGGAATATTATGCCAGTCAGAGCCCAGGAATATTATGCCAGTCAGAGCCCAGGAATAGTGTGCCAGTCAGAGCCCAGGAAGATTATGCCAGTCAGAGCCCAGGAATATTGTGCCAGTCAGATACCAGTAATAGTATGCCAGTCAGATACCAGTATTATAGTGCCAGTCAGAGCCCAGGAATATTATGCCAGTCAGAACCCAGGAATATTATGCCAGTCAGAGACCAGGAATATTATGCCAGTCAGAGCCCAGGAATATTATGCCAGTCAGAGCCCAGGAATATTATGCTAGTCAGAGACCAGGAATAGTGTGCCAGTCAGAGCCCAGGAATATTATGCTAGTCAGAGACCAGGAATATTATGCCAATCAGAGCCCAGGAATAGTGTGCCAGTCAGAGCCCAGGAATATTGTGCCAGTCAAATACCAGTAATAGTGTGCCAGTCAAATACCAGTAATAGTGTGCCTGTCAGATACCAGTATTATAGTGCCAGTCAGAGCCCAGGAATATTATGCCAGTCAGAACCCAGGAATATTATGCCAGTCAGAGACCAGGAATATTATGCCAGTCAGAGCCCAGTAATATATTGCCAGTCAGAGCCCAGGAATATTATGCTAGTCAGAGCCCAGGAATATTATGCCAGTCAGATACCAGGAATAGTGTGCCATTCAGAGACCAGGAATATTATGCCAGCCACATACCAGGAATATTATGCCAGTCAGAGCCCAGTAATATAGTGTCAGCCAGAGCCCAGTAATAAAGTTACACTCAGAGCCCAGGAATATTATGCCAGTCAGAGCCCAGTAATATAGTGCCAGCCAGATGCCCAGTAATATAGTGCCAGCCAGAGCCCAGTAATATAGTGCCAGCCAGAGCCCAGTAATATAGTGCCAGCCAGGGCCCAGTAATATAGTGCCAGTCAGAGCCCAGGAATATTATGCCAAATCATAGCCTAGGAATATTATGCCAGTCAGAGCCCAGTAATATAGTGCCAGTCAGAGCCCAGTAATATAGTGCCAGCCAGATACCCAGTAATATAGTGCCAGCCAGAGCCCAGTAATATAGTGCCAGTCAGAGCCCAGGAATATTATGCCAAATCAGAGCCCAGGAATATTATGCCAGTCAAAGCCAATGAATATTATGCCAGTCAGAGCCCAGGAATATTATGCCAGTCAGAGCCCAGGAAAAGTATGCCAGTCAGAGCCAAGTAATAGTGTGCCAGTCAGAGCCCAGGAATATTATGCCACTCAGCCCCCTGGAATATTATGCCAGTCAGATACCAGGAATAGTGTGCCAGTCAGAGCCCAGGAATATTATGTCAGTCAGATACCAGGAATAGTGTGCCAGTCAGAGCCCAGGAAGATTATGCCAGTCAGAGCCCAGGAATATTGTGCCAGTCAGATACCAGTAATAGTGTGCCAGCCAGATACCAGTATTATAGTGCCAGTCAGAGCCCAGGAATATTATGCCAGTCAGAGACCAGGAATATTATGCCAGTCAGAACCCAGGAATATTATGCCAGTCAGATACCAGGAATAGTGTGCCAGTCAGAGCCCAGGAATATTATGCCAGTCAGAGCCCAGGAATATTATGCCAGTCAGAGCCCAGTAATATAGTGCCAGCCAGAGCCCAGTAATATAGTGCTATCCAGAGCCCTGGAATATTATGCCAGTCAGAGCCCAGTAATATAGTGTCAGCCAGAGCCCAGTAATATAGTGCCACTTAGAGCCCAGGAATATTATGCCAGTCAGAGCCCAGTAATATTATGCCAGTCAGAGCCCAGAAATATAGTGCCAGCCAGAGCCCAGTAATATAGTGCCAGCTAGATGCCCAGTAATATAGTGCTAGCCAGAGCTCAGTAATATAGTGCCAGCCAGATGCCCAGTCATATAGTGCCAGCCAGAGCCCAGTAATATAGTGCCAGCCAGATGCCCAGTAATATAGTGCCAGCCAGAGCCCAGTAATATAGTGCTATCCAGAGCCCTGGAATATTATGCCAGTCAGAGCCCAGTAATATAGTGTCAGCCAGAGCCCAGTAATATAGTGCCACTTAGAGCCCAGGAATATTATGCCAGTCAGAGCCCAGTAATATTATGCCAGTCAGAGCCCAGAAATATAGTGCCAGCCAGAGCCCAGTAATATAGTGCCAGCTAGATGCCCAGTAATATAGTGCTAGCCAGAGCTCAGTAATATAGTGCCAGCCAGATGCCCAGTCATATAGTGCCAGCCAGAGACCAGGAATAGTGTGCCAGTCAGAGCCCAGGAATATTATGCTAGTCAGAGACCAGGAATATTATGCCAATCAGAGCCCAGGAATAGTGTGCCAGTCAGAGCCCAGGAATATTGTGCCAGTCAAATACCAGTAATAGTGTGCCAGTCAAATACCAGTAATAGTGTGCCTGTCAGATACCAGTATTATAGTGCCAGTCAGAGCCCAGGAATATTATGCCAGTCAGAACCCAGGAATATTATGCCAGTCAGAGACCAGGAATATTATGCCAGTCAGAGCCCAGTAATATATTGCCAGTCAGAGCCCAGGAATATTATGCTAGTCAGAGCCCAGGAATATTATGCCAGTCAGATACCAGGAATAGTGTGCCATTCAGAGACCAGGAATATTATGCCAGCCACATACCAGGAATATTATGCCAGTCAGAGCCCAGTAATATAGTGTCAGCCAGAGCCCAGTAGTAAAGTTACACTCAGAGCCCAGGAATATTATGCCAGTCAGAGCCCAGTAATATAGTGCCAGCCAGATGCCCAGTAATATAGTGCCAGCCAGAGCCCAGTAATATAGTGCCAGCCAGAGCCCAGTAATATAGTGCCAGCCAGGGCCCAGTAATATAGTGCCAGTCAGAGCCCAGGAATATTATGCCAAATCATAGCCTAGGAATATTATGCCAGTCAGAGCCCAGTAATATAGTGCCAGTCAGAGCCCAGTAATATAGTGCCAGCCAGATACCCAGTAATATAGTGCCAGCCAGAGCCCAGTAATATAGTGCCAGTCAGAGCCCAGGAATATTATGCCAAATCAGAGCCCAGGAATATTATGCCAGTCAAAGCCAATGAATATTATGCCAGTCAGAGCCCAGGAATATTATGCCAGTCAGAGCCCAGGAAAAGTATGCCAGTCAGAGCCAAGTAATAGTGTGCCAGTCAGAGCCCAGGAATATTATGCCACTCAGCCCCCTGGAATATTATGCCAGTCAGATACCAGGAATAGTGTGCCAGTCAGAGCCCAGGAATATTATGTCAGTCAGATACCAGGAATAGTGTGCCAGTCAGAGCCCAGGAAGATTATGCCAGTCAGAGCCCAGGAATATTGTGCCAGTCAGATACCAGTAATAGTGTGCCAGCCAGATACCAGTATTATAGTGCCAGTCAGAGCCCAGGAATATTATGCCAGTCAGAGACCAGGAATATTATGCCAGTCAGAACCCAGGAATATTATGCCAGTCAGATACCAGGAATAGTGTGCCAGTCAGAGCCCAGGAATATTATGCCAGTCAGAGCCCAGGAATATTATGCCAGTCAGAGCCCAGTAATATAGTGCCAGCCAGAGCCCAGTAATATAGTGCTATCCAGAGCCCTGGAATATTATGCCAGTCAGAGCCCAGTAATATAGTGTCAGCCAGAGCCCAGTAATATAGTGCCACTTAGAGCCCAGGAATATTATGCCAGTCAGAGCCCAGTAATATTATGCCAGTCAGAGCCCAGAAATATAGTGCCAGCCAGAGCCCAGTAATATAGTGCCAGCTAGATGCCCAGTAATATAGTGCTAGCCAGAGCTCAGTAATATAGTGCCAGCCAGATGCCCAGTCATATAGTGCCAGCCAGAGCCCAGTAATATAGTGCCAGCCAGATGCCCAGTAATATAGTGCCAGCCAGAGCCCAGTAATATAGTGCCACTCAGAGCCCAGGAATATTATGCCAGTCAGTGCCCAGTAATATAGTGCCAGCCACATACCAGTAATAGTGTACCAGTCAGATACCAGGAATAGTGTGCCAGTCAGAGCCCAGGAATATTATGCCAGTCAGAGCCCAGGAATATTATGCCAGTCAGAGCCCAGGAATAGTGTGCCAGTCAGAGCCCAGGAATATTATGCCACTCAGAGCCCAGGAATATTATGCCAGTCAGATACCAGGAATAGTGTGCCAGTCAGAGCCCAGGAATATTATGCCAGTCAGTACCCAGTAATATAGTGCCAGCCACATACCAGTAATAGTGTGCCAGTCAGATACCAGGAATATTATGCCAGTCAGAGCCCAGGAATATTATGCCAGTCAGAGCCCAGGAATATTATGCCAGTCAGAGCCCAGTAATATAGTACCAGCCAGAGCCCAGTAATATAGTGCTATCCAGAGCCCTGGAATATTATGCCAGTCAGAGCCCAGTAATATAGTGTCAGCCAGAGCCCAGTAATATAGTGCCACTTAGAGCCCAGGAATATTATGCCAGTCAGAGCCCAGTAATATTATGCCAGTCAGAGCCCAGTAATATAGTGCCAGCCAGAGCCCAGTAATATAGTGCCAGCTAGATGCCCAGTAATATAGTGCTAGCCAGAGCTCAGTAATATAGTGCCAGCCAGATGCCCAGTCATATAGTGCCAGCCAGATGCCCAGTCATATAGTGCCAGCCAGAGCCCAGTAATATAGTGCCAGCCAGATGCCCAGTAATATAGTGCCAGCCAGAGCCCAGTAATATAGTGCCACTCAGAGCCCAGGAATATTATGCCAGTCAGTGCCCAGTAATATAGTGCCAGCCACATACCAGTAATAGTGTACCAGTCAGATACCAGGAATATTATGCCAGTCAGAGCTCAGGAATATTATGCCAGTCAGAGCTCAGGAATATTATGCCAAATCAGAGCCCAGGAATAGTGTGCCAGTCAGAGCCCAGGAATATTATGCCAGTCAGAGCCCAGGAATATTATGCCAGTCAGAGCCCAGGAATAGTGTGCCAGTCAGAGCCCAGGAATATTATGCCACTCAGAGCCCAGGAATATTATGCCAGTCAGATACCATGAATAGTGTGCCAGTCAGATCCCTGTAATATAGTGCCAGCCACATACCAGTAACAGTGTGCCAGTCAGATACCAGGAATATTATGCCAGTCAGAGCCCAGGAATATTATGCCAAATCAGAGATCAGGAATAGTGTGCCAGTCAGATGCCAGGAATATTATGCCAGTCAGTACCCAGTAATATAGTGCCAGCCACATACCAGTAACAGTGTGCCAGTCAGATACCAGGAATATTATGCCAGTCAGAGCCCAGGAATATTATGCCAAATCAGAGATCAGGAATAGTGTGCCAGTCAGATGCCAGGAATATTATGCCAGTCAGAGCCCAGGAATATTATGCCAGTCAGATACCAGGAATAGTGTGCCAGTCAGAGCCCAGGAATATTATGCCAGTCAGATACCAGGAATATTATTCCAGTCAGAGCCCAGTAATATAGTGTCAGCCAGAGCCTAGTAATATAGTGCCAGTCAGAGCCCAGGAATATTATGCCAGTCAGAGCCCAGTAATATAGTGCCAGCCAGATGCCCAGTAATATAGTGCCAGCCAGAGCCCAGTAATATAGTGCCAGTCAGAGCCCAGTAATATTATGCCAGTCAGAGCCCAGTAATATAGTGCCAGCCAAATGCCCAGTAATATAGTGCCAGCCAGAGCCCAGTAATATAGTGCCAGCCAGATGCCCAGTAATATAGTGCCACCCAGAGCCCAGGAATATTATGCCAGTCAGAGCCCAGTAATATAGTGCCAGCCAGATGCCCAGTAATATAGTGCCACTCAGAGCCCAGTAATATAGTGCCACTCAGAGCCCAGGAATATTATTCCATTCAGAGCCCAGTAATATTATGCCAGTCAGAGCCCAGTAATTTAGTGCCAGCCAGAGCCCAGTAATATAGTGCCAGCCAGATGCCCAGTAATATAGTGCCAGCCAGAGCCCAATAATATAGTGTCCACCAGATGCCCAGTAATAAAGTGCCAGCCAGAGCACAGTAGTATAGTGCCAGCCAGATGCCCAGTAATATAGTGCCAGCCAGAGCCCAGTAATATAGTGCCAGCCATATGCCCAGTAATATAGTGCCAGCCAGAGCCCAGTTAAATAGTGCCAGCCAGATGCCCTGTAATATAGTGCCACTCAGAGCGCAGTAATATAGTGCCACTCAGAGCCCAGGAATATTATGCCAGTCAGAGCCCAGTAATATTATGCCAATCAGAGCCCAGTAATATAGTGCCAGCCAGAGCCCAGTAATATAGTACATATCAAATGCCCAGTAATATAGTGCCAGCCAAAGCCCAGTGATATAGTGCCAGCCAGATGCCCAGTAATATAGCGCCAGCCAGATGTCCAGTATTATATTGCCAGCCAGAGCCCAGTGATATAGTGCCACTCAGAGCCCAGGAATATTATGCCAGCCAGATGCCCAGTAATATAGTGCCAGCCAGAGCCCAGTAATATAGTGCCAGCCAGAGTGCAGTAATATAGTGCCACCCAGAGCCCAGGAATATTATGCCAGTCAGAGCCCAGTAATATAGTGCCAGCCAGATGCCCAGTAATATAGTGCCACTCAGAGCCCAGTAATATAGTGCCACTCAGAGCCCAGGAATATTATTCCATTCAGAGCCCAGTAATATTATGCCAGTCAGAGCCCAGTAATATAGTGCCAGCCAGAGCCCAGTAATATAGTGCCAGCCAGATGCCCAGTAATATAGTGCCAGCCAGAGCCCAATAATATAGTGTCCACCAGATGCCCAGTAATAAAGTGCCAGCCAGAGCCCAGTAGTATAGTGCCAGCCAGATGCCCAGTAATATAGTGCCAGCCAGAGCCCAGTAATATAGTGCCAGCCATATGCCCAGTAATATAGTGACAGCCAGAGCCCAGTTAAATAGTGCCAGCCAGATGCCCTGTAATATAGAGCCACTCAGAGCGCAGTAATATAGTGCCACTCAGAGCGCAGTAATATAGTGCCACTCAGAGCCCAGGAATATTATGCCAGTCAGAGCCCAGTAATATTATGCCAGTCAGAGCCCAGTAATATAGTGCCAGCCAGAGCCCAGTAATATAGTGCCAGCTAGATGCCCAGTAATATAGTGCCAGCCAAAGCCCAGTGATATAGTGCCAGCCAGATGCCCAGTAATATAGTGCCAGCCAGATGTCCAGTATTATATTGCCAGCCAGAGCCCAGTAATATAGTGCCACTCAGAGCCCAGGAATATTATGCCATTCAAAGCCCAGTAATATAGTGCCAGCCAGATGCCCTGTAATATAGTGCCACTCAGAGCCCAGTAATATAGTGCCAGCCAGAGCCCAGTAATATAGTGCCAGCCCGAGCCCAGTAATATAGTGCCAGCCAAATGCCCAGTAATATAGTGCCAGCCAGAGCCCAGTAATAGTGTGCCAGTCAGATGCCCAGTAATCAACTGCTCGTTTTAAACCACCCTCCTCCACCCTTCCCCATCACTTACCGAGTAGCTGGCTGCTGTGTGTCGCTGAACGGACGCCTCCTCCGTGCAGTCTTCTCTTCCCTACTGCACGGAGGAGGGAAACACAGTCACCGTATGTGACGTAACGTCACATCGGGATGCTGTGATTTTTTATTTTTATTTTTTCCGGCTGCCGCGTCCAGTGTAAAGTGAAGCAGCGCGATGCGGGGGGTTGCCGGCAGCACGGGTGTCACCCCCGCTGGAGGTGTAACCCGGGGCGGTCCGCCCCCCCCGCCCCCCCCTCGGGATGCCACTGCCTGAGGGAATATTTATTATGACACAAGATGCCACCAATAGGGCACGAAAACACCTCGCTGGCGTCAAGCAAAATCTCTGATGAAGGGAACCTGACAGCATCAACTGTTTAAAATGCCCAGGAACCTTTCGGCCCCACTAAAGTGGACTTTGCTGCACTAGATGTACAAGTTAAATCTGACATGTCCTCAGCAGTTGATTTGATCCACGCCGCAATAAAGGAAGACTTCAGGACATAAGATCTGACATGAAGAACCAAGGCCACCAACTTGAAAGCCTTCGGGGCTGCCCAAATACTCCTTCATGGAGCTTTGTCTAGGCTGGAATCTCAACTATGGGCGCAACGCTGTATGATGGCACAAGTAGCCCAACATGTTGTTGACTTAAATAACAGGGTCACCATAAAAATTTAAGGTTGTGAGGCCTCCCTGAAACTGAAAGCCTGAGGATTTAAAGACTTGTCCCCTGACCTCTTCCTAATAATTTTGGGGAAAGAAAGTACTGAACACATCATCCTGGATAGGGTTCATAGGGCCCTACACCCCACAGATTCCTTCAACCCATTGCAATGAGATGTCATCTTCTGCGCACAGTCATTCCCGCTCAAAGAGGACATCTTGTGGGCAGCCTGTAAACAGAGTCAGATCGCATATAAAGGTGTGAAAATGATTGTCCTCATATACGTGGCTTGGGCCACTCTTCAGGTCTGTAGATTACTTTCGCCTTTGACAGACTTTCTCAAAAAATGCGGCACATCCTTTACTTTGGGATTCCCTCTGAGCATCGTGGTGCGTAAAGGTTCTACCAGAGTTCTCCTACGCACTCCATCAGACCTCCCTATCTTCTGTGCTTCTCTTTATCTCCAGGTACCTGACCTCAAGGAGTGGAAATCCAGCCACTTAGAAGAAACCTCCATACCACACATCCACAACCAACCGTGGGCTTTTTCGCCCTCAAAGGAAAAGAAGACCCCGATGGTGCCCCAAGATGATTCTATTCTTATATATTGAGTGGCAAAATCCTGGCACATTAAATGGCTAAAGAATGGCATATTAAATGGCATATTTGGGGGCAAAATCCTGGCATATTGGGGGGGAAAAATCCTGGCACATGAAATGGCAAAAGAATGGCATAATGAGGGGGAAAATCCTAGCATATTAAAAGGCATATTGAGGGGCAAAATCCTGGCATATTGAGAGCAAAATACTAGCATATTAAATGGCATATTGGTGGGGCAAAATCCTGGCATATTGAGGGGCAAAATCCTGACATATTATATGGCATATTGGGTGGCAAAACCCTGGCACATGAAATGGCTAAGGAATTGCATATTGAGGGGTAAAATCCTGGCATATTGAATGGAATATTGGGGGGCAAAATCATGGCATAATCAGAGCTAAATACTGGCATTTTAAATGGCATATTGGGGGGCAAACTCCTGGCATATTAAGGGGCAACATCCTGGCATATTAAATGGTATATTTGGAGGCAAAATCCTGGCATATTGAGAGCAAAATGCTGGCATATTAAATGGCATATTGGTGGGGCAAAATCCTGGGATATTGAGAGGCAAAATCCTGGCATATTAAATGGCATATTGGGGAGCAGAATCCTGGCATATTAAATGGCATTTTGAGGGGCAAAATCCTGGCATATTAAATGGCATACTGAGGGGCAAAACCCTGGCATATTCAGTGGCAAAATCCTGGCATATTAAATGGCATATTGATGGGCAAAATCATGGTATATTGAGGGGTAAAATCCTGGCATATTAAATGGCATATTGAGGGGATAAATCATGGCATATTAAATGGCATATTGGGGGGCAAGATCATGGCATATTAAGTGGCATATTGGGGGGCAAAATCATAGCATATTAAATGACATATTGGGGGCAATATCCTGGCACATTAAATGGCTAAAAAATTGTATTTTGAGGGACAAAATCATGGCATATTAAATGGCATATTGGGGGCTAAATCCTGGCAAATTAAATGGCATATTGGGAGGCAAAATCCTGGCATATTAAATGGCATATTGGAGGGGCAAAATCCTGACATTTTAAATGGCATATTGAGTGGCAAAATACAGGCATATTAAATGGCATATTGGGGGAGAAAATCTTGGCATATTAAGTTGCAAAATCCTGGCATATTAAATGGCATATTAAGGGTCAAAATAGTGTGTCTCAGGTTATGTGTGTATTGGTGTTACTGTGTGTGTAAGTGGTAAGGGTGTGTGTAAGTGTGTCACTGTGTAAGGGTGTGTGTGGTACTGCAAGGGTCTTTGTGTTTAAATGTGTGTTAGGGTGTCAATTTGTCAGGGGTGTCACTAGGGTTGGTATCAACCGGTGCGGAAACTCATGGTGTCACCCCCATGGATTTTCTCCAATACAATACCAAACAGATTCCTTAGTAATGCCAGTTAGATGGCCTATTAACTATGCCACACCCAGGAGCCCCATAACTATGCCACACACAGGAGCCCCATAAATTATGCCACACCAGAGCCTCATAAATTATGCCACCAATACAATGCCAAACAGATTCCTTAATAATGCCAGTTAGATGGCCAATTAACTATGCCACACCCAGGAGCCCCATAACTATGCCACACACAGGAGCCCCATAAATTATGCCACACCAGAGCCTCATAAATTATGCCACACAAGAGCCTGACTATTTTTTATGCCTCACCTCTGCCCATTTAATTATGCCACACACACACAGGTGCCCCATAATTATGCCACATACACACAGGTGCCCCATAATTATGCCACACACACCAGTGCCCCATAATTATGCCACACAAAAGAGTCCCTTAATTATGCCACACATGGGGCCCAATAAATATGCCACACACAAGCGCCCCATAATTATGCACACATGGGACAGCCATTAATTATGCAACACACAGGAGCCCCACGAGGTGACAATTGTACAATTATAGATACCAGGAATATTGTGCCACTCAGAGCCCAGTAATATTGTGCCAGTCGATTGTGTCATTCAGATACCAGAAATATTGTGCCACTCAGAGCCCAGGAATATAGTGCCAGTCAGATACCAGGAATATTGTGCCGTTCAGAACCCAGTAATATTGTGCCAGTCAGAGCCCAGTAATATTGTGCCAGTCAGATACAGTAATATTGTGCCAGTCAGAGCCAAGTAATATTGTGCCAGTCAGAGCCCAGTAATATTGTGCCAGTCAGACACCAGGAATATTTTGCCAGTCAGAGCCCAGTAATATTGTGCCACTCAGAGCCCAGTAATATTGTGCCAGTCAGAGCCCAGTAATATTGTGCCAGTTAGAGCCCAGTAATATTGTGCCAGTCGATTGTGCCATTCAGATACCAGAAATATTGTGCCAGTCAGAGCCCAGTAATATTGTGCCAGTTAGAGCCCTGTAATATTGTGCCAGTCAGAGAACAGTGATATTGTGCCAGTCAAAGCTCAGTAATATTGTGCCAGACAGATACCAGGAATATTGTGCCAGTCAGAGCCCAGTAATATTGAGCCAGTCAGAGACCAGTAATATTGTGCCAGTCATGGCCCAATAATATTGTGCCAGTCAGAGCTCAGTAATATTGTGCCAATCAAATACCAGAAATATTGTGCCCGTCAGATACCAGTAATATTGTGCCAGTCGATTGTGTCATTCAGATACCAGAAATGTTGTGCCAGTCAGAGCCCAGTAATATTGTGCCAGTCAGATACAGTAATATTGTGCCAGTCAGAGCCCAGTAATATTGTGCGAGTCAGAGCCCAGTAATATTGTGCCAGTCAGGCACCAGGAATATTTTGCCAGTCAGAGCCCAGCAATATTGTGCCACTCAGAGCCCAGTAATATTGTGCCAGTCAGCGCCCAGTAATATTGTGCCAGTTAGAGCCCAGTAATATTGTGCCAGTCGATTGTGCTATTCAGATACCAGAAATATTGTGCCAGTCAGAGCCCAGGAATATTGTGCCAGTGAGAGCCCAGTAATATTGTGCCAGTCAGAGCGCAGTAAGATTGTGCCAGTCAAAGCTCAGTAATATTGTGCCAGACAGATACCAGGAATATTGTGCCAGTCAGAGCTCAGTAATATTGAGCCATTCAGAGACCAGTAATATTGTGCCAGTCATGGCCCAATAATATTGTGCCAGTCAGAGCTCAGTCATATTGTGCCAATCAAATACCAGAAATATTGTGCCAGTCAGATACCAGGAATATTGTGCAATTAAAGTGCTAGTTTTTAACCACCCTCCTCTCCTATTCCCCATCACTTAACGAATGGCTGCTGCTCCATGTCCCCGGACGGACGCCTCCTCCGTGCAGTCTTCCCTCCTGCACGGAGAAGGGAAACACAGTCACCGGATGTGATGTAACGTCACATCCGGTCGCTGTGATTTTTTTTTTTTACGGCGGCTGCATCCAGTGGGTGCGGCTGCCAGAAAAAAATAAAAATAAAGCAGCGCGGTTCGGGGGGTGACACTGTGGCATGCCAAATAGTGTAGGTACAATATGAGTGCAAGCCAAATGCTGTGGGTGCAATATAGGTGCATGGCAAGGTATGTGGGTACTGTATGGTGCTGTGTTAAGTCCTTTAGGTTAGGCTCTTTTGTGTGGCACAATTATGGGGAGCTTGTGTGTGGCATAATTAAGAGACGCCTGTGTGTGTGGCATAATTAATTGGGCTCCAAGATGAGGCATAAATAATGGGGCTCTGGTGTGGCATAATTTATGGGGCTTTGGTGTGGCATAAATTATGGGGCTCTTGTGTGGCATAATTTATGGGGCACTTGTGTGTCATAATTATGGGGCTCCTGTATGTGGCATAGTTATGGGCTACTGTGTGTGGCATAGTTAAAGGGCTCCTGCGTGTGACATAATTTGTGGGGCTCCTGTATGTGACATATTTAATGGGATATCTGACTTGCATTATTAAGGAATCTGTTTGACATTGTATTGGAGGAAATCCAGGGGTGTGACACCATGAGTTACCGTAACGAGTGACACCAACCCTAGTGACGCCTCTGGCAAATATGCAACTGGTCCTCAATGTTCTAGAATAGAAAGGTCCTTTAAAAACTAGTGAATAAGTAGACATTCACCTGCATCCCACTATTCAGCACTATATGAATGCTCGAAGGAAAGAGAAACAGTGATCCGTTAAAAATTAATCACACCTCGATGAAATGGGGTCACTGACGGATCAACCTCCTTGCCTAACTAAAGTGCAGTTTGTTGAGAGATAATTTTGATATGATACAAATATGCCTGGGAAATATGGTAACCAAATAACCCTCACACACAAGTATTCTATAAAACTGTAAGATGAACTTTTGTGGTTGACATAAAGAAGCAAGCATGGACCCTTAGGGGCTATTCACTAAATGCTCCCGGCACCATAATCAAATGTATCAGGGACTCGGTTTATACAAACGCTTGGGGAAGGGTGATTTTTTTTTGTTCATTATTTATTTATTGTGGGAAGATGTTCAGGCTAAGTCCAACTTGATTGTTGGCCGTAGCCTGAAAAGCAATTACTTTCTCTTCCCGTATTGATATTAATGGAGCGAGTTTAATCTCTCTTCCCTTCAATGCGATGGCTTCACAGCATTTCAGTATTTCTAAAATGGTTACAAAGATAATTCCGATCTCAGACGTTAGTGAATAGCCTCCTTAAACTTGACACTGGGTTAGGTCCTCTTTTGTTGATAACCTCTTACGGTATTGTTATCAATACTAAGCATTTGTATGATCAGTGATGTTCTTGTAAACAATTGGTAATTACCCTTTTTGTTTTTTTTGGTTTTTAATTAACATTACGTATTTATTTAGTAAATTGATATTTAACTCTGGGTGTGCAGTGTATTGATCACACAGGACACACTAATAAATTAAAAGGCAGGACATTTAATTTCTAATGGGTTAATTGGTGGATATTATAACTTTTTACATTGTCCTAGTTTCAAGTTAACACAGTTTCCTCTTAGATCCTGCAGAAGGGGTATTCGTTCGATTTCTTGATGGACACACTCTCCTGTGGCATTGAAATCTCTTGGGTTGTTTCTGTTTTCGGACCCCATAAGTACTGGCTTTATAGAAAAATTCCATACTGGAAATCAAACTGCTGTTGTACTCATCCTCATACACTGGGGAAAGCATATCCTCCGGGAGAGAATCCATGCTAAATTTAAGCTGTTTTGGCCTCCATGGAACATGTTTGGTAGTCTTCCTTTTCTCACTTAAGGATTCCTTGTTACTGTCTAAAGGAACCTTTGCATTTTGAGCAGTGAAGATTTTGTCATTGTACACCAAACTTTCAGACCTAGCTAGTGGCTTCCAGATCTGTTCTGTGACATAGCTGGCAGATGGCTGCTGTATTTTAGTACCCCAATTGAAGTAGCGTTTTGTATCATCCAGCACTGTTGGCATAGAGTGTATCTGAGACCTTCTCATCCTGTGAAAATGAGTTGGAGGATATGCACTGATTTGCTGGGGATGAAAACTACTCCATGAGGGATTTGAATTCACTACCTGCTGGGTGAATCCTGAATGTATGATCTGATGTGGGTTCACTGACACATTGATGTATTGAGGTGTTCTTACAATGCCCAAGTCAGGTACCACATACAGTTGGTCTGTAGAAAGAAATACACAGAGAAAATCTAATTACAGCTCTAACCAGAGATCACTACATAGGTACATTTATGAGTAACAGTCAACACTGAAAAAAGGAGGAATTGAACACAGGGAGCTATTTACTAAAAGTGACATGCAGGTGAGCTGACTTAACTATGCATTGTGCAGGGACAAACCTGTTGTGTTTCTGTGTGTACTGCATAGTTAAATATTGCAATTTTGATGAAACGTTCATCTCATGTGCACGTCAGTGCTATAATAGTACCTCCCAGAGGCTGGGAGTGCAACTCAAAATAATTTAGAGTTTCTAATATCCCCATGATAAAAGCTCATATATATATTGGTAACTTGGCAAAGTCATTTGCGCATCCTATAGTATACCTTCTTGAATTTTCTTTTCCTACTTCTATGAATTAAACATTTTCCTACCAACATCTTCATTAGCATGTTAAAGGCTGCCTTGTTATTATCAAATATGAGCATGTTATTTTGGAAAGCATAAGTAGAAATGCATGTCCATTTATTTTTTATTTTTTTCTAATACGTTCCTTTTAGTACATTTTCCCAGGAAGCAAGTTAAAATAATAATCTTTAAGTTCCTCGGGTTTCATGATAATGTCTGCTCTCCTCATTCTTGCAAGGACGTGTGTGGAGTATCTCTAAAGTCTATACTGTGTTGTAGATGGGGCATAATGTATATACTATATAGCGTATAAATTGCTAAAATCAGGTACTGGAGAACTCCACGATTAATGACTGATTTTATGTTCTTCATTTGTCTGTTAACTTTGTAGTGATGGTTTTCCATTGGTTCATGAAAAACAATGTACAAAGATATTTTTTTTAATTGAAGTTTGTTATTTTTGCTCATTTTAGCTCATTGTTTTGCTTGAGCAAAAATGACAAAGAGAAACTTTAAAAGAGAAAGAGATCATATGTTGGTAATACAAAGGTATTTATTATATACCTGTAGAATCTTTTCACTAAGCAAGGAACTGACAAGGGAATTGCTATACTCATTTATGAAAAGCAGAATTGGTATGCCTACCTTTTCAACCCACCTTGTCTCTGCATTTAATTAACAATCCCCAAAAATGCAAAAACATTTTTTTTACAGATTTGTAGATTTATATTTATATCCTCTGTACTCTGGAAATATTTCATATACTTACATATGAACAGTGTTCTTTTTCAAGTTAGAAAACAGTATTGTAACATTGTAGGTTTTGTTTTTTTTCTCATTTTAAAAAGATGCAGTAACTTTGAGCACTTGTACGTATTTAATTATTTTTATCATGCCAGATTTGCTTGTATTTACCATTCATAAATCATCTGTAAATCACAAAGGCCCTCCCTACTATTTACTGTCTGGTATCCTGTCTTGTATCCTAAAACTTACGAGGTCTAGCCACCTGTCTCTGTCTCTGAGTTGTGGTCCTTTGAACATACTGAAAAATCTGTTGAGGCGGCTGTAATAATGCTGGCTGTTCACGCATCTTAAAAACCTGCCTATCGTGAATTAGCAAGGCTCTTCAATGGATGGCCCAAGCTAACACTTGTCCAATCACAAGAAGGGCAGAGAGAGGAGACTGCTACTGCTTTACTCCCGGAAGAAGACAGTGTGACTGTTTGCTGTTTGTGTTTGAATCTCAGGTCTCTGGGAGCAGCGGGTTCTGTTATGGATGTTGCCATGGGGTTGGGTTCTAAACAGGCTGGATAGGAGAGTTATCTATGGTGCAGCGTGAAACATCTGCACATTTGAAAAATAACCAGTATGCAGAGTGTCTGTCACTCTGATCTCTAACTTTAATAACTCAGCTTTACGTACAATACTTTTAGAATCACTATATTATTAAAAAAGGTGACAACTATGAATGCATCAGTTACTGGTTAAACAAAGTAGCAAGTCAGCCTTTGAAAGAGAAGTGCTTTTAAACTTACAGTTATCACTAACTGCAACCAGCTTTCCGCTTGACCCCTATGTAGTCACCTAATTGAATACACTGGGACTTTCAGAATATTGAACATATATAATGTACATTTAAAGCAGGCAAAACCAGAAGAGTTTATTCATTGCTGTGACCTGAACAACATGAATAAATATATGTAAATGAATTAACTAGGCCACATATAGAAATATTTTTATAACTGCATACAATTTGTTTATTTTTTTATTGGAACATTTTACTTTTATTTTAGTACCAATAAACAAATACTCAATACAGGAATGATCTCCTATATCAAAAATAGCAAACACTAAAAAAACACTCAATCAAGTATCAACTCTTCCTGCATATAACACTTTCATCCCTTATCTACAACCACCTAGATCCACTTATAACCCACTCATAACTACACCCGCGCCCACACACACCTCATTCAGCTCAGGGAGCACACAATCAGGCCATGCCGCCAGAGGAGTCTCGAGGGGATGCCAATGTTATAAACAGGTCACATATGCGACATATCTGCCCCTCAGAAAAAAAAACCTCTTTTAAACAACTGTTATCCTGCGGTTTTAATACTCAGTTAGATATCCCAGTTACTCCAGAACCCCTGTGTGTGCCCAGGTATCTTCTTTATTACCAGACTGTTGAGAGGTTTTTTTTTAATGTGTGCTTTATGTTTTTATTAAACGCTATAAAAGGTAACCTGAATTGTTATACCTGATGTGAAAATGCATCCACAATACAGCCAGGTGTTACCATTGGAGTAGTAAGTACCCGATATGTTTGTTTTTGCCTGTTGAGGCATTTTTCCATGTTCTGGTGTTGATGTGACTTGACTTACAAAAACAACCTCTCTTGGGCAAGTCTGTTTTCTTGGTACCATCTGGGGCATAGTTGATGACCATTGAGCAATTACTGGGATCTGGTTGCAATGATGTGGTGCTACAGGTACAGTGTAAATCTGTGCCTGCATGGTGTGTTGGATCTGCTCACCAACATACCTCATTGAGTTATGGGTCACCACTCCTCCACTGGGAAATGTTTGGCTCCTTTCATTCCTGCCAGAGTCAACAGGATAAATAGCAGCTTGGTGGACAGGAACATTGCTCCATGTTCCAAGCTGGGACATTTTTTAAGCTGGCCAATATATTTTACACCCTCCCCCAACCATATATTTTTGAAAAGTAGACACGTAAGGTATTTCATATGGTGGTATTTTAGCTCTTTCCATAAAATTATTCTACCACCAGCCTTTGTCAAAGTTTTGGGTAGTCATTTTTTGTGGGTTTTTTTCACACACTTTGTACTTCAGACACGAATTCTCAGATACCGTAATGTGTTATTGCCAAACAAAACCCCAATGTGTGACATGTAGTCTTCCTGCACCCATGTCTTATTTGGGATATTTTGGAAGCCGGACAGTGTTATTTACCCCACCAAATCATATATTTTTTAAAAGTACACCACCCAGGGAATTTCAAATTTGTGAAATTCCAGTATAGGATTAACTGCACTGACTTGTAAGGCCGACTACTCCTTTGGGGCAATTTTGTGGTTGGCCACTTCAATTTAATACCAATAAAAGTATATATTTTTGAAAAGTAGATACTAAACTAAACTAAAATAAAAGTTTCAGAAAACATTTATCTGAAAGAAATTGCCACTTCAGGTTTCCTTCATAACACTGTTACCAAATCTTAGAATATTTATAAGCTGTATTGTATTGCTTGAAGAATTCTCTGATACAGAGGGCTGGCTGAGATGGGCAGTCAGGACAGTAGTAAGATGAGTCACTTCTTTTCCCTCTTTTGAAGCACACTGCACCACTTCTGTGGCTTCTGTTGTTGTGGTGTAGGAGGGACCAGCAATGGGAAGTATTTTGCTGCAAGTTTACTATTTGGTGCACCACTCTGTTCACCACTTAATAGTATGGCATCAATGATTTCCAACTGTAAACAAGTTGCATTTCTGTGCAGGGTTAGACAGCTTATATAAAATAAATGCGTTATGAGTTGCTGTTTACATCATAAAAAAATTTGACTTTTTTTTAGGGCTGGAGTAGCTGGTCTGAAATGTCTATGTCCCCCCATGTATTTGTGTGTATTATGTCAAGCAGAGTGTTTTTCTAATTATTTCATATTTTCCACGACAAACACTGATACAGTTGTATCCTTATGTATACTATTTAAATGGTATTCAACTTTTTTGTCTGTAAATTTTACTGCAGGTGCAGATGTCCTGCACTTGATGTAGATGGTCGCATCTGAGTTGAGCTGCTGTCTTCCCAGGCCAGTTTATAGCATGCACCTTTCTGAACTCCTCTGGAGTTATGGGGTAACCTAATAAAAGGTACTCACCTACCAAAGACCATGGGAAAGGGGGCAAAAAGACCCCTGTTCCGAATCTCTGTACATTTTTAGTCCTGCCATCTACCCCTAACACACCCAAGATGTTAGGATGGCATATTGGGGGGCTAAATCATGGAAAATTAAATGGCATATTGGAGGGGCAAAATCCTGACATTTTAAATGCCATATTGAGTGGCAAAATACTGGCATATTAAATAGCATTTTGGGGGAGAAAATCCTGGCATATTAAGTGGCAAAATCCTGGCATATTAAATGGCATATTGAGGGGCAAAATAGTGTGTCTCAGGTTATGTGTGTATTGGTGTTACTGTGTGTGTAAGTGGTAAGGGTGTGTGTAAGTGTGTCACTGTGTAAGGATGTGTGTGTGACTGCAAGGGTCTTTGTGTTTAAATGTGTGTTAGGGTGTCAATTTGTCAGGGGCGTCACTAGGGTTGGTGTCACCCGGTGCGGAAACTCATGGTGTCACCCCCCTGGATTTTCTCCAATACAATACCAAACAGATTCCTTAGTAATGCCAGTTAGATGGCCTATTAACTATGCCACACCCAGGAGCCCCATAACTATGCCACACACAGGAGCCCCATAAATTATGCCACACCAGAGCCTCATAAATTATGCCACACCAGAGCCTGACTATTTTTTATGCCTCACCTCTGCCCATTTAATTATGCCACACACACACAGGTGCAGGGCCGGACTGGCCCACCGGGATACCGGGAAAAATCCCGGTGGGCCGCCTGCTCCGGGGCCGCCTTGGCCACTTATAACCAAGCGGCGGCAGCCACCACTATGAGAAGTTCGGCTGCTGCAACATCCGGCGGCAGCAGGCGAATTTCTTAAAGTGGCGATGGCCGCCGAACTGCTTAAAGTGGCGGCAGGACACTTTAAGAAGTTCGGAGGCTGCCGCCTCTTTAAGAAATTCGCCTGCTGCCGCCGGATCTTGCAGCAGCAGTTCCTGCGCGGTGCGGTGAGGAGGAAGAGACAGCCGGGTGAGTGAGAGCACGGGGAAAGGGGAAGAGACACTACGGGGAAGAGTGACACTACGGGGGGAGGGGGAAGAGTGACACTAAAGGGGGGAGGGGGAAAGAGTGACACTACAAGGGGAAAGGGGGGGGGGAGTGTGACACCACTGTGGGAAGGGGGGGTAAGAGTGACACCACTGTGGGAAGGGGGGGTAAGAGTGACACCACTGTGGGAAGGGGGGGTAAGAGTGACACCACTGTGGGAAGGGGGGTAAGAGTGACACCACAGGGGGAAAGGGGGTAAGAGTGACACCACTGTGGGAAGGGGGGGTAAGAGTGACACCACTGTGGGAAGGGGGGTAAGAGTGACACCACAGGGGGAAAGGGGGTAAGAGTGACACCACTGTGGGAAGGGGGGTAAGAGTGACACCACAGGGGGAAAGGGGGTAAGAGTGACACCACTGTGGGAAGGGGGGTAAGAGTGACACCACAGGTGGAAGGGGAGAGCGAGAGACACTACAGGGGAAGGGGAGAGGTGAGAGAGACACTACAGAACTGAGAGAGAGACACTACAGGAGAGAGACAGACGCTACGAGAGAGAGAGAGAGAGACGCTACAAGAGAGAGAGAGAGAGACGCTACAAGAGAGCGAGAGAGAGGCTACGAGAGAGAGGCTACGAGAGAGAGAGGCTACGAGAGAGAGAGGCTCCGAGAGAGAGAGGCTACGAGAGAGAGAGAGAGAGAGAGAGAGACAGACAGAGAGAGATACAGAGAGAGAGAGAGACGCTACGAGAGAGAGAGAGAGAGAGGCTACAGAAATATGTACACAAGGAAATGTCTCACACACTGCTCCGATATATACCTCTGCACAGGGCAATTCATATAACTCAATATATATTGCCCTAGGCAGGCTTATATATCAGTCTTATCTATAAATAATACTCTGTTCAGATGTGTTTTTAAAACATGCATGGTTTCCCCTTTTTTGAACAAAAAAATTATATTATGCTATGGGGCTGGTTTAAAAATGTTATGCCAGGGCTTGACAAATGTAATTTACTTTTAGGAGCCAGAAAAAAAATCTAGGAGCCAGACAACGGCACATTCACAAAACCATACATACACACACACACACACAGAGTCATTCACATTCATACAGAGACAGTCAGTCAGTCACATTCATACAAAGACAGTCACATTCATGCAAAGACAGTCAGTCAGTCTCCACACACATCCAGTGACAGTCAGTCAGTCTCCACACACATCCAGAGACAGTCAGTCAGTCAGTCTCCACACACATCCAGAGACAGTCAGTCAGATCCACACACATCCAGAGTCAGTCAGTCAGATCCACACACATCCAGAGACAGTTAGTCAGTCAGATCCACACACATCCAGAGACAGTCAGTCAGATCCACACACATCCAGAGTCAGTCAGTCAGATCCACACACATCCAGAGACAGTTAGTCAGTCAGATCCACACACATCCAGAGACAGTCAGTCAGATCCACACACATCCAGAGTCAGTCAGTCAGATCCACACACATCCAGAGTCAGTCAGTCAGATCCACACACATCCAGAGACAGTTAGTCAGTCAAATCCACACACATCCAGAGACAGTCAGTCAGTCACTCACAGACACACACACATAAGCCATCAGGTTGTTATTTTTTTTTAAAGAAAAGAGAAGAAAAAAAAAGTGACTCCCCCTCCCTGCTGTTTTACCTTATTGCACGGGAGGGGGATTTCTACTGCAGCTTGGTCCATGCCTGTCACACAGGCACAGACGGTCTGCATGCTACTGCTGATTGGTGGGATGTCATGTGACACCCGCCGATCCGACACTACAGCGCTGTGAAAGAATAATACTTTTTTTTTTTAATCTAACCTCAGGACGGTGGAGCGCCATGTGCTGCTGATCCTACCCGGGCACCAGGTACAATTTCCTAGTCGCCATGGCGACCTGGCGCCCGGGGTTTGTCGAGCCCTGTGTTATGCTATGGGGCTGGTATACAATTTTTTTCCAGGGCTGGTTTTTTGTTCCCAGTCCGGCCCTGCACAGGTGCCCCATAATTATGCCACATACACACAGGTGCCCAATAATTATGCCACACACACCAGTGCCCCATAATTATGCCACACAAAAGAGTCCCTTAATTATGCCACACATGGGGCCCGATAAATATGCCACACACAAGAGCCCCATAATTATGAACACATGGGACAGCCATTAATTATGCAACACACAGGAGCCCCACGAGGTGACAATTGTACAATTATAGATACCAGGAATATTGTGCCACTCAGAGCCCAGTAATATTGTGCCAGTCAATTGTGCCATTCAGATACCAGAAATATTGTGCCACTCAGAGCCCAGGAATATAGTGCCAGTCAGATACCAGGAATATTGTGCCATTCAGAGCCCAGTAATATTGTGCCAGTCAGAGCCCAGTAATATTGTGCCAGTCAGAGCCCAGTAATATTGTGTCAGTCAGATACAGTAATATTGTGCCAGTCAGAGCCCAGTAATATTGTGCCAGTCAGAGCCCAGTAATATTGTGCCAGTCAGATACCAGGAATATTTTGCCAGTCAGAGCCCAGTAATATTGTGTCATTCAGAGCCCAGTAATATTGTGCCACTCAGAGCCCAGTAATATTGTGCCAGTTAGAGCCCAGTAATATTGTGCCAGTCGATTGTGCCATTCAGATACCAGAAATATTGTGCCATTCAGAGCCCAGTAATATTGTGCCAGTCAGAGCCCAGTAATATTGTGCCAGTCATAGCACAGTAATATTGTGCCAATCAAAGCTCAGTAATATTGTGCCAGTAAGATACCAGGAATATTGTACCAGTCAGAGCCCAGTAATATTGTGCCACTCAGAGACCAGTAATATTGTGCCAGTCATAGCCCAATAATATTGTGCCAGTCAGAGCTCAGTTATATTGTGCCAATCAGATACCAGGAATATTGTGCCAGTCAGATATTAGGAATATTGTGCAATTAAAGTGCTCGTTTTTAACCACCCTCCTCTCCCCTTCCCCATCACTTACCGAATGGCTGCTGCTCCATGTCCCCGGATGGACGCCTCCTCTGTGCAGTCTTCCCTCCTGCTGTGGATGCGGCTGCCAGAAAAAAAAAGTTAAGCAGCGCGGTGCGGGGGGTGACACTGTGGCATGCCAAATCGTGTAGGTGCAATATGAGTGTAAGCCAAATGCTGTGGGTGCAATATAGGTGCATGGCAAGGTATGTGGGTACTGTATGGTGCTGTGTTAAGTCTTTTAGGTTAGGCTCTTTTGTGTGGCACAATTATGGGGAGCTTGTGTGTGGCATAATTAAGGGACGCCTGTGTGTGTGGCATAATTAATTGGGCTCCAAGATGAGGCATAAATAATGTGGCTCTGGTGTGGCATAATTAATGGGGCTTTGGTGTGGCATAATTTATGGGGCTCTTGTGTGGCATAATTTATGGGGCTCTTGTGTGTCATAGTTATGGGGCTCCTGTATGTGGCATAGTTATGGGCTACTGTGTGTGGCATAGTTAAAGTGCTCCTGCGTGTGACATAATTTGTGGGGCTCCTGTATGTGGCATATTTAATGGACCATCTGACTGGCATTACTAAGGAATCTATTTGGCATGGTATTGATGGAAATCCAGGGGGTGACACCATGAGTTACCGCAGCTCGTGACACCAACCCTAGTGACGCCTCTGGCAAATATGCAACTGGTCCTCATTGTTCTAGAATAGAAAGGTCCTTTAAAAACTAGTGAATAAGCAGACATTTACCTGCATCCCACTATTCAGCACTAAATGAATGCTCGAACGAAAGAGCAACAGTGATCCGTTAAAAATTAATCACACCTCGATGAAATGGGGTCACTGACGGATCAACCTCCTTGCCTTACCAAAGTGCAGTGGGTTGAGAGATAATTTTGATATGATACAAATATGCCTGTGAAATATGGTAACCAAATAACCCCCACACACAAGTATTCTATAAAACTGTAATGTGGACTTTTGTGGTTGACATAAAGAAGTAAGCATGGACCCTTAGGGGCTATTCACTAAATGCTCCCAGCACCATAATCAAATGTATCAGGGACTCGGTTTATACAAACGCTTGGGGAAGGGTGATTTTTTTTTTGTTCATTATTTATTTATTGTGGGAGGATTTTCAGGCTAAGTCCAACTTGATTGTTGGCCGTAGCCGGAAAAGCAATTATTTTCTCTTCCCGTATTGATATTAATGGAGCGAGTTTAATCTCCCTTCCCTTCAATGCGATGGCTTCACAGCATTTCAGTATTTCTAAAATGGTTACAAAGATAATTCCGATCTCAGACGTTAGTGAATAGCCTCCTTAAACTTGACACCGGGTTAGGTCTTCTTTTGTGTATAACCTCTTACGGTATTGTTATCAATACTAAGCATTTGTACGATCAGTTATGTTCTTGTAAACAATTGGTAATTACCCTTTTTGTGTTTTTTTTATTTAATTAGCATTACGTATTTATTTATTAAATTGATATTTAACTCTGGGTGTGCAGTGTATTGATCACACCGGACACACTAATAAATTAAAAGGCAGGACATTTAATTTCTAATGGGTTAATTGGGGGATATTATAACTTTTTACAATGTCTCAGTCCTAGGTTCAAGTTAACACAGTTTTCTCTTAGATCCTGCAGAAGGGATATTCATTTGATTTCTTGATGGACACACTCTCCTGTGGCATTGAAATCTCTTGGGTTGTTTCTGTTTTCGGACCCCATAAGTACTGGCTTTATAGAAAAATTCCATACTGGAAATCAAACTGCTGTTGTACTCATCCTCATACACTGGGGAAAGCATATCCTCCGGGAGAGAATCCATGCTAAATTTAAGCTGTTTTGGCCTCCATGGAACATGTTTGGTAGTCTTCCTTTTTTCACTTAAGGATTCCTTGTTACTGTCTAAAGGAACCTTTGCATTTTGAGCAGTGAAGATTTTGTCATTGTACACCAAACTGTCAGACCTAGCTAGTGGCTTCCAGATCTGTTCTGTGTCATAGCTGGCAGATGGCTGCTGTATTTTAGTACCCCAATTGAAGTAGCGTTTTGTATCATCCAGCACTGTTGGCATAGAGTGTCTCTGAGACCTTCTCATCCTGTGAAAATGAGATGGAGGATATGCACTGATTTGCTGGGGATGAAAACTACTCCATGAGGGATTTGAATTCACTACCTGCTGGGTGAATCCTGAATGTATGATCTGATGTGGGTTCACTGACACATTGATGTATTGAGGTGTTCTTACAATGCCCAAGTCAGGTACCACATACAGTTGGTCTGTAGAAAGAAATACACAGAGAAAATCTAATTACAGCTCCAACCAGAGATCACTACATAGGTACATTTATGAGTAACAGTCAACACTGAAAAAAGTAGGAATTGAAACACAGGGAGCTATTTACTAAAAGTGACATGCAGGTGAGCTGACTTAACTATGCATTGTGCAGGGACAAACCTGGTGTGTTTCTGTGTGTACTGCATAGTTAAATATTGCAATTTTGATGAAACGTTCATCTCATGTGCCCGTCAGTGCTATAATAGTACCTCCCAGAGGCTGGGAGTGCAACTCAAAATAATTTAGAGTTTCTAATACCCCCATGATAAAAGCTCATATATATATTGGTAACTTGGCAAAGTCATTTGCGCATCCTATAGTATACCTTCTTGAATTTTCTTTTCCTACTTCTATGAATTAAAAACATTCCTACCAACAACTTCATTAGCATGTTAAAGGCTGCCTTGTTATTATCAAATATGAGCATGTTATTTTGGAAAGCATAAGTAGAAATGCCATTTCTTTTTTCTTTTTTTCTAATACGTTCCTTTTAGTACATTTTCCCAGGAAGCAAGTTAAAATAATAATCTTTTCGTTCCTCTGGTTCCATGATAATGTCTGCTCTCCTCATTCTTGCAAGGACATGTGTGGAGTATCACTAAAGTCTATACTGCGTTGTAGATGGGGTATAAAGTAAATACCATATTGTGTATGAACTGCCAAAATCAGGAATTGGAGAACTCTACGATTAATGACTGATTTTATGTACTTCATTTATCTGTTAACGTTGTTGTGAATAGACCTTTATGTTTTTCCATTGGCTCATGAAAAACAATGTACAAAGATATGTTTTTAAATTGTAGTTTGTTATTTTTGCTTAATTCGGCTCATTGTTTTGCTTGAGCATAAATGACAAAGATAAACTTTAAAAGAGAAAGAGATCATATGTTGGTAATACAAAGGTATTTATTATATACCTTTAGAATCTTTTCACTAAGCAAGAAACTGACAAGGGAATTGCTATACTCATTTATGAAAAGCAGAATTGGTATGCCTACCGTTTCAACCCACCTTGTCTCTGCATTTATTTAACAATCCCCAAAAATGCAAAACATTTTTTTTTACATATTTGTAGATTTATATTTATATCTTCTGTACTCTGGAAATATTTCAGATACTTACGTATGAACAGTGTTTTTTTCAAGTTAGAAAACAGTATTGTAACATTGTAGCTTCTGTTCTTTTTCTCATTTTAAAAAGATGCAGTAACTTTGAGCACTTGTACGTATTTAATTATTTTTATCATGCCAGATTTGCTTGTATTTACCATTCATAAATCATCTGTAAATCACAAAGGCCCTCCCTACCATTTTACAGTGAAGAAAAAAATAACTATGTCTTGTATCCTAAAACTTACGAGGTCTGGCCACCTGTCTCTGTCTCTGAGTTGTGGTTCTTTGAACATACTGTTGAGGCGGCTGTAATGATGCTGGCTGTTCACGCATCTTAAAAACCTGCCTATAATGAATTAGCAAGGCTCTTCAATGGATGGCCAAAGCTAACACTTGTCCAATCACAAGAAGGGCAGAGAGAGGAGACTGCTACTGCTTTACTCCCAGAAGAAGACACTGTGACTGTTTGCTGTTTGTGTTTCAGGTCTCTAGGAGCACCGGGTTCTGTTATGGATGTTGCCATGGGGTTGGGTTCTAAACAGGCTGGATAGGAGAGTTATCTATGGCGCAGCTTGAAACATCTGCACATTTGAGAAATAACCAGTATGCAGAGTGTCTGACACTCTGATATCTAACATTAATAACTCAGCTTTACGTCCAATACCTTTAGAATCACTATATTATTAAAAAAGGTGACACCTATGAATGCATCAGTTACTAGTTAAACAAAGTAGCAAGTCAGCCTTTGAAAGAAAAGTGCTTTTAAACTTACAGTTATCACTAACTGCAACCAGCTTTCCGCTTGACCCCTATGGCAGTCACCTAATTGAATACACTGGGACTTTCAGAATATTGAACATATATAATGTACATTTAAAGCAGGCAAAACCGAAGAGTTTATTCAATGCTGTGACCTGAACAACATGAAAACATATATGTAAATGAATTAACTAGGACACACATAGAAATATTTTTATAACTGCATACAATTTGTTTATTTTTTTATTGGAACATTATACTTTTATTTTATACCAATAAACGAATACTCAATACAGGAATGATCTCCTATATCAAAAATAGCAAACACTAAAAAAAACACTCAATTAAGTATCAACTCTTCCTGCATATAACACTTTCATCCCTTATCTACAACCACCTAGATCCACTTATAACTCACTCATAACTAAACTCGCGCCCACACACACCTCATTCAGCTCAGGGAGCACAAAATCAGGCCATGACGACCGGAGGAGTCTCGAGGGGATGCCAATGTTATAAACAGGTCACATATGCGACATATCTGCCCCTCAAAAAAAAAAACCTCTTTTAAACACCTGTTATCCTGTGGTTTTAATACTCAGTTAGATATCCCAGTTACTCCAGAACTCCTGTGTGTGCCCAGGTATCTTCTTTATTACCAGACTGTTGAGAGTTTTTTTTTTAATGTGTGCTTTATGTTTTTATTAAACGTTATAAAAGGTAACCTGAATTGTTATACCTGATGTGAAAATTCATCCACAATACAGCCTGATGTTACCACTGGAGTAGTAAGTACCCGATATGTTTGTTTTTGCCTGTTTAGGCATTTTTCCATGTTCTGGGGTTGATGTGACTTGACTTACAAAAACAACCTCTCTTGGTGCAAGCCTGTTTTCTTGGTACCATCTGGGGCATAGTTGATGACCATTGAGCAATTACTGGGATCTGGTTGCAATGATGAGGTGCTGCAGGTACAGTGTAAATCTGTGCCTGCATGGTGTGTTGGATCTGCTCACCAACATACCTCATTGAGTTGTGGGTCACCACTCCTCCACTGGGAAATGTTTGGCTCCTTTCATTCCTGGCAGAGTCAACAGGATAAATAGCAGCTTGGTGGACAGGTACATTGCTCCATGTTCCAAGCTGGGACATTTTTTAAGCTGGCCAATATATTTTACACCCTCCCCCAACCATATATTTTTGAAAAGTAGACACCCTAAGGTATTTCAAATGGTGGTATTTTAGCTCTTTCCATAAAATTATTCTACCACCAGCCTTTGTCAAAGTTTTGGGTAGTCATTTTTGTGTTTGTTTTTCACACACATTGTACTTCAGACATGAATTCACAGATACCGTTATGTGTTATTGCCAAACGACACCCCAATGTGTGACATGTAGTCTTCCTGCACCCATGTCTTATTTGGGATATTTTGGAAGCCGGACAGTGTTATTTACCCCACCAAATCATATATTTTTTAAAAGTACACCACCCAGGGAATTTCAAATTTATGAAATTCCAGTATAGGATTAACTGCACTGACTTGTAAGGCCGACTACTCCTTTGGGGCAATTTTGTGGTTGGCAACTTGAATTTAATACCAATAAAAGTATATATTTTTGAAAAGTAGATACTAAACTAAACTAAAATAAAAGTTTCAGAAAACATTTATCTGAAAGAAATTGCCACTTCAGGTTTCCTTCATAACACTGTTACCAAATCTTAGAATATTTATAAGCTGTATTGTATTGCTTGAAGAATTCTCTGATACAGAGGCCTGGCTGAGATGGGCAGTCAGGACAGTAGTAAGATGAGTCACTTCTTTTCCCTCTTTTGAATAACACTGCACCACTTCTGTGGCTTCTGTTGTTGTGGTGTAGGAGGGACCAGCAATGGGAAATATTTTGCTGCAAGTTTACTATTTGGTGCACCACTCTGTTCACCACTTAATAGTATGGCATCAATGATTTCCAACTGTAAACAAGTTGCATTTCTGTGCAGGGTTAGACAGCTTATATAAAATAAATGCGTTATGAGTTGCTGTTTACATCATAAAAAATTTGGCTTTTTTTTTAGGGCTGGAGTAGCTGGTCTGAAATGTCTATGTCCCCCCATGTATTTGTGTGTATTATGTCAAGCAGAGTGTTTTTCTAATTATTTCATATTTTCCACGACAAACACTGATACAGTTGTATCCTTATGTATACTATTTAAATGGTATTCAACTTTTTTGTCTGTAAATTTTACTGCAGGTGCAGATGTCCTGCACTTGATGTAGATGGTCGCATCTGAGTTAAGCTGCTGTCTTCCCAGGCCAGTTTATAGCATGCACCTTTCTGAACTCCTCCGGAGATATGGGGTAACCTAATAAAAAGGTACTCACCTACCAAAGAACATGGGAAAGGGGGCAAAAAGACCCCTGTTCCGAATCTCTGGACATTTTTAGTCCTGCCATCTACCCCTAACACACCCAAGATGTTAGGATGGCATATTGGGGGGCTAAATCATGGAAAATTAAATGGCATATTGGGAGGCAAAATCATGGCATATTAAATGGCATATTGGAGGGGCAAAATCCTGACATTTTAAATGGCATATTGAGTGGCAAAATACTGGCATATTAAATAGCATTTTGGGGGAGAAAATCCTGGCATATTAAGTGGCAAAATCCTGGCATATTAAATGGCATATTGAGGGGCAAAATAGGGTGTCTCGGGTTATGTGTGTATTGGTGTTACTGTGTGTGTAAGTGGTAAGGGTGTGTGTATGTGTGTCACTGTGTAAGGGTGTATGTGTGACTGCAAGGGTCTTTGTGTTTAAATGTGTGTTAGGGTGTCAATTTGTCAGGGGCGTCACTAGGGTTGGTGTCACCCGGTGCGGAAACTCATGGTGTCACCCTCCTGGATTTTCTCCAATACAATACCAAACAGATTCCTTAGTAATGCCAGTTAGATGGCCTATTAACTATGCCACACCCAGGAGCCCCATAACTATGCCACACACAGGAGCCCCATAAATTATGCCACACCAGAGCCTCATAAATTATGCCACACCAGAGCCTGACTATTTTTTATGCCTCACCTCTGCCCATTTAATTATGCCACACACACACAGGTGCCCCATAAGTATGCCACATACACACAGGTGCCCCATAATTATGCCACACACACCAGTGCCCCATAATTATGCCACACAAAAGAGTCCCTTAATTATGCCACACAAGGGGCCCAATAAATATGCCACACACAAGCGCCCCATAATTATGCACACATGGGACAGCCATTAATTATGCAACACACAGGAGCCCCACGAGGTGACAATTGTACAATTATAGATACCAGGAATATCGTGCCACTCAGAGCCCAGTAATATTGTGCCAGTCAATTGTGCCATTCAGATACCAGAAATATTGTGCCACTCAGAGCCCAGGAATATAATGCCAGTCAGATACCAGGAATATTGTGCCATTCAGAGCCCAGTAATGTTGTGCCAGTCCTAGCCCAGTAATATTGTGCCAGTCAGAGCCCAGTAATATTGTGTCAGTCAGATACAGTAATATTGTGCCAGTCAGAGCCCAGTAATATTGTGCCAGTCAGAGCCCAGTAATATTGTGCCAGTCAGATACCAGGAATATTTTGCCAGTCAGAGCCCAGTAATATTGTGCCACTCAGAGCCCAGTAATATTGTGCCACTCAGAGCCCAGTAATATTGTGCCAGTTAGTGCCCAGTAATATTGTGCCAGTCGATTGTGCCATTCAGATACCAGAAATATTGTGCCATTCAGAGCCCAGTAATATTGTGCCAGTCAGAGCCCAGTAAAATTGTGCCAGTCAGAGCACAGTAATATTGTGCCAGTCAAAGCTCAGTAATATTGTGCCAGTCAGATACCAGGAATATTGTACCAGTCAGAGCCCAGTAATATTGTGCCACTCAGAGACCAGTAATATTGTGCCAGTCATAGCCCAATAATATTGTGCCAGTCAGAGCTCAGTAATATTGTGCCAATCAGATACCAGGAATATTGTGCCAGTCAGATAACAGGAATATTGTGCAATTAAAGTGCTCGTTTTTAACCACCCTCCTCTCCCCTTCCCCATCACTTACCGAATGGCTGCTGCTCCATGTCCCCGGACGGACGCCTCCTCCGTGCAGTCTTCCCTCCTGCTGTGATTTTTTTTTTTTCGGCGGCTGCATCCAGTGGATGCGGCTGCTAGAAAAAAAAAATTAAGCAGCATGGTGCGGGGGCTGACACTGTGGCATGCCAAATCGTGTAGGTGAAATATGAGTGCAAACCAAATGCTGTGGGTGCAATATAGGTGCATGGCAAGGTATGTGGGTACTGTATGGTGCTGTGTTAAGTCCTTTAGGTTAGGCTCTTTTGTGTGGCATAATTAAGGGACGCCTGTGTGTGTGGCATAATTAATTGGGCTCCAAGATGAGGCATAAATAATGGGGCTCTGGTGTGGCATAATTTATGGGGCTTTGGTGTGGCATAATTTATGGGGCTCTTGTGTGGCATAATTTATGGGGCTCTTGTGTGTCATAGTTATGGGGCTCCTGTATGTGGCATAGTTATGGGCTACTGTGTGTGGCATAGTTAAAGTGCTCCTGCGTGTGACATAATTTGTGGGGCTCCTGTATGTGGCATATTTAATGTGCCACCTGACTGGCATTACTAAGGAATCTATTTGGCATGGTATTGATGGAAATCCAGGGGGTGACACCATGAGTTACTGCAGCTCGTGACACTAACCCTAGTGACGCTTCTGGCAAATATGCAACTGGTCCTCAATGTTCTAGAATAGAAAGGTCTTTTAAAAACTAGTGAATAAGCAGACATTTACCTGCATCCCACTATTCAGCACTATATGAATGCTCGAAGGAAAGAGCAACAGTGATCCGTTAAAAATTAATCACACCTCGATGAAATGGGGTCACTGACGGATCAACCTCCTTGCCTTACCAAAGTGCAGTGGGTTGAGAGATAATTTTGATATGATACAAATATGCTTGTGAAATATGGTCACCAAATAACCCCCACACACAAGTATTCTATAAAACTGTAAGATGGACTTTTGTGGTTGACATAAAGAAGCAAGCATGGACCCTTAGGGGCTATTCACTAAATGCTCCCAGCACCATAATCAAATGTATCAGGGATTCGGTTTATACAAACGCTTGGGGAAGGGTGATTTTTTTTTGTTGTTCATTATTTATTTATTGTGGGAAGATTTTCAGGCTAAGTCCAACTTGATTGTTGGCCGTAGCCTGAAAAGCAATTATTTTCTCTTCCCGTATTGATATTAATGGAGCGAGTTTAATCTCTCTTCCCTTCAATGCGATGGCTTCACAGCATTTCAGTATTTCTAAAAAAATGGTTACAAAGATAATTCCGATCTCAGACGTTAGTGTGGGTTCCAGATCTGTTCTGTGACATAGCTGGCAGATGGCTGCTGTATTTTAGTACCCCAATTGAAGTAGCGTTTTGTATCATCCAGCACTGTTGGCATAGAGTGTATCTGAGATCTTCTCATTGTGTGAGAATGAGATGGAGGATATGCACTGATTTGCTGGGGATGAAAACTACTCCATGAGGGATTTGAATTCACTACCTGCTGGGTGAATCCTGAATGTATGATCTGATGTGGGTTCACTGACACATTGATGTATTGAGGTGTTCTTACAATGCCCAAGTCAGGTACCACATACAGTTGGTCTGTAGAAAGAAATACACAGAGAAAATCTAATTACAGCTCTAACCAGAGATCACTACATAGGTACATTTATGAGTAACAGTCAACACCGAAAAATGGTGGAATTGAAAGTAAGGGAGCTATTTACTAAAAGTGACATGCAGGTGAGCTGACTTAACTATGCATTGTGCAGGGACAAACCTGGTGTGTTTCTGTGTGTACTGCATAGTTAAATATTGCAATTTTGATGAAACGTTCATCTCATGTGCCCGTCAGTGCTATAATAGTACCTCCCAGAGGCTGGGAGGGAAACTCAAAATAATTTAGAGTTTCTAATACCCCCATGATAAAAGCTCATATATATATATTGGTAACTTGGCAAAGTCATTTGCGCATCCTATAGTATACCTTCTTGAATTTTCTTTTCCTACTTCTATGAATAAAATTTTTCCTACCAACAAATTCATTAGCATGTTAAAGGCTGCCTTGTTAATATCAAATATGAGCATGTTATTTTGGAAAGCATAAGTAGAAATGCATGTCCATTTATTTTTTATTTTTTTCTAATACGTTCCTTTTAGTACATTTTCACAGGAAGCAAGTTAAAATAATAATCTTTTCATTCCTCTGGTTCCATGATAATGTCTTCTCTCCTCATTCTTGCAAGGACATGTCTGGAGTATCACTAAAGTATAGACTTTGTTGTAGATGGGGTATAAAGTATATACCATATCGCGTATGAACTGCCAAAATCAGGAATTGGAGAACTCTACGATTAATGACTGATTTTATGTACTTCATTTGTCAGTTAACGTTGTAGTGAATAGCCCTTTATGTTTTTCCATTGGCTCATGAAAAAAAATGTACAAAGATACGTTTTTAAATTGAATTTTGTTATTTTTGCTTAATTCGGCTCATTGTTTTGCTTGAGCAAAAATAACAAAGATAAACTTTAAAAGAGAAAGAGATCATATGTTTGTAATACAAAGGTATTTATTATATACCTTTAGAATCTTTTCACTAAGCAAGGAAATGACAAGGGAATTGTTATACTCATTTATGAAAAGCAGAATTGGTATGCCTACCGTTTCAACCCACCTTGTCTCTGCATTTATTTAACAATCCCCAAAAATGCTAAAAAAATGTTTTTACATATTTGTAGATTTATATTTATATCTTCTGTACTCTGGAAATATTTCAAATACTTACGTATGAACAGTGTTTTTTTCAAGTTAGAAAACAGTATTGTAACATTGTAGCTTCTGTTTTTTTTCTCATTTTAAAAAGATGCAGTAACTTTGAGCACTTGTATGTATTTAATTATTTTTATCATGCCAGATTTGCTTGTATTTACCATTCATAAATCATCTGTAAATCACAAAGGCCCTCCCTACCAATTTACAGTGAAGAAAAAAATAACTATGTCTTGTATCCTAAAACTTACAAGGTCTGGCCACCTGTCTCTGTCTCTGAGTTGTGGTTCTTTGAACATACTGTTGAGGCGGCTGTAATGATGCTGGCTGTTCACGCATCTTGACAGAATTCTCTGTCCCTATTAAAGCCAGTGCTTAGTGGATTCACCGGGCATATCAGTTTCACCTCCCAACCCCGGATAACTCCGCCCCACTCCCATCCCTCAATCTCTGGGTACGGAACAATCCCCGCAGTACCAAAAGCCTCACATCCTGGATGCTGTGCCCAGGTTGACAGACATGGTCTCCAACAGAGGTGTCTGTTTTTTTTGCCATAGTGAATTAGCAAGGCTCTTCAATGGATGGCCAAAGCTAACACTTGTCCAATCACAAGAAGGGCAGATAGAGGAGACTGCTACTGCTTTACTCCCAGAAGAAGACACTGTGACTGTTTGCTGTTTGTGTTTCAGGTCTCTAGGAGCACCGGGTTCTGTTATGGATGTTGCCATGGGGTTGGGTTCTAAACAGGCTGGATAGGAGAGTTATCTATGGCTCAGCTTGAAACATCTGCACATTTGAGAAATAACCAGTATGCAAAGTGTCTGACACTCTGATCTCTAACATTAATAACTCAGCTTTAAGTCCAATACTTTTAGAATCACTATATTATTAAAAAAGGTGACACCTATGAATGCATCAGTTACTGGTTAAACAAAGTAGCAAGTCAGCCTTTGAAAGAGAAGTGCTTTTAAACTTACAGTTATCACTAACTGCAACCAGCTTTCCGCTTGACCCCTATGGCAGTCACCTAATTGAATACACTGGGACTTTCAGAATATTGAACATATATAATGTACATTTAAAGCAGGCAAAACCAGAAGAGTTTATTCAATGCTGTGACCTGAACAACATGAAAACATATATGTAAATGAATTAACTAGGACACACATAGAAATATTTTTATAACTGCATAAAATTTGTTTATTTTTTTATTGGAACATTTTACTTTTATTTTATACCAATAAACGAATACTCAATACAGGAATGATCTCCTATATCAAAAATAGCAAACACTAAAAAAACACTCAATTAAGTATCAACTCTTCCTGCATATAACACTTTCATCCCTTATCTACAACCACCTAGATCCACTTATAACTCACTCATAACTACACTCGCGCCCACACACACCTCATTCAGCTCAGGGAGCACAAAATCAGGCCATGGCGCCAGAGGAGTCTCGAGGGGATGCCAATGTTATAAACAGGTCACATATGCGACATATCTGCCCCTCAGAAAAAAAAACCTCTTTTAAACACCTGTTATCCTACGGTTTTAATAATAAGTTAGATATCCCAGTTACTCCAGAACCCATGTGTGTGCCCAGGTATCTTATTTATTACCAGACTGTTGAGAGGTTTTTTTTTAATGTGTGCTTTATGTTTTTATTAAACGTTATAAAAGGTAACCTGAATTGTTATACCTGATGTGAAAATTCATCCACAATTCAGCCTGATGTTACCACTGGATTAGTAAGTACCCGATATGTTTGTTTTTGCCTGTTTAGGCATTTTTCCATGTTCTGGGTTGATGTGACTTGACTTACAAAAACAACCTCTCTTGGGCAAGCCTGTTTTCTTGGTACCATCTGGGGCATAGTTGATGACCATTGAGCAATTACTGGGATCTGGTTGCAATGATGAGGTGCTGCAGGTACAGTGTAAATCTGTGCCTGCATGGTGTGTTGGATCTGCTCACCAACATACCTCATTAAGTTGTGGGTCACCACTCCTCCACTGGGAAATGTTTGGCTCCTTTCATTCCTGGCAGAGTCAACAGGATAAATAGCAGCTTGGTGGACAGGTACATTGTTCCATGTTCCAAGCTGGGACATTTTTTAAGCTGGCCAATATATTTTACACCCTCTCCCAACCATATATTTTTGAAAAGTAGACACCCTAAGGTATTTCAAATGGTGGTATTTTAGCTCTTTCCATAAAATTATTCTACCACCAGCCTTTGTCAAAGTTTTGGGTAGTCATTTTTGTGTTTTTTTTTCACACACATTGTACTTCAGACATGAATTCACAGATACCGTTATGTGTTATTGCCAAACGACACCCCAATGTGTGACATGTAGTCTTCCTGCACCCATGTCTTATTTGGGATATTTTGGAAGCCGGACAGTGTTATTTACCCCACCAAATCATATATTTTTTAAAAGTACACCACCCAGGGAATTTCAAATTTGTGAAATTCCAGTATAGGATTAACTGCACTGACTTGTAAGGCTAACTACTCCTTTGGGGCAATTTTGTGGTTGGCCACTTGAATTTAATACCAATAAAAGTATATATTTTTGAAAAGTAGATACTAAACTAAACTAAAATAAAAGTTTCAGAAAACATTTATCTGAAAGAAATTGCCACTTCAGGTTTCCTTCATAACACTGTTACCAAATCTTAGAATATTTATAAGCTGTATTGTATTGCTTGAAGAATTCTCTGATGCAGAGGCCTGGCTGAGATGGGCAGTCAGGACAGTAGTAAGATGAGTCACTTCTTTTCCCTCTTTTGAAGCACACTGCACCACTTCTGTGGCTTCTGTTGTTGTGGTGTAGGAGGGACCAGCAATGGGAAGTATTTTGCTGCAAGTTTACTATTTGGTGCACCACTCTGTTCACCACTTAATAGTATGGCATCAATGATTTCCAACTGTAAACAAGTTGCATTTCTGTGCAGGGTTAGACAGCTTATATGAAATAAATGCGTTATGAGTTGCTGTTTACATTTTTTAGGGCTGGAGTAGCTGGTCTGAAATGTCTATGTCCCCCCATGTATTTGTGTGTATTATGTCAAGCAGAGTGTTTTTCTAATTATTTCATATTTTCCACGACAAACACTGATACAGTTGTATCCTTATGTATACTATTTAAATGGTATTCAACTTTTTTGTCTGTAAATTTTACTGCAGGTCCAGATGTCCTGCACTTGATGTAGATGGTCTCATCTGAGTTGAGCTGCTGTCTTCCCAGGCCAGTTTATAGCATGCACCTTTCTGAACTTCTCCGGAGATATGGGGTAACCTAATAAAAGGTACTCACCTACCGAAGACCATGAGAAAGGGGACAAAAAGACCCCTGTTCTGAATCTCTGGACATTTTTAGTCCTGCCATCTACCCCTAACACACCCAAGATGTTAGGATCACGTACCGTGGTTCTGATGTGGAGCCCAGTTGCAGGAGTAAAACTCTTACAATACATTATATACATGGTAGGACCAAATTGGTACAGGTCCTCAGGAATGTAGCATTGGTATGAGTGCCCAGACAAGGTTCGATGTAGTGGTACTGGTACTGATGAGGAGTCCCAATAGAACTTACAGGATGTCTTGGTTGTAGTACTAACTTCCGTCAAAAGGAGGGGTAATAATCTGTTCTAGATGTAATACCGAAAAGTCACCAGTTGAGGCTGTGCAGAGTAGTCTTTGTTGCAATACCAGATCTTTTTTTTTTTTAATTCTTTTTATTTGAGGATTGCAAGAATGACAAGTATCACATAGTACAGACATAAGATACATAAGCAAAAGATCAATATCCTAGAGAAGTACCCGTGATGGAGTATATCACCTTTTCGTATTTTCAACGAACAGACGTAGAATATTGACGTCCTGGGTCAATCCTGCATCCAAACCTTAGCAGTCAATATATGAAAACATTGAAAACCATAGACCTTGAGGAATACTCAAAGACCTATCTCAAGGAACCTTTACAACAACAAATGAAAAAGATTGGTCATCGGTCAAGTCTCTCGACAGAGTAAGACATTTGTAATTGGTCAATTGGGATGCAAGTAAATTACCAAAACATTTGTAACTTTAGAAATCCATTCTATTTAAGGATATCAGTATGACGAGTCAACAACCACTAAATTCTATGACTTGGTAATTTTGCAACTTGGTAAAAACATAACCAAAACCAAAAAGGAATTACCCACCCCAACCTGTCCGTCCTACCCTCCCCCCCAGATCTCTATTGCTGTGGTGTTCCGATCACAGACGGCAGATAATCATGGTCTTCTTATGAGGCAGAGAGTTTAATTGGGGCATTATGCTTAAGAAGTTCGTTAGTGTGACAGAACGTGTTATAGATTTTGGTTCTGATGCCCATATCTAATGGATTGATGTACAATTTGCTGTCCAATGTTTAAAAAAGGATTTTGTTTTGTTATCTTTAGGTGGACTAGACTCCAACCAGTCCATTCTCATTATGTAATAAAGTTTTTAAAATTGTGATAGTTGGGGGGGCGGCCTGAATCCATTGGTGACGAATCGTTTTTCTAGCCGCCGCTAAAACAATATGGAGAACAGTTTTATTACCACGGAATCTATTACTCCTAAGATTGCTAGATCTGGTGTGAGGGCGGATATGGAGATGTCTAGATCTTTGCAATATGTATGCACCCGAGTCCAGAAGGAGGAAATAACTGGGCAAGCCCAGAAACAATGATACAAAGTGGCGTCTGAACAGTCACATTTCAGACAGTTAGAGGTGTCAGAAATCCCCATTTTGTACAGTCTGGAAGGAGAGTAATAAGCATAATGGGCAATTTTTAAAGCCATGTCTTTATATAAAGAGGACGGTATGACTCTTATCAGGGCCACAGTCGCTGTATGAACGTCCTTTATGTCCAAATCATGTAAATGGGTCAACCAGGTCTCTATTCCTCTCGTCATGTTTTGTTCCCGGTCAATAGAATGTAGTATGCGGTATAAGATTTTTGTCGACGGGAGGGAAGTAACCTCTGGAGATAACAAGTCGTTGAAGGGATTGCTCCAATCTTTCTCAGAGAAAAATTGGATTTGGGAAGAAATTAAACTTTTGGATTGTTAATATGTAAAAATCGAGATCTTAATCTGTGGGAAACGCTTCCCGAGCTCCTAGTACTTTAAGATCCTTTTCTGAACCGGGTCAGTAAACGATGCTAAAGTGGTAATGCCCTGTTGGGCCCATGACGTTTAGGGACTGCCTGCTTCACCCCGCTAAATAAGAGGGTTTCGCAGCCAAGGCTAAAAAATTGAGTATTGCCACTGAGCTTTCAATCTCAGTCTGGGCAATTTCCAGGCCTTTATCGAGGTGGCAAGTAATGGGTTGGCTACAACCTTGTCCGGTAAGGAACCATGCGGAGGATGGAGAAGAGATGATATAATGACTGGGTGGGGTAAAGGCCACTGTCAAGCCAAGTGGAGGTGTAGGTGCTAGTGTCCTTCACCCAGTCCGCAACATATCTGAGTAAGGCTGCCAGGTTATATTCAAGGGGGACTGGAATATTTAAGCCTAATTCAGAAGCTGGTCTGTTTAGTTTAGAGAGACCAATCCTTGCCCTTCTGTCCAGCCAAAGGAATTTAGAGAAACTTTTTTGTAAGCTTTTGGCGTCTGTAGTAGTTAAAAGCACTGGAAGTGACTGAAATATGTATAGCAGTATACTATACAGGGAAACTAATCATTTTAATTAAAGCAGCTCTACCGGTGAATGTGAGATGAAGTTATTTCCAACCAGATAGTTCAGCTTCAATCTTTCTAATGACTGGAGGAATATTGCTTGTGTACAGGTCGCTCAGTTTCTTGGGGACTTTTACCCCTAAGTATTCTATCTCCTTTGCTTCCCAATGGATGCCCAGATTTTCTAACCTCTGTTGTTTGCATGTACTTTAACTTGCAAATCTTCCTCCCCTATCCCCTTAAACACAGTTGTTGAGGAGAGGATACGACGTATTGGGTCAAGGGCGATATTAAATAAAAGAGGGGATAATGCACAGCCTTGACGGACACCTCGTTCCATGTATAGCTTCTCAGAATCTAGACCGTTGACCGTAAATTGTGTAGTTGGATCACAGTACAATTTCCGGAAAAAGCCCAGAAATGGGGCTCCAAAATATTAATATTTAAATAATCTCACTAGGTGTGGGCACGCCACCCGGTCGAAAGCCTTCTCCACGTCCAAGCTTATTAAAGCTGCTGGAGGAGCTCCCTGGGAATTCGTTGCTCTCCATAGCGCCACCAAGGCGGATCTAATGCCCACGACCGGTTGGTGCCCCTTCACGAAGCCTCTCTGAACTGGAAGAAGAATATGAGGTAATATTCTTTGTAATCTTTCAGCCAGTATCTTAGAATCTTACAATCCTGGTTCATCAAGGTAATGGGTCTATATGAGGACATCTCAGTGGGCTCTTTGTCAGGTTTAAGAAGTAATATGGTTCGAACTTCAGTTAAACTCCTAATTTGTGTGTCTCCAAGATAGATATCATTATAAAGATGCGTAAAATGTCAATAATTTTAGATATGTTCGAACGAGACACTGTAACTCCTGATCAAAGGTTATTTAGGTTAGAATAAAGGTCCGGAGTATTAGAGTGCACCGAATCAGAAGACAAAATATGTACAAGTAGTAATAAAGTTTGCCGTGTAAAGCGCGTAAGACAAATTGTCGATTCCTATGAGGTTCACCCCATTTTTAACGTTTAGGGCCAAATGAGTATTGGATAGATGTGTCTCTTAATGTCGTCCCAACAAAAGTTCAGGGAGTAGACCAAGTAACAGGAGGCCCGTAGCAATATAGTCTATAATGCAAATATATTTACAAACATGGTGTCAGATAGTGCCATACTGCACAAAACTCACGTTTCCGTAAGGAAAATCCTGAACGTTGTCTTCAATGTATGACGGGTTTTTTCCTTGGTGACTCGGAGCAGCCTCCGCAGAGTCCCGGGGAGAACCCCCGAAGGAAGACCATGGCCAGCTGGCAGAGATCCTGGGCCAACTTCCAACCTGCCGACAGCGGCCGAGACCATTCACTGGAAAGCCTTAGCTTCAGTAGCTAGGCACACGCTGACTTGGCAACAAAGGTGGCCCTCCAGCCATTCGCCTTCTCCTCCAGACTGTAATCCAACCACCAAAAGCAGTCGAGTAGGTGCGTTTTAAACCAATGCGCCTCCGTTTGATGCTCGTGGCAGACGATGACAGGTAACTGGAGGGCTGGCAACAGTCAATGCGTCGTTAGCATTAAATCTTAGATTCCCACCACAAATCCGCGAGAAGAGGCTGAAAATGCTCATTTCCACCGCGAAGCGGGAACCACAGAGCCGACAAGAAGTGGGTCACAGATAAAGGTAGGTAGCCATTACCAGAGCTCGTTAGGATGCGGGCATTCATCCATCAGGGGAGGACTATCTGAAATAGATGTCGACCGACATGTTTGGTTTCAACAGTACAATGTGGCTTGCCAAAGCCGGACTCTGGGACAGAACGCTGGAGAGCTGAATGAGCAGACGGTAGCTCGTTCTTTTCCAGGGTCTTATCCTCCGTGGTAGGACTTTGTGGTTTCGAAATGGTGCCGTTTTTAGGCTTTATGCCTACCGTTTGCGGAGAAGCTCCGTTAAAACGCAGCCATTTGGTTAGGCTCCGCCCCTGGAAGTCGCAATACCAGATCTAGACCAGCAGGTGGCGCACTACTCCATTTTTCAGCAGAAGACAGACACAGCCGGCATAAGCTGAAAGTGACCATCTCAGTGGGAAAAAGCAACAGGATTTTTAAAGGTAAGTTTTGCTGAGACAGGTACCTTTAGAGGGAGAATAGTACAGGAACAAGCCAGGGGTCGTTTGGGTGCCAGATAGTAGAATAGTCAGGGTGCAAGCCAGAAGGTCGAGGGAGCCAGAGATCAGGATAGTCAGGTAGAGAAGCCGTGGGTCAGCAAGCCAGATATAAGGGAGATCAAAACAAGCCAGGTAATTCAGAAGGGATCAGGATACAAACGCTTAGGGTACAAACAGCACAGATAACTGAGCAAGGAGGATTTGGCACAAGGGAGATTTAAAGGGCAGTATGCCTACCCCCCTATGACACCAGAGAGTGACGTCGCCTCCTCCGTGGCCGTGGTAACGGAGTGGGGTCTTTAAAAATGGGTGCCCCCGTGCCTGTGTAATCACTGGATGGGTGGAAGGGGAAGTGCAGGTTGCATGCTGAAGGCCCTTCTGAGGCATGTGGGCTGGAGAAGAATTTCAACCAGGAATGCCACCACGAACCTGATGCAGGCCTGAGGCAGTTACTGGTGAGGTTTGTGGCCTGGGGGCAGGGGCGTCACTAGGGTTGGTGTCACATGGTGTGGAAACTCATGATGTCACCCCCCTGGATTTCCTCCATACAATGCCAAACAGATTCCTTAGTAATGCCAGTTAGATGGCCTATTAACTATGCCACACACAGGACCCCCATAACTATGCCACATGCAGGAGCCCCATAACTTATGCAACACCAGAGCCCCATAACTTATGCAAAACCAGAGCCCCATCACTTATGCAGCACCAGAGCCCCATAAATTATGCCACACCAGAGCCCACTATTTATGCCTCACCTCTGCCCAATTAATTATGACACACACACAGGTGCCCCATAATTATGCCACACAAAAGAGTCCCTTAATTACGCCACACAAAAGAGTCCCTTAATTATGCCACACATGGGGCCCAATAAATATGCCACACACAAGTGCCCCATAATTATGCACACATGGGACCGCAATTAATTATGCAACACACAGGAGCCCCACGAGGTGACAATCTTACAATTATAGATACCAGTAATATTGTGCCATTCAGATCCCAGTAGTATTGTCCCACTCAGAGCCCAGTAATATTGTGCCACTCAGAGCCCAGTAATAGTGTGCCAGTGAGATACCAAGAATATTGTGCCATTCAGAGTCCAGTAGTATTGTCCCACTCAGAGCCCAGTAATATTGTGCCAGTCAGATACCAGGAATATTGTGCCATTCAGAGCCCAGTATTATTGTGCCAGTCAGAATCCAGTAATATTGTGCCAGTCAGAGCCCAAAAATATTGTGCCACTCAGAGCCCAGTAATTTTGTGCCAGTCAGATACCAGGAATATAGTGCCAGTCAGAGCCCAGTAATAGTGTGCCAGTCAGAACCCAGTAATATTGTGCCAGTCAAAGCCCAGGAATATTGTGCCAGTCAGACACCAGTGATATAGTGCCAGTCAGATACCAGGAATATTGTGCTTGTCAGATACCAGGAATATTGTGCCAGTCAGAGCCCAGTAACGTTGTGCCAGTAAGAGCCCAGGAATATTATGCCAGTCAGAGCCCAAGAATATTATGCCAGTCAGATACCAGGAATATTATGCCAGTCAGAGCCCAGGAATATTATGCCAGTCAGAGCCCAGGCATACTGTGCCAGTCAGATACCAGTAATAGTGTGCCAGTCAGATACCATTAATATTATGACAGTCAGAACCCAGGAATATTATGCCAGTCAGATACCAGGAATATTATGCCAAATCAGAGCCCAGGAATATTGTGCCAGTCAGATACCAGGAATAGTGTGCCAGTCAAAGCCCAGGAATAGTATGCCAGTCAGAGCCCAGGAATATTATGCCAAATCAGAGCCCAGGTATATTATGCCAGTCAGAGCCCAGGAATATTATGCCAGTCAGAGCCCTGGAATATTATGCCAGTCAGATACCAGTAATAGTGTGCCAGTCAGATACCAGTATTATAGTGCCAGTCAGAGCCCAGGAATATTATGCCAGTCAGAACCCAGGAATATTATGCCAGTCAGAGACCAGTAATAGTGTGCCAGTCAGATACCAGTATTATAGTGCCAGTCAGAGCCCAGGAATATTATGCCAGTCAGAACCCAGGAATATTATGCAAGTCAGAGACCAGGAATATTATGCCAGTCAGAGCCCAGGAATATTATGCCAGTCAGATACCAGGAATAGTGTGCCAGTCAGAGCCTAGGAATATTATGACAGTCAGAAACCATGAATAGTGTGCCAGTCAGAGCCCAGGAATATTATGCCAGTCAGAGCCCAGGAATATTATGCCAGTCAGAGCCCAGGAATACTGTGCCAGTCAGATACCAGTAATAGTGTGCCAGTCAGATACCATTAATATTATGACAGTCAGAACCCAGTAATATTATGCCAGTCAGAGAACAGTAATAGTGTGCCAGTCAGAGCCCAGGAATATTATGCCAGTCAGAGCCCAAGAATATTATGCCAGTCAGATACCAGGAATATTATGCCAGTCAGAGCCCAGGAATATTATGCCAGTCAGAGCCCAGGAATACTATGCCAGTCAGATACCAGTAATAGTGTGCCAGTCAGATACCATTAATATTATGACAGTCAGATCCCAGGAATATTATGCCAGTCAGATACCAGGAATATTATGCCAAATCAGAGCCCAGGAATATTGTGCCAGTCAGATACCAGGAATAGTGTGCCAGTCAAAGCCCTGGAATAGTATGCCAGTCAAAGCCCAGGAATAGTATGCCAGTCAGAGCCCAGGAATATTATGCCAGCCAGAGCCCGGTAATATAGTGCCAGCCAGAGCCCAGTAATATAGTGCCAGCCATGGCCCAGAATATTATGCCAGTAAGAGCCCAGTAATATAGTGTCAACCAGAGCCCAGTAATATAGTGCCACTTAGAGCCCAGGAATATTATGCCAGTCAGAGCCCAGTAATATTATGCCCGTCAGAGCCCAGTAATATAGTGCCAGGCAGAGCCCAGTAATATAGTGCCAGCCAGATGCCCAGTAATATAGTGCCAGCCAGAGCCCAGTAATATAGTGCCAGCCAGATGCCCAGTAATATAGTGCCAGCCAGAGTCCAGTAATATAGTGCCAGCCATGGCCCAAAATATTATGCCAGTAAGAGCCCAGTAATATAGTGTCAACCAGAGTCCAGTAATATAGTGCCACTTAGAGCCCAGGAATATTATGCCAGTCAGAGCCCAGTAATATTATGCCAGTCAGAGCCCAGGAAAATTATGCCAGTCAGAGCCCAGGAATAGTGTGCCAGTCAGAGCCCAGGAATATTATGCCAGTCAGAGACCAGGAATATTATGCCAATCAGAGCCCAGGAATAGTGTGCCAGTCAGAGCCCAGGAAGATTATGCCCGTCAGAGCCCAGTAATATAGTGCCAGGCAGAGCCCAGTAATATAGTGCCTGCTAGATGCCCAGTAATATAGTGCCAGCCAGAGCCCAGTAATATAGTGCCAGCCAGATGCCCAGTAATATAGTGCCAGCCAGAGCCCAGTAATATAGTGCCAGTCAGAGCCCAGGAATATTATGCCAGTCAGATCCCAGGAATATTATGCCAGTCAGAGCCCAGGAATATTATGCCAGTCAGAGCCCAGGAAAAGTATGCCAGTCAGAGCCCAGGAAAAGTGTGCCAGTCAGAGCCCAGGAATATTATGCCAGTCAGAGACCAGGAATATTATGCCAATCAGAGCCCAGGAATAGTGTGCCAGTCAGAGTAGTGCCAGTCAGAGTAATATAGTGCCAGGCAGAGCCCAGTAATATAGTGCCAGCCAGATGCCCAGTAATATAGTGCCAGCCAGAGCCCAGTAATATAGTGCCAGCCAGATGCCCAGTAATATAGTGCCAGCCAGAGCCCAGTAATATAGTGCCAGTCAGAGCCCAGGAATATTATGCCAGTCAGATCCCAGGAATATTATGCCAGTCAGAGCCCAGGAATATTATGCCAGTCAGAGCCCAGAAAAAGTATGCCAGTCAGAGCCCAGGAATAGTATGCCAGTCAGAGCCCAGGAATATTATGCCAGTCAGAGCCCAGGAATATTATGCCAGTCAGAGCCCAGGAATACTATGCCAGTCAGATACCAGTAATAGTGTGCCAGTCAGATACCATTAATATTATGACAGTCAGATCCCAGGAATATTATGCCAGTCAGATACCAGGAATATTGTGCCAAATCAGAGCCCAGGAATATTGTGCCAGTCAGATACCAGGAATAGTGTGCCAGTCAAAGCCCTGGAATAGTATGCCAGTCAAAGCCCAGGAATAGTATGCCAGTCAGAGCCCAGGAATATTATGCCAGTCAGAGCCCGGTAATATAGTGCCAGCCAGAGCCCAGTAATATAGTGCCAGCCATGGCCCAGAATATTATGCCAGTCAGAGCCCAGTAATATTATGCCCGTCAGAGCCCAGTAATATAGTGCCAGGCAGAGCCCAGTAATATAGTGCCAGCCAGATGCCCAGTAATATAGTGCCAGCCAGAGCCCAGTAATATAGTGCCAGCCAGATGCCCAGTAATATAGTGCCAGCCAGAGTCCAGTAATATAGTGCCAGCCATGGCCCAAAATATTATGCCAGTAAGAGCCCAGTAATATAGTGTCAACCAGAGTCAAGTAATATAGTGCCACTTAGAGCCCAGGAATATTATGCCAGTCAGAGCCCAGTAATATTATGCCAGTCAGAGCCCAGGAAAATTATGCCAGTCAGAGCCCAGGAATAGTGTGCCAGTCAGAGCCCAGGAATATTATGCCAGTCAGAGACCAGGAATATTATGCCAATCAGAGCCCAGGAATAGTGTGCCAGTCAGAGCCCAGGAAGATTATGCCCGTCAGAGCCCAGTAATATAGAGCCAGGCAGAGCCCAGTAATATAGTGCCAGCCAGATGCCCAGTAATATAGTGCCAGCCAGAGCCCAGTAATATAGTGCCAGCCAGATGCCCAGTAATATAGTGCCAGCCAGAGCCCAGTAATATAGTGCCAGTCAGAGCCCAGGAATATTATGCCAGTCAGATCCCAGGAATATTATGCCAGTCAGAGCCCAGGAATATTATGCCAGTCAGAGCCCAGGAATATTATGCCAGTCAGAGCCCAGGAAAAGTATGCCAGTCAGAGCCCAGGAATAGTGTGCCAGTCAGAGCCCAGGAATATTATGCCAGTCAGATACCAGGAATATTATGCCAATCAGAGCCCAGGAATAGTGTGCCAGTCAGAGCCCAGGAAGATTATGCCAGTCAGAGCCCAGGAATATTGTGCCAGTCAAATACCAGTAATAGTGTGCCAGTCAGATACCAGGAATATTATGCCAGTCAGAGCCAAGGAATATTATGCCAGTCAGAGCCCAGGAATACTGTGCCAATCAGATACCAGTAATAGTGTGCCAGTCAGATACCATTAATATTATGACAGTCAGAGCCCAGGTATATTATGCCAGTCAGAGCCCAGGAATACTGTGCCAGTCAGATACCAGTAATAGTGTGCCAGTCAGATACCATTACTATTATGCCAATCAGAGCCCAGGAATAGTGTGCCAGTCAGAGCCCAGGAAGATTATACCCGTCAGAGCCCAGTAATATAGTGCCAGGCAGAGCCCAGTAATATAGTGCCAGCCAGATGCCCAGTAATATAGTGCCAGCCAGAGCCCAGTAATATAGTGCCAGCCAGATGCCCAGTAATATAGTGCCAGCCAGAGCCCAGTAATATAGTGCCAGTCAGAGCCCAGGAATATTATGCCAGTCAGATCCCAGGAATATTATGCCAGCCAGAGTCCAGTAATATAGTGCCAGCCATGGCCCAAAATATTATGCCAGTAAGAGCCCAGTAATATAGTGTCAACCAGAGTCAAGTAATATAGTGCCACTTAGAGCCCAGGAATATTATGCCAGTCAGAGCCCAGTAATATTATGCCAGTCAGAGCCCAGGAAAATTATGCCAGTCAGAGCCCAGGAATAGTGTGCCAGTCAGAGCCCAGGAATATTATGCCAGTCAGAGACCAGGAATATTATGCCAATCAGAGCCCAGGAATAGTGTGCCAGTCAGAGCCCAGGAAGATTATGCCCGTCAGAGCCCAGTAATATAGAGCCAGGCAGAGCCCAGTAATATAGTGCCAGCCAGATGCCCAGTAATATAGTGCCAGCCAGAGCCCAGTAATATAGTGCCAGCCAGATGCCCAGTAATATAGTGCCAGCCAGAGCCCAGTAATATAGTGCCAGTCAGAGCCCAGGAATATTATGCCAGTCAGATCCCAGGAATATTATGCCAGTCAGAGCCCAGGAATATTATGCCAGTCAGAGCCCAGGAATATTATGCCAGTCAGAGCCCAGGAAAAGTATGCCAGTCAGAGCCCAGGAATAGTGTGCCAGTCAGAGCCCAGGAATATTATGCCAGTCAGATACCAGGAATATTATGCCAATCAGAGCCCAGGAATAGTGTGCCAGTCAGAGCCCAGGAAGATTATGCCAGTCAGAGCCCAGGAATATTGTGCCAGTCAAATACCAGTAATAGTGTGCCAGTCAGATACCAGGAATATTATGCCAGTCAGAGCCAAGGAATATTATGCCAGTCAGAGCCCAGGAATACTGTGCCAATCAGATACCAGTAATAGTGTGCCAGTCAGATACCATTAATATTATGACAGTCAGAGCCCAGGTATATTATGCCAGTCAGAGCCCAGTAATATTATGCCAGTCAGAGCCCAGGAAAATTATGCCAGTCAGAGCCCAGGAATAGTGTGCCAGTCAGAGCCCAGGAATATTATGCCAGTCAGAGACCAGGAATATTATGCCAATCAGAGCCCAGGAATAGTGTGCCAGTCAGAGCCCAGGAAGATTATGCCCGTCAGAGCCCAGTAATATAGAGCCAGGCAGAGCCCAGTAATATAGTGCCAGCCAGATGCCCAGTAATATAGTGCCAGCCAGAGCCCAGTAATATAGTGCCAGCCAGATGCCCAGTAATATAGTGCCAGCCAGAGCCCAGTAATATAGTGCCAGTCAGAGCCCAGGAATATTATGCCAGTCAGATCCCAGGAATATTATGCCAGTCAGAGCCCAGGAATATTATGCCAGTCAGAGCCCAGGAATATTATGCCAGTCAGAGCCCAGGAAAAGTATGCCAGTCAGAGCCCAGGAATAGTGTGCCAGTCAGAGCCCAGGAATATTATGCCAGTCAGATACCAGGAATATTATGCCAATCAGAGCCCAGGAATAGTGTGCCAGTCAGAGCCCAGGAAGATTATGCCAGTCAGAGCCCAGGAATATTGTGCCAGTCAAATACCAGTAATAGTGTGCCAGTCAGATACCAGGAATATTATGCCAGTCAGAGCCAAGGAATATTATGCCAGTCAGAGCCCAGGAATACTGTGCCAATCAGATACCAGTAATAGTGTGCCAGTCAGATACCATTAATATTATGACAGTCAGAGCCCAGGTATATTATGCCAGTCAGAGCCCAGGAATACTGTGCCAGTCAGATACCAGTAATAGTGTGCCAGTCAGATACCATTACTATTATGCCAATCAGAGCCCAGGAATAGTGTGCCAGTCAGAGCCCAGGAAGATTATACCCGTCAGAGCCCAGTAATATAGTGCCAGGCAGAGCCCAGTAATATAGTGCCAGCCAGATGCCCAGTAATATAGTGCCAGCCAGAGCCCAGTAATATAGTGCCAGCCAGATGCCCAGTAATATAGTGCCAGCCAGAGCCCAGTAATATAGTGCCAGTCAGAGCCCAGGAATATTATGCCAGTCAGATCCCAGGAATATTATGCCAGTCAGAGCCCAGGAATATTATGCCAGTCAGAGCCCAGGAATATTATGCCAGTCAGAGCCCAGGAAAAGTATGCCAGTCAGAGCCCAGGAATAGTGTGCCAGTCAGAGCCCAGGAATATTATGCCAGTCAGAGACCAGGAATATTTTGCCAATCAGAGCCCAGGAATAGTGTGCCAGTCAGAGCCCAGGAAGATTATGCCAGTCAGAGCCCAGGAATATTGTGCCAGTCAAATACCAGTAATAGTGTGCCAGTCAGATACCAGGAATATTATGCCAGTCAGAGCCAAGGAATATTATGGCAGTCAGAGCCCAGGAATACTGTGCCAATCAGATACCAGTAATAGTGTGCCAGTCAGATACCATTAATATTATGACAGTCAGAGCCCAGGAATATTATGCCAGTCAGAGCCCAGGAATACTGTGCCAGTCAGATACCAGTAATAGTGTGCCAGTCAGATACCATTACTATTATGCCAATCAGAGCCCAGGAATAGTGTGCCAGTCAGAGCCCAGGAAGATTATGCCCGTCAGAGCCCAGTAATATAGTGCCAGGCAGAGCCCAGTAATATAGTGCCAGCCAGATGCCCAGTAATATAGTGCCAGCCAGAGCCCAGTAATATAGTGCCAGCCAGATGCCCAGTAATATAGTGCCAGCCAGAGCCCAGTAATATAGTGCCAGTCAGATCCCAGGAATATTATGCCAGTCAGAGCCCAGGAATATTATGCCAGTCAGAGCCCAGGAATATTATGCCAGTCAGAGCCCAGGAAAAGTATGCCAGTCAGAGCCCAGGAATAGTGTGCCAGTCAGAGCCCAGGAATATTATGCCAGTCAGAGACCAGGAATATTTTGCCAATCAGATCCCAGGAATAGTGTGCCAGTCAGAGCCCAGGAAGATTATGCCAGTCAGAGCCCAGGAATATTGTGCCAGTCAAATACCAGTAATAGTGTGCCAGTCAGATACCAAGAATATTATGCCAGTCAGAGCCAAGGAATATTATGGCAGTCAGAGCCCAGGAATACTGTGCCAATCAGATACCAGTAATAGTGTGCCAGTCAGATACCATTAATATTATGACAGTCAGAGCCCAGGAATATTATGCCAGTCAGAGCCCAGGAATACTGTGCCAGTCAGATACCAGTAATAGTGTGCCAGTCAGATACCATTACTATTATGCCAATCAGAGCCCAGGAATAGTGTGCCAGTCAGAGCCCAGGAAGATTATGCCCGTCAGAGCCCAGTAATATAGTGCCAGGCAGAGCCCAGTAATATAGTGCCAGCCAGATGCCCAGTAATATAGTGCCAGCCAGAGCCCAGTAATATAGTGCCAGCCAGATGCCCAGTAATATAGTGCCAGCCAGAGCCCAGTAATTTAGTGCCAGTCAGAGCCCAGGAATATTATGCCAGTCAGATCCCAGGAATATTATGCCAGTCAGAGCCCAGGAATATTATGCCAGTCAGAGCCCAGAAAAAGTATGCCAGTCAGAGCCCAGGAATAGTATGCCAGTCAGAGCCCAGGAATATTTTGCCAGTCAGAGACCAGGAATATTATGCCAATCAGAGCCCAGGAATAGTGTGCCAGTCAGAGCCCAGGAAGATTATGCCAGTCAGAGCCCAGGAATATTGTGCCAGTCAAATACCAGTAATAGTGTGCCAGTCAGATACCAGGAATATTATGCCAGTCAGAGCCAAGGAATATTATGCCAGTCAGAGCCCAGGAATACTGTGCCAGTCAGATACCAGTAATAGTGTGCCAGTCGGATACCATTACTATTATGACAGTCAGAGCCCAGGAATATTATGCCAGTCAGAAACCTGGAATATTATGCCAAATCAGAGCCCAGGAATATTGTGCCAGTCAGACACCAGGAATAGTGTGCCAGTCAAAGCCCAGGAATAGTATGCCAGTCAGAGCATAGGAATATTATGCCAAATCAGAGCCCAGGAATAGTATGCCAGTCAGAGCCCAGGAATATTATGCCAGTCAGAGCCCAGGAATATTATGCCAGTCAGAGCCCAGGAATAGTGTGCCAGTCAGAGCCCAGGAAGATTATGCCAGTCAGAGCCCAGGAATATTGTGCCAGTCAGATACCAGTAATAGTGTGCCAGTCAGATACCAGTATTATAGTGCCAGTCAGAGCCCAGGAATATTATGCCAGTCAGAACCCAGGAATATTATGCCAGTCAGAGACCAGGAATATTATGCCAGTCAGAGCCCAGGAATATTATGCAAGTCAGAGCCCAGGAAAAGTATGCCAGTCAGAGCCCAGGAATAGTGTGCCAGTCAGAGCCCAGGAATATTATGCCAGTCAGAGACCAGGAATATTATGCCAATCAGAGCCCAGGAATAGTGTGCCAGTCAGAGCCCAGGAAGATTATGCTAGTCAGAGCCCAGGAATATTGTGCGAGTCAAATACCAGTGATAGTGTGCCAGTCAGATACCAGTATTATAGTGCCAGTCAGAGCCCAGGAATATTATGCCAGTCTGAACCCAGGAATATTATGCCAGTCAGAGACCAGGACTATTATGCCAGTCAGAGCCCAATAATATATTGCCAGTCAGAGCCCAGGAATATTATGCTAGTCAGAGCCCAGGAATATTATGCCAGTCAGATACCAGGAATAGTGTGCCAGTCAGAGACCTGGAATATTATGCCAGTCACATACCAGGAATATTATGCCAGTCAGAGCCCAGTAATATAGTGTCAGCCAGAGCCCAGTAATATAGTGACACTCAGAGCCCAGGACTATTATGCCAGTCAGAGCCCAGTTATATTTTGCCAGTCAGAGCGCAGTAATATAGTGCCAGCCAGATGCCCAGTAATATAGTGCCAGCCAGAGCCCAGTAATATAGTGCCAGCCAGGGCCCAGTAATATAGTGCCAGTCAGAGCCCAGGAATATTATGCCAAATCAGAGCCTAGGAATATTATGCCAGTCAGAGCCCAGTAATATAGTGCCAGTCTGAGCCCAGTAATATAGTGCCAGTCAGAGCCCAGGAATATTATGCCAAATCAGAGCCCAGGAATATTATGCCAGTCAGAGTCCATGAATATTATGCCAGTCAGAGCCCAGGAATATTATGCCAGTCAGAGCCCAGTAATATAGTGCCAGCCAGATGCCCAGTAATATAGTGCCAGCCAGAGCCCAGTAATATAGTGTGAGCCAGATGCCCAGTAATATAGTGCCAGCCAGAGCCCAGTAATATAGTGCCAGCCAGAGTGCAGTAATACAGTGCCACCCAGAGACCAGGAATATTATGCCAGTCAGAGCCCAGTAATATAGTGCCAGCCAGATGCCCAGTAATATAGTGCCACTCAGAGCCCAGTAATATAGTGCCAGCCAGAGCCCAGTAATATAGTGCCAGCCAGGGCCCAGTAATATAGTGCCAGTCAGAGCCCAGGAATATTATGCCAAATCAGAGCCTAGGAATTTTATGCCAGTCAGAGCCCAGTAATATAGTGCCAGTCAGAGCCCAGTAATATTGTGCCAACCAGATGCCCAGTAATATAGTGCCAGCCAGAGCCCAGTAATATAGTGCCAGTCAGAGCCCAGGAATATTATGCCAAATCAGAGCCCAGGAATATTATGCCAGTCAGAGTCCATGAATATTATGCCAGTCAGAGCCCAGGAATATTATGCCAGTCAGAGCCCAGTAATATTATGCCAGTCAGAGCCCAGTAATATAGTGCCAGCCAGATGCCCAGTAATATAGTGCCAGCCAGAGCCCAGTAATATAGTGCGAGCCAGATGCCCAGTAATATAGTGCCAGCCAGAGCCCAGTAATATAGTGCCAGCCAGAGTGCAGTAATACAGTGCCACCCAGAGCCCAGGAATATTATGCCAGTCAGAGCCCAGTAATATAGTGCCAGCCAGATGCCCAGTAATATAGTGCCACTCAGAGCCCAGTAATATAGTGCCACTCAGAGCCCAGGAATATTTTTTTTTTTTTTATTAGACACTCAGACTCTGCCACACATTACAGTTATAAATTGTATGCTCGATTTGTTTGTGTTGCGGATCATCCTTGTGTCCTTATCCAAAATCTGTAGTCATTTATTATATGTTATATAAATCAAAACATAAGAAACAACATAAGTTCCAGATCCAAAGCGGAGAGTATAACTATCACGCATGTATTCAGATTTAAAGAGAAGTGCAGCGAATAGACATAATTAGCGCATTCATATATCAAACTGGAAGAGAAAGAAAAGAAAAGAGAAAAAGAAGAGAACAAAAGAAAGAGAAAAAAGAAGGGAGAGAGAAAAAAACAGACATGTCGCCCAGGGAGGGTGCCGGCCCGGAGCCGGGACCGGGGTGAGCCAGTGGTCTAAAATCCACAGCAAGTGTCGAGGGTAGTTACATTTACAGTTATTAACTCTCAGGGGTTAGCTTTAAGATACTGAATCCAGGGGGCCCATATATCAAGAAACTTGGGAGAGGTTCTTCCAACAGGGTTAATCAAGGCCTCTGCATCCATTTGTAGATTGATTTGCAATTTTATAACTTCCCAGGAGGGAACTTCTGGCGATCTCCAACATCTCGCGAGTGCGAGTTTACAGGCTAAGAAAATGTGGATCACCAAAGATCTGTTTGATTGTTTCGGGAAGTTTAAGTCCAGGTGGAGGAGAAAGGCCTGAGGGGTCAAAATATACTGGGATTGCATTATAACGCTTAGAGTGTGGGAAATTCTATCCCTAAGGGGTCTGAGTGAACTACATCCCCACCACACATGGGAGTGTGTTCCTTCTGCGGCCCCGCATCGCCAACACAGATTAGAATTGGCTGGATGAATTTTGGAAAGCCTCTGGGGGACCCAATACCAGCGCAGAGCTACTTTAAAAAATAGCTCGATTAGATTCAGACCACCAACTGCCCTCTTCGTAGCCGAAACAACATGGGACCACTGATCAGTAGGGAATCGGATATTTAACTCTGCCTCCCACGCGTTGAGAGCATTAGGTCTAATGCAGTCTGATACTGTGTCCACCAAGGCAAGAAGTTTAGCAATATTGTTACTTTTATTTAGTGATTCAATGAAAACTTCTAGATCCGTTGGGTCAGACAGGTCTCTATTGGCCATATATGACTTTATCCTATAATAATTCAGAAATTCATGGTCAGGTAGTGTATATTTCTTTTTCAGGTCCTCAAAGGAGAGTATGTAGGGTCCTTGGAAAATATCGCCCAACTTAAGAATGCCCCTACTTAACCATCCAGTCAGGTTAAGATTCTCCACAACCTGCGAGAGAAATCTAAACGGCGCCCGAAGGGTCATGCCATGAGGTTTTGAAAATTTATGTTTGAATTTAATCATTGCTTTAATTATCTCTTTTATGATTGGATTAGGAAAGGATCTTTTTTTCAGGGAAACCTCGTCCAACCAATAAAAGTACATAGGATTTTGTCCTTTCAGGTCGCCGGTCTCGATTTGAAACCAAATTGTGGAGGATGTGTTGGCATGCCGCCAGGCCAAAAAGTGGGAGAACATACAATCATCGGCTAGTTTAAATAGGTCTGGAAAACCCAGGCCCCCTCTTTTACTATTCTGTTGTAATATTGCCTTTGCGATTCTTGGGGTCCTTGATTCCCAAACAAATGATGAGAACAACAGGCCCAGTTGTTTTAGATATAGATTGGGAGCACGCATTGGAATCGTTCGCATTACGTATAGTATTTTCGGAAGGACATATGATTTTAAAATTTGCAGGCGGCCCAGCCAGGACATCTCCAGACCTCTCCAGCGAAAAAGTAAGTCTCTAATTTGTTGAGTGAGGCCTTCATAGTTGAATAGTAGCGTTTGACTTAAATCTTGTTTGATTTTTATCCCTAGATAATTTAGGACAGTATTATGCCAATCAATATGAACAGTTTTGTATAACTGTGCTGTTTGGAAAGGAGAGAGAAAAAATGCCAAAGTTTGAGTTTTGGAAATGTTAATTTTATAATTAGAGTAGGTACTAAACTGATTAATTACAGTAATAAGACCGGAAACTGATGTCTCAGGGGAGGTCAGAGAGAGGACAACGTCGTCGGCATATAAAGCTATCTTATAATCCGCCTTATTCATTTCTATCCCCTTAATCACGGGAGACTGTCTAATTAGTGCCGCCAGGGGTTCCATACTCAGCGCATATAAGAGGGGGGCCAAAGGGCAGCCCTGTCTGGTCCCATTACTGATCCGGAAATAATCTGAATTCAGGAAGGGACCGGTGATCTTGGCCCTAGGGGTGGAATATAGGGCCATAGTATAGGTTTTGAACAGGCCCGTAATACCAAAGGCCTCCAGGGAATGCGCCAAGAAGGGCCAACTGACGCGGTCAAAAGCCTTTTCGGCGTCAAGAGCCACAAAGACTGATGGAATTTTGCATGTTTTGACCCTATGGATTAAGTTAAGAATGCGTCTTACATTGTCCGTGCCTGACCTTCCCGTGATGAATCCGGTCTGATCCAAGTGGATGAGATCCGAAATAACACGGTTCAGTCTCTCAGCAAGGATCTTTGAGAGGATTTTGATATCCAAGTTTATCAGAGAAATGGGTCTATAGTTGGAAATAGCCGTAGGGGCCTTGCCCTCTTTAAGAATTGGAGAGATTGAGGCCTCTAACATTTCAGAGATAAATCCACTACGTGTTGCAGCTTCGGCATAAACTCGCGTTAAAAGAGGAGAAACAATTGATTGTAAGATGTGGTAGAAGCTTACCGGAAAACCATCAGGGCCCGGGGCTTTCCCTTTTTTAATGGTATCTAATATTGTTTTTACTTCGGCTTCCGTTATAGGTTGTATTATAGTTTGTAATTTTTCGGGAGAAAGTTTCGGGAGAGAAAGACTATCTAAAAAAGTCCGTATTTCTAGTTCCGATCTTATGGGAGTTGGTAAGTTGTACAATTTGCTGTAATACGCTGCAAAGGCATTGCTAATGTGGGATGGAGATAAACAAGTTTTGCCTTCATAGATGATTTTATTAATCCTAGCCTGCTGATTTTTAAATTTTAATTTCCTTGTCATAGTCTTACTAGGCCTGGCATTGGAATAGTACCAAGTTTGCTTTAGTCTAGCCATTGCTTTTTTGGTCTTCTGGAGCCCAGGAATATTATGCCAGTCAGAGCCCAGTAATATTATGCCAGTCAGAGCCCAGTAATATAGTGCCAGCCAGAGCCCAGTAATATAGTGCCAGCCAGATGCCCAGTAATATAGTGCCAGCCAGAGCCCAATAATATAGTGCCCGCCAGATGCCCAGTAATAAAGTGCCAGCCAGAGCCCAGTAGTATATTGCCAGCCAGATGCCCAGTAATATAGTGCCAGCCAGAGCCCAGTAATATAGTGCCAGCCATATGCCCAGTAATATAGTGCCAGCCAGAGCCCAGTTAAATAGTGCCAGCCAGATGCCCTGTAATATAGTGCCACTCAGAGCCCAGTAATATAGTGCCGCTCAGAGCCCAGGAATATTATGCCAGTCAGAGCCCAGTAATATTATGCCAGTCAGAGTCCAGTAATATAGTGCCAGCCAGAGCCCAGTAATATAGTGCCTACCAAATGCCCAGTAATATAGCGCCAGCCAAAGCCCAGTAATATAGTGCTAGCCAGATGCCCAGTAATATAGTGCCAGCCAGATGCCCAGTATTATATTGCCAGCCAGAGCCCAGTAATATAGTGCCACTCAGAGCCCAGGAATATTATTCCAGTCAAAGCCCAGTAATATAGTGCCAGCCAGATGCCCAGTAATATAGTGCCACTCAGAGCCCAGTAATATAGTGCCACTCAGAGCCCAGGAATATTATGCCACTCAGAGCCCAGTAATATAGTGCCAGCCAGAGCCCAGGAATATTATGCCACTCAGAGCCCAGTAATATAGTGCCAGCCAAATGCCCAGTAATATAGTGCCAGCCAGAGCCCAGTAATAGTGTGCCAGTCAGATGCCCAGTAATCAACTGCTCGTTTTAAACCACCCTCCTCCACCCTTCCACATCACTTACCGAGTAGCTGGCTGCTGTGTGTCGCTGAACGGACGCCTCCTCCGTGCAGTCTTCTCTTCCCTACTGCACGGAGGAGGGAAACACAGTCACCGTATGTGACGTAACGTCACATCGGGATGCTGTGATTTTTTATTTTTATTTTTTCCGGCTGCCGCGTCCAGTGTAGAGTGCAGCAGCGCGATGCGGGGGGTTGCCGGCAGCACGGGTGTCACCCCCGCTGGAGGTGTAACCCGGGGCGGTCCGCACCCCCCCGCCCCCCCCTCGGGACGCCACTGCCTGAGGGAATATTTATTATGACACAAGATGCCACCGATAGGGCACGAAAACACCTGGCGTCAAGCAAAATCTCTGATGAAGGGAACCTGACAGCATCAACTGTTTAAAATGCCCAGGAACCTTTCGGCCCCACTAAAGTGGACTTTGCTGCACTAGATGTACAAGTTAAATCTGACATGTCCTTAGCAGTTGATTTGATCCACGCCGCAATAAAGGAAGACTTCAGGACATAAGATCTGACATGAAGAACCAAGGCCACCAACTTGAAAGCCTTCAGGGCTGCCCAAATACTCCTTCATGGAGCTTTGTCTACGCTGGAATCTCAACTACGGGTGCAACGCTGTATGATGGCACAAGTAGCCCAACATGTTGTTGACTTAAATAACAGGGTCACCACAAAAATGTAAGGTTGTGAGGCCTCCCTGAAACTGAAAGCCTGAGGATTTAAAGACTTGTCCCCTGACCTCTTCCTAATAATTTTGGGGAAAGAAAGTACTGAACACATCATCCTGGATAGGGTTCATAGGGCCCTACACCCCACAGATTCCTTCAACCCATTGCAATGAGATGTCATCTTCTGCGCACAGTCATTCCCGCTCAAAGAGGACATCTTGTGGGCAGCCTGTAAACAGAGCCAGATCGCATATAAAGGTGTGAAAATGATTGTCCTCATATACGTGGCTTGGGCCACTCTTCAGGTCTGTAGATTACTTTCGCCTTTGACAGACTTTCTCAAAAAATGCGGCACACCCTTTACTTTGGGATTCCCTCTGAGCATCGTGGTGCGTAAAGGTTCTACCAGAGTTCTCCTACGCACTCCATCAGACCTCCCTATCTTCTGTGCTTCTCTTTATCTCCAGGTACCTGACCTCAAGGAGTGGAAATCACGCCACTTAGAAGAAACCTCCATACCACACATCCACAACCAACCGTGGGCTTTTTTCGCCCTCAAAGGAAAAGAAGACCCCGATGGTGCCCCAAGATGATCCTATTCTTATATATTGAGTGGCAAAATCCTGGCACATTAAATGGCTAAAGAATGGCATATTAAATGGCATATTTGGGGGCAAAATCCTGGCACATTGGGGGGAAAAAATCCTAGCACATGAAATGGCAAAAGAATGGCATATTGAGGGGAAAAATCCTAGCATATTAAAAGGCATATTGAGGGGCAAAATCCTGGCATATTGAGAGCAAAATACTAGCATATTAAATGGCATATTGGTGGGGCAAAATCCGGGCATATTGAGGGGCAAAATCCTGGCATATTATATGGCATATTGGGTGGCAAAACCCTGGCACATGAAATGGCTAAGGAATTGCATATTGAGGGGTAAAATCCTGGCATATTAAATGGAATATTGGGGGGTCAAAATCATGGCATAATCAGAGCAAAATACTGCCATTTTAAATGGCATATTGGGGGGCAAACTCCTGGCATATTAAGGGGCAACATCCTGGCATATTAAATGGTATATTTGGAGGCAAAATCCTGGCATATTGAGAGCAAAATACTGGCATATTAAATGGCATATTGGTGGGGCAAAATCCTGGGATATTGAGAGGCAAAATCCTGGCATATTAAATGGAATATTGGGGAGCAGAATCCTGGCATATTAAATGGCATTTTGAGGGGCAAAATCCTGGCATATTAAATGACATACTGAGGGGCAAAACCCTGGCATATTCAGTGGAAAAATCCTGGCATATTAAATGGCATATTGATGGGCAAAATCATGGTATATTGAGGGGTAAAATCCTGGCATATTAAATGGCATATTGAGGGGTTAAATCATGTCATATTAAATGGCATATTGGGGGGCAAGATCATGGCATATTAAGTGGCATATTGGGGGGCAAAATCATAGCATATTAAATGACATATTGGGGGCAATATCCTGGCACATTAAATGGCTAAAAAATTGTATTTTGAGGGACAAAATCATGGCATATTAAATGGCATATTGGGGGCTAAATCCTGGCAAATTAAATGGCATATTGGGAGGCAAAATCCTAGCATATTAAATGGCATATTGGAGGGCAAAATCCTGACATTTTAAATGGCATATTGAGTGGCAAAATACTGGCATATTAAATGGCATATTGGGGGAGAAAATCTTGGCATATTAAGTTGCAAAATCCTGGCATATTAAATGGCATATTAAGGGGCAAAATAGTGTGTCTCAGGTTATGTGTGTATTGGTGTTACTGTGTGTGTAAGTGGTAAGGGTGTGTGTAAGTGTGTCACTGTGTAAGGGTGTGTGTGGGACTGCAAGGGTCTTTGTGTTTAAATGTGTGTTAGGGTGTCAATTTGTCAGGGGTGTCACTAGGGTTGGTATCACCCGGTGCGGAAACTCATGGTGTCACCCCCATGGATTTCCTCCTATACAATGCCAAACAGATTCCTTAGTAATGCCAGTTAGATGGCCTATTAACTATGCCACACCGAGGAGCCCCATAACTATGCCACACACAGGAGCCCCATAAATTATGCCACACCAGAGCCTCATACATTATGCCACACCAGAGCCTGACTATTTTTTATGCCTCACCTCTGCCCATTTAATTATGCCACACACACACAGGTGCCCCATAATTATGCCACATGCACACAGGTGCCCCATAATTATGCCACACACACCAGTGCCCCATAATTATGCCACACAAAAGAGTCCCTTAATTATGCCACACATGGGGCCCGATAAATATGCCACACACAAGCTCCCCATAATTATGCACACATGGGACAGCCATTAATTATGCAACACACAGGAGCCCCACGAGGTGACAATTGTACAATTATAGATACCAGGATTATTGTGCCACTCAGAGCCCAGTAATATTGTGCCAGTCGATTGTGTCATTCAGATACCAGAAATATTGTGCCACTCAGAGCCCAGGAATATAGTGCCAGTCAGATACCAGGAATATTGTGCCATTCAAAACCCAGTAATATTGTGCCAGTCAGAGCCCAGTAATATTGTGCCAGTCAGATACAGTAATATTGTGCCAGTCAGAGCCAAGTAATATTGTGCCAGTCAGAGCCCAGTAATATTGTGCCAGTCAGACACCAGGAATATTTTGCCAGTCAGAGCCCAGTAATATTGTGCCACTCAGAGCCCAGTAATATTGTGCCAGTCAGAGCCCAGTAATATTGTGCCAGTTAGAGCCCAGTAATATTGTGACAGTCGATTGTGCCATTCAGATACCAGAAATATTGTGCCAGTCAGAGCCCAGTAATATTGTGCCAGTCAGAGCACAGTGATATTGTGCCAGTCAAAGCTCAGTAATATTGTGCCAGACAGATACCAGGAATATTGTGCCAGTCAGAGCCCAGTAATATTGAGCCAGTCAGAGACCAGTAATATTGTGCCAGTCATGGCCCAATAATATTGTGCCAGTCAGAGCTCAGTAATATTGTGCCAATCTAATACCAGAAATATTGTGCCAGTCAGATACCAGTAATATTGTGCCAGTCGATTGTGTCATTCAGATACCAGAAATATTGTGCCACTCAGAGCCCAGGAATATAGTGCCAGTCAGATACCAGGAATATTGTGCCATTCAGAACCCAGTAATAATGTGCCAGTCAGATACAGTAATATTGTGCCAGTCAGAGCACAGTAATATTGTGCCAGTCAGAGCCCAGTAATATTGTGCCAGTCAGACACCAGGAATATTTTGCCACTCAGAGCCCAGTAATATTGTGTCAGTCAGCGCCCAGTAATATTGTGCCAGTTAGTGCCCAGTAATATTGTGCCAGTCGATTGTGCCATTCAGATACCAGAAATATTGTGCCAGTCAGAGCCCAGGAATATTGTGCCAGTCAGAGCCCAGTAATATTGTGCCAGTCAGAGCCCAGTAATATTGTGCCAGTCAAAGCTCAGTAATATTGTGCCAGACAGATACCAGGAATATTGTGCCAGTCATAGCTCAGTAATATTGAGCCAGTCAGAGACCAGTAATATTGTGCCAGTCATGGCCCAATAATATTGTGCCAGTCAGAGCTCAGTCATATTGTGCCAATCAAATACCAGAAATATTGTGCCAGTCAGATACCAGGAATATTGTGCAATTAAAGTGCTAGTTTTTAACCACCCTCCTCTCCTATTCCCCATCACTTAACGAATGGCTGCTGCTCCATGTCCCCGGACGGACGCCTCCTCCGTGCAGTCTTCCCTCCTGCACGGAGAAGGGAAACACAGTCACCGGATGTGATGTAACGTCACATCCGGTCGCTGTGATTTTTTTTTTTTTTTCGGCGGCTGCATCCAGTGGATGCGGCTGCCAGAAAAAATAAATAAATAAAGCAGCGCGGTGCGAGGGGTGACACTGTGGCATGCCAAATAGTGTAGGTGCAATATGAGTGCAAGCCAAATGCTCTGGGTGCAATATAGGTGCATGGCAAGGTATGTGGGTACTGTATGGTGCTGTGTTAAGTCCTTTAGGTTAGGCTCTTTTGTGTGGCACAATTATGGGGAGCTTGTGTGTGGCATAATTAAGGGACGCCTGTGTGTTTGACATAATTAATTGGGCTCCAAGATGAGGCATAAATAATGGGGCTCTGGTGTGGCATAATTTATGGGGCTTTGGTGTGGCATAATTTATGGGGCTCTTGTGTGGCATAATTTATGGGGCTCCTGTATGTGGCATAGTTATGGGCTAATGTGTGTGGCATAGTTAAAGGGCTCCTGCGTGTGACATAATTTGTGGGGCTCCTGTATGTGGCATATTTAATGGGCCATCTGACTGGCATTACTAAGAAATCTATTTGGCATGGCATTGATGGAAATCCAGGGGGTGACACCATGAGTTACTGCAGCTCGTGACACCAACCCTAGTGACGCCTCTGGCAAATATGCAACTGGTCCTCATTGTTCTAGAATACAAAGGTCCTTTAAAAACTAGTGAATAAGCAGACATTTACCTGCATCCCACTATTCAGCACTATATGAATGCTCGAAGGAAAGAGCAACAGTGATCTGTTAAAAATTAATCACACCTCGATGAAATGGGGTCACTGACGGATCAACCTCCTTGCCTTACCAAAGTGCAGTGGGTTGAGAGATAATTTTGATATGATACAAATATGCTTGTGAAATATGGTCACCAAATAACCCCCACACACAAGTATTCTATAAAACTGTAAGATGGACTTTTGTGGTTGACATAAAGAAGCAAGCATGGACCCTTAGGGGCTATTCACTAAATGCTCCCGGCACCATAATCAAATGTATCAGGGACTCGGTTTATACAAACGCTTGGGGAAGGGTGATTTTTTGTTGTTGTTCATTATTTATTTATTGTGGGAAGATTTTCAGGCTAAGTCCAACTTGATTGTTGGCCGTATCCTGAAAAGCAATTATTTTCTCTTCCCGTATTGATATTAATGGAGCGAGTTTAATCTCTCTTCCATTCAATGCGATGGCTTCACAGCATTTCAGTATTTCTAAAATGGTTACAAACATAATTCCGATCTCAGACGTTAGTGAATAGCCTCCTTAAACTTGACACCGGCTTAGGTCCTCTTTTGTTGATAACCTCTTACTGTATTGTTATCAATACTAAGCATTTGTATGATCAGTGATGTTCTTGTAAACAATTGGTAATTATCCTTTTTGTGTTTTTTTTTATTTAATTAGCATTACGTATTTATTTAGTAAATTGATATTTAACTCTGGGTGTGCAGTGTATTGATCACACAGGACGCACTAATAAATTAAAAGGCAGGACATTTAATTTCTAATGGGTTAATTGGGGGATATTATAACTTTTTACAATGTCTCAGTCCTAGGTTCAAGTTAACACAGTTTTCTCTTAGATCCTGCAGAAGGGATATTCATTTGATTTCTTGATGGACACACTCTCCTGTGGCATTGAAATCTCTTGGGTTGTTTCTGTTTTCGGACCCCATAAGTACTGGCTTTATAGAAAAATTCCATACTGGAAATCAAACTGCTGTTGTATTCATCCTCATACACTGGGGAAAGCATATCCTCCGGGAGAGAATCCATGCTAAATTTAAGCTGTTTTGGCCTCCATGGAACTTGTTTGGTAGTCTTCCTTTTTTCACTTAAGGATTCCTTGTTACTGTCTAAAGGAACCTTTGCATTTTGAGCAGTGAAGATTTTGTCATTGTACACCAAACTGTCAGACCTAGCTAGTGGCTTCCAGATCTGTTCTGTGACATAGCTGGCAGATGGCTGCTGTATTTTAGTACCCCAATTGAAGTAGCGTTTTGTATCATCCAGCACTGTTGGCATAGAGTGTATCTGAGACCTTCTCATCCTGTGAAAATGAGATGGAGGATATGCACTGATTTGCTGGGGATGAAAACTACTCCATGAGGGATTTGAATTCACTACCTGCTGGGTGAATCCTGAATGTATGACCTGTTGTGGGTTCACTGACACATTGATGTATTGAGGTGTTCTTACACTGCCCAAGTCAGGTACCACATACAGTTGGTCTGTAGAAAGAAATACACAGAGAAAATCTAATTACAGCTCTAACCAGAGATCACTACATAGGTACATTTATGAGTAACAGTCAACACTGAAAAAAGGAGGAATTGAAACACAGGGAGCTATTTACTAAAAGTGACATGCAGGTGAGCTGACTTAACTATGCATTGTGCAGGGACAAACCTGGTGTGTTTCTGTGTGTACTGCATAGTTAAATATTGCAATTTTGATGAAACGTTCATCTCATGTGCCCGTCAGTGCTATAATAGTACCTCCCAGAGGCTGGGAGGGAAACTCAAAATAATTTAGAGTTTCTAATACCCCCATGATAAAAGCTCATATATATATTGGTAACTTGGCAAAGTCATTCGCGCATCCTATAGTATACCTTCTTGAATTTTCTTTTCCTACTTCTATGAATTAAAAATTTTCCTACCAACAACTTCATTAGCATGTTAAAGGCTGCCTTGTTATTATCAAATATGTGCATGTTATTTTGGAAAGCATAAGTAGAAATGCATGTCCATTTCTTTTTTCTTTTTTTCCAATACGTTCCTTTTAGTACATTTTCCCAGGAAGCAAGTTAAAATAATAATCTTTTCGTTCCTCTGGTTCCATGATAATGTCTGCTCTCCTCATTCTTGCAAGGACATGTGTGGAGTATCACTAAAGTCTATACTGTGTTGTAGATGGGGCATAAAGTATATACCATATTGAGAATGAACTGCCAAAATCAGGAATTGGAGCACTCCACGATTAATGACTGATTTTATGTACTTCATTTTTCTGTTAAAGTTGTAATGAATAGACCTTTATGTTTTTCCATTGGCTCATGAAAAACAATGAACAAAGATACGTTTTTTAATTGAAGTTTGTTATTTTTGCTCATTTTAGCTCATTGTTTTGCTTGAGCAAATATGACAAAGATAAACTTTACATAGAGAATGAGATCCAATGTTGGTAATAAAAAGGTATATATTATATACGTGTAGAATCTTTTCACTAAGCAAGGAACTGACAAGGGAATTGCTAAACTCATTTATGAAAAGCAGAATTGGTATGCCTACCTTTTCAACCCAACTTGTCTGCATTCAATTAACAATCCCCAAAAATGCTGAAAAATATTTTTTTTTATATTTTTATATTTGTAGATCTATTTATATCTTCTGTAATCTGGAAATATTTCATATACTTACATATGAACAGTGGGGGTTTTTTTCAAGTTAGAAAACAGTATTGTAACATTGTAGCTTTTGTTTTTTTTCTCATTTTAAAAAGATGCAGTAACTTTGAGCACTTGTTCATATTTAATTATTTTATCATGCCAGATTTGCTTGTATTTACCATTCATAAATCATCTGTAAATCACAAAGGCCCTCCCTACCATTTTACAGTGAAGAAAAAAAAATAACTATGTCTTGTATCCTAAATCTCACCAGGTCTGGCCACCTGTCTCTGTCTCTGAGTTGTGGTCCTTTGAACATACTGAAAAATCTGTTGAGGCGGCTGTAATGATGCTGGCTGTTCACGCATCTTAAAAACCTGCCTATCGTGAATTAGCAAGGCTCTTCAATGGATGGCCCAAGCTAACACTTGTCCAATCACAAGAAGGGCAGATAGAGGAGACTGCTACTGCTTTACTCCCAGAAGAAGACACTGTGACTGTTTGCTGTTTGTGTTTGAATCTCAGGTCTCTGGGAGCAGCGGGTTCTGTTATGGATGTTGCCATGGTGTTGGGTTCTAAACAGGCTGGATAGGAGGGTTATCTATGGTGCAGCTTGAAACATCTGCACATTTGAAAAATAACCAGTATGCAGAGTGTCTGACACTCTGATCTCTAACATTAATAACTCAGCTTTACGTACAATACTTTTAGAATCACTATATTATCAATAAAGGTGACACTTATGAATGCATCAGTTACTGGTTAAACAAAGTAGCAAGTCAGCCTTTGAAAGAGAAGTGCTTTTAAACTTACAGTTATCACTAACTGCAACCAGCTTTCTGCTTGACCCCTATGGCAGTCACCTAATTGAATACACTGGGACTTTCAGAATATTGAGCATATATAATGTACATGTAATGCAGGAAAAAACAGAAGAGTTTATTCATTTCTGTGACCTGAACAACATGAATAAATATATGTAAATGAATTAGCTAGCACACATATCGAAATATTTTTATAACTGCATAAAATTTGTTTATTTTTTTATTGGAACATTTTACTTTTATTTTATACCAATAAACATATACTCAATACAGGAATGATCTCTTATATAAAAAAAAACACTAAAAAAACACTCAATCAAGTATCAACTCTTCCTGCATATAACACTTTCATCCCTTATCTACAAACATCTAGATCCACTTATAACCCACTCATAACTACACTCGCGCCCACACACACCTCATTCAGCTCAGGGAGCACAAAATCAGGCCATGCCGCCAGAGGAGTCTCGAGGGGATGCCAATGTTATAAACAGGTCACATATGCGACATATCTGCCCCTCAGAAAAAACCCCATCTTTTAAGCACCTGTTATCCTGCGGTTTTAATACTCAGTTAGATATCCCAGTTACTCCAGAACCCCTTTGTGTGCCCAGGTATCTTCTTTATTACCAGACTGTTGAGAGGTTTGTTTTTTAATGTGTGCTTTATGTTTTTATTAAACGTTTTAAAAGGTAAACTGAATTGTTATACCTGATGTGAAAATGCATCCACAATACAGCCTGATGTTACCACTGAAGTAGTAAGTACCCGATATGTTTGTTTTTCCCTGTTGAGGCATTTTTCCGTGTTCTGGGGTTGATGTGACTTGACTTACAAAAACAACCTCTCTTGGGCAAGCCTGTTTTCTTGGTACCATCTGGGGCATATTTGATGACCATTGAGCAATTACTGGGATCTGGTTGCAATGATGTGGTGCTGCACTGCTCACCAACATACCTAATTGAGTTATGGGTCACCACTCCTCCACTGGGATATGTTTGGCTCCTTTCATTCCTGGCAGAGTCAACAGGATAAATAGAAGCTTGTTGGACAGGTACATTGCTCCAAGAGCCAAGCTGGGACATTTTTTAAGCTGGCCAATATATTTTACACCCTCCCCCAACCATATATTTTTGAAAAGTAGACACCCTAAGGTATTTCAAATGGTGATATTTAAGCTCTTTCCATAAAATTATTCTACCACCAGCATTTGTCAAAGTTTTGGGTAGTCATTTTTTGTGTTTTTTTTTCACACACATTGTAGTTCAGACATGAATTCCCAGATACCGTTATGTGTTATTGCCAAACAACACCCCAATGTGTGACATGGAGTCTTCCTGCACCCATGTCTTATTTGGGATATTTTGGAAGCCGACCAGTGTTATTTATCCCACCAAATCATATATTTTTTTAAAGTACACCACCCAGGGAATTTCAAATTTGTGAAATTCCAGTTTAGTATTAACTGCACTGACTTGTAAGGCCTACTAGTCCTTTGGGGCAATTTTGTTTTTGGCCACTTGAATTTAATCTTAATCAAAGTATATATTTTTGAAAAGTAGATACTAAACTAAACTAAAAAAAAAATTCCAAAAACATTTATCTGAAAGAAATTGTCACTTCAGGTTTCCTTCATAACCCTGTTACCAAATCTTAGAATATTTTTAAGCTGTATTGTATTGCTTGAAGAATTCTCTGATACAGAGGCCTGGCTGAGATGGGCAGTCAGGACAGTAGTAAGATGAGTCATTTCTTTTCCCTCTTTTGAAGCACACTGCACCACTTTTGTGGTTTCTGTTTTTGTGGTGTAGGAGGTACCCGGAATGGGAAGTATTTTGCTGCAAGTTTACTATTTGGTGCACCACTCTGTTCACCACTTAATAGTATGGCATCAATGATTTTCAACTGTAAACAAGGTACATTTCTGTGCAGGGTTAGACAGTTTATATAAAATAAATGCGTTATGAGTTGCTGTTTACATCATAAAAAATTAGACCTTTTTTTAGGGCTAGAGTAGCTGGTCTGAAATGTCTATGTCACCCCATGTATTTGTGTGTATTATGTCAAGCAGAGTGGTTTTCTAATTATTTCAGATTTGCCACGACAAAAACTGATACAGTTGTATGCTTATGTATACTATTTAAATGGTATTCATCTTTTTTGTCTGTAAATTTTACTGCAGGTGCAGATGTCCTGCACTTGATGTAGATGGTCGCATCTGAGTTGAGCTGCTTTCATCCCAGGACAGTTTATAGCATGCACCCTCCGGAGATATGGGGTAACCTAAAAAAAGGTACTCACCTACCATAGACCATGGGAAAGGGGGCAAAAAGACACCTGTTCCGAATCTCTGGACATTTTTAGTCCTGCCATCCACCCCTGACACACTTAAGATGTTAGGATCACGTACCGTGGTTCTGATGTGGAGACCAGTTGCAGGAGTAACACTCTTACAATACATTATATACCTGGTAGAACCAAACGGGTACAGGTCCTCAGGAATGTAGCGTTGGTATGAGTGCCCAGAAAAAGTGTGATGTAGTGGTACTGGTACTGATGAGGAGTCCCAATAGAACTGGCAGGATGTCTTGGTTGTAGAACTAACTTCCGTCAATAGGAGGGGTAATAATCAGGTTCTAGATGTAGTTCCGAAAAGTCACCAGTTGAGGCTGTGCAGAGTAGTCTTTGTTGCAATACCAGATCTCCGTTTTTCAGCAGAAGACAGACACAGCCGGCATTAGCTGAAAGTGACGATCTCCGTGGGAAACAGCAACAGAATTTCTGAAGGTAAGTTTTGCTGAGACAGGTACCTTTAGAGGCAGAATAGTACAGGAACAAGCCAGGGGTCGTTTGGGAGCCAGATAGTAGAATAGTCAGGGTGGAAGCCAGAAGGTCGAGGGAGCCAGAGATCAGGATAGTCAGGTAGAGAAGCCGTGGGTCAGGAAGCCAGATATCAGGGAGGTCAAACCAAGCCAGATATTTCAGAAGGGATCAGGATACAAACGCTTAGGGTACAAACAGCACAGATAACTGAGCAAGGAGGATTTGGCGCCAGGGAAATTTAAAGGGCAGGAAGCCCGCCCCCTTATGACACCAGGTAGTCACGTGGACTCCTCCGTTGCCGTGGTAACGGAGTGGGGTCTTTAAAAACGGGTGCCCCTCGTGCCCTTGTAATCAATGGATGGTGGGTAGGGGAAGTACAGTGTGCATGCTGAAGGCCCTTCTGAGGCCTGGGGGCTGGAGAAGCACTCCAAACAGGAGTGCCACGACGGACCTGATGCAGGCCTGAGGCAGTTACTGGTGAGGTTTGTGGCCTGAGGGAATATTTATTATGACACAAGATGCCACCGAGAGGGCAGGAAAACACCTCGCTGGCGTTCAGCAAAATCTCTGATGAAGGAGACCTGACAGCATCAACTGTTTAAAATGCCCAGGAACCTTTCGGCCCCACTAAAGTGGACATTGCTGCACTAGATGTACAAGTTAAATCTGACTTGTCCTCAGCAGTTGATTTGATCCGCGCCACAATAAAGGAAGATGTCAGGACATAAGATCTGACCTGAAGAACCAAGGCCACCAACTTGAAAGCCTTCCAGGCTGCCCAAACACTTTTTCTACACTGGAATCTCAACTATGGGCGCAACGCTGTATGATGGCACAATTAGCCCAACATGTTGTTGACTTAGATAATATGGGCCACCATAATAATTTAAGGGTGCGAGGGCTCCCTGAAATTGACAGCCTGGGGATTTAAAGACTATTGTCCCTGACCTCTTCCTAATTATTTTGGGGAAAGAAAGTACTGAACACATCATCCTGGATAGGGTTCATAGGGCCCTACACCCCAATGCTTCCTCCAACCCATTGCCATGAGATGTCATCTGCTGTGCACAGTCATTCCCGCTCAAAGAGGACATCTTGTGGGAAGCCTGTAAACAGAGCCAGATTGCCTATAAAGTTGTAAAAATGATTGCTTGGGCCATTCTTCTGGTCTGTAGATTACGTCCGCCTTTTACTTTCTCAAAGAATGCGGCATATCCTTTACTTTGGCATTCCCTCTGAGCATCGTGGTGCTTAAATGTTGTACCAGAGTTCTCCTACGCACTCCATGAGATCTCCCTACCTTCTGTGCCTCTCTGGATCTCCAGGTCTCCGACCTCCCAGAGTAGAAATCCAGCAACTTAGAAAAAACCATCCAAAACCAACCATGGGCTATTTGCCCTCAAAGGAAAATAAGACCCAGAGTGGTGCCCCAAGATGATCCTATTCTTATGTATTGAGTGGCAAAATCCTGGCATATTGAGTGGAAAAATCCTGGCATATTGAGTGGAAAAATCCTGGCACATTAAATGGCTAAAGAATGGCATTTTAAATGGCATATTGGGGGGCAAAATCCTGGCACTTGAAATGGGTAAGGAATGGCATATTGAGGGGTAAAATCCTCGCATATTAAATGGCATATTGGGGGGCAAAATCCTGGCATATTAAATGGCATATTGGGGGGCAAAATCCTGGCACTTGAAATGGCTAAAGAATGGCATATTGAGAGCAAAATACTGGCATATTAAATGGCATATTGGGGGGCAAACTCCTGGCATATTGAGGGGAAAAATCCTGGCATCTTAAATGGCATATTGGGGGTAAAATCCTGGCATATTAAATGGTATATTGGGGGGGGCAAACTCCTGGCATTTTGAGAGCAAAATAATGGCAAATTAAATGGCATATTGGTGGGGCAAAATCCTGGCATGTTGAGGGGCAAAATCCTGGAATATTAAAAGGCATATTGGGGCAAAATCCTGGCATATTAAATGGCATATTGAGGGGAAAAATCATGGTATATTGAGGGGCAAAATCATGGCATATTAAATGTCCTATTGGGGGGCAATATCCCGGCACACTAAATGGCTAAAGAATGGTATGTTGAGGGACAAAATCCTGGCATAGTAAATGGCATATTGGGGGGCAAAATCCTGGCATATTAAATGGCATATTGGAGGGAATATCCTGGCATATTAAATGGCATGTTGGAGGGGCAAAATCCTGACATTTTAAATGGCATATTGAGTGGCAAAATACTGGCATATTAAATGGCATATTGGGGGGCAAAATCCTGCATATTGAGTGGCAAAATCCTGGCATATTAAATGGCATATTGAGGGGCAAAATAGTGTGTCTCAGGTTATGTGTGTATTGGTGTCACTGTGTGTGTAAGTGGTAAGGGTGAGTGTAAGTGTGTCACTGTGTAAGGGTGTGTGTGTGTGGGTGTGTCTGTGACTACAAGTGTCTTTGTGTTTAAATGTGTGTTAGGGTGTCAATGTGTGCCAAATTTAGAGCATGCTAGTTGAATATTTAGATGTATTTATTTTCCTCACTATACATTATACTTTTATATATATAAAATGTATGGAGGGTTGGTGGTGTGGGAAGCGTGGCGGGTCAGAGGAGGGGGGCACCAAAATACAATTTCGCCTGTGTAGTTGAAAATCCTTGCATCGGCCCTGACCGGATGTGACGTAACGTCACATCTGGGGTATGTGTTTCCCTCCTCCGTGCAGGAGAGAAGACTGCACAGAGGATACGGCGGGAACACAGAGCAGAGACAGAGCAGCAAATAAGGTAAGTACTACTTGGGAAGGGGGAGGAGGGTGGTATAAAAAGAGCAAAATCCTGCCATATTGAGTGGCATAATAATCCTGGCATATTGAATGGCATAATAATCCTGGCATACTGAGGGATTAAATATTGGAATATTTTGGAGACACTGTAACAGAGCTGCTAGAGTTTCTAGTATATGGCAACATCCACAAAAGGAAGCTCCATTCAGTGGAGAGGTATGCATTCAGATCGAGACATGGCCCGCTGAGTCATAATGAGTTTGTCTCTGAAGATTTCGGGAACTGAGAGGAGGGATAGAGATCTTACAGCCGGGACTGTACAGCCTCATGGAGCTCCGGTAATTCTTCGTCCGCACTTCACCGACGGTACACTCGCTCCACTTCTCAACGTGCGCGCGCTAGAGTCCCATCACGTCATCCCCCTCAAAGTTTTTAATACTAGTAGCTCTGTTACAGTGTCTCCAAAACATCAAACAAGTAACACGTGACTGATCTAACACAAGATTTATGTGAGCTGCCAATGCAATACCCTTGAGAACAAGATAAAAGTCTTTTATAAACAAACAGGAGACCACGCGGTGAACACCAAGTGAAAAGCGGTCCCACAAGGCAGATCAGTGAAAGCACCGAACGATCTCTGCAACAGACTGACATCCAGATAAGTGCTTTATATAATGTTTAAAAGTGAAAGCAGTTTTTCTTATGGATATTGAAAAGTAAACAGAGCTTAATACAAAAACTTGTTAAGCCTTTAAGACTTGAATATATATAATTAATCTGCCTTACTAGTGGTGTTATTATCTCTGATATTAAAATGGGTTTAAATGACAAAGTATAGTAATTGTATGCACTTTAAGCAGAGAAAAAAAGGAACAGAGAAAAAGAACAAGGACATTTCTGCACAATTGTAGGCACCTCAAGCATATATTGAAAGGGGGACTAGGGGGGTAGGGGGGAAGAGAAGGGGGGGGGAGAGAAGAGAAAGAGAAAACTTGCTATAAAGGGGTCTCTGGTCACAAAAATATCAAGGACACTATTGAGCAACTGCAGACATATTAAACAGAGAAAGTAATCTGACATCAAAGGGTCTTAAGCGATAAAAAAAAAGGACATGATTGAGTAAATGCAGGCACTCCAAGCAGAAAAATAAATCTACCATTTAACCCCTTAGTGACATGACTTTTTTGGCTTGTCCGACGCTTGGTGACATGGGCTGTTTTAACATTTCTGAGGTGTTTGTGTTTTGCTGTAATTTATTTCTGTCTCATTTAGTGTACCCGCACAAACTATATATTGTTTTTATCGTTATAAGAAGGGCTTTTTTTTGATACCATTATTTTGATAATAGCATATAATTTGATGTAAAAAAAATAATAAAATATGGCAAAAAAATTGAAAAAATACTTTTTTTATGACTTTTATTTGAAAAATCGTATACTCATGTACAAGAGACAACAAAAAAACACTGCTAAAAAGTTTCTAATATATGTCCTGAGTTCAGAAATAGCCCATGTTTTTATGTTTTTGTGCTTTTTTATTCATGTTACAGGGCCAGAACTATAAGTGGTGCAAAGCTATTTTAAAATCCTTTCTTTCAAAATTAGCGATAGTGACATTGTAACACTGATTTCTGTACTAAATCCATGAATGACCCCCAACATGTACATATTTTTGAAAACTAGACAACTCAGGGCATTTAACTTGGGGTATTTTGACACATTTCATGTAGCCATTTTACCACCAATCTATGCCAAAGTTTGCAGCAAAAAATCTTTTTTTTTAATTTTTCACATATATTGCAATTTAGGTAAACATTACCTTAAAATGTGAAGGGATATTTCCAAATAACACCTCAATATGTGTTCAGCAACATCTCCTGAGTACAGGGATACCACCCATGCATAGGTTTGTTGGTTTCTTTTGGGGCTAAAAGGCCACATTTAGGGGGTGCGCATTTTGGTTTTCCAACTTGGAATTCTGACATGCAGAAAACTTGTGCCCATGTCCCATTTGGGACATTTTTGAAGCCAGAAAGTGTATTCTACCCCACAAAACCATATATATTTTTAAACTAGACACCCTAGGGTATTTCAAATGGTAGTATTTTAACACTTTCCATGCACTAATTATACTACCAGCCTATGTCAATGTTTTGGGTAGTAATTTATTTTCACATACATTGTACTTTGTGCATGAATTCACAGATCCTGTTATATGTCAGTGCCAAACAACACCTCAATATGTGTTCAGCAACATCTCCTGAGTACAGGGATACCCCCCATGTATAGGTTGGTTAGGTTATTTGGGGGTTAAAAGGCCACATTTGAGAAGTGCGCTTTTTGGTTTTCCAACTTGGAATTCTGACGTGCAGAAAACCTGCTCCCATGTCCCATTTGGGACATTTTTGAAGCCAAAAAGTGTATTCTATCCCACAAAACCATATATTTTTGAAAACTAGACACCCTAGGGTATTTCAAATGGTAGTATTTTAACACTTTCCATGCACTAATTATACTACCAGCCTATGTCAATGTTATGGATAGTAATTTTTTTTCACATACATAGTACTTTGGGCATGAATTCACAGATCCTGTTATATGTCAGTGCCAAACAACACCTCAATATGTGTTTAGCAACATCTCCTAAGTACAGGGATACCACCATGTTCCATTTGGGACACTTTTGAAGCCTGTCAAAGTATTTTACCCCATAAAACCATATATTTTGGAAAACTACACATCCTAGGGTTTTTAAAATGTGGTATTTTAACACTTTCCAAGTGCTAATTCTACCACCAACCTATGTCAAAGGGTTGGGATGTCATTTTTTCCCCACACACATTGTAGTTCAGGCAGGAATTTTCAGATTCTGGTATTTGCCACTGCCAACCAACACCTCAATATGTGTTCAGCAACATCTCCTGAGTACAGGGATACCCCCCATGCATAGGTTTGTTGGTTTGTATTGGGTCTAAAAATCCACATTTAGGGGGTGCGCAATTCCAACCTGGAATTTTGACATGTAGTCAGCCTGCACCCATGTTCCATTTGGAACATTTTTGAAGCCGTCCAATGAATTTTACCCCATCAAACCATATATTTTTGGAAAATAGACATCCTAAGGTATTTCAAATGGTGGTATTTTAATACTGTATAGGTACTAATTCTACCACCAGCCTTTGTAAAAGTTTGTGGTAGTACTTTTTTGGGAGGTTTTTTTCCACATGCATTGTACTTCAGGCATGAATTCACAGATTCTGGTATATGTCACTGCCAAACAACAACCCAATATGTGTTCAGCAACATCACCCGAGTACAGGGATAGCACCCATGCATAGGTTTGTTGGTTTGTTTTTGGCTAGAAGGCAACATTTGTGAGATGCGCATCTCAAAATTCCAACTTGGAATTTTGACATGTAGTCAACCTGCGTACGTGTCCTTTATGGGATATATCTTTGAAGCCAGCCAATGTAATTTACCCCCACCAAACCATATATTTTTTTATCGGTAGACCCCCATCACTACTTGTGGCAAGGGCTCAGCAGCCACCGATACATCGCTAGATGATGTATCAGAAAGCTGAATAGGGTCAAAATCGAACCCTGAGTCCGCGGCCTCAGAATCAGTGCGTAAGCAGTGATCTCGAGCAAAGAAGGGGTTAATAGCTCTTAGAAGAGCCTATCTAGTACTGTAATACATTACAGTACAAATAAATTAATCCATAAAACAGTGCAGACAGAAAAACATACTGTTGCTGTGCAAGATTACTGCTTACACAGTGATGAATGGCAGGGAAGGGGTTAATACACAGTGAAAGACTTTCATAAAACCTGATAATTTTATAAAATGTTATTTTATATCACTAATACTGATCTGTCTCTTTCCGTCACAAAAATGTAAGTGAGGAGAGGGAGGCAGATCAATATTTGTGAATATTGATCCGACCAATTTTGATCTGACCAGGGCGAATGGTGAGCTTAATTGAGAAATCACCAAACCGCCTTTGCCACTAATTCGCTGTTACTGATCGCTATGCGCTCAGGCAGCTTAAAAAAAAAAAAACTCAAATATTTTTACTTTACATGTTATCCCCTAGCGGGTATGTGTAAAAAAAATAAAATAAAAATATGCAGACAGTTAAAATTGCTTTGGCGTCAATATCATTGCGTAAGCAGTGATCGACGGCAAAGAAGGGGTTAATAACTCTTAGAAGAGCCTTTTTAGTACTGTAATAAATTACAGTACAAAAAAAATTAACCCCTAAAAAATGCACAAACAGCAAAAATAAATGCGCTGATGTGCACGATCACTGCTTATGCAAGATCAGTGGCAGGGAAGGGGTTAAACGCAGGGAATTGCTTTAATAAATTTTTTTTTATTGTTTTAATATTTGTGTGTTGTGTGTTTATTGTTTTTTTTTACTTTTAGAACTTTGATCTGTCTCTCTCCCTCACTAAAAAAATGTGAGGAGAGGGAGGCAGATCATAACTGGTCAGATCAATATAGGGTTAATATTGATCTGACCAGTCAGTGGGGATGTTCAGCAGAACATCCCCTGTCAGTGTGCCTGGCAGTCACTGATTGCCTCTCTGAAGAGGCAATCGTGTGACAGCCAGAGAGCACAGGAAGCAGGTACTTCCTGCCTCCTGTGCTCTTGCCCTTAGAAGGGCAGCGCCATCTTGGTCACTCAGTGACCAAGATCGTGCATTTTTTTTTTGTGTTCCTGATTGCCTCGACTTGCGAGGCAATCAGGAACACTTTCTGAGCATAGGAAGCGAAAAATTCGCTTCCTATGCTCATTTTTTAATGCCCGTCGTTTTAAAGGCACTGTGCCTTTAAAACCGGCATTTCGATCGCTCTCCGGAGCGATCGAAATGCCGACGGGCATTTTTTTTAGTATTGTACGATGCTTCCACACGGAAGCATCGTTACAATACCATCAGAGCACTGAAAGCGGAAAAACTCCGCTTTCAGTGCTCGTTTTGACACAGGACGGACCTAGTCCGTCCTGTGTCGCGAAGGGGTTAAGGGTCTTAAGGCACAAAGAGACCAAGGACACTATTGAGCAATTTAGGATCCTTTAAACAGAGAATTAAACCTGCCATTAGAGGGTCTGAAATCATAAATAGACTTAGGATAGTATTGAACATTGGTAGGCACCCTAAGCAAGAGATAGGAATCTTGCCTTTAAAGGGTGTTAACCCACAAACGTCCAAGACCATTTTTGAACAATTGTAAGCACCTCAAGCTGAAAAAGATACTTACCACTCAAAGATCTTAAAGCATAAAAAGACCAAAGACTTTATGGAATACACTGGTTTGAACTAAGTGGGCAACCAAAGAGGAAATTCAAAGGTTAAAGAAGGGGATTTTCCCCTAATAACCTATTTTTAAAAGGCCGGATTGCAGATTCATTGTTTTTTTGAGATACTTAAGTAGCTGCCAACAAGTGTGATCCCACTGTCAATCCTGCCAATACTTTAAATATATAAAAGGTACCATAAAGACCCAAAAGAAGGAGAGGAGGGAAGCCATAGAAGACATGAAGGAATAAAAAAGAGAATTAAATAAAGGGATCTGTAACACTTAAAACAAAACAAAAAAAAAGATAGAGAGGAGGGGTAGGAGAAGGAATTAAAAACCGAAAGGACAAAGGGGTATGGCGCAATATTTAAAGACACCTGAAAGTTTGTAAGCAGAAGAACTATCCCCAGATCCAAGAATAACAGACTGAAGAGAAAAGTAGAAGGAAGAGGAGGGGAAAACAAAATTCAGATATCGCTATATATTTCAGTACTGTATGTTTTATCCTCAATAGAATAAAGGGGGGAAAAAGAAGAGAAAGGAAAAAATGGCTTCCAAAAAATGTCAGAAAAGGACAAAAAGAGGGGAAAAAAACCCCAAAACAAGATAAAAGAGCCTCTCCAATACCACCAAGAGATAAAGCAAAAGCTCTAAATGAGTCTATTGACTCAAACAAAGAAGACTCAGTGGATAGAGAAGACCCCACAAGAATTTCTCAGGAATTTCTGAAAAAATGCCTAGAATATTAATTGAAAATTATCATGCAAGAATTAGAAAATAATTCCAAAGAAATAAAAGCTTCAATAAATGTAATAGCAGACCGAGTTACAAATATAGAAGCAAAGCTGATGAAAACAGACACGTTCCAAGAGGAATTAAAACAAGAAAATAAAACATTAGTAAAAAAATTAGATAAACTAGAAGCTTAAATACAAGATTTGGAAGACAGATCACGCAGATCGAATATAAGAGTCAGAAATATCGAAGAAACTGTCACCCAAGATAAATCAATGAAAATCCATCTAAAATAAAAATCCTGTGGAACCAGTCATCAGAAGAATTTGGATCGTCAAATGAATTAATGTTCTGGATACATTTAAATAAAATCACTCCCATCCCAGAAAATGAAGGACAGTAAAGCGAAGGAATCTTTATGGAAAATCCTCCATTATACCTCTACTGGACCAAGAACTTTTTTTTCTCTTTCTTTTGATCCCGATATAGAAATGTTTTAGAATATTATTATCTAATTACTTCTATTAACAGATTATGAACTAATCACCTATTGTAGAATTCCATGAAGTATAAGGTTGTTGTAAGGTATAGATAAATAAAGGTGTAGAAGGGGAAAGGGAAAGAAAGGAACAGGGGAGAAGAAATGTTAGGGGAGCTTAGATGAAGTAAATCACCATAGCACTTTGTCACTTAGAAAAAATAGTAAAACACTGTTCCGTATAAGTTAAATGGATAAGTTAATACAAAAGTTTGAAGCACAATAGAGGAGAAGATAAATAATTTGAAAAGGAAAGAAAAGATCCCTTAAGACACTAAGAGTGAGGAGGTGTAGTAAATAATGAATATGATATCACCACATTGCACGTATATATAAGAAATATTTTTATCACTATTGTAAACATTGCTGGAATTGAACCCTGGTCCTCTGTGTTTTTGGTACTTATAAGTTTTCTGTGCGCCACCAGAGGGCTTGGTTTTTCACCACTGTAATATGTCTGTCTGTACCTCCTACCCATACTTAATTAAGCTCAGGTGTTCCTTGTCCATCGTTACTGCCTTATTTAAACCCCCTCCTCCAAGCACTCTTTGCTGGAACATTTTGCCTGCCTGTCTTTTGCTATTGTTTTATTTCCTGATCTACTGATATCTACTTGGCCTGTACCCTGACTTCTCTGTGCTTCTCCACTCCTGACTCAGCTAGTACCTTGGCTTCTCTGTACTTCTCCAGTCCAGTCCACTTTTTGCTTGTGACCCCGACTACGTTTTCTGATTTGCCGGTTTGTTCCTGTTTGTCAAGATGCCCAAAAGAAGACCTCAAAACCCTAATTGTGGCCACTCAAAGCCTGGGACTCCACCCTTGGGGGAGAGTGGTCACCCTGCACAGGGTATCGCACCTGCTCCGGCCTCTGCATCTGGACTCCAGCCGGAACTGGCATCCATGCCTGTGACAACTATTGTATATAAAATTAAGATGTATCCAACTCTAAGGGAAAAAGAAAGTGAGAGATATAGTTAAAAGAATGAAAACCATGTAGAATATAAAAAGTAGAATGGAGTATGGTAGCACATAGAGTTAGGAAAGTAAGCTCACATCAGTTTAGGAGGTTAAAGGTTTAGTAAGCTATTAGGGTACAGCACTAGTCTTCCAGGTAAAGGAGTAGAATAGAGATCACTAAAAATTCAATTTTGTAACCAAAATTGTTTAAAACATTTAGTTTGTGCAGAACAGAGATCTTGTTCATGCAGGAGAACGTAAAAGGAGGGTAAACTAGAGGGAAAGAATGGAAGAGAAAAATATATCATATTTAATGCATGGCTGATTCTGCATACAAATTTATGGTGAATCCAACATTAGGAGAAGGGAGAGAAAGGAAGAGAAAGAGAGGAGAAATGAGAGACAATATGGCGAAAGATTTTTAGGAGACAGGAGGGGGATGAGGAGAGGGGGGAAGGGAAGGGGATAAATAATCCTCAAATAAATGTAGTGACCATAAATAATATCCAAAGATAAGGTTAAAAGATTAAAATTGGAATAGAGAAAGGATAGGGGAAGGAGAAGAGAGATGGAAAGAAAGGAAGAAGTATATAAATAAGATGAAATGAGAGGACAATGAGTAACGGAAATTTAGAATAGGTATACAATTAGTAAAAAAGAGACGCACCCAGCCGTAAGGTACACCCCACCACCATGTGTCATAGATCGACACAGAGTAAGGATAGTCAACAGAACTACCCTACAAAGGCGACCTAGGAGAATTCTTAAGGACGTCAAAAAACCGGGGAGCATGACTCCCAGTTTATATGTTTGTTTTTCCGAGAAATGAAGCGAACTAGCCAAGGGAGGGGGAAGATAGAGGAAGGATGCTCAAGTTAATGTTGGTTAATGTGCAGGGGTTAAATACACCATTCAAAAAATCGGTGGTTTATAATTACCTAGTAAAAAAAAAAAGATATACAAAAGTGGGGAGGGATAAATACAATATAATTGAACAAGCATCCAATAAAGATAAAAAGAAATGTGGAGTTGCTATATTGTTTGCTAGCACTTTACAAGTGAAAATCCTACAGCAAATAAAAGACCCAGAAGGCAGATACCTGATTATTATATGTAAAATAAATAATCAGACATATTCTTTGGTAAATATATACCTACCCAATAAATACCCAACCAAACTGCTAAAACATATTTTAGATATCCTGGAAAAAACAAAAATGGGATGTAATATATATGCGATTTTAATGCGGTATTAAACCCGGAATTAGACAAAAAACTAAGGAGAGGTAATCAACTAGATAAAACTATCATTAAACAAGCTCAAATATTTAAAAAATATTAAAAACAAATATGGCCTTTTTGATATTTGGAGAATAAATCATCCTAATGAGTTGGATTTTACCAATCTATCAAAAGTGCATTTGTCCTATTCTAGAATAGATATGGTCTGGGGAGATATTGATCTAGTAAATAGAACTCATAAGATCAATATAATAGAGAACACATGGTAAAATCATAGTATACTAGAATGGGAACTAACCACACTGGTTAAGTCAAATAACCCAACATGGAGAATGAAAGAGTACATATTGCATAATAATAAGAACATAGATAAAATTAAACAGCAGATTGACTTATTCTTTCAAGAAAATAAACCTCAAGAGACGACATATCTAAATAATTGGTGTGCATTCAAAGCGGTAATCAGAGGGCACCTGATTAAGTTAGAAGACCAATGGAAAAAAAAAATCAAGGAGCAAGTTTGGCCGGCCTCTATGCGCAACAGGAAAAAATTTCAGAAAAAAACAAAGTAAATCCTTCACGAGGTATATATGAAGAATTAAAAATTATACAAACGAGAATAAATCAGAAATTAATGGAAAAAATGATAAACAATTTACATAAATTAAAAAATAAATATTATGAAAAAGGTAACACAGTGAATAAAATTATGACTAACAAATTAAAGAAAAAAGGGCTAATAACAGAGTGAATAAATTAATAGATCAAGATAAGACGTATATGCTACCAAAAGAAATCGGAGAAACATTCAATGATTACTATGAACAGCTATATAAATTACGCTCTCAATCAGAAATGACCAGCATAAATCAATATCTAAACAACACCAAAATTCCTAAAATTCCTGATGCACATAGAGAGTTGTTAAATACTCCAATCACACAAGAAGAAGTCCAAAAAGCCATTGAAGAAATGGATAAACAAAAAACACTGGGCCCAGATGGATATGGAAACTCCTTCTTTAAAATATTTATAGATCAGTTAAAAACTTGCTTGGCGGCAACATATAATGAGGCGGTAAAAACAGGAAGGTTCCCACCCGAAATGCTAATATACTACCTATTCTAAAGCCAGATAAAAATCCAGCAGATGTAAAAAATTACAGACCTACATCACTTATAAATGTGGATGTCAAACTTTTTTTGAAATCATATAATTTAGGCTAAAGGACATTATGACCCTGATTAACCACGCAGACCAGACCGGGTTCATTCCCAAAAGATCATAGACGCACACTATAAGAAGATTACTGAATATAATAGACAATACTAACATTAAACAAGTTCCACTGATGACCCTGTCGGTTGACGCAGAACAAGCGTTTGACAAGTTCAGCTGGAGCTACATGAAGCAGACTTTGGAAGCAATCGGTATAAAGGGATGGATACTAAGGGCCATATTAGCTCTTTACCAAAAACCATCTGCTAGAACGATTGGCCCAAATATAACATCAAACTTGTTTCGCTAAATAACGGAACCAGACAAGGTTGCCCGCTGTCTCCATTATTGTATGTGATATCAATGGAGCCATTCGCAATAAATGTCAGGAACAACATAAATATAACAGGCTGGAAAGTGAAAGAGAAAGACATGAAAATATCTCTGTATGCAGATGATATAATGATCACTGTAACTAATCCCCTACAGTCTCTGGAAAACCTAATGGATACAATACAAATTTATAGTAAAATATCTAACTATAAAGTAAACATTAATAAATCCAATATACTAGATGTTAATGTAGATACCATCTCTATAAAGGAAATCCAAAGTAGATATGAATTCCAACGGATTAAAAACCACATAGACTACCTAGGTGTAAAAATCTGCAGAGAGCTAAATAATACAATGGAAACAAACTTTCTAACCTTACTTAGATATTCAAATGTATGGTTAAAGGAAAGAAGAAATGTTGAAATATCATGGTGGGGGAGAATGAATGCAGTAAATTCATTCTTAATACCAAAATGGCTATATTTATTGCGGATGGTCCCCTTAGGAGTACCAGAGGCCTGGCAGGAAATGATTCAAAAGAGTATAAACAACTTTATTTGGAGAGGAAAAAAGCCAAGAATAAGACAAAAATTGCTCTCCCAAAAGAAAGAGAAGGGAGGTTTGAGCTTCCCAAATATTAAAATCCTATAGCAAGCCATGATCTTATTTCACATACATGCGATGCAGGTAGAAGATAATAAGGATGAAGGTTGGTTTGCTATCGAGACAGCCGCATGTGGAACATCAAACCTCCATAACTTAATTTGGCAGACACAGAATAAAAAAATTAAATCGCTGAATATGATACATAAACAGAATTCCAAAATGGGAAAAGATAAAACACTTGTAAGAATTGGGAATAATAATATCCCGTCAACTATAAAAATAGAATACTTGGAAAATCAAATGAAAAATTTAAACCTAGAGAAGTGGAGAGCAAGTGAAATAACGTCAGTACAGCAAATAGTGGTAGAAGGGAAGCTTACCCCCTTCATCCAGATTAGGGAACAATTTGATATGCCAGATTTAGAAATATTAAAATATCTGAGAATAAAAAGTTATATAGAGGTACAGTTAATCAAAGATAAAACCACTTTAAATATGATAATTTTTTTGATGGAACTGGTAATAATAAAATATTCTCTAGGGCCATGAAATTATTAAGAAGGCAGGAAGAAGTGATAATCCCACCAGCAGTTATAGTATGGGAAAAAGAGTTAAATATAAAAGTAAATACAAAAGAATGGTATAAGGCATTCCTTATGGTTATAAAAGACATCAAATGTTTAAGTCTGGTGGAAACACACTACAAAATAATTAATAGATAGTATTATGTTCCAACTTCCCTGGCAAAAATGTTCCCATCTACAATTTCATTATGTTGGAGATGCCTCCAGGAAGAGGGCTCTTACAAACATATATGGTCGAGCTGTGGAGATATACAAACGATCTGGGGAAAAACATATAAGTTGATAGAAACCCTTACAAAGTCTAAAATACCCCAAACACCAAATACAGCCTTGTTACATATCACCTGGCCTAAAATGTCCCTAGCAAATAGACTACTTATTACCCATATATTAATGGCTGTAAAGATCACGATAGCCCGAAATTGGAAAAAACAAGGGGAAATTAACAGGGAAGCGGTAAAAAAACAAATCACTTTCCAATTACAAATGGAAAAAGAAATAAGTTGGGCACAATTGAATATTAAAAAACTGAAAATAAGGGATAAATGGGAAGAGTAATGGATATTAGAAAGTGGATGACCCCTGACACATATAACCATTTGACAAAACAGAACAAATTAGAGATAGCCGAAGAATCCCCCTCCCTTGAGCTGGTAAGTAAAGATAAAATCTCAATAAGAATGTTAATTACTTTACCGGAAAACAGATCAAACCCAATATATTATATTTTAATAAGAATATTTAAAAAATGAGATGGTTCTATATGTAAATGTAATGTTTGTCATGTACCTTGTTAGTTATAATGTTTGTCAATCTTTTCTATTTTTGTAATAAAAAAATAAATACTGGAATATTGAGTGGCAAAATAATCCTGGCATATTGAATGACTAAATCCTGGCATATTGAGGGGTTCAATACTGGCATATATTAATTGGCAGTGATGCTGTGGCATGGTCTGTGGGGCAAAATAACATGTACAATGAGGAAAGTGACACTGGCTAGTTCTGTGGGGCAAAGTCACACTGTGGCATGCCAAATCATTTAGGTGTAATATGAGTGCAAGCCAAGTGCTGTGGGTGCAATATAGGTGCATGGCAAGTTTTGTGGGTGCTGTGTGGTGTGTCCTTTAGGTGCAATGTGGGTGCAGAGTAAGGGAATAAAAAATAGGAATGCAATTTTTCAATAACATTTTTATTAAATATAATATTAAATAATTAGCATATTATTTGTGGAATATTTATTGGGCCCCATGTGTGGCATAATTAAGGGGCTCTTTTGTGTGGCACAATTATGGGGAGCTTGTGTGTGGCATAATTAATGGATGCCTGTGTGTGTCGCATAATTAATTGGGCTCTAAGGTGAGGCATAATTTATGGGGCTCTTGTGTGGCATAATTTATGGGGCTCTTGTGTGGCATAATTTATGGGGCTCTTGTGTGGCATAATTTATGGGGCTCTTGTGTGTCATAGTTATAGGGCTCCTGTATGTGGCATAGTTATAGTCTCCTGTGTGTGGCAAAGTTAAAGGGCTCCTGTGTGTGACATAATTTGTGGGGCTCCTGTATGTGGCATATTTAATGGGCCATCTGACTGGCATTATTAAGGAATCTGTTTGACATGGTATTGGAGGAAATCCAGGGGGTGACACCATGAGTTACCGCACCGGGTGACACCAACCCTAGTGACGCCTCTGGCAAATATGCAACTGGTCCTCAATGTTCTAGAATAGAAAGGTCCTTTAAAAACTAGTGAATAAGCAGACAATCACCTGCATCCCACTATTCAGCACTATATGAATGCTCGAAGAAAAGAGCAACAGTGATCAGTTAAAAATTAATCACACCTCGATGAAATGGGGTCACTGAGGGATCAACCTCCTTGCCTAACCAAAGTGCAGTGGGTTGAGAGATAATTTTGATATGATACAAATATGCCTGTGAAATATGGTCACCAAATAACCCCACACACAAGTATTCTACAAAACTGTAATGTGGACTTTTGTGGTTGACTTAAAGAAGCAAGCATGGACCCTTAGGGGCTATTCACTAAATGCTCCCAGCACCATAATCAAATGTATCAGGGACTCGGTTTATACAAATGCTTGGGGAAGGGTGATTTTTTTTTGTTCATTATTTATTTATTGTGGGAAGATTTTCAGGCTAAGTCCAACTTGATTGTTGGCCGTAGCCTGAAAAGCAATTACTTTCTCTTCCCATATTGATATTAATGGAGCGAGTTTAATCTCTCTTCCCTTCAATGCGATGGCTTCACAGCATTTCAGTATTTCTAAAATGGTTACAAAGATAATTCCGATCTCAGACGTTAGTGAATAGCCTCCTTAAACTTGACACCGGGTTAGGTCCTCTTTTGTTGATAACCTCTTACTGTATTGTTATCAATACTAAGCATTTGTATGATCAGTGATGTTCTTGTAAACAATTGGTAATTACCCTTTTTGTGTTTTTTTGTTTTTAATTAGCATAACGTATTTATTTAGTAAATTGATATTTAACTCTGGGTGTGCAGTGTATTGATCACACCGGACACACTAATAAATTAAAAGGCAGGACATTTTATTTCTAATGGGTTAATTGGGGGATATTATAACGTTTTACAATGTCTCAGTCCTAGGTTCAAGTTAACACAGTTTCCTCTTAGATCCTGCAGAAGGGATATTCATTTGATTTCTTGATGGACACACTCTCCTGTGGCATTGAAATCTCTTGGGTTGTTTCTGTTTTCGGACCCCATAAGTACTGGCTTTATAGAAAATTTCCATACTGGAAATCAAACTGCTGTTGTACTCATCCTCATACACAGGGGAAAGCATATCCTCCAGGAGAGAATCCATGCTAAATTTAAGCTGTTTTGGCCTCCATGGAACATGTGTGGTAGTCTTCCTTTTCTCACTTAAGGATTCCTTGTTACTGTCTAAAGGAACCTTTGCATTTTGAGCAGTGAAGATTTTGTCATTGTACACCAAACTGTCAGACCTAGCTAGTGGCTTCCAGATCTGTTCTGTGACATAGCTGGCAGATGGCTGCTGTATTTTAGTACCCCAATTGAAGTAGCGTTTTGTATCATCCAGCACTGTTGGCATAGAGTGTATCTGAGACCTTCTCATCCTGTGAAAATGAGATGGAGGATATGCACTGATTTGCTGGGGAAGAAAACTACTCCATGAGGGATTTGAATTCACTACCTGCTGGGTGAATCCTGAATGTATGATCTGATGTGGGTTCACTGACACATTGATGTATTGAGGTGTTCTTACAATGCCCAAGTCAGGTACCACACACAGTTGGTCTGTAGAAAGAAATACACAGAGAAAATCTAATTACAGCTCTAACCAGAGATCACTACATAGGTACATTTATGAGTAACAGTCAACACTGAAAAAAGGAGGAATTGAAACACAGGGAGCTATTTACTAACAGTGACATGCAGGTGAGCTGACTTAACTATGCATTGTGCAGGGACAAACCTGGTGTGTTTCTGTGTGTACTGCATAGTTAAATATTGCAATTTTGATTAAACGTTCATCTCATGTGCACGTCAGTGCTATAATAGTACCTCCCAGAGGCTGGGAGTGCAACTCAGAATAATTTAGAGTTTCTAATACTCCCATGATAAAAGCTCATATATATATTGGTAACTTGGCAAAGTCACTTGCGCATCCTATAGTATACCTTCTTGAATTTTCTTTTCCTACTTCTATGAATTAAACATTTTCCTACCAACATCTTCATTAGCATGTTAAAGGCTGCCTTGTTATTATCAAATATGAGCATGATATTTTGGAAAGCATAAGTAGAAATGCATGTCCATTTATTTTTTCTTTTTTTCAAATACGTTCCTTTTAGTACATTTTCCCAGGAAGCAAGTTAAAATAATAATCTTTTCATTCCTCTGGTTCCATGATAATGTCTGCTCTCCTCATTCTTGCAAGGACATGTGTGGAGTTTCACTAAAGTATATACTTTGTTGTAGATGGGGTATAAAGTATATACCATATCGTGTATGAACTGCCAAAATCAGGAATTGGAGAACTCCACGATTAATGACTGATTTTATGTACTTCATTTGTCTGTTAACGTTGTAGTGAATAGACCTTTATGTTTTTCCATTGGCTCATGAAAAACAATGTACAAAGATACGTTTTTAAATTGAAGTTAGTTATTTTTGCTTAATTTGGCTCATTGTTTTGCTTGAGCAAAAATGACAAAGAGAAACTTTAACCCCTTAAGGACAGAGCCTTTGAAACATTTTTGTCCTTTCTGGACAATGGCTATTTTAACATTTCTGTGCTGTTTGTGTTTAGCAGTAATTTTCTTCTTCGTCATTTGCTGTACCCACACATATTATATATTGTTTTTATCGGGACAAAAAGGGCTTTCTATGGATGCTCTATTTTTGATCATATCTTATCATATTATTAAAAAAAAATAATAAAATATGGTAAAAAAAAAAAAAATACACAAATTTCTTTGTTTTTATTTGAAACAACTTCTCCTCATCGACAAAAGCGAACGAAAAAACATGCTAAATAGATTCTACTATTTCTCCTGAGTACAGGGATACCACCCATGCATAGGTTTGTTGGGTTGTTTGGGGGCTAAAATGGCAAATTTGTGAGGTGCAGTTTTTTGTTTTCCAACTTGAAATTTTTACATGCAGACAGCCTGCACCCATGTCCCATTTGGGACATATTTGAAACCAGCCAGTGTATTTTACCCCATCAACCCATATATTTTTTAAAAGTAGACACCCTAGGCTATCTCAAATGGTGGTATTTTAACACTTTCCATGCACTAATTCTACCACCAGCCTTTGTCAAAGTTTGTGGTAGTAATTTTTTTGTGTTTTTTTTTCACAAACCTTGTACTTCAGACATAAATTTACAGATTTTGGTATGTGTCACTGCCAAATAACACCCCAATAAGTGTTCAGCAACATCTCTTGAGTACAGGGATACCCCCCATGCATAGGTTTGTTGGATTGTTTGGGGGGTAAAAGGCCAAATTTGGGAGGTGCCGTTTTTGGTTTTCCAAATTGAAATTTTGACATGCAGACCGCCTGCACCCATGTCCCATTTGGGACATATTTGAAAACAGCCAGTGTATTTTACCCCATCAACCCATATATTTTTTAAAAGTAGACACCCTACGCTATTTCAAATGGTGGTATTTTAACACTTTCCATGCACTAATTGTACCACCAGCCTTTGTCAAACTTTTTGGTAGTACTTTTTTTTCACATACATTGTATTTCAGATATAAATTCAAAGCTCCTGCTATGGGTCACGGCCAAAAAACACTCCAATGTGTATTCAGCAACATCTCCCGAGTACAGGGATACCACCCATGTATAGGTTTGTCATGTTGTTGGGGGGCTAAAAGGCCACAGTTGAGAGGTGTACTTTTTGGTTTTCCAACTTGGAATTTTGACTTGCAGACAACCTGCACCCATGTCCCATTTGGGACATTTCTGAAGCCAGCCTGTATATTTTTACCCCATCAAACCATATATTTTTGAAAACTAGACACCCTAGGGTATTTCAAATGGTGGTATTTTAACACTTTCCATGCACTAATTGTTCCACCAGCCTTTGTCAAACTTTTTGGTAGTACTTTTTTGTGTGTTTTTTTTCACATACATTGTATTTCAGATATAAATTCAAAGCTCCTGCTATGGGTCACGGCCAAAAAACACTCCAATGTGTATTCAGCAACATCTCCCGAGTACAGGGATACCACCCATGTATAGGTTTGTCATGTTGTTGGGGGGCTAAAAGGCCACAGTTGAGAGGTGCACTTTTTGGTTTTCCAACTTGGAATTTTGACTTGCAGACAACCTGCACCCATGTCCCATTTGGGACATTTCTGTAGCCAGCCTGTATATTTTTACCCCATCAAACCATATATTTTTGAAAACTAGACACCCTAGGGTATTTCAAATGGTGGTATTTTAACACTTTCTATGCACCAATTCTACCACCAGCCTTTGTCAATCTTTTGGATAGTAATTTTGTTTTTTTTTCACACACATTGTACTTCAGCCATGAATTCTCAGATTTTGTTATGTGTCACTGCCAAACAACACCTCAATGTATGTTCAGCTACATCTCCTGAGTAGAGGGATACTACCCATGCATAGGTTTGTCACCTTGTTTGGGGGTTTAAAAGTCACATTTGGAATTTGTCCATTCTGGTTTTCCAAATTGGATTTTTGACTTGTCCTATTTGGGACATTTTTGAAGCCAGCCTGTGTATTTTACCCCATCAAACCATATATTTCTGAACATTAGACGCCCTAGGGTATTTCAAATGGTGGTATTTTTACACTTTCCATACACCAATTCTACCACCAGCCTTTGTCAATCTTTTGGGTAGTATTTATTTTTGTGTTGTTATTCCACACACACAGTATTTCAGGCATGTATTCTGAGATTTTGGTATATGTCACTGCCAAACAATACCCAAATTTGTGTTTTACAACATCTCCTGAGTTCAGGGATACCACCCATGCATAGGTTTGCCAGAATTTTTGGGAAGGTTCAGTCAAAATTATTGAACTTGGTAATTTGGTTTGAAATTGAGCGTATATGTTCCGATAGGGCTATCTTTAGTTTGGGGCCAATTGCATACCCCAATTTAGTTTGATTTTCAGATAGCTGTATATATTTGAAATGTTGACACCCCAAGGTATTGCATATGGGGTGTTTTGATGTCTTTGATGCAACCATGTTTGCAAAATCAGTTGTTGGAAGTGTTTGGTGGTCTTTTTTCAAAAAAATATTTTACACATACATTGCATTTTGACTGTGATTTAGGAGAGCCTGTTCTAAGTTACTTCAAGAAAACACCCCAGTTTGTTTTCTGCCAGGCCTCCTGAGTACACCCATGCCCCCCATGCATAGGTTTGCCGGATTTTTAGGAAGGTTCAGTCACAATTATTGAACTTGGTCATTTGGTTTTAAATTGAGCGTATATGTTCTGATAGGCCTATCTTTAGTTTGGGGCCCATTGCATACCCCAATTTAGTTTGATTTTCAGAAAGCTGTATATATTTGAAATGTTGACACCCCAAGGTATTGCATATGGGGTGTTTTGATGTCTTTGATGCAACCATGTTTGCAAAATCAGTTGTTGGAAGTGTTTGGTGGTCTTTTTTCAAAAAAATATTTTACACATACATTGCATTTTGACTGTGATTTAGGAGAGCCTGTTCTAAGTTACTTCAAGAAAACACCCCAGTTTGTTTTCTGCCAGGCCTCCTGAGTACACCCATGCCCCCCATGCATAGGTTTGCCGGATTTTTGGGAAGGTTCAGTCACAATTATTGAACTTGGTCATTTGGTTTTAAATTGAGCGTATATGTTCTGATAGGCCTATCTTTAGTTTGGGGCCCATTGCATACCCCAATTTAGTTTGATTTTCAGAAAGCTGTATATATTTGAAATGTTGACACCCCAAGGTATTGCATATGGGGTGTTTTGATGTCTTTGATGCAACCATGTTTGCAAAATCAGTTGTTGGAAGTGTTTGGTGGTCTTTTTTCAAAAAAATATTTTACACATACATTGCATTTTGACTGTGATTTAGGAGAGCCTGTTCTAAGTTACTTCAAGAAAACACCCCAGTTTGTTTTCTGCCAGGCCTCCTGAGTACATCCATGCCCCCCATGCATAGGTTTGCCAGGATTTTTGGGAAGGTTCAGTCAGTTGTAAGATGTGGTAATTTGGATTGAAATTGAGAGTGTTTATAAAATTTGAAACTCTAGAGCAGTACACATAAAAACTAAAAATCTGGAGCAGTAAAACTTAAAAATATAAAAGGCAGAAAAATAAAGGACTAAAAAAAATTAAAAATGGGCAACTGTGTGGTACACTTTGAAGCAGGTACCGATGCAGAGTCCTGGCTTCCCAGTGCAGTCAGGACAATAAAAGGTTGTATCCGTTCTTTGTCCCCTGCTATAACAGACTCTGCATCTTTTCTGGGGGTTCTGCTTCTTGTCAGTTGGGGGAATTTTAAAAATAAAATGGGTAGCCCCAAGTCTGTTTCCCCCAATCACCGCCCGGGGACCAGGTGCATCTTGGTATAAGATCCCCGAAATTATCTGAAGCTGAAACTGTAAAAATGACAGCTTAATTTCGGGGTTTGCTGTTTTGTGCAACACAAACGCATTGTAGGTCGCAACTTGTAGCAGGTAAATTGCGACCTTCTTATACCATGCCTTCGTCTTCCTCATAATAAGATAGGGCTGTAGGAGTTGATCTGACAGATCAACTCCACCCATATACCTATTATAGGCCCTGATGCACACTGGCTTTTGGATGACCTCAGCTCTGCCACGGACTGCAACCTGCACAGTCCTCTCATCATGGATGGTGCTGAGCATGCACACATCCTTTTTATCCCTGAATTTTAATGCCAAGAGCTCTTCTTGGCGCAGAGCTGAGGTCTCCCCCCTTTGTAGCCGGGTACGTACCAATTGCTGTGGGAACCCTTTGCGGTTAGAACGAATAGTACCGCAAGCCACTGTTTCAAAACAATAAAGCAACTTGAACAGTGGTACACTTGTATAAAAATTATCAACATACAAGTGGTACCCCTTGTTCATAAGGGGTAGGAGAAGGTCCCACACAATCTTGGTACTTGCTCCCAGATGTTCTGGGCAGCCTGGAGGGTCAAGATGGCTATCTTTTCCCTCATATACCCGGAAGGCCTGAGTGTACCCACTCTCGCTCTCGCAGAGCTTATACACCTTCACTCCATATCTGGAGCGCTTGGAAGGGATATATTGCTTGAATCTCAACCTTCCCTTGTACTTCATCAGAGATTCATCCACGCATATATCCCTTTTAGGTGTATAAGCCTCTGCAAACCTGGCAGAGAGGTGGGTAATCAGGGGGCGGATTTTAAATAGCCTGTCAAACTGGGGGTGCTCTCTAGGGTGACACAGGCTATTATCATTGAAATGCATGAAATGAAGAAGCATTTCATACCGCTGCCTGCCCATAGACTGGGCGTAAATGGGGGTACTGCAGATGGGGCTTGTGCTCCAGTAGGAGCGAATGGAGGGTTTCTTTATAATACCCATCAACATTGTTAGTGCCCAGAATTTTAGAAATTCTGGCACGTCAATGGGGACCCATTGCTGCCTTCCCAAAAATGAAGTTGGGTGAGCAGCGTGGAACTGCTGGGCATATAGATTAGACTGGGAGACAATCTCCCCCAGTATATCATCCCCCAGAAAAATTTGGACAAACTGGAGGGGAGTAAATCCTGTAACATCAGTACTGATGCCAGGAACTGGGGTAAAAGGAGGGATAGTTGGCCTATAGCGATTAGGCACTATCCACTCCTCAGCAGCACTGCCATCCGGAGTCTCACGACTCCTTGTGGCAGGGGGCCCAGCAGCCACTGATACATCACTAGAAGATGTATCGGTAAACTGACCAGGGTCAAAATCTGACCCTGTGTCAGTGGCCTCAGAATCTGAGGCGAGGATGGCATAAGCCTCCTCAGCGCTGTACATGCGCTCAGACATAATAATATAAATGTATTAAAATTTTACTTTACGTGGCCCCCTAGCGGGTTCAATTGCCCCTAGCGGGTTTCAAAAAAAAAATATACAGACAGCAAAAAAGTACTGCTGCAAGCCGGATCAATGAAAAGCAATGATCTACGGCAAAGAAGAGGTTAATAGCACTGTAATAAATACAGTAAAAAAATATTAACCTCTAAAAAAAACTGCACAGACAGCAAAAATGTGCTGGTGTGCAAGATCACTATTTTACACAGTGATCAAAAAGCAGGGAAGGGGTTAAACACAGGGAATGGCTTTGAAAAAAGCCTTTGGGTCTCACAATTTATTAGAATATAGAAAATCACTAATATAACTAACTATAACAATACTGATCTGTCTCTCTCCCTCACCAGAACGCAAGTGAGGAGAGGGAGGCAGATCTAACACTGTCAAAGGCAATATTTGTAAATATTGCCTTTGACAACGAATGGCAAGTGCTCATCTGAGCACTTGCCATTCTAATCGGCACCCTGATAGGGTCTGCCGAGTGAAGCCCCCCCCCTCTGATGCAACGGAAGTGACATTACGTCACTTCCGTTGCCGGCTCCAGCAGAAGGGCAGCGCCATCTTTACAGCAGCGCTGCCCTTCCATCGTGAGGATGTGGCCGCTCATCGGAGCGGCCACGAAGATCACACCAACGATCTGGAGGTGTTGCTGAATGCCTACACGGCCAGGCATTTCAGCAACACCTTTTGATCTTAGGAAGCGAACGCTGTTCGCTTCCTAAGATCGTTTGTGCAGGCGGCGCCGCCATATTTAATATGGCGGATACGATCACCTCGTGGGGTGATCGTACGGCGCCCCTGCACATTTGAACAGTGTGGCACAAAGCCTCTACCTAGAGGCTTTGTGCCAACACTGAAAGAGCAAAGAAAGCGACTCTAGATCGCTTTCTTTGCTCGATTTAGTCCATGACGTGCCAGGCACGTCACATGTCGGCAAGTCCTCATTTTGCCGTGACGTGCCTGGCACGTCATCTGTCGTTAAGGGGTTAAAAGAGAAAGAGTTCAAATGTTGGTAACACAAAGGTATTTATTATATACCTTTAGAATCTTTTCACTAAGCAAGGAACTGACAAGGGAATTGCTATACTCATTTATGAAAAGCAGAATTGGTATGCCTACCTTTTCAACCCACCTTGTCTCTGCATTTAATTAACAATCCCCAAAAATGCAAAAATGTTTTTACATATTTGTAGATTTATATTTATATCTTCTGTACTCTGGAAATATTTCATATACTTACGTTTGAACAGTGTTTTTTTCAAGTTAGAAAACAGTATTGTAACATTGTAGCTTTTGGTTTTTTTCTCATTTTAAAAAGATGCAGTAACTTTGAGAACTTGTACATAATTAATTATTTTTATCATGCCAGATTTGCTTGTATTTACCATTCATAAATCATCTGTAAATCACAAAGGCCCAACCTACCATTTACAGTGAAGAAAAAAATAACTATGTCTTGTATCCTAAAACTTACGAGGTCTGGCCACCTGTCTCTGTCTCTGAGTTGTGGTTCTTTGAACATACTGTTGAGGCGGCTGTAATGATGCTGGCTGTTCACGCATCTTAAAAACCTGCCTATCGTGAATTAGCAAGGCTCTTCAATGGATGGCCCAAGCTAACACTTGTCCAATCACAAGAAGGGCAGAGAGAGGAGACTGCTACTGCTTTACTCCCAAGAGAAGACACTGTGACTGTTTGCTGTTTGTGTTTGAATCTCAGGTCTCTGGGAGCAGCTGGTTCTGTTATGGATGTTGCCATGGGGTTGGGTTCTAAACAGGCTGGATAGGAGAGTTATCTATGGAACAGCGTGAAACATCTGCACATTTGAGAAATAACCAGTATGCAGAGTGTCTGACACTCTGATCTCTAACATTAATAACTCATCTTTACGTACAATACTTTTAGAATCACTATATTATTAAGAAAGGTGACACCTATGACTGCATCAGTTACTGGTTAATCAAAGTAGCAAGTCAGCCTTTGAAAGAGAAGTGCTTTTAAACTTACAGTTATCATTAACTGCAACCAGCTTTCCGCTTGACCACTATGTAGTCACCTTATTGAATACACTGGGACTTTCAGAATATTGAACATATATAATGTACATGTAAAGCAGGCAAAACCAGAAGAGTTTATTCATTGCAGTGACCTGAACAACATGAATAAATATATGTAAATGAATTAACTAGCACACATATAGAAATATTTTTATAACTGCATACAATTTGTTTATTTTTTTATTGGAACATTTTACTTTTATTTGATACCAATAAACAAATACTCAATAAATGAATGATCTCTTATATCAAAAATAGCAAACACTAAAAAAACACTCAATCTAGTATCAACTCTTCCTGCATATAACACTTTCATCCCTTATCTACAACCACCTAAATCCACTTATAACCCACTCATAACTACACTGGCTCCCACACACACCTCATTCAGCTCAGGGAGCACAAAATCAGAGGAGTCTGGAGGGGATGCCAATGTTATAAACAGGTCACATATGCGACATATCTGCCCCTCAGGAAAAAAAACCCTCTTTTAAGCACCTGTTATCCTGCGGTTTTAATACTCAGTTAGATATCCCAGTTACTCCAGAACCCCTGTGTGTGCCCAGGTATCTCCTTTATTACCAGACTGTTGAGAGGTTTTTTTTAATGTGTGCTTTATGTTTTTATTAAACGTTATAAAAGGTAACCTGAATTGTTATACCTGATGTGAAAATGCATCCACAATGCAGCCTGATGTTACCACGTCAGTACCCGATATGTTTGTTTTTGCCTGTTGAGGCATTTTTCCATGTTCTGGGTTGATGTGACTTGACTTACAAAAAAACCTCTCTTGGGCAAGTCTCTTTTCTTGGTACCATCTGGGGCATAGTTGATGACTATTGAGCATTTACTAGGATCTGGTTGCAATGTTGTGGTGCTGCAGGCACAGTGTAAATCTGTGCCTGCATGGTGTGTTGGATCTGATCACCAACATACCTCATTGAGTTGTGGGTCACCACTCCTCCACTGGGAAATGTTTGGCTCCTTTCATTGCTGGCAGAGTCAACAGGATAAATAGCAGCTTGGTGGACAGGTACATTGCTCCATGAGCCAAGCTGGGGCATTTTTTAAGCTGGCCAATATATTTTACACCCTCCCCCAACCATATATTTTTGAAAAGTAGACACCCTAAAGTATTTCAAATGGTGGTATTTTAGATCTTTCCATAAAAGTATTCTACCACCAGCCTTTGTCAAAGTTTTGGGTAGTCATTTTTTGTGTTTTTTTCACACAAATTTTACTTCAGAAATTAATTCACAGATACCGTTATGTGTTATTGCCAAACAACACCCCAATGTGTGACATGTAGACTTCCTGCACCCATGTCTTATTTGGGATGTTTTGGAAGCAGGCCAGTGTTATTTACCCCACCAAATCATGTATTCTTTAAAAGTACACCACCCAGGGAATTTCAAATTTGTGAAATTCCAGTATAGGATTAACTGCACTGACCTGTAAGGCCTACTAGTCCTTTGGGGCAATTTTGTGGTTGGCCACTTGAATTTAATCCCAATCAAAGTATATATTTTTGAAAAGTAGATACTAAACTAAAGTTAAAAAAACTTTCAGAAAACATTTATCTGAAAGAAATTATCACTTCAGGTTTCCTTCATAACCCTGTTACCAAATCTTAGAATATTTATAAGCTGTATTGTATTGCTTGAAGAATTCTCTGATACAGAGGCCTGGCTGAGATGGGCAGTCAGGGCAGTAGTAAGATGAGTCACTTCTTTTCCCTCTTTTGAAGCACACTGCACCGCTTCTGTGGCTTCTGTTTTTGTGGTGTAGGAGGGACCCGCAATGGGAAGTATTTTGCTGCAAGTTTACTATTTGGTGCACCACTCTGTTCACCACTTAATAGTATGGCATCAATGATTTTCAACAGTAAACATGTTACATTTCTGTGCAGGGTTAGACAGCTTATATAAAATAAATGCGTTATGAGTTGCTGTTTACATCATAAAAAATTAGACTTTTTTTAGGGCTTGAGTAGACTGAAATGTCTATGTCCCCCCATGTATTTGTGTGTATTATGTCAAGAAGAGTGGTTTTCTAATTATTTCAGATTTGCCACAACAAACACTGATACAGTTGTATCCTTATGTATACTATTTAAATGGTATTCATCTTTTTTGTCTGTAAATTTTACTGCAGGTGCAGATGTCCTGCACTTGAAGTAGATGGTCACATCTGAGTTGAGCTGCTGTCATCCCAGGCCAGTTTATAGCATGCACCTTTCTGAACTCTGCCGGAGATATGGGGTAACCTAATAATAGGTACTCACCTACCAAAGACCTTGGGAAAGGGGGCAAAAAGACCCCTGTTCCGAATATCCGGATATTTTTAGTCATGCCATCCACCCCGACACACACAAGATGTACCGTGGTTCTGATGTGGAGCCCAGTTGCAGGAGTAACACTCTTATAATACATGATATACCTGGTAGGACCAAATTGGTACAGGTCCTCAGGAATGTAGCGTTGGTATGAATGCCCAGAAAAGGTATGATGTAGTGGTACTGGTACTGATGAGGAGTCCCAATAGAACTGACAGGATGTCTTGGTTGTAGTACTAACTTCCGTCCATAGGAAGGGGAATAATCAGATTCTAGATGTAGTACCGAAAAGTCACCATTTGAGGCTGTGCAGAGTAGTCTTTGTTGCAATACCAGATCTTGACCAGCAGGTGGCTGGCTACTCCGTTTTTCAGCAGAAGACAGACACAGCTGGCATAAGCTGAAAGTGACCCATCTCAGTGGGAAACAGCAACAGGATTTCTGAAGGTAAGTTTTGCTGAGACAGGTACCTTTTGAGGGAGAATAGTACACGAACAAGCCAGGGTTGTTTGGGAGCCAGATAGTAGAATAGTCATCAATCACAGTAGAATTTACTCATTGCGCATGCTCACAAAGTTACAGCTGATCACTCAGCTGTAACTTTGTAAGGACGGCGCATGCGCGAGCGACGCTCACCTCCTCCCGCCCCCTTCACCCCCCCACTCCCCTTCTCACCAGCTGTTCGACGAGGTACGTATACTGCGCAGTAAAGACGGGGTGCTCATATAAGGGGGGCAGTAAAGACAGGGGGTGCTCATATAAGGGGGGCAATAAAGACAGGAGGCACAAATAAAGGGTGCAGTAAAGACAAGGGTGCACATATAAGTCGGGCAGTAAAGACGGGGTGCTCATATAAGTGGGGCAGTAAAGACAGGGGTTGCTCATATAAAGGGGGCAGTAAAGATGGGGTTGCTCATATAAAGGGGACAGTAAAGACGGGAGGCTCATATAAAGGGGGCAGTAAAGATGGGGGGCTCATATAAAGGGGGTAGTAAAGACAGGGGCCTCATATAAAGGGGGCATTAAAGACAGGGGGTGCTCATATAAGGGGGCAGTAAAGACGGGGGTGCTCATATAAAGGGGACAGTAAAGACAGGAGGCTCATATAAAGGGGGCAGTAAAGACAGGGGGTGCTCATATAAGGGGGCAGTAAAGACGTGGGGTGCTCATATAAAGGGGACAGTAAAGACGGGAGGCTCATATAAAGGGGACAGTAAAGACAGGAGGCTCATATAAAGGTGGCATTAAAGACAGGGGGTGCTCATAAAAGGGGGCAGTAAAGACAGGGTGCTCATATAAGGGGGACAGTAAAGACGGGGTGCTCATATAAAGGGGGGCAGTAAAGACAGGGGGTGCTCATATAAAGGGAGGCAGTAAAGACGGGAGGCTCATATAAAGGGGGCAGTAAGGAAAGGGGGTGCTCATATAAGGGGGACAGTAAAGATGGGGTGCTCATATAAGGGGGGCAGTAAAGACAGGGGGTGCTCATATAAGGGGGCAGTAAAGACAGTAGGCACATATAAAGGGGGCAGTAAAGACAGGGGTGCTCATAAAATGGGGGCAGTAAAGACAGGGGGTGCTCATATAAGGGAGGCAGTAAGGACAGGGGGTGCTCATATAAGGGGGGCAGTAAAGATGGGGTGCTCATATAAGGGGGGCAGTAAAGACAGGGGGTGCTCATATAAGGGGGGCAGTAAAGACAGGAGGCACATTTAAAGGGGGCAGTAAAGACAGGGGTGCTCATAAAAGGGGGGCAGTAAAGACAGGGGGTGCTCATATAAGGGGGGCAGTAAATACGGGGGTGCTAATATACTGGAAGGCAGTAAATACGGGGGGCTAAGATAAAGGGAGGCAGTAAAGACGGGAGGCTCATATAAGAGGGGCAGTAAAGATGGGGTGCTCATATAAAGGGGAGCAGTAAAGACAGCGGGTGCTCATATAAAGGGAGGCAGTGAAGACGGGAGGCTCATACATAGGGGGCAGTAAAGACGGGGTGCTCATATAAAGGGGGGCAGTAAAGACAGGAGGCACATATAAAGGGGGCAGTAAAGACAGGGGTGCTCATAAAAGGGGGGCAGTAAAGACAGGGGGTGCTCATATAAGGGGGGCAGTAAATACGGGGGTGCTCATATAAAGGGAGGCAGTAAAGACGGGAGGCTCATATAAAGGGGGCAGTAAAGACAGGGGGTGCTCATATAAGGAGGCAGTAAAGACGGGGTGCTCATATAAGGGGGCAGTAAAGACAGGGGGTGCTCATATAGGGGGGCAGTAAAGACAGGAGGCACATATAAAGGGGGCAGTAAAGACAGGGGTGCTCATATAAGGCGGCAGTAATGACGGGGTGCTCATATAATTGGGGCAGTAAAGACAGGGTGTGCTCATATAAGGGGGACAGTAAATATGGGGGTGCTAATATACAGGGAGGCAGTAAAGACAGGGGGCTAAGATAAAGGGAGGCAGTAAAGATGGGAGGCTCATATAAGGGGGGCAGTAAAGACGGGGTGCTCATATAAAGGGGGGCAGTAAAGACGGTGGGTGCTCATATAAAGGGAGGCAGTGAAGACGGGAGGCTCATACATAGGGGGCAGTAAAGACGGGGTGCTCATATAAAGGGGGGCAGTAAAGACGGGGGTTAGAGTTGTGTGTGTGACTGGAGATATGAAAGGTGTGTGACTGGACAGTAACAAGGGTTGAAGCCTTGACGTGGCATTACTGCTCACATGGGTATCCATGTGCCAATTCAACCAGGGTGAGTGACTGTAATATTACATGATTACAATCATAAGTTTAAAAATATACTTTCTTTTCCAATTTTTCTTCTTTATTTTACATAACACATATACTCATATAATAATGGTATTTTGAAGTAATGAGTGTGATGAAAAAAAATTGTTTTCAATGTCTTTTGTTTAGATGGTGCATCAATTAACATGAACACAGTGAGACAAGCATGGGAAACGTGTGACAGGAAGAAAAGAAAGGGGGACACTTTGAATTTGATTGAGAAAAGCATGGGGCAAGTCTGACACAGAGGGGTCTCTTCATTAAAAGTTGAGTAGCAGGTGAGTTGGGATATATTTAATCTCACCAATTTAGCCATTTGTTTGGCTTATAAATCAATTTGCAGGGGCCATTCCCCGCACAACAATTTGTTTTGGAAGAAGGCAGCGAAACCTCGTGGTGTGGCTGCGTCCGTGAAAATGTTAGGGGAGAATTAATTCTGGATTAGGAAGAACATGGACAAACCATTCCAAGTTTTGAGGAACCTGGACCACATCACTAGATCATATTTTGTTTCATTGTCTTGGCTGAGCATGTCTGATGACTCGTGGCTATTTGACAATAAGCTCAGGAGGTGTGATATGAAAGACCTACCCTGTGGGATGATATGCATAGCAAAATTTAGGTGACCTAAGAGTGCCTGCAATTGTACTTTTGAGCAAGTGGGTGATGCCACGAAGCTGTCAATCTGTTGTTGAATCCTACTAAGTTTGGCTGCTGGAAGACTGGCCTCCATACGAACAGAGTCTAATACTATGCCCAAAAATTAGATGGAAGTATCTGGGCCTGCAGTCTTGTGTTGAGCAACTGGGATTCCCAATTCTTCAAATAGGTTAAGCAGCCTGTCTAGGCTGGAGGGTGACGATTGGGGTGATTCTATCGTTAGAAAATCGTCTAGGTAGTATAATACCAATGGCCAACGGGTGACATTTAACTCCAACACAGTTTCTGCAAATATGTCAAATAACTTAGGACTACTCCTGGAGTCAAAGTTAATTGGGTAGAAAAATAGTACAAGTCTTTCCACTTTATACCATGTAGATGCCATAAATCAGGGTTTATGGGTAGCAGTTTGAAAGCATCCGTGATGTCTGCCTTGGCGAGCCATGATCCTATCCCTGACCTCACTATAGCTTGAATGGCATTGTCCACTGAAGTTTATTTAAGCGAGAATTCTTCTGCTGGAATATGGGAGTTGATACTAGGGTGATACGAGTTGTGAGGGGCTGATAAGTCAAAAATTAGTCTCTATTTCTTCAAATAATTCCCTGTAGCTATATCAATGGGGCTGATTCTCCTTCTGGGGAAAGGGGGTGACTGAAAGGGAACTATCAGGTAACTGTCAGGAACTGAACATGCCTGGACTTGAACACGGACTTTCATGTTCCTAGCTCTCTTCTTTACCAGTTCGCTAGCCTGTCTTTTACTTTTTAGCCTATGTTCTAGTTACAATGAATATACCAAGCCTTGTTATTATCATCAACTCTCCTCACCTGTGTCAAGTCATGTGCTCACTCTCAGCCTATAAAAGCCTCTTCCTGTGAATCTACCTTTGCCAGATTATTGTGGTTCCTGCCTGCAGTATAGCAAGCTTTCTATTGATTGTTACTTACCTGTTACCGATTTGGACCGTCTCACTTCTCTGCCTTCTACTACCCACTGACCTTGGCTTGCCTGACTACGTTTATACTCTTTGTTCCAGCCTCACAGCTCTGCTAAAAGACCAGATTGTCACTCAAAGCTCAGGGGCTCAACCACCTGGGTAACGAGTGGCTACTTCTGGCAGAAGACCTTGCTGGTCTGGCTGCTGGACACCAAACCTGCTAACATCAGTATCATTACAGAATAATCTGGCCTATCATGGAGACTGCTGGATCAGAATCTGCATTAGCCCAGCAGGTTGCATTTAATGCAAGAACTGTGCAGACCCAGGCACAAACCATTCAAGTGCTGAAAGATCAGGTAGCTGAACTACAGAATGAAGTTCGTGCCATGCACAATGAATTTACCAGCTACAGAGCACATGATGTTGCAGCGGCCGCTGCTGCAGTTGCTGCTAATGCTACTGCTGCCCCTGCACAAGATGCCCGCTTGCCCCTGCCAGAAAAAATTTGGAGGTGACCGCCGAAAATTCAGGGGTTTCCTAAATCAATGCCGTTTGCACTTCATGATGTTACCCAATAGATATCCGTCTGAAAGAGAGAAGGTGGGATTCATTTTTTCCCTATTAAAAGATGAAGCCCTTGCCTGGGGCTCCCCTTTACTGGAACAGGATAGTCTAGTCTTGGGAAATTTAAGACACTTTATTGATGCTATGAGCATAATTTTTGATGACCACAATCGCTGTGCAACAGCAGAAGCTACTCTCCTTAACTTACATCAAGGGAGGCATTCTGTGGCTGAATATGCTGCTGAATTCAGGCAGTGGATTGCTGATACTACTTGGAACCAATCAGCTCAGAGATTCCATTTTCGCAGGGGGCTTTCGGATGCTATAAAAGATGAACTGGCTCGTGTTGACCTTCCTGATGAATTTGATTCTTTTGTGCAGTTGGCTATACGTATAGATCGGAGACTCTCAGAAAGAAGATTGGAAAGACAGGACTCTTTTAAATCAAGTGCTAGTCCTGCATTCCATTCAAGACTTTCTGCTCAAACCCCTCAATTATCTGTGGACTCTGAACCAGAGGCTATGCAGGTTGATCTAATAAGAGGGCCACTGTCCACTGAAGAAAAACAGTGGCGACGCAATCACAATTTATGTCTCTATTGTGGTAGTGCATGGCATTATGCCATTAATTGCCCTAGCAAGCCTAAAAGAACAATAGCAATGACTGCTGAAGGTGCACAGATCCAACACCAACCCCAGACTTCAGACCAGCTAGATTCTGTCACACAACCCTTATTTTCTCTGGCACAAGGTGAAGAAGGTGTGATGACTCGGCATCCTCATCTAGTGGTACCCATCACCTTGCAATATGGGGGTAGAAAAATTTCAACTTCCGCTATGATAGATTCCGGAGCAGGAGGCAACTTCATGGACACTAAATTTGCTGCAGGAAATGAAATTGAGTCTAAACTTAAACCTTCACCTGTATTAATGGAAACCGTGGATGGCTCTCCACTCACATCAGGACCAGTTACACATGAGACTGTACCCTTAGAACTGGTTCTGGAAGTAAATCACCATGAGACCATCTCTTTTCAACTAATTTCCTCAACACAGTTTCCAGTGATTTGGGGTATACCCTGGCTTGCCGTACATAACCCACAGATTGACTGGAAGACTAGAGCCTTGTCATTCCCTTCGGAACACTGCTTGCTTAACTGTCAACCTTCTAATACAACCTCTACTTTTACAGCAATTAACGAACTTGTTGCTACAGATCTTACCCAGCTTCCTCCACAGTATCATAATTTTGCAGATGTCTGTGACAAAAAGAATGCTGATCAACTTCCACCTCACAGGCCCTATGATTGCCCCATAGAACTGCTACCTGGAGCTGCTATCCCATTTGGCCGTATATACTCACTCTCTGAACCTGAATTGAAAGTACTTCGGGAATATCTTCAAGAAAATCTTGCCAAAGGTTTTATTCGACCATCTACTTCCCCAGCAGGTGCTCCTATATTTTTTGTAGAAAAGAAAGATGGCAGTCTGCGGCCTTGCATTGATTACAGAGAAATAAATGATATCACTGTAAAAAACCGCTATCCCTTACCTCTTATTCCTGAACTTCTGGAAAGACTACGTTCAGCTAAAATGTTTACGAAACTTGATTTACGAGGGGCCTATAATCTGGTTCGCATAAGATCTGGTGATGAGTGGAAAACTGCTTACAGAACCAGGTATGGACATTATGAATATCTAGTGATGCCGTTTGGGCTTTGTAATGCCCCTGCAACCTTTCACATCTAATCAATGATGTATTACGGGACCTTCTGGATCAGTTTGTTGTAGTGATTTGGATCAAAGCAAACTTTGCTTTATTGTCTATCTACTCCTTAAAATTGATCAACTAATGCGCTCTCCCCAAGAAGTAATTCACACCGGAGACAAAGTTTCTGTCAGTGAAAAACCTGAGGCAAACCTTTATTTTCCAGAGTGGGGGATTCCTTTTAAAGCAGGAATACGTCACAGTACAGTCATAGTTTAAAGATACAATATACGTTCAGCAATTGGCTAAAAGTTGGAGGGGTCTTCTTTAAGCCCACCCTACAGAATGTGATGTCATCTTTATAGAGTTCTCCCACCACATTCCAGCTCCATCTTGGTTACACGATGGGAGGGGGAGTGAGTAGTTTACTGAACAAAGAGGGGCTCCAGGGGGAACAGTTACTGTTACTTTAACAGTGATTCACGTGGCATGTGATAACTTGTACAAGAGAAAGTGGGAGGAGTTAGTACCGGAAGCTGGTCTTTATAAGAATGTGTTACATGAGACTTGCTCCTTAGCAGGGGGGAAGGGGTAGCATGGATTGGAGGAGTTTCCATAGGAAGTAGCTTATTTGAACACATGTGTAAAAGATTAAACAGACAAAGGAATGCAGATGCTTATACGTAAGCATCTGTAAGAAATTATGACCTTTTAGGGAAGCGTGCCAAATAAGACATAAACACAAATATATAATTGTAAAAGAGACATTGTATCCACAACAGTAGCATACTTGGACGATATACTGATATTTTCTGATAATATTGAAGATCACAGAAGACAGGTCTGCATTGTTCTTGAACGCCTCCGTGCCCACCAACTCTACATTAAACTGGAAAAATGTGAGTTTGAACAAACAGAGATTCAATTCCTTGGCTATATAATAACTCCAGAAGGTTTAAGTATGGATGCAAGTAAAATACAAGCTGTATTGGACTGGCCCATCCCCAAGAATGAAAAAGAAATTCAGAGATTTGTGGGGTTTGCTAATTTTTATAGGTGTTTCATTAAAAATTTATCTCGAGTAATTGCACCAATCACTAAACTCACCCATAAAGGGACCACTTTCAAGTGGACAGACAAGGCTGATGCTGCATTTTCAAGGTTAAAGACTCTGTTTACATCTGCCCCAATTCTGGTACACCCTCAGCCAGAACTACCATTCACTATAGAGGTAGATGCCTCCGATTCTGCTGTTGGGGCTATACTTTCTCAACGGACTGGACCTAAGATGATGTTACATCCATGCGCTTTCTACTCCCGCCAGATGTCACCTGCTGAAAGAAACTATGACATAGGGAATAAAGAACTCTTGGCTATAAAATCTGCCTTCACAGAATGGAGACATCTCTTGGAGGGGGCCACCAATCCAATTACTGTGCTCACAGATCACAAAAACTTGGAATGTGTCCGATCAGCTAAGAGACTGTCAGCCAGACAAGCCTGTTGGTCCCTATTTTTCTCCAGATTTAATTTTCTGATTTCATATCGGCCTGGCTCCAGAAATGGCAAAGCTGATGCCTTGTCCAGGATATCTGATCCTCTCAACATTAAAGAAGAAGTAACTTCCATCTTACCAGAGAGTAGATTTCTAGGTGTTACCATTCCTTCCACCTTAATGTCTCGCATCAAAAAGGGTTATGCGGCAGATCCAGTTTTTTGTGACCCACCAACTGACCTTCATATGACTATGCTCAATGGATTTTGGGTTTTTCAACAGCGTCTATTTGTACCAGAATCCATAAGATTGGAAGTCTTACGTTTATTTCATGATTCCAAACCAGCTGGTCATCCAGGAATCCAAAAGACACAAGAACTACTGTCCAGATACTTTTGGTGGCCTAAATATCATGAGGATGTGAAAAAGTATGAGTCCACTTGTGATGTATGTGCTAGAAATAAGATTCCTCACTGTTCGCCGGTAGGCTTGCTACAGCCTCTTCCTATTCCTAATCGTCCCCGGGGATCCATATCCATGGATTTTATTGTAGAACTGCCTCCCTCTAAAGAACACACTACCATCCTTGTTGTGGTTGACCGGCTTACTAAAATGAGTCATTTTATACCTGCTCGCGGGCTCCCTTCTGCCAAACAGACTGCAGACTTAGTTATTCCGGAAGTGTTTCGTTTGCATGGTGTTCCTGATGAAGTGATATCTGACAGGGGGGTACAGTTTACTTCACGCTTTTGGAAATGTTTTTGTTCTGGACTTGGAATAAATGTGAATTTGTCATTGGCTTTTCATCCTCAAAGTAATGGACAGACTGAGAGAACCAACCAAACTCTGGAGCAATATTTGCGGTGTTTTATTAGCTACCTGCAGGATGACTGGATAGACTTTCTACCCACAGCAGAGTTTGCCTACAACAATGCTCAATACAGCTCTACTCGTCAAAGCCCATTTTTTGCCAATTACGGTTACCATCCAAACTTTCTAGTGAGTCTTCCAATTACTACTTCCACTCCTGCGGTGGCAGACCGGCTTACTACCTTGCAGCAATCCCAGGAACTATTGAAAGAAACGCTTTTGAAGGCTCAGGGTTGTTACAAAAGAGCTGCTGATAGGCATAGAAAAGAGGCCCCAGTTTATCAAATTGATGATAAGGTATGGCTTTCCACTAAGAACCTCAAGCTTCATATTCCGTCTCACAAGTTGGGTCAGAAATAAATTGGGCCTTTTGAGATCATCGCTCAGATCAATTCTGTCACTTTTCGCCTACAACTCCCAGATTCCATAAGAGTACATCCCGTATTTCACACAGCGTTGCTAAAACCTTATCATGAAAATCCTTTTCATGGACGGACCTTGCCTGCCCCTGCACCTGTCCTGGTGGATGGTGAAGATGAATATGAGGTGGGAAAAATTCTTGATTCTAGGATCTTCCGTAATAAACTACAGTACTTGGTTCATTGGAAAGGCTATGGTGATGAGGATAGGTCATGGGAACCAGTGGAAAATGTTCATGCTCCACGTCTAATTACAGCTTTTCACCAGCGGCACCCTGATAAACCAGGAAAAAGTGCGTCCAGAGGCCGCTCCTGTAGAGGAGGGGGTGATGTCAGGAACTGACCGTGCCTGGACTTGAACACTGACTTCCATGTTCCTAGCTCTCTTCTTTACCGGTTCGCTAGCCTGTCTTTTACATTTTAGCCTATGTTCTAGTTACAATGAATATACCAAGCCTTGTTATTATCATCAACTCTCCTCACCTGTGTCAAGTCATTTGCTCACTCTCAGCCTATAAAAGCCTCTTCTTGTGAATCTACCTTTGCCAGATTATTGTGGTTCCTGCCTGCAGTATATCAAGCTTTCTATTGATTGTTACTTACCTGTTACCGATTTGGACCGTCTCACTACTCTGCCTACTACTACCCACTGACCTTGGCTTGCCTGACTACGTTTATACTCTTTGTTCCAGCCTCACAGCTCTGCTAAAAGACCAGATTGTCACTCAAAGCTCAGGGGCTCAACCACCTGGGTAACGAGTGGCTACTTCTGGCAGAAGACCTTGCTGATCTGGCTGCTGGACTCCAAACTTGCTAACATCAGTATCATTACAGTAACCTTTCTCTAGTTCACTTGCCAACAGGATGTCTACTGAGTCGGGATCGGTCAATGCGGACCTAAGGTTGGGGCATTCCAGCGTTTGTTGGGGGAGAGCAATAATACCGGTGTTAAAACCTGTGAAAAACCTGAAATTAAAAACTCCACAAGGTCGGGTGAAGGGTGAGACTTAAATTTTTCCCTTAGGAAATATACCTTAACTGGGGATAGTCATGATTTTTAAAAAAGTTTTACTAAGACACATTGTTTTCGGGTGGCCCCTATGGCAGCCTGTGCAGATGTGCAGCAGTCTACTGAAGTAGACTGAAACTGCAACCGGTGGTATTGTAATTGTTGCAAATGTGTGATTTCCCGAGGAAAGAAATAGGTCTTCCTAGTCTATCGTGCATTTTGGTGGATGTGGGGAGAGGGCCTAAGGGTGGTGGTGCTGACGTGCCTGCCGTACTGGTGGAGGGTTGGCTATCAAGTTACACGTATGCAAAACAAAGGTAGGAACGAGCATAGGTAATAAGCAAGACAGAGAAAAGCAAAAGCAGGAGCGAGCATAGGAAATAAACAAGCGAACAAAGCAAAAGTATACTGAAATCACTGGAACAGCTTGGATGAGTCTGAAACTGGGTGAAGCCTTACACCTTCAGAGATGACATACCCTAAAAATGTGACCCTATTTTCTCAAATCAACATTTTTCAGCTTTTGCAAATAATAAATTGTCATGGAGACATTGTAAAACAGTTTTCACATGAGACAAGTGTTCAGTCAGTGTTTTGGAAAAAATCAGGATGTCATCCATACACAGCGACGTAGGACAATAACAGATCTCTGAATATATCATTGACAAATGTTTGGAAAACTGCAGGAACATTACATAGACCAAATGGCATGGCCAAGTCTGCTATTGAATGCAGTTAACTACTCGTCCCCCTCCCGGAAGCCACTTTAAGCAGGCTGCCATCGCCGCTTTAAGAAATTCACCTGCTGCCACCGGATGTTGCAGCAGCCGATTTGCTTTATTTGCTTAAGTGGCCAAGGCGGCCCATCGGGATTATTCAGCCAGTCTGGCCCTGTTCTCTTTGATATATTGGATTAGAGCAAAATTTTTAGGTTTGTATAAAGGGAAGGTTCTGTCCTTAGTAAGTGAAGCGCCGGGGAATATTTTGACATGACAATCATGTGGTCTGTGAGGGGGAAGAGTATCAGCACCCTTTTTGGAGAACACATCCTAAAATTCCTTGGGTATCCCAGATCAGTCTAGTTCAGAGGACACGTTTAGGATGGTCCCCATGATTTTATTAGAAGATATACATTGAGTAGCACAATTCTGACTAGGCAGTGATTTCCCCCTCCTGACAATTTACAGATGGGTTGTGTCTTTGTAGCCAAGGGAGGCCTAGAATCACAGGGTATAAGCAGGAGGATAAAAGTTATAGACTACTGATGTAGAACACCAATAAAAAGTGTCAGTGGAGTATTGGTGTGCGTGATACGACCTGTACCCAGAGGAGAACCATCCAATAGGCAACACTTGACTAGCTGGGTGTATGGTGATTTTCATTCTTTTAGCCTAGGAGACATCCATGAAGTTACCTACAGCCCCAGAATCAATGAAGGCTTGTGTGACCACTTTGTGGTTATTCCACTGGACCTTGGCAGGTACGAGAAATCTATGAAACACGGGGGAAGATGTTGTAGACATGCTCAGCAGAATTCTTACCTTCTTCACTAAGCTTTAGCATTCCCCTGCTTCTGGGGACAATAGGCTGCAATATCTCCCCCTTTACCGCAATATAAGCATAGACCAGACAAATGACCACGTCTCTTCTCCTCAGCAGAGAGAGGAATAATAGGACTGATCTCCATGGGTTCGTCTGTGGAAAATCTCTCAGATTGGGAAGTGGCAGGATATTGAAAGCGAGGAATGTAAGAACTTCTTTCTTTACTATGAGATTGTTCTAACTTGCGTTATTGGCACCAACTTTAGACACAGTCCAATAAACTCTTCTAGACCTTCAGGAAGATCCCTGTAAGTCAGGGCATCTTTGATATTGTCGTTGAGGCCCTTGCAAAATGCTGCTTTGAGTGAACTGGGGTTCCATTTGTTCATAAGCCAGAGTACGAAATTCTACAGCATATTGGGAGATTGTTCTCCTCTCCTGACAAAGTTCCATTATGCTGGTTTCAGCTTGCTCTTTTCTCCCAGGTGCATCAAACACTGTTTTAAATGCTGTTAGGATTTTGTACAATCAACGGTGATGCCCAGGCTAAGGCTTCTCCTCTCAGGAGGTTAATAATAAATGCTACCCTGTTAGAATGGCTGGAAAATGTTTGAGGTAACATGTGAATATTGAGTATGCATTGGCTGAAAAACCCTCTGCATTCCAAAGGATTGCCATTGTACTTGTCAGGGGCTGGCATTTTAGGTGGTTTGGAGGGATTCATTAGCTGGGGTTCAGCGGCCACAGTAACAATGCTAGGATTAGACGGAGTAGCCATGGCACGTAGTACATCAGTCATGGTGTCTAGTTTTTGTTCCAAAGATTGGAGATGAGAGGAATTAGAATTGAGGACCTGATTGTGTCTTTCCTGACGGACAGCCATATTGTTCAGGTCTGCGGGATCCATAGATAGGCCTGTAATACATGTAACGGTGAAGTAATCAAAGTTTAGGATCCACGCTGCAGGACCTGAATAATACTCTTCTTGTACAACCAGTGACCAGATCTTTGAGAGTTAGTAGGAGGTCTTCGTTCCAAATCAGAGATATCCTTGGTTGAGCCGTGGACACTCCTGCAAAGGTAAACAGCTGCACCTCTACCTCTCTCCAAACACTGGTTAAAGAAGTACTAGTGACAGAAGGATCTTGGACAGATGACTTTAGAGGACTGGAACACAGGATATCTGGACCCAGAGCAGAACTGGTTCTTAGACACTGGTACTGAGATATTGGATCTTTAGACACAGCGCAGTACAGGTTCTGGAACTCAGGATAATATACAGCTACTGAGATACTGAATGTCACACAGCTGTACCGGTTCTGAATCACTGGATATATACAGCCACTGGTTCTGAGGACTAGGATAGCTGGACACACAGCCACAGGTTCTGAGATACTGAATGCAGGAAACAGAGTGGAAGCCGAGGTCAGGATAACAGAAGACTGGATAATAAAGGGGAAGCCGAGGATCTGGTACACAGGCATAAACAGCAAGAATGGTCAGGCATGCCGGGTCAAGAATACAGGCTTCAGAATAGCAGGAATCGCAAGGTTTCTAATAGCAGAAACTGAAGGATCTATTACAAGCAAAGGTAAATGTTAAGTGAGGGGTTTAAAAACAAATACGGTGCCAATCACCAGCCAGGGGGTGTGACCAATCACTGTGAGATCTTTCACTCCTGTTGTTCGTGCATAGGGTGCCATGCGGCCATTTTTTTGGTTCCTGGACTCAGGAAAAATGTCGTTTATGGACTTTGATGGGAACTACATGGAGTTAGGTGGGTATGTTGCTATAGAACATGGGGAGCGATGCAACAAGGATCAGGTAAGGTTGTTACAGTAGTTTCAGAATGTTGCCAGTACCAGTGGGTGTAATCAAAATCTCAGATGTCTCGTCCGTGGGTGAGTAGTCTCGAGGCCAGAAGTCCCTGTGTCGAGTCGGTTTTGAGCAAGGGTGGGGGAGGTTAAGGTCGCCAAAAGAAAAGGATCATCTTGGGGCACCACTCTGGGTCTTCTTTTCCTTTGAGGGCGAATAGCCCACGGTTGGTTGTGGATGTGTGGTATGGAGGTTTCTTCTAAGTTGCTGGATTTCCACTCCGGGAGGTCAGGTACCTGGATATCAAGAGAGGCACAGAAGGTAGGGAGGTCTGATAGAGTTCGTAGAACTCTGGTAGAACCTTTTCGCACCACGATGCTCAGAAGGAATCCCAAAGTAAAGGGTATGCCGCATTCTTTGAGAAAGTCCGTCAAAGGCAGAAGTAATCTACAGACCAGAAGGGTGGAACAAGCCACGTCCATGAGGACAATCATTTTCACACCTTTATAGGCGATATGGCTCTGTTTACAGGTTGCCCACAAGATGTCCTCTTTGAGCGGGAATGACTGTGCGCAGCAGATTACATCTCATGGCAATGGGTTGAAGGAATCTTTGGGGTGTAGGGCCCTATGAACCCTATCCAGGATGATGTGTTCAGTACTTTCTTTCCCCAAAATAATTAGGAAGAGGTCAGGGACAATAGTCTTTAAATCCTCAGGCTGTCAGTTTCAGGGAGGCCTCGCACCCTTAAATTATTATGGTGGCCCCTGTTATCTAAGTCAACAACATGTTGGGCTAATTGTGCCATCACACAGCGTTACGCCCATAGTTGAGATTCCAATGTAGACAAAGCTCCATGAAGGAGTGTTTGGGCAGCCTCGAAGGCTTTCCAGTTGGTGCCCTTGGTTCTTCAGGTCAGATCTTATGTCCCAAAGTCTTCCTTTATTGTGGCGCAGATCAAATCAACTGCTGAGGACAAGTCAGATTTAACTTGTACATCTAAAGCAGCAAAGTCCACTTTAGTGGGGCTGAAAGGTTCCTGGGCATTTTAAACAGTTGATGCTTTCAGGTCCCCTTCATCAGAGATTTTGCTTGACGGCAGCGGAGTGTTTTCATGCCCTATGGCTGGCATTTTGTATCATAATAAATATTCCCTCAGGCCACAAACCTCACCAGTAACTGCCTCAGGCCTGCATCAGGTCCGTCGTGGCACTCCTGTTTGCAGTGCTTCTCCAGCCCCCAGGACTCAGGAGGGCCTTCAGCATGCACCCTGAACTTCCCATACCCACCATCCAATGATTACACGGGCACGAGGGGCACCCGTTTTTAGAGACCCCACTCCGTTACCACGGCAACGGAGGAGACGACTTCACTCCCTGGTGTCATAGGGGGGCGGGCTTACTGCCCTTTAAATTTCCCTTGCGCCAAATCCTCCTTGCTCAGTTATCTGTGCTGTTTGTACCCTAAGCGTGTGTCTCCTGATCCCTTCTGAATTACCTGGCTTGTTTTGACCTCCCTGATATCTGGCTTCCTGACCCACGGCTTCTCTACCTGACTATCCTGATCTCTGGCTCCCTCGACCTTCTGGCTTCCACCCTGACTATTCTACTATCTGGCTCCCAAACAACCCTGGCTTGTTCCTGTACTATTCTCCCTCTAAAGGTACCTGTCTCAGCAAAACTTACCTTCATAAATCGTGTTGCTGTTTCCCACTGAGATGGGTCACTTTCAGCTTATGCCAACTGTGTCTGTCTTCTGCTGAAAAACGGAGTAGTGCGCCACCTGCTGGTCAAGATCTAGTATTGCAACAAAGACTACTCTGCACAGCCTCAACTGGTGACTTTTCGGTACTACATGTAGAAACTGATTATTACCCCTCCTATTGACGGAAGTTAGTACTACAACCAAGACATCCTGTCATTTCTATTGGGACTCCTCATCAGTACCAGTACCGCTACATCATACCTTTTCTGGGCACTCTGTACCAATTTGGTCCTACCAGGTATATAGTGTATTGTAAGAGTGTTACTCCTGCAACTGGGCTCCACATCAGAACTACGGCACATGATCCTAACATCTTGGGTGTGTCAGGGGTGGATGGCAGGACTAAAAATATCTGGAGATTCGGAACAGGGGTCTTTTTGCCCCCTTTCCCATGGTCTTTAGTAGGTGAGTACCTTTTATTAGGTTACTCCCATATCTCCGGAGGAGTTCAGAAAGGTGCATGCTATAAACTGGCCTGGGATGACAGCAGCTCAACTCAGATGCGACCATCTACATCAAGTGCAGGACATTTGCACCTGCAGTAAAATTTACAGACAAAAAAAATTAATACCATTAAAATAGTATACATAAGGATACAACTGTATCAGTGTTCGTCGTGGCAAATCTGAAATAATTAGAAAAACACTCTGCTTGACATACCGTATTTGCTCGATTATAAGACAAGGTTTTTTTCAGAATTTTTTTTCTGAAAAGTCCCCCTCGTCTTATAATCGAAGTCGTCTTATAATCTGACCTCAAATGGAGGTCAGATTATAAGACATGGATCCAGGTCCCCAGCAGAGCTGCAGGGGACCTGGATCCCCCTCTCTAACAGCAGAGGATGTCTGCGCGATGAGCGGGGGCTTCTGTGATGAAGCCGGGTACTTCCGCTCATCGCGCAGACATCCTCTGCTGCCCCACTAGCCACCAGGGTAAATCGGGCAGCTGGGGGATGTCTGCACGATACGTGCAGACATCCTCCATGCTGCCCGACACCTCCGTCTATTATGACGGACCAGCTGTCAGTCATAATAGACGGAGGTGTTGGGCAGCATGGAAGATGTCTGCACGTATCGTGCAGACATCCCCCGGCTGCCCCCACTAGCCACCAGGGATTATTACACAGGTGAGAGGGAGGGAGGGGGGTGGAGGGAGGGGGCACCAGAGCAACAAGGGGAGGGAGGGAGGAGGGAGGGAGGGGGCACCAGAGCAACATGGGGAGGGAGGGAGGGGGCACCAGAGCAACAAGGGGAGGGAGGGAGGGGAAGAGAGAAACAAGGGGGGGGGAGACAAGGGAAGGGAGGGGGAGAGAGAGACAACACTAAGGGGGGGGGAGAGAAAGCTGGGGACAAGGGAAAGAGGTAGGCAGCATTGGCACATAAAAGGAAATAAAAACAAGAAATGCATTTTTTGATATCATAATTTTTTATTAAAAAAGTAATTTACATGTGAATATATACAAGTTCAACTTTTTTCCTACAGGGTAGTCATATATTCAGGCTTTTAGTTTTTTTCCTAAAGGAATATCCAAAGTTTGGGGGGTCGTCTTATAATCAGGGTCATCTTATAATCGAGCAAATACGGTAATACACACAAATACATGGGAGGACATAGACATTTCAGTCCAGCTACTCCAGTCCTAAAAAAAATCTAATTTTTTATGATGCAAACAGCAACTCATAACGCATTTATTTTATATAAGCTGTCTAACCCGGCTGTCTAATTTTATGGAAAGATCTAAAATACCACTATTTGAAATACCTCAGGGTGTCTACTTTTCAAAAATATATGGTTGGGGGAGGGTGTAAAATATATTGGCCAGCTTAAAAAAATGTCTCAGCTTGGCTCATGGAGCAATGTACCTGTCCACCAAGCTGCTATTTATCCTGTTGACTCTGCCAGGAATGAAAGGAGCCAAACATTTCCCAGTGGAGGAGTGGTGACCCTTAACTCAATGAGGTATGTTGGTGAGCAGATCCCACACACCATGCAGGCACAGATTTACACTGCACCTGTAGCACCACAACATTGCAACCAGATCCCAGTAATTGCTCAATGGTCATCAACTATGCCCCAGATGGTACCAAGAAAACAGGCTTGACCAAGAGAGGCTGTTTTTGTAAGTCAAGTCACATCAACCCCAGAACATGGAAAAATGCCTCAAGTCATCTCACAGGCAAAAACAAACATATCGGGTACTTACTACTCCAGTGGTAAAATCAGGCTGTATTGTGGATGCATTTTCATATCATGTATAACAATTCAGGTTACCTTTTATAACGTTTAAAAAAAAAACATAAAGCACACATTAAAAAACAATCTATAAACAGTCTGGTAATAAAGGAGATACCTGGGCACACACAGGGGTTCTGGAGTAACTGGGATATCTAACTGAGGATTAAAACCGCAGGATAACAGGTGCTTAAAAGAGGGTTTTTTTTCTGAGGGGCAGATATGTCGCATATGTGACCTGTTTATAACAATGGCATCCCCTCGAGACTACTCTGGCGGCATGGCCTGATTTTGTGCTCCCTGAGCTGAATGAAGTGTGTGTGGGCGCGAGTGTAGTTATGAGTGAGTTATAAGTGGATCTAGGTGGTTGTAGATAAGGGATGAAAGTGTTATATGGAGGAAGAGTTGATACTTGATTGAGTGTTTTTTTAGTGTTTGCTATTTTTGATATAAGAGATCATTCCTGTATTGAGTATTTGTTTATTGGTATAAAATAAAAGTTAAATGTTCCAATAAAAAATAAACAAATTTTATGCAGTTATAAAAATATTTCTATATGTGGCCTAGTTAATACATTTACATATATTTATTCATGTTGTTCAGGTCACAGCAATGAATAAACTCTTCTTGTTTTGCCTGCTTTACATGTACATTATATATGTTCAATATTCTGAAAGTCCCAGTGTATTCAATTAGGTGACTGCCGTAGGGGTCAAGCAGAAAGCTGGTTGCAGTTAGTGATAACTGTAAGTATAAAAGCACTTATCTTTCAAAGGCTTTGTTTAACCAGTAACTGATGCATTCATAGGTGTCACCTTTTTTAATAATATAGTGATTCTAAAAGTATTGTACATAAAGCTGAGTTATTAATGTTAGAGATCAGAGTGTCAGACACTCTGCATACTGGTTATTTCTCAAATGTGCAGATGTTTCAAGCTGCGCCATAGATAACTCTCCTATCCAACCTGTTTAGAACCCAACACCATGGCAACATCCATAACAGAACCCGCTGCTCCCAGAGACCTGAGATTCAAACACAAACAGCAAACAGTCACAGTGTCTTCTTCTGGGAGTAAAGCAGTAGCAGTCTCCTCTCTCTGCCCTTCTTGTGATTGGACAAGTGTTAGCTTTGGCCATCCATTGAAGAGCCTTGCTAATTCACGATAGGCAGGTTTTTAAGATGCGTGAACAGCCAGCATCATTACAGCCGCCTCAACAGATTTTTCAGTATGTTCAAAGGACCACAACTCAGAGACAGAGACAGGTGGCCAGACCTCGTAAGTTTTAGGATACAAGACATAGTTATTTTTTTCTTCACTGTAAAATGGTAGGGAGGGCCTTTGTGATTTACCGATGATTTATGAATGGAAAATACAAGCAAATCTGGCATGATAAAAATAATTAAATATGAACAAGTGCTCAAAGTTACTGCATATTTTTAAAATGAGAAAAAAAACTAAAGCTACAATGTTACAATACTGTTTTCTAACTTGAAAAAAACACTGTTCATTTGTAAGTATATGAAATATTTCCAGATATAAATAGATCTACAAATATAAAAAATAAAAAAAATTCAGCATTTTTGGGGATTGTTAAATAAATGCAGAGACAAGGTGGGTTGAAAAGGTAGGCATACCAATTCTGCTTTTCATTAATGAGTATAGAAATTCCCTTGTCAGTTCCTTGCTTAGTGAAAAGATTCTACAGGTATATAATAAATACCTTTTTATTACCAACATATGACCTCATTCTCTTTGTAAAGTTTCTCTTTGTCATTTTTGCTCAAGCAAAACAATGAACCAAATTGAGCAAAAATAACATCAACTTCAATTTAAAAAAATATGTTTTGTACATTGTTTTTTTATGAGCCAATGGAAAAACATAAAGGTCTATTCACTACAAAGTTAACAGACAAATAAAGTACATAAAATCAGTCATTAATCGTGGAGTTCTCCAATACCTGATTTTGGCAGTTCATACGCGATATGGTATATACATTATGCCCCATCTACAACACAGTATAGACTTTAGTGATACTCCACACATGTCCTTGCAAGAATGAGGAGAGCAGACATTATCATGAAACCCGAGGAACGTAAAGATTATTATTTAAACTTGCTTCCTGGGGAAATGTACTAAAAGGAACGTATTAGAAAAAAATAAAAAATAAATGGACATGCATTTCTACTTATGCTTTCCAAAATAACATGCTCATATTTGATAATAACAAGGCAGCCTTTAACATGCTAATGAAGGTGTTGGTAGGAAAATGTTTAATTCATAGAAGTAGGAAAAGAAAATTCGAGAAGGTATACTATAGGATGCACAAAAGACTTTGCCAAGTAACCAGTATATACAGTACATGAGCTTTTATCATGGGGGTATTAGAAACTGCAAATTATTCTGAGTTGCACTCCCAGCCTCTGGGAGGTACTATTATAGCACTGACGTGCACATGAGATGAACGTTTCATCAAAATTGCAATATTTAACTATGCAGTACACACAGAAACACACCAGGTTTGTCCCTGCACAATGCATAATTAAGTCAGCTCACCTGCATGTCACTTTTAGTAAATAGCTCCCTGTGTTTCAATTCCTCCTTTTTTCAGTGTTGACTAATACTCATAAATGTACCTGTGTAGTCATCTCTGGTTAGAGCTGTAATTAGATTTTCTCTGTGTATTTCTTTCTACAGACCAACTGTATGTGGTACCTGACTTGGGCATTGTAAGAACACCTCAATACATCAGTGTGTCAGTGAACCCACATCAGATCATACATTCAGGATTCACCCAGCAGGTAGTGAATTCAGATCCCTCATGGAGTAGTTTTCATCCCCAGCAAATCAGTGCATATCCTCCATCTCATTTTCACACGATGAGAAGGTCTCAGATACACTCTATGCCAACAGTGCTGGATGATACAAAACGCTACTTCAATTGGGGTACTAAAATACAGCAGCCATCTGCCAACTATGTCACAGAACAGATCAGGAAGCCACTAGCTAGGTCTGACAGTTTGGTGTACAATGACAAAATCTTCACTGCTCAAAATGCAAAGGTTCATTTAGACAGTCACAAGGAATCCTTAAGTGAGAAAAGGAAGACTACCACACATGTTCCATGGAGGCCAAAACAGCTTAAATTTAGCATGGATTCTCTCCCGGAGGATATGCTTTCTCCTGTGTATGAGGATGAGTACAACAGCAGTTTGATTTCCAGTATGGAATTTTTCTATAAAGCCAGTGCTTATGGGGTCCGAAAACAGAAACAACCCAAGAGATTTCAATGCCACAGGAGAGTGTGTCCATCAAGAAATCAAATGAATATCCCTTCTGCAGGATCTAATAGGAAACTGTGTTAACTTGAACCTAGGACTGAGACATTGTAAAAAGTTATGATATCACCCCCAATTAACCCATTAGAAATTAAATGTCCTGCCTTTTAATTTATTAGTGTGTCCGGTGTGATCAATACACTGCACAACCAGAGTTAAATATCAATTTACTAAATAAATACGTTATGCTAATTAAAAACAAAAAAAAACACAAAAAGGGTAATTACCAATTGTTTACAAGAACATCACTGATCATACAAATGCTTAGTATTGATAACAATAGAGAGAACAAAAGAGGACCTAACCCGGTGTCAAGTTTAAGGAGGCTATTCACTAACGTCTGAGATCGGAATTATCTTTTTAACCATTTTAGAAATACCGAAATGCTGTGAAGCCATCGCATTGAAGGGAAGAGAGATTAAACTCGATCCAATAATATCAATACCGGAAGAGAAAATAATTGCTTTTCAGGCCACGGCCAACAATCAAGTTGGACTTAGCCTGAAAATCTTACCACAATAAATAAATAATGAACTAAAAAAAAAAATCACCCTTCCCCAACCGTTTGTATAAACCAAGTCCCTGATACATTTGATTATGGTGCTGGGAGCATTTAGTGAATAGTCCCTAAGGGTCCATGCTTGCTTATTTACGTCAACCACAAAAGTCCACATTACAGTTTTGTAGAATACTTGTGTGGGGGGGTTATTTGGTGACCATATTTCCCAGGCATATTTGTATCATATCAAAACTATCTCTCAACCCCCTGCACATTGGTTAGGCAAGAGGTTGATCGTCAGTGACCCCATTTCATCGAGGTGTGATTAATTTTTAACTGATCACTGTTGCTCTTTCCTTCGAGCATTCATATAGTGCTGAATAGTGGGATGCATGTTAATGTCTGCTTATTCACTAGTTTTTAATGGACCTTTCTATTCTAGAACATTAAGGACCAGTTGCATATTTGCCAGAGGCGTCACTAGGGTTGGTGTCACCCGCTGCGGTAACTCATGGTGTGACCCCCTGGATTTCCACCAATACCATGCCAAACAGATTCCTTAGTAATGCCAGTCAGATGGCCCATTAAATATGCCACATAAAGGAGCCCCACAAATTATGTCACACGCAGGAGCCCTTTAACTATGCCACACACAGGAGCCCATAACTATGCCACATACAGGAGCCCCATAACTATGACACACAAGAGCCCCATAAATTATGTCACACAAGAGCCCCATAAATTATGCCACACCAAAGCCCCATAAATTATGCCACACCAGAGCCCCATTATTTATGCCTCACCTTTGAGCCCAATTAATTATGTGACACACACAGGCATCCATTAATTATGCCACACACAAGCTCCCCATAATTGTGCCACACAAAAGAGCCCCTTAATTATGCCCCACATGGGGCCCAATAAATATGCCACAAATAATATGCCACTTATTTAATAATATATTTAATAAAAATGTTATTGAAAAATTGCATTCCTATTTTTTATTCCCTTCCTCTGCACTAGACTTGTGCAAAACTAAAATTTTCGTTTAGTTTTCGTCCATTCGGACAAAAATGTTATTTATTTAGTCTAAAACGAATTTCGTTCATTACTTCATTTGTTTCAGACGAAATTCGTTCATTATTTTCATTTCGTTTTATTCGTTCGTAAGAATGAATTGGGTTCAACTGATCTACACATAAACCGAAAGTCTATAAACCGAAGGTCGTTCGGTCTATAGACTTTCGGCTTACGGAATACATGTAATGCTATTGCCTTTGTATAAACCGAACTAGAGTGCCCATTCATAAGGAGTTGGGGACCCCATTCATAAGAACAACCTTTGGTTTATAGACCTTCGGCTTATGGAATCCATGTAATGCTATTGGCTTTCTATAAACCAAAATAGAGTCCCCATTCATACTAATAGGTCAATTGACCTATTCATATGAATGGGGACTCTATTTCGGTTTATAGAATAGCAATAGCATTATATGCATTCCATAAACCGAAAGAGGAAGGACATAGAAGTAAGTTGATTTAGTTGTCCAATCAGCTCACTCCTGTGACATCATCCTAATGGCTAGTCCAATGGTGTGTGCTGCCAGTTTCTTTAAAAAAAAAAAACCAGGAAAAGCAGTTTATAAGTGCAGGGGATTCATTTTCTCCTCATTCCGTGTCTGGGCTTTGAAGGTGAAGCACTGCCTTTCACTGTATTTCTTTGTGAGACCTGTTAAGCTTGCCATTTCTCACAACAACCTATTTTTAACCCCTTGGCGACACAGGACGGACTAGGTCCGTCCTGTGTGTCGAGGCGTTAGTGACACAGGACGGACCTAGTCCGTCCTGTGTCAAAACGAGAACTGAAAGTGGAGTTTTTCCGCTTTCAGTGCTCTAATGGTATTGTAACGATGCTTCCGTATGGAAGCATCGTACAATACTAAAAAAAATGCCCGTCGGCATTTCGATCGCTCCGGAGAGCGATCGAAATGCCGGTTTTAAAGGCACAGAGCCTTTAAAACACGTGCATTAAAAAAACGAGCATAGGAAGCTAATTTTTCGCTTCCTATGCTCAGTAAGTGTTCCTGATTGCCTTGCAAGTCGAGGCAATCAGGAACACAAAAAAAAAATGCACGATCTTGGTCACTGAGTGACCAAGATGTGCTCTCTGGCTGTCACACGATTGCCTCTTCACAGAGGCAATCAATGACTGCCAGGCACACTGACAGGCAGTGGGGATGTTCTGCTGAACATCCCCACTGACTGGTCAGATCAATATTAACCCTATATTGATCTGACCAGTTATGATCTATCTCCCTCTCCTCACATTTTTTTTAGTGAGGGAGAGAGACAGATCAAAGTAAGTAAAAGTGAAAAAAAAACAATAAACACACAACACACAAATAAAACAATAAAAACATTTTTATTAAAGCAATTCCCTGCGTTTAACCCCTTCCCTGCCACTGATCTTGCGTAAGCATTTATTTTTGCTGTTTGTGCATTTTTTAGGGGTTAATTTTTTTTGTACTCTGATTTATTATAGTACTACAAAGGCTCTTCTAAGAGTTATTAACCCCTTCTTTGCTGTCGATCACTGCTTACACAATGATATTGACGCCAAAGCAATTTTTATCTGTCTGCATATTTTTTTTTTTTACACATACCCGCTAGCGGATTACATGTAAAGTAAAAGTATTTGAGATTTTTTTTTTTAAGCTCTCTGAGCGCATAGCAATTAGTAACAGCCAATTAGTGGCAAAGGCAGTTTGGTGATTTCTAAATTAAGTTCACCATTCGCCCTGGTCAGATCAAAATTGGTCGGATCAATATTCACAAATATTGATCTGCCTCCCTCTCCTCACTTACATGTTTGTGACGGAAAGAGACAGATCAGTATTAGTGATATAAAGTCTTTCACTGTGTATTAACCCCTTCCCTGCCATTCATCACTGTATAAGCAGTAATCTTGCACAGCAACAGTATGTTTTGCTGTCTGCACTGTTTTATGGATTAATTACTTTGTACTGTAATGTATTACAGTACTAGATAGGCTCTTCTAAGAGGCCCTTCTTTGCTCGAGATCACTGCTTACGCACTGATTCTGAGGCTGCGGACTCAGGGTTCGATTTTGACCCTGGTCAGCTTTCTGATACATCATCTAGTGATGTATCGGTGGCTGCTGAGCCCTTGCCACAAGGAGTGATGGGTGTCTACCGTTAAAAATTATATGGTTTGGTGGGGGTAAATTACATTGGCTGGCTTCAAAGATATATCCCATATAGGAAACGGACGCAGGTTGACTACATGTCAAAATTCCAAGTTGGAATTTTGAGATGCGCATCTCACAAATGTTGCCTTCTAGCCAAAAAACAAACCAACAAACCTATGCATGGGTGCTATCCCTGTACTCGGGAGATGTTGCTGAACACATTTTGGCAGTGACATATACCAGAATCTGTGAATTCATGCCTGAAGTACAATGCATGTGGAAAAAAAACTCCCAAAAAAGTACTACCACAAACTTTTACAAAGGCTGGTGGTAGAATTAGTACAAATACAGTATTAAAATACCACCACTTGAAATACCTTAGGATGTCTATTTTCCAAAAATATATGGTTTGATGGGGTAAAATTCATTGGACGGCTTCAAAAATGTTCTAAATGAAACATGGGCGCAGGCTGACTACATGTCAAAATTTCAGGTTGGAAATGCGCCCCCCCTAAATGTGGGTTTTTAACCCCAAAACAAACCAACAAATCTATGCATGGGGGCTATCCCTGTACTCAGGAGATGTTGTTGAACACATATTGAGGTGTTGGTTGGCAGTGGCAAATACCAGAATCTGAAAATTCCTGCCTGAACTACAATGTGTGTGGGGAAAAAATGACATCCCAACCCTTTGACATAGGTTGGTGGTAGAATTAGTACTTGGAAAGTGTTAAAATACCACAATTTTAAATACCCTAGGACAGGGGTGGCAAACTCAAATTCATCGGGGGCCGCATCAGCAGTATGGTTACCCTCAAAGGGCCGGTTGTATAGGATTATGCATCTACTCTTTATTATCATTAATAATTGCCTCTGCATTCAGTTGCTACTTGTTTTAATAATAATTTAAGTAACTAGCCTTGAAAACTGAAGCCTAGGAAGAATAATAGCAAGCATGGGTCAGGACTGCACTAAGTACACAGTGCATGGGTCAGGACTGCGCTAAGTACACAGTGCATGGGTCAGGATTGCGCTACGTATACAGTGCAGCGGTCAGGATTGCGCTAATTACACAGTGCATGGGTCAGTAATAGTGTGCCAGTCAGTGCCCAGGAATATTGTAACAGTCAGAGCCCAGTAATATTGTGCCAGTCAGAGCCCAGTAATATTGTGCCAGCCAGAGCCCAGTAATATTGTGCCAGCCAGAGCCCAGTAATATAGTGCCAGCCAGATGCCCAGTAATATAGTGCCAGTCAGAGCCCAGTAATATAGTGCCAGCCAGAGCCCAGTAATATAGTGCCAGCCAGATGCCCAGTAATATAGTGCCAGTCAGAGCCCAGTAATATAGTGCCAGCCAGATGCCCAGTAATATAGTGCCAGCCAGATGCCCAGTAATATAGTGCCAGTCAGAGCCCAGTAATATAGTGCCAGCCAGAGCCCAGTAATATAGTGCCAGTCAGAGCCCAGGATTAAAGTGCCAGCCAGATGCCCAGTAATATAGTGCCAGCCAGAGCCCAGTAATATAGTGCCAGCCAGATGCCCAGTAATATAGTGCCAGCCAGATTCCCAGCAATATTATGCCATTCAGATGCCCAGGAATATTATGCCAGTCAGAGCCCAGGAATCGTGTGCCAGTCAAATGCCCAGGAATATAATGCCATTCAGATGCCCAGGAATATTATGCCAGTCATAGCCCAGGAATATTATGCCAGTCAGATGCCCAGGAATATTATGCCATTCAGATGCCCAGGAATATTGTGCCAGTCAGGTGCCCACGAATATTATGCCAGTCAGATGCCCAGGAATATTATGCCATTCAGATGCCCAGGAATATTGTGCCATTCAGATGCCCAGGAATATTGTGCCAGTCAGATTCCCAGGAATATTGTGCCAGTCAGATTCCCAGGAATATTGTGCCAGTCAGATTCCCAGGAATATTGTGCCATTCAGATGCTCAGGAATATTATGCCAGTCAGATGCTCAGGAATATTGTGCCATTCAGATGCCCAGGAATATTGTGCCAGTCAGATTCCCAGGAATATTGTGCCAGTCAGATTCCCAGGAATATTGTGCCATTCAGATGCTCAGGAATATTATGCCAGTCAGATGCCCAGGAATATTATGCCAGTCAGATGCCCAGTAATATTGTGCCATTCAGATTCCCAGGAATATTGTGCCAGTCAGATTCCCAGGAATATTGTGCCATTCAGATGCTCAGGAATATTATGCCAGTCAGATGCTCAGGAATATTGTGCCATTCAGATGCTCTGGAATATTATGCCAGTCAGATTCCCAGGAATATTATGCCAGTCAGATTCCCAGGAATATTGTGCCATTCAGATGCTCAGGAATATTATGCCAGTCAGATGCCCAGGAATTGCTCGTTAAACCTCCCTCCTCCCCCCTTCCCCAGACCCCAGTACTTACCTCCATGCCGCTGTTCAGGTCCGTGGCTGAGAGGGAAGCGGTGTGCGCTCCCCTCAGGCTGTGCGCATTTAATAAAGTGTGTTGAAAAAAAAAGTTTCAACACACTTTATTGAATGCGCACGGCCTGAGGGGAGCGCACAGCGCTTCCCTCTCAGCCATGGACCTGAACAGCGGCATGGAGGTAAGTAAACGGGTCTGGGGGAGCGGGAGATTTTCCCGCCCCCCCATTGGGGCGCCCTAAGGCAGCTGCCTGTGCTGCCTTACGGTAGTGCCGGCCCTGGCTGTGCGGGCCACATTACAAGGTCCGGCGGGCCGGATTCGGCCCGCGGGCCTTGTGTTTGCCACCCCTGCCCTAGGATGTCTAGTTTTCCAAAATATATGGTTTGATGGGGTAAAATACTTTGACAGGCTTCAAAAGTGTCCCAAATGGAACATGGGCGCAGGCTGAATACATGTCAAAATTCCAAGTTTGAAATGCAACCCCCCTAAACGTGGCCTTTTAGCCCCCAAACAACCCAACAAACCTATGCATGGGTGGTATCCCTGTACTCAGGAGATGTTACTGAACACATATTGGGGTGTTGTTTTGCACTGACACATAACAGGATCTGTGAATTCATGCTCAAAGTACAATGTATGTGGAAACAAAACATTAAAAAATTACTAACCTAAAATTTGACAAAGGCTGGTAATAGAATTAGTGCATGGAAAGTGTTAAAATACTATCATTTGAAATACCCTAGGGTGTGTAGTTTGCTAAAATGTATGGTTTTGTGGGGTAAAATACACATTCTGGCTTCACAAATGTCCCAAATGGAACATGGGCGCAGGTTTTCTGTATGTCTGAATTCCAAGTTGTAAAACCAAAATGCGCACCTCTCAAATGTGGCCTTTTAACCCCCAAATAATCTAACTAACCTACACGTGGGTGGTATCCCTGTACTCAGGAGATGTTGTTGAACACATATTGAGGTGTTGTTTGGCACTGACACATAATAGGATCTGTGAATTCATGCCCGAAGTACAATGTATGTGAAAAGAAATTACTATCCATAACATTGACATAGGCTGGTGGTAGAATTAGTGCATGGAAAGTGTTAAAATACTACCATTTAAAATACCCTAGGGTGTCTAGTTTTCAAAAATATATGGCTTTGTGGGGTAGAATACACTTGTTGGCCTTAAAAATGTCCCAAATGGGACATGGGCGCAGGTTTTCTGCACATCATAATTCCAAGTTGGAAAACCAAAAAGCGCACCTCTCAAATGTGGCCTTTTAACTCCCAAATAACCTAACCAACCTATACATGGGTGGTATCCCTGTACTCAGGAAATGTTGCTGAACACATATTGAGGTGTTGTTTGGCACTGACCTATAACAGGATCTGTGAATTCATGCCCAAAGTACAATGTATGTGAAAAAAAATTACTACCCAAAACATTGACATAGGCTGGTAGTATAATTAGTGCATGGAAAGTGTTAAAATACTACCATTTAGGGTGTCTAGTTTTAAAATATATATGGCTTTGTGGGGTAGAATACACTTTCTGGCTTCAAAAATGTCCCAAATGGAACATGGGCGCAAGTTTTCTGCATGTCAGAATTCCAAGTTGGAAAAACAAAATGCGCACCCCCTAAATGTGGCCTTTTAGCCCCAAAACAAACAACAAACCTATGCATGGGTGGTATGCCTGTACTCAGGAGATGTTGCTGAACACATATTGAGGTGTTATTTGGAAATACCCCTTCACATTTTAAGGTAATGTTTACCTAAATTGCAATCCATGTGAAAAATTAAAAAAAAAAGATTTTTTGCTGCAAACTTTGGCAAATATTGGTGGTAAAATGGCTACATTAAATGTGTCAAAATACCCCAAGTTAAATGCCCTGAGTGGTCTAGTTTTCAAAAATATGTACATGTTGGGGGTCATTCATGGATTTATTACAGAAATCAGTGTTACAATGTCACTATCGCTAATTTTGTAAAAAAGGATTTTAAAATATCTTTGCACTACTTATAGTTCTGGCCCAGTAACATGAATAAAAAAGCACAAAAACATGGGCTATTTCTGAACTCAGGACATATATTAGAAACTATTTAGCAGTGTTTTTTTGTTGTCTCTTGTACATGAGTATAAGATTTTTCAAATAAAAGTCATAAAAAAAAAAAACCCATATTTTATTATTTTTTTTACATCAAATGATATGCTATTATCAAAATAATTGTATCAAAAGAAAGCCCTTCTTATAACGATAAAAACGATATATAGTTTGCACACTAAATGAGACAGAAATAAATTACAGCAAAACACAAACACCTCAGAAATGTTAAAACAGCCCATGTCACCAAGCGTCGGACAAGCCAAAAAAGTCATGTCACTAAGGGGTTAAAATAAGAGAGACTTCCAGAGACTAATTTTTAAAAACATTTTTTTGCATTCTGTGAACTGTACAACTACTGCTAATTGAGTCAGTTTTAAGTTTGGCACAAACCTGCAGTGCGTTTTCTGTGTGTTGTATTGGCTGCAGCTACAGCTTTTAAAAATAATTTAATATAAAATATATAGAAATTCAATAATTATAATCTAGCTGAGTGGACCTGAGGGCTTCTGCCCTAGGGGTAGACTACTAGGTTGGTTAAGGTTATTGCAGGAACGTGAAATATAATTAATACAGTTTCTTTGTACTTTGTTAGCAACAGAACACACTAGTCAAAAGTAAAAAAAAAAAAAAATTACATTTTTTTTTTTTACCACAGTAAACAGTGAAGTTAACTTTTGTACTGTTGTGAGTATAGCAGTGCAGTGAAATGTTGTGCTCTTTTTGTCAGTTGATTTAATTGTTCATTTATTGTGTTTTTTAATAGCAAGCAGTGAAACTAACTGCTGTGTATTGGTTTTAATTTATTTACGTGACTGTGTGACTGTACTAAGCTAAGCTTCAAGGTAGCTGTAGTAAATTTATTTAGAATTTGTTTGGTAGCCAAACTAACTTATCCAAGTTAATCTAATAGCATATAATTTTGTTCATAACTTAAAATTTCCAAAATATAAGTGACTTTGTAATAGTATAGCTTGTGTCTCTGTTTGCAGTAAGCGTGCAGGGAGCACTTGTTGGCAGACTGCACATAGTACACAGTTTTGTATTGTTTTTCAGGAAGCACTGAAGTGAGCAAATCGGACTCTGTGTAGTCTCTCTTTTTTTCTGAAGTATATATTATTATTTTTTTTTGGTATTTCTTTTATTTTTGTTATTAATAAAGTAAAATATCTTTGTATTACACTCTTACACACTACATATTTCCTTACATTTTACCCCTTTATAAAAAGCAAATAATAATCATCTAAATGGATCCTCCTAAGTACTTCGGTACTAGGAAAGTTAAGGCTCCATCCAACACCACCCCCAGTACTAGAAGTGTTTGTAGTACACAGCCTTTGAGTCAGCTTAGTCGGGCAAGTACTTCTGCCGCTATGTCTGAGTCAACAACTAGGATGCCAAGCTTTCTGTCCCAGACATTGGGGCAAGATTCAGCAAAAGGAAAGACACCAATAGCAGGCACTAGTGGTGCAAGGCCCAGCAGTACAAAAATTTTCTATGGAAAAGGGAAAACTGCAGGTCTTAAAGCTAGCACTAAGCCTAGTATACCAAAAAAGAGGACTATTAGTACTTGTAGTAACATATTAAGTAAGAAGAGGTGTGTTTTGCCCCCAGCTTTTTCTTCTACCACAAGAAGCACCCTCTCTTCATTTTCTGTTGCAGAAGGAGATATGTTAGGTGCCAAACAGAGCATGTTGTGCAGCAACAGTAATTTGAGGGGTGTTTCCAAGCAACCTTCTTGTGCACGGAGGCTGTTTTCACATCCCCCTCCCAAGACCACCACAGCTTCAACCACTAGTGGTATGGCTGCTTCAACCACTGACAGTGGAACATCTGCCCCTCTTGCTACCACCCCCTCTAAAAAACAACCCAGAAAGAGAGCAGAGGTAGAGACTCTAGAGAGTGACACAACAACAACAAGTGCTACTCATCTAGAGTTAGAAGAAGCTGCAATATCTGTTGTTCCTGCAGGGGATATTAGTCTTAGCGCCAACCTTGCAGAAATTGCATCTAGTTTAGCTAATGAAGAGCTTGACTATGAGCCTGAGGATGAGGATGAGATAGTATGGGAGAGTCAGACTCATTATTCCTCAGGGAGCAGTGCATGTTTTTCACCAGCTAGTAGTGCACGTTATTCCCCTTCCTCTCCACTTTCTCCAACTGTTGCACCTGTTACTGCTACTTCCACCCTCAGGAGGACTTCACCACCACAGCCGATTGCATCTATATTTTTTAGGGGTAGAACTACCAATCCCACTGTTAGTTCCCACCGTTCTACAACTCCTGCTCCCAGTGGCACAGTTACTACCACCAGCACTGGTACCAGTAGCCACAGTTGTAGTGCACAGTCCAATATGCCAGCTCCCACTTTTAACGCTGCTGCTGCTACTCAGCCACCCATAGCAGCTGTATCCCAAAGGGTCCCATCCAATGTTTCACGTCGCAGCAAAGTATGGGACCACTTTGAAATTGTGCCGGGATGAACCATCACCTCCGCAGTCAACACAGGGCTGTGCTATTGAGGGAAGAGGCAGAAACTTCAACAAGCACCATCAGCTCTGTAGAAGTTCCAGCTATGAGTGGCAGGGGGGTTGTTGAAGAGCAAAGAACTATTGCCAGCCAACAAACAAGGCCAGTTACAGCCACCCAGTCCATCCTGGAACAATTCGGGGGATTTCACTCCAGGGCTGTGTCCAAACAGCAGGCCAATAAAATCACACGACTTATTGGCCAGTTGATAGCTGTTGGGGGTGCTTTATTTAACATGATAGATGGGGAACCTTTCAAACAGTTGATGGCAGCAGTGTCCCCACAGTACCATCTTCCCTCACGTTCCACTTTCAGCAGGAGGGTAATCCCCTCACTATATCAGTCCTGTGTTGGAGTAGTGAAAGAGGAGCTTTCTAAGGCAGCTGGTCAGTCTGTCCATTTCACTACAGACTTGTGGAGTGCACCTAGTGGGCAGCATGCCTTTCTGTCCTTGACAGCACACTGGTGGCAGCCTGGTGTGTCTCATGAAGCTACTACTTCGCTAGCACCAGGGTCTAGCAGAATGGGAGGAAGTGCATCAGTAGATCAGCAGGGCTACAGATCTTTCCTTCTCCATGCTGAAGTGATGGATGAAAATCACACTTCAGAAAATATTCTGGATGCTATAAAAAGGATGGTGTCACATTGGGAAGGAGCAGAGGCAGGCACCAATGTAGAAGTGGGGTTTGTGGTCACTGACGGAGCTGCAAATATGTTGAAAGCTCTGCGTGACAGTAATATTGTTGGTGTGCGCTGTGCAGCACACATACTCCATCTTGTGGTAAAATCAGCAATCCCAGATGGAAGTAATAGAATAGCGAGAGTCATTGATCACTGCAGGAGGATTGTTGGGCACTTCCACCGTAGTGTAAAAGCTAGTCATCTATTGAGGCAGGAGCAAGAGAAGGCAGGTCTTCCCACACACTGTCTATGACAAGATGTGGTTACATGGTGGAACTCTACTTTGGAGATGCTTGAAAGGATTTTGGAGCAGCAGAGGGCAATCCATAGTCTGTCGTCAGACCAATTTATTGGCATTGCATCTCCACTGGGTAGAGAAGATTGGACAGTGATCAGCCAGTCAGTGGCAGTCCTTAAACCATTCAGGGATGCCACTGAACACTTAAGTATGAGCACTGCCAGTCTGGGACAGTTAATCCCAGTGTTCAGCCATCTAGGGAGCAAGATGGATGTTTTCCTTGAAAACCGTGAAGTTTTTCAAGGTGGCCTCCATTCTGATGTTGCAGCTCTAGTCAGGAAGCTGAAAGAAAACCTTAAACTTCGGCTACGTGACCAAATGGATAATTATCCCGAACTGATGCTAGCATGCATGTGTGATCCATGGATTAAGGGCAAGCTTGCACTCAGGTACAATATTCTGACAAGTTGTAGGGATAATCTCATCCAAAGGGTGTTGGACTGGCAGCAGAAGAGTGGCATGCTGTCTGGGGGAGTACTGCAGCACGAGATTGACATGTCTGCACCTCTAAGCAGTAGTGCTGGCAGTGACACTAGCACCAGAACACAGCTGAGTGGAGCAGCTTTATTTTGGGAAGAGGCACTTGGGAATCCAGTTGGCCCCACTGAGAAACCTAGCAGTCGTAAGGAGAGTAGTGCCTCAGAAATGGTAAAACATTACCTTTGTGAACCTCCTTTGCCTCCTAATGTTGACCCTCTTAGTTTTTGGGACCAGAAGAAGATTTTGTGGCCCGCACTCTCACTGGTTGCGCAGAAACTGATATCATGTCCAGAAGCCTCAGTCAAAAGTGAGCGCGTGTTTTCAATAACTGGTAATATACTTAATCCACAACGCTCTCACATGTCACCTCATCTGATGGAGCAGATGGCTTTTCTTAAATTTAATCTGCCCAAATTGGGGTACCCTGCTCTTAAGTTTGAGGGATGATATGTTGATTAATATAGCTTGACATATAGTGGAGTTACAGAGAAAGGGAACGTGTTCTTTCTAGTTAAAAAACCCATTTTTACTCTAATCCACCAAAAATCAGCTTCAAACAAATAGTACTAGTTGGTTTCTCCCCTCTGGCTGTGTCAGTTCTTGTTGTGGCAAACCCTGCTAGCTAAAGCTAGGGCATTGTGTTCAAACTCTGGAAGTCCGCTCCCCTCGATTGGGACTGAAGGTGTTTGGATGCTTTGCTCTGGGGATGAAACAGGTGTGTGGGTCGTCAATTGCCCTATCACTGTACTTTACCATTTCATTCCTGTTCTTCTGCTGGTGGTGGCAGCTACAAAATTCTCTTTCCGTGGTTACACCTCTAATCCCCAAAAATATTTTGCCCAAAAAACAAATAGTAGAGTTTTCTCCCCTCTGGCTGTGTCTGTTTGCGGTGTGGCAATGCCTGCTACCTCCGCCAGTGCTGCCAGTTAAAGCTAGGGCATTGTGTTTGAACTCTGAAAGTCCGCTCCACTCGTCTGGGACTGAAGGTGTTTGGATGCTTTGCTCTGGGGTTGAAACAGGTGTGTGGGTCGTCAATTGTCCAGCCACTTCCCTTTAACATTTCATTCCTTTCCCCTATCCAGCCAAGATAGCCCAAAAGTGTTAATGGTAGTTTCTCCCCTCTGGCTGTGTCTGTTTGCAGTGTGGCAACGCCTGCTACATCCACCAGCGCTGCCAGTTAAAGCTAGGGCATTGTGTTCGAAGTCTGAAAGTCCGCCCCCCTCGCCTGGGACTGAAGGAGTTTGGATGCTTTGCTCTGGGGTTGAAACAGGTGTGTGGGTTGTCAATTGCTCACTCACTTCTGTTTATTTCCTTTCCCCTAACCATCGAAGATTTTACTACACCAAATCATTAATTTAATTAAACTTTTATTCTTTTTGGGGGTGGACCTACTTACTACTTTACTTCCTTATCCCTTGGCTCTGCTGCAGATTAATTTATGTCCAGGGCCAGTTTAGTACATTTTAGATGCCAATGCATCCCTAAACTTCCCAATCTGCCCCTCAGATCTGTAGATGCACCCCCAGACTTGCCAATGCATTCCGACATTGCACACCCATGACTTACCACAGGACATACCTCATCACCCACATTGCATATCCTGGAATTACCTCAGTACATGCCCTATTACCCACATTACATATCCAGGAATTACCTCATTACATGCCCTATCACCCACATTACACACCCAGGTCACACCCCAGTAGATGCCCTATCACCCACATAGCACATCCAGGACTTACCATCGTCGGCATGTTATGTAATTGAAGGCAGGTCACCTGATTCCTAATGCTCTGACGTTAGTCAGAGTGTGAGAAGCAGCATGGGAACTGCTCTGCTCTCCCTGCTCAGCTGGTTTTAAAGCAGTAATATGGAGCTGCAACCCTCTGTCGAGGCACCCATTTTACCTATTCCCCTGGCCTGCACCCCCTAAAGACCATGCCTTAAACCTGCCCTGTTTGTTTCGCTGACACAACAGGGGTCTACTTGTACCATCTGAACTGCATTGATGACACTGCTTGGATCTCAAATGCTTATTTCTAAGATGACCGGTGGTGATCCTAGCAAATGTGCGACGATGCGTGAGCACATGCTTTTTAAATCTGGAAAGATCCTGCCTTTCATCCAGTCACTAGAGCTGAGTCACTTAAGCATGATCCTGCATGCAGATCACACTGCCTGTATTAGTGAACCTGCTGCCTGTCACTGCCTGCCTTCTATATACCAAAAACAGAATATGTGTTTGATTTCAACAAAATGATGTCCATAAGCTTCTACATACATGCCCATTGTATATATTTATGCCCACTGAAGACATGTATGCCCATTGCCCACTGTATATATTTATGTCAGCTGTATATTTATGCCTGCTGCATGTATTTAAGCCAATTGGATATATGTATGCCCACTGTATATATTTATGGCCATCATTTTGTAGAAACCAATCACATATATTGTTTTAGGCATATACAAGCTGTTGGTCATCATTTTGTTGAAACCCAACACATAGAAACATAGAATGTGTTATCAGATAAGAACCATTCAGTACATCTAGTCTGCCCAATTTTCTAAATACTTTATTAGTCAACCTCATCCTATATCTTGGATACCTTTCCCACGCATGCTTAAACTCCTTCACTGTGTTTACCTCTACCACTTCTGCTGGAAGTCTATTCCATACATTCACTACTCTCTCAGTAAAGTAATACTTCCTGATATTATGCATGTCACACATGCAATGTGATCTTTTCTTTGGCACCACCCTCTCCATGCAATCCCAGATTGTCTCACTCTCCAACCATGTCTGTCCCTGCCTCCCCCATGCCATCCCTGTCTGTCTCTCTCTCCCCCATGCCATTCATGTCCATCTCTGCCTCCCCCATTGCCATTCGTCTGTTTCCCATGTTTTGTATTTCTCCTCCCTATGTACCTCTCACTCTTTTGTCTTTCTCCTCTCCCCATGTATCTTCCCCTCTTCCCCCATGTTTGTCTTTCCCTCTCCCCCATGTCTGTATTTCTCTCTCCTCTCCCTTCCTATTTATATCTCACCTCATGTATATCTCTCGCTTTCCTCTCCCCCCAAGTCTGCTATCTCTTTCACTCCCCTCACATGTCTGCCTCATTACCTCCATTTTCACATCCCTGGTGTCTTTTTCCATCCCCATGTCAGGTGTCTCTTTCCTTTCCCTCCATCTCCATGTCTGGTGGCTCTCTCACCCTTCGGCACATGTTTTACTTTGGGCAGCAGCCCTGAAAAAATAAATGCACGTGTATATCGATGGCGATATGTTGTAAAAAATCTATTTTTTACACAAAAAATTTAATCTGCTCCTGATGCGCAGCTTGCGCATCTAAGTGTCTAAGGACTTGGTCCTGCCACTCCATCGTGTGGGCATGGAACTTATCCTGATCACTCACCATCATGGTGAGTTGCTGGCGCATCCAACTGATGTCCTGCTGGATCCCAGAAACTGCACCATGGACTGCAGCCAAGGATTCCATCATCGGAGGGGCAGGAGGTCGTGGCTGGGCTCCTGATGTGCCGTATTCACTGGGATCCACCACCGTGAGGAGGATTGTTTGCCCCTCCTCCTGGACAGATGTTGCTGCAGGAAAAGAAGGAAGATAATTAGAACATTACAACACAAATTGTATATTCAATTCACCACATCTATATACACTTCAATGCAGGGTTATCAATATCTACATCCTGAAAGGATTATTAGAATTGTTTTTAACCCTTGCTTCCTCAAAGAAAGCATGTTGTGTACATTGATAGATAGGTACACACTGGTTTTACTCTTAGATCATGATGCCTAAATTGCCATGATTGTCTGATTGGGTTCTAATTGTCGTTGGGGTATCTCTCTGCTCAAGCAGAGAGACCATTATTTTTGAATGGATCAGCAGAAGGGACCTGGTTAAGGTTTCCTCTGCCTATCAAATTTAAAAATGAGGGTCTCTCTGAACAAGCAGAGAGAGACACTTGCCAACCAGACCAGGGTGCCTCCTTGGAAATACAGTAGCTGCTGGTTAGAGGATAAACTTGCATCTACTATCAATATTACATGTAATTTTCAATGCCAATGCATTCCCATACTTCCCTTGAAAACACATTCAACCAGTCCACCTGGCTTTCAAATGCATCCTCAGACTTGCCAAACTGCCCCCCATACTTGCAAATGCATCTCCAGGCTTGCCAACCAGCCCCCCATACTTGCAAATGCATCTCCAGACTTGCCAACCAGCCCCCCACACTTACAAATGCATTCCCAGACTTGTCAATGGGCCTCCTATGAATGTCAGTGCATCCCGAAATTTCAATGGTGTCTAGTGGGGGCAGACAGAGGATGTCTGTGAGCTTTTAGGTACGCAATGACATTGTCTGATGCTGCCCTTCACTTCCGCTGTGACTTCTGAGATGGAAAGCCGGGAGGTCACCGTAGCCTGCGTTCTGTCTTTGAAGTCACAGTGATAGTGTCAAACAGTATCGGATGATGTCTGTGCACAGACATCTTCCGGCTTCATGCGTGGAGGATCCAGGTCCATTGCAGTTCTGTGGGGTACCTGGCTCCTAGTCTTATAGTCTGACCTCTATTTTACGTCTGATTATAAGACAAAGCTAGAAAAAAAGATTTTTTTCAGAGAGTATTTCCTCTGAAAAAAGTGTCTTTTATTCTAGCAAATAATATTAATATGATCTAACTGGTGGTGTAAATGTGTATAATGTATCTACCTTGGGTGGTGAATCCCAGTGCCTGCACATCAGGAGCATGAAGCTGGTGGGAATCCACTTGAGGTGGTTATGAATATACCGCTGTTAGAGATGGAGAAGAATTAATTGTTAGTGCATGCATACAGATGTGTGCAGAAAATACACATCACATTTGAGGCTATTAACAAAACAGGTGAGTTGCAGGTGATTTCATATCACCAATTTATCTAAACATTGTGGAGGGATTAACATTGGGAGTTTTCCCCGCTAAGCAAACTCACCAGATTTGTCACTGCACAATGTATAGCAAAACTGATCAGATGAAATGTGTATCTCACATCAACACAGTTTTTTGTACATAGCCCCTATCAACATTTGCATTAAGATTCATTCATGACAGAAGGAATTACATGAGATATGGATAGTCCATGCAATTCCCTCGTTCATGAATGAAGCCTTGTTTGTTGTACATGTTTCTAGCCTGTTGGTGTATGATGTGTGTATGTTGGACTTACCGAAGGCAGGTGAAGAGGAAGCATCCACCAGGGCCTGCAGAGCCGCCCGACCCGGTGTAATCGGAGGAGGAGCTGCCAGATCTTGTGTGGCTACAGGGCATGGGGCCCTGTCATCACTTGCTGGGGGTTGAGGGCGCACAGCAGAAGATGCTAGGAGTAAAGTGAGAGAGAACAGTGTCAATCAGAAATCACACATAATTACCATGAATGAATGTTCAATACTTACGACTAGCTGTTTCTGGCTCAGGCCTCTCAACCCCCATGATATATTCAGTCCCCATGGCCTGCAATAGCTCCTCCTCAAAATTCAGCAGGTCAGCCGGCTCTGGAGAGCCGCCACCAGACGGCTGCCCTGGTAAGCTTCCTTTTCACCTGCCTCTTGATATCATAGTATCTGAAAGACGTGAGAACATTGCAATTGGTTTACTATCAATGATCAGCTGTACATACATATAATCCTATTTACACATACATACATCTATCTCTCTACATATCTATATCCATTTACATATTGATATCAGTTATTATCTTTCTACACACACATATATATATATATATATATATATATATATATATATATATATAGATACACACATGTGCAGCCACTCTTAGATTCCATGTCTTAACTAACCTTGACACAGCTAGCTACTAGTAGATATATGTTAGAGTAATTGCACAGTAGGTGAAATTGTCGCCCTGAGTCCGGCTGAGCTCCACCTCTGTCCTGAAAAGCAGGAGAGAGATGGAGCTCGGTGGGACAGGTCTCCCAAATCAGAACTGTCCCTCTATGTAATTCACTACAGGTGTGTGTGAGCTATGTGTGTGGTGAAATTTTACATGAGGCCTATAGTGCAGGTGTATTTTATATGCAATTACCTTTTAATTGGCTCCTCCTGGGAGCGTGAATTCCCACCAACTTCATATACTGTGTCAGTGACCTCCTGCCAGTTGATAGTCCTCCTCCGGATTCTCTTGGCTGCTGCCCCTAACACCCAGTTCTAGTCCTGGCACACCTTTCTCACGAGTGCCAGATTTTCCTCTGCCAAAAAACTCTTTGAATGTTGGCCTTTTCTGACCAACTTACCGCCACTCTTCTGCCCCAAACTTTGGATATTCCATTAGGAAAAAAACTAAAAGCATGAATATAAGACTACCCTATAGGAACAAAGTTCAACTTGTATATATTCACATGTAAATTGCTTTTTTAACCCCTTAAGTACAGAGCCTTTGAAACATTTTTGTCCATTCTGGACAATGGCTATTTTAACATTTCTGTGCTGTTTGTGTTTAGTTGTAATTTTCTTCTTTGTCATTTGCTGTACCCATACATATTATATATTGTTTTTATCGGGACAAGAAGCGCTTTCTTTGGATGCCATCATTTTGATCATATCTTATAATATTATATAAAAAATAAAAAAAAATATGGTAAAAAAAACACAAATTTCCTGACTTTTATTTGAAACATCTTCTCCTCATCGACAAAAGCGAATGAAAAAAACTGCTAAATAGATTCTACTATTTCTCCTGAGTATAGGGATACCACCCATGCATAGCTTTGTCTGCTTGTTTAGGGGTTAAAGGGCCACATTTGAGAGGTGCGCTTTTTGGTTCTCCAACTTGAAATTTTGACATAAAGACAACCTGCACCCATGTCCCATTTGGGACATATTTGAAACCAGCTAGTGTATTTTACCCCATCAACCCATATATTTTTTAAAAGTAGACACCCTAGGCTATCTCAAATGGTGGTATTTTAACACTTTCCATGCACTAATTCTACCACCAGCCTTTGTCAAAATTTGTGGTAGTAATTGTTTTGTGTTTTTTTCCACAAACCTTGTACTTCAGACAGGAATTCACAGATTTTGGTATGTGTCACTGCCAAATAAAACCCCAATAGGTGTTCAGCAACATTTATTGAGTACAGGGATACCACCCATGCATAGGTTTGTTGAGTTGTTTGGGGGGGGAAAGGCCACATTTGGGAGGTGCAGTTTTTGGTTTTCCAACTTGAAATTTTGACATGCAGACAGCCTGCACCCATGTCCCATTTGGGACATATTTGAAACCAGCCAGTGAATTTTACCCCATCAACCCATATATTTTTTTAAAGTAGACACCCTACGCTATTTCAAATGGTGGTATTTTAACACTTTCCATGCACCAATTTTACCACCAGCCTTTGTCAAAGTTTGTGGTAGTAATTGTATTGTGTATTTTTTTCCACAAATATTGTATTTTAGACATAAATTCACATATTTTGGTATGTGTCACTGCCAAACAATAACCCAATATGTATTCAACAACATCTCCTGAGTACAGGGATACCACCCATGCATAGGTTTGTTGGGTTGTTTGGGAGCTAAAGGGCCACATTTTGAAGGTGCGCATTTCCAACTTGGAATTTTGACGTGTACTCAGCTTGAGCCCATCTTTTATTTGGGACTATTTTTTTAAGCCGGACAGTGTATTTTACCCAAAAAAGTATGTATTTTATAAAAGTAGACACCCTAGGCTATTTTAAATGGTGGTATTTTCACACTTCCATGCACCAATTCTACCACAAGCCTTTGTCAAAGTTTGTGGTAGTAATTTTATTGTGTATTTTTTCCCACATACATTGTACTTTAGAAACAAATTCACATATTTTGGTATGTGTCACTGACAAACAATACCACAATATGTGTTCAGCAACATCTCCCGAGCACAGGGATACCACCCATGCATAGGTTTGTCAGCTTTGTTGGGGGTTGAAAGGCTACATTTGAGAGGTGCGCTTTTTGATTTTCAAACTTGGAATTTTCACATGTAGAGCAAGGAAGGGGTTAATAGCTCTTATAAGAGTTATTGGGTCTCACAATTTTTTAACATTTTATTTAATTTATTACAATTAAAAACTTATATTATACAGATCTGTCTCTTTCCCTCACTAAGTGAGGAGAGGGAGGCAGATCCATATGGGTCAGAACAATATTTACCAATATTAATCTAACCAGGCGAATGGTGATGCTCATCTGAGAAATCACCAAACCACCTTTGCCACTGATCGGCTGTTACTGATCGCTATACATGCGTTCAGACAGCTTCAAAAGGAATACATGTAATCCCCTAGTGGGTATAATTAACGCCTAGCGAGTGTGGAAAAAAAAATGCTGATAGCAAAAAAAAATCCTTCTGCGACCAGATCACTCCATATGCGCTGCTTAGGTAGTGACCATATGCACTGCTTAGGCAGTGACCATATGCGCTGCTTAGGAAGTGATATATGGCAAGGAAGGGGTTAATAGCTCTTAAAAGAGCCTTTGATATACTGTTAAAAAAAAAAACAGTAAAAAAAATGCACAGATAGCAAAAAAGGTGCTGCTGTGTAAGATCACTGCGTACACAGCGATCAATTGCATGGAAGGGGTTAAACACTGGAAACGGCTTTTATAAAAGCCTTTGGGTCTCAATTTTTTTAAATATATTATAATTAAAAACTCACATTATACAGCTCTGTCTGTCTCCCTCACTAAAACTCAAGTGAGAGGGAGGCAGATCTACACGGGTCAGATCAAATAATGACAAATATTGATCTAACCAGGCGAATGATGATGCTCATCTGATCACCAAACGGCCATTGCCACTGATCAGCTGTTACTGATCGCTATACATGCGCTCAGACAGCTAAAACAATTTTTTTTACGTTAAACGTTATCCCCTAGCGGATATAATTAACCCGTGACGAGTGTAATAAAAATGATTCTGCAGCTTAGGCAGTGATCTACAGCAAGCAAGGGGTTAATAGCTCTTAAAAGAGCCTTTTTTTTATACTGTAATGAATTACAGTAAAAAAATTAACCAATAAAAAATACACAGACAGCAAAAAATGTGCTGCTGTGTATGATCACTGCGTACACAGCAATCAATGGCAGGGAAGGAGTTAAATGGCTTTTAAAAAGCCCTTGGTGTTTAAAATTTTATTAAATATTTTAGTTTATTATATTATTTTTTTACATTATCTGATCTGTCTCTCTCCCTTACTAAAACTAGTAAGGAGAGGGAGGCAGATCAATACTAGTCAAAGGCAATATTTACTAATATTGCCTTTGACTGTCATCAGAGCACTTACCATACATGCCTGCACACAGATCACACAGATCTGTTGTGCAGGCATCGATTGGCTCCCCCTAGAGCATCGGAAGTGAAATACATTCACTTCCGATGCTCTTGCCATTAGAAGGGAAGCGCTGCCTGTACCCCCTTGTTATTCTGTCCCCCCTCTCACCTGTTTCGCCCTCACCTCATAATAGATGGAAGTGTCGGGCAGCATGGAGGATGTCTGCACGTATCGTAGCAGTTTCCGATCCGGCATTACGTCGTGGCCGTTTTCATCGCGTGACATCTAACTGGAGTTAACCCTCTCATCCCCATGCTACGGTTCATTGAATGCAGGCAGTATGCATTCAATTACACTGGAGTTAACCCTCTCATTGCCATGCTACGGTTCATTGAATGCAGGCAGCATGCATTCAATTACACTGGAGTTAACCCTCTCATTGCCATGCTGCCTGCATTAAATTAACCATAGCATGGTGATGCCATGAGAGGGTTAACTGGAGTTAAACCTCTCATCCCCCATGCTACCGCTCATTGAATGCAGGCAGCATGGCGATGCAGAGAGTTAACTCCAGTTGTTAACTCGAGTTAACCCTCTCATCGCCATGCTGACTGCATTAAATTAACCATAGCATTGCTCTCATCCCCATGCTATGGTTAATTGAATGCAGTCTGCTGAGTACATACACACACAGTCTGCTGAGTACATACACACACAGTCTGCTGAGTACATACACACACAGTCTGCTGAGTACATACACTCACAGTCTGCTGAGTATACACACATGAAGAAATGAAAGAAACTGTTCGGGCTCAGCAGCGCTGGAGATATGAAGGTAGTAAATCCTCTGTTAGTAACTCCGGTGCCTCTCCTGATGCCTGGTTAGCATCATACAGGTAAGACGATTCAAAAGGAAATGGAGAGGACAGCACTCAAGGAGTTAATAGGTTTAATCACAAAAACAGTGAAGTGGGTGAAAAAAATCCAAACAATCAAATACGCACAACAAATAAAGATGGGCAAAATAGTGGCAAAAATAGAAAACTTAGATTGTTTGACGCGTTTCGCGCTGAGAGCGCTTAATCATAAGCTGGTTTTCTGATCTGTAACCACTTTTAAATATGGTGCCAGAAAGTTGCATGTGATCTGCAGTAGCCAATCAATCTGAAGCTACCTATTTAATTAGAACACATATGTGTGAGTGAGAAAGATTTAATGAATGAACCTGTGAGGAGGTGTGTTAAGTGTTAATGTTGATACTCCCCTCAAAGGTTACTTTATAACTATGTGAGTTAAAGAATGACAGGCTAGTGCAGATAACTGTGTACTTATAAATGTTTTAAACATGAACAAATGTTCTCAGTGAGATAAAATATTGTTACATATAAAGTTAAAAACAAATACTTAATGAACTCTAATGATAGTGAAAAAAGGAGATGGTTATATAATTAAAATGTCACTTGAAACAGATGCTAGAACATTATATTTTAAATGAATTTAAAATAAAATAAATGAATTTAGATAAAGGGTATATTGGAACTTTGTTAGGAAGGTAAATATATAGAATGATTATTTAGATGTTTGTTTATTTAAAGAAACAGGTCACATCATATTCTTTGTTTAAACCTAATGGTTTTCTTGTTCCTAATGTGAATATCCAATATGTCTCTCTACATTTTAATTTCATATCTAAATTACCTCCTCTTTGTCCTAATGTAATTTGTTCTATGATTTGTACCTTAAAGTTACATAGATTATTTAAAGTACATTGTCTGAAATGATCGCTTACATTGGTACCTGTATCATTTACTATATCATTTAGGTGTTCTCAGATTCTACATTTTAGTTGTCTTGATATACGTCCTACGTATTGTGTTTGACATTTTTTGCATTGAATGACATAGATAACGTTAGTTGAGCAACAATTTGCATATGTATTGAGAGAATAGACAGTGTTGGTATTGAGGGAACGTATTAGATTGTTACTTTCTATATGGGGACATATTTTGCATCTCGTGTGGCCACATTTGTATGTGCCTTTTGTAGTAAGCCATACTTTGGTGTTTTTTGAGGTGCAAAATGACTAGGGGACAGTATGTTTCCATAGGTGCGTGCTTTTCGTGTGGAAAAACGAATGCCTTTTGATAGAATTTCTCTATAATGAGGATCTATTTGAAGAATGGGAATATATCTTTCAATGGTTTTTCTTATCATAGAGTAGTTTTTGCTATATGTTGTATTAAAAGAAATTGATTCCTGTTTTTCTTTTTGTTTTGTTTTTTGAGATAATAATGTGTTCCTATTTGTTGTTTTTGCTTTTTTATAGGCTTGTTCTATGAGACTATCATTATATCCCCTTTTTAGTAGTCTTTGAGAAAGTTCAGTGGATTTGTTATCAAAGTCCAAAGTACTGGAACAGTTTCGTCTTAGTCTTATAAACTCTCCTACAGGTATGTTCTTTTTTACATGTTGTGGATGGCAGTCGTAGATTTTCTATATGCTTTTGATTGTATAATACCTGTAGTAGTATCGGCTTTTAATTCTAAATCTAGGAATGTAATATCATTTGCATTTGACTCTATTGTAAGTGAAATATTCATGAGGTTTGAATTTAATTCTTTATGGAATTGAGAAAGATCTGATTGGGAGCCTTGCCATATCAGGATGAGATCATCTATATATCTACCATAGTATATGATATTATGCCTAAAGATGTTATTTTCTGAATAGATAAAGGTTTCCTCCCATGCCCCCATAAAGATGTTAGCGTAGGAGGGCGCAAAACACGCTCCCATTGCTGTTCCTCTAATTTGGAGATAATAGTCTCCATTAAATAGAAAGTAATTATGTGTGAGTAGAAATTTTATAGCTTTTAGGAGAAAATCTATTGTATTTGAATCATAGTTGCTATATTTGGTTAGCATGATTTTTGTAGCTTGGATTCCTATTTCATTGGGTATGCTTGAGTAGAGTGCTGCTACATCCATGGTTGCCCACATATAGTTCGGCTGCCAGGAGAGATGGGACAGTTGGTTTAGAACATTTTTAGTATCTTTGATGTAACTTTTTAGTTCTTTAACTGTGGGTTGTAAGTAGGTGTCTACTAGTTCTGAAAGGCCCTCTCCTGATACTTGACACTATCGGTCTTCCTGGGGGGTCTACCAGATTTTTATGTATTTTTGGCTGGTGATAAAAGGTGGGAGAATTGGGATGTTGTTTGAATATGTAATCATATTCATCCATATTAATGATTCCATTTTGTAGGCCTTGTTGTAAAAGATTATCTAATTCTTTTTGGAAAATTTTTGTGGGATTATTAGATAACTTTGTATATGTTTCTGTGTCTGAAAGTTGCCTATTTGCTTCTTTTAGGTAGTCCTTAGTGTTTGACACTACAATTGCCCCTCTTTTGTCTGCCTTTTTTTATTATAATCTCTGGGTCATCATAGAGGTTTTTAAGAATTTTTGAGTTTTGTTTGTTAATGAGAGATGTTGAATTGGTTTGGATGTTATGACTAAGTTTAGTTAGTTCCCTCTCAACGGTATTTTGAAAAATATCTACTTCTGCTCCTCTAATTTTAGTGGGATAAAAGTGTGACTTAGGTTTTAGATATGTGTTAACATATTTAGATTGTACAGTATTTGTACCCTCATTTTGTAGATCTTCTAGCATAGTTAATAAACATTTGTCTTTAAAAGAATAGGAAAAAGAGGAGACTGTAGGAACATTACTAGATATAGACATATCAGGTAGACTATCAGAGGTTGAATCAGAATAATTTTCGAATATTAAATTATCTTTAATCATAAAATGTTTTTTTACTGTAAGATCTCTCACAAATTTATTAACGTCCAAAAGTGTTTCAAAGAGATTGAATTCGCAATTGGGTGCAAAGGAGAACCCTTTGCTTAATAGTGAAATTTCCGCTTGTGTGAGTGTTCTCTCTGATAGATTGAATACATTTAGTAGTTCTTCCGATTGTATCTTTTTGTGGATCTTGTTGTTTTTGGTTCTTCCTCCTCTTCTTGTCTTCCTGTTTGAAATGTTCTTTTTTTCTTTGTATGTTGGGGATGGGGCTGCTCGTTTTTTGATTGATCATTAAATATTGTTGTTGCTCTCTTTTCCCTTCTATTCGGTGAACTTGTCGGTGACGAAGTTGCTGATATGCTGTTATTGGTGGAGCCCTGTTCAGAAGAGTCCACACTTGTAAAGGAGACTGCTCTTTTTCTGAGTATGGATTTTTGATTTCTTGTATTTGATCTGTTGGTTCTATTGATTTGTTTCCATGAATAAACTTTGTCTTTAGCATAATCTTCTTTATCTCTTATGAATTTGTCTTTCTTTCTCTGTGCTGTTTCTTGTTCTACGTCAAGTATTGCTTTTTTCAGTTTGTCATTGTACTGTTGTAATTCTGTAATATGTTCAAAATCTTTAGTTTTGTCTTGAAGTCCCTTTAGATTGTCTTGTATTTTGTTCAGCATCGTTTTTTTATGATTTATTAGGATCTCCATCAGTCTGAAGGAACAGTTATTAAGTTCTGCTGTCCATCGAGCTTGGAATTCCTTATCTTCATCCATAAAAGATTTCAAGTGACATTTTAATTATATAACCATCTCCTTTTTTCACTATCATTAGAGTTCATTAAGTATTTGTATTTAACTTTATATGTAACAATATTTTATCTCACTGAGAACATTTGTTCATGTTTAAAACATTTATAAGTACACAGTTATCTGCACTAGCCTGTCATTCTTTAACTCACATAGTTATAAAGTAACCTTTGAGGGGAGTTTCAACATTAACACTTAACACACCTCCTCATAGGTTCATTCATTAAATCTTTCTCACTCACACATTTGTGTTCTAATTAAATAGGTAGCTTCAGATTGATTGGCTACTGCAGATCACATGCTACTTTCTGGCACCATATTTAAAAGTGGTTACAGATCAGGAAACCAGCTTATGATTAAGCGCTCACAGCGCGAAACGCGTCAAGCGATCTAAGTTTTCTATTTTTGCCACTATTTTGCCCATCTTTATTTGCTGTGCGTATTTGATTGTTTGGATTTTTTTCACCCACTGTTTTTGTGATTAAACCTATTAACTCCTTGAGTGCCGTCCTCTCCATTTCCTTTTGAATTGAGTATACACACACACTCATTCTGCTGAGTACATACACATATTTTTTTATTTATTTTTATTTATCCCCCCCTCCCTTCTTCTTACCTTTGGTGCAGCAGGGGGGGGGACACAGTCGGTGGTGGTATGTAGCTGTATGCCTCAGCTCTGCTGTCCTCCCGCACAATGTTGTGTGGAGTGTTGCCATGGGAACGCGCAGCAACACTCCCCACAGCCTTCTCGCGGGAGGATCGATCTCCATGTACTCTGAATCGGAAGCAGAGTAGGCGCCTGCCGTTTTGAGCAGGCAGGTGCCTACTCTGCATTAATGCCGACCCGTCTCCCACCTCCTGGCGACCTATGGCCGCGTGGCCACAGAAAGGGCCCGGCGTGCCACCTGTGGTTCGCCATCACTGCCCTAGATTAACTCAGTTTGCATTTTGTAATGACTGTAATAGACAACCTTTGTACAGTATAAAACCATTTTAAAAAATTATAACAATTGTCCTACAAATGTATTTCCTTCTACATAGGCATATCAACAAATTCTACCGTAATGTCGAAATTCTAAGCAGAAGAGGAAAGGAAAAATTTGCTTCGGATGGATACCTTTACGTATTCGACAGACACAGCGCAGTAGATAGTTGTGTTAAATTTTGGCGTTGTGATCAGATGGGACGATGCAAAGCCCAAATTCACACGAAAAATGGAGACCAGACTTAACCCTCTCATTGACCATGCGGGCAAGCAACGCTGGCAGCATGGTCAATGAGAGGGTTAACCAGACTTAACCCTCTCATTAACCATGCTGCCAGCGTTGCTTGCCCGCATGGTCAATGAGAGGGTTAACTCTGGTTAACCCTCTCATTGACCATGCTGCCAGCGTGGGCAGCATGGTCAATGAGACGATTAACCAGACTTAACTCTGGTTAACCCTCTCATTGACCATGCTGCCAGCGTGGGCAGCATGGTCAATGAGACGATTAACCAGACTTAACCCTCTCATTGACCAGCGGGGCAAGCAACGCTGGCAGCATGGTCAATGAGAGGGTTAACCAGACTTAACCCTCTCATTGACCATGCTGCCAGCGTTGCTTGCCCGCATGGTCAATGAGAGGGTTAACTCTGGTTAACCCTCTCATTGACCATGCTGCCAGCGTGGGCAGCATGGTCCATGCCAGCGTTGCTTTGCAGCATGGTCAATGAGAGGATTAACCAGACTTAACCCTCTCATTGACCATGCTGCCAGCGTTGTATGCCTCAGCTCTGCTATCCTCCCGCGCAATGTTGTGTGGAGCGTTGCCATGGTAACGCGCGGCAAAACTCCCCACAGCCTTCTCGCGGGACGATCGATCTCCATGTACTCTGAATCGGAAGCAGAGTAGGCGCAATAATTTGTTTATAATTTACATTTTCTATTGAAAAAACGATTTCTGGGCGTTGCCAGCATGGTCCATGCCAGCGTTGCTAGGCAGCATGGTCAATGAGAGGATTTACCAGAGTTAACCCTCTCATTGACCATGCGGGCAAGCAACGCTGGCAGCATGGTCAATGAGAGGGTTAACCAGACTTAACCCTCTCATTGACCATGCGGGCAAGCAACGCTGGCAGCATGGTCAATGAGAGGGTTAACCAGACTTAACCCTCTCATTGACCATGCTGCCAGCGTGGGCAGCATGGTCCATGCCAGCGTTGCTAGGCAGCATGGTCAATGAGAGGATTAACCAGAGTTAACGCTCTCATTGACCATGCGGGCAAGCAACGCTGGCAGCATGGTCAATGAGAGGGTTAACCAGACTTAATCCTCTCATTGACCATGCTGCCATGGACCATGCTGCCCACGCTGGCAGCATGGTCAATGAGAGGGTTAAGTCTGGTTAACACTCTCATTGACCATGCTGCCAGCGTTGCTTGCCCGCATGGTCAATGAGAGGGTTAAGTCTGGTTAACCCTCTCATTGACCATGCTGCCAGCGTTGTTTTATTAAATCATTTATCCAAATATTAATGAACATATAAAAACATTAATAAACATGAATGAAACATTAATAAACATTAATAAAAATGTATTGAAGACTAAACATTGATAAACATATTAAAAAACATTTAAAAACATTAATAAACATCTAAAAAATGTATAAACATTTAAAAAATTAATATAAACATTAATAAACATTAAAAAAAAATAAACATTTAAACAATTAATATAAACATTAATAAACATTAAAAAATTAATATAAACATTTAAAAAATTAATATAAACATTGATAAACAGTTAAAAAATAATATAAACATTAAAAAACATAATCAATACATTATTACAACAGCGACGATGAAGAAAGCAGTAACCCGGCGATGAAACAGTCCTTCGGTAGATGAAGAGGTGGGTATGAACAGGAACGCGTTCATAACCCCGCGATGAATCATCTGCGCTGAAGTGGCAGCGCAGAATAGTCCTAGACCCTCCCCCAGCTGCTTGATTCTCCTGGTGGCTAGCGGGGCAGCGGAGGATGTCTGCGCGATGAGGGAGGACTCGGCTTCATCATAGAGGTCCCGGCGGTTCCGGGCGGCAGCAGGGGGCATCTGCGCTCATCGCACAGACATCCCCAGTCTGTTAGAGAGGGAGATCCAGTGGTGTATCTTGGTTTTGTGTTGCCCTAGGCAGACAAATTTTGGGCACCCCCCCTACCCACGATGCACACCCACGACATGACCCATAACCCACGTTGCACACCAAGGACATGCCCCATCACCCCATTTACATGCCTCTATCACCCCATTACATACACATTGACAATATTATTTGCCAATAATATTCCCCAGCTAATTTGCCCAATAATATGCCAGTATCATTTGGCATTAATATGCCCCAGCCAATTTGCTCAATAATATGCAAGTATTATTTGCCATTAATAAGTCACAGCCAATTTCCCCAATAATATGTTAGTGTTATTTGCCATTAATCAGCCCCTGTCAATTTGCCCAATATTTTGCCAGTATAATTTTCCATTAATATTGCCCAGCCAATTTGCCCAATAATATGCCAGTGTTATTCTGCCATTTACCGGTAATATGCCCCAGCCAATTTGGCCAATATTAAGCCAGTATTATTTGCCATTAATAAGCCCCAGCTAATTTGCCCAATAATATGCCAGTGTTATTTGCCATTTAATATGCCCTTGACAATTTGCCCAACAATATACCAGTGTTATTTGCCATTTAGTATGCCCCTGCTAATTTGCACAATAATATGCCAGTGTTATTTGCCATTTTATATCCCGCAGCAAATTTGTCCAATAATATGCCAGTGTTATTTGCAATTTAATATGCCCCTGACAATTTGCCCAACAAAATGCCAGTGTTATTTGCCATTTAATATGCCCCTGCTAATTTGCCCAATAATATGCCAGTGTTATTTGCCATTTTATATCCTGCCGGCAATTTGCCCAATAATATGCCAGGGTTATTTGCCATTTAATATGCCCCTGCCAATTTGCCCAATAATATGCCAGTGTTATTTGCCATTTAATATGCCCAATAATATGCCAGTGTTAATTGCCATTTAATATGTCCTTGCCAATTTGCCCAATAATATGCCAGTGTTATTTGCCATTTAATATTCCCCTGCCAATTTGCCCAATAATATGCCAGTGTTATTTGCCATTTAATATGCCCCAGCCAATTTGCCCAATAATATGCCAGTGTTATTTGCCATTTAATATTCCCCTGTCAATTTGCCCAATAATATGCCAGTGTTATTTGCCATTTAATATGCCCCAGCCAATTGGCCCGATAATATGCCAGTGTTATTTGCCATTTAATATTCCCCTGTCAATTTGCCCAATAATATGCCTGTGTTATTTTCCATTTAATATGCCCCAGCCAATTTGCACAATAATATGCCAGTGTTATTTGCCATTTAATATGCCCCTGCTAATTTGGCAAATAATATGCCAGTGTTATTTGCCATTTAATTAGACCCAGCCAATTTGCCCAATAATATGCCTGTGTTATTTGCCATTTAATTAGCCCCAGCCCCCTGCCAATGTGCCCAAATCCCCCCAGAACTTACCTTTTCCCCTGGTGGCTAGTGGCAGGCAGCATGGTCTCCTCCATGCTGCCTGTTCGGCTCCCAGGCGGTTGTGCCGACAGGTCACGTGACTCTGCCTGCAAGCGCGGTCTTTTTTTTTTTTTAAAGGGGCGGATTTTGTTTTTTACATTTTTTTTTTCAGTGCTGGGGGGTACTGCCGCCCCCCAAAATTTGCCGCGGATGCCTCGCGGTAAATACAGCACTCGGGGGATCGAGGTCCCCTGCAGCTCTGCGGGGGACCTGGATCCCAGTCTTATAGTCTGACCTCAATTTGAGGTCAGATAATAGGACGACCTCGATTATAAGACTCCCCACGATGAGCTGTTCTCGGATCCTGCTGCAGGCACTTGCAGCGGGATTCCACCTGTCAGATGAGGCCACTTTGAGTGGCCTCAGTCTGACAGGGGAAATTTAGCCAGTGCTCAAAACGAGCACCGGCTACATTTCCCTAAATCGCGCGTGACATCCGAAGGGCTCGCAATTTTTTGGCAAGGACCCACAGGGTCTATTAAGACCCTGATTGGGTCTCTGCCATAGTGTTCCTGGCTAACGATCACCTTGTGATCAGTGGCCAGGAACAAATTGTGACGTTTTGGTGCTTGCGTCATTTGGGCCGTTATGCGTCACAAAGGGGTTAAACTTCTCCCCTTTTTTTATGTATTTTTGAATACTAAATTCAAATTGTAGATCATTTCATGCAATTGGCACACACACTCCCAGGTTTTTGCCCCCCAATATGCCATTTAATATGCCATGATTTTGTCCCTCAATATACCATTCTTTAGCCATTTAATGTGCCAGGATATTGCCCCCCAATATGCCATTTAATATGCCATGATTTTTTCCCCAATATGCCATTTAATATGCCATGATTTTGCCCCTTAATATACCATGATTTTGCCCCTCAATATGCCATTTAATATGCCAGGATTTTGCCACTCAATATGCCAGGATTTTGCCACTCAATATGCCATTTAATATGCCAGTATTTTGCCCCCCAATATGCCATTTAATATGCCAGGATTTTACCCCCCAATATGCCAGGATTTTGCCCCACCAATAAACCATTTAATATGCCAGGATTTTGCCCCCCAATATGCCATTTAATATGCCAGGATTTTGCTCTCAATATGCTAGGATTTTGCCCCCAATAAACCATTTAATATGCCAGGATTTTGCCCCCCAATATGCCAATTAATATGCCAGTATTTTGCTCTCAATATGCCAGGATTTTGCCCCCCAATATGCCATTTAACATGCCAGGATTTTGCCCCCCAATATGCCATTTAACATGCCAGGATTTTGCCCCCCAATATGCCATTTAATATGCCAGGATTTTACCCCTCAACATGCCATTCTTTAGCCATTTCATGTGCCAGGATTTTGCTCCCCAATAGGCCATTTAATATGCCAGGATTTTGCCCCCCAATATGCCATTTAATATGTCATTCTTTAGCCATTTAATGTGCCAGGATTTTTCCACTCAATATGCCAGGATTTTTCCACTCAATATATAAGAATAGGATTATCTTGGGGCACCACTCTGGGTCTTCTTTCCTTTGAGGGCGAATAGCCCACAGTTGGTTGTGGATGTGTGGTATGGAGGTTTCTTCTACGTGGCTGGATTTCCACTCTGGGAGGTCAGGAACCTGGAGATCGAGAGAGGCACAGAAGGTTGGGAGGTCTGATAGAGTGCGTAGCAGGGGCGGATCCAGAGTCTGATCTCGGGTGGGGCACATGTCCGCCTGTCTTTTCCTCTCTCCCATGTCCGTCTGTCTTTTCCTCTCTCCCATGTCCGTCTGTATTTTCCTCTCTCCCATGTCCGTCTGTCTTATCCTCTCTCCCATGTCCGTCTGTCTTTTCCTCTCTCTCATGTCCTTCTGTCACGCTCCTCTCCCATCCCATGTCTGTCGCACTCCTCTCGCTCCCAGTGTCCCTCTGTCTCTCTTCCTCAGGTACCTAAAGATCCAGAGAGGCACAGAAGGTAGGGAGGTCTGATGGAGTGCGTAGGAGAACTCTGGTAGAACCTTTACGCACCACAATGCTCAGAGGGAATCCCAAAGTAAAAGATATGCCGCATTCTTTGAGATAGGCGAGAGTAATCTACAGACCTGAAGAGTGGCCCAAGCCACGTCCATGGGGACAATCATTATCACACCTTTATAGGCAATCTGGCTCTGTTTACAGGCTGCCCACAAGATGTCCTCTTTGAGCGGGAATGACTGTGCGCAGCAGATGACATCTCATGGCAATGGGTTGGAGGAATCTTTGGGGTGTAGGGCCCTATGAACCCTATCCAGGATGATGTGTTCAGTACTTTCTTTCCCCAAAATAATTAGGAAGAGGTCAGGGACAATAGTCTTTAAACCCTCAGGGAGGCCTCGCACCCTTAAATTATTATGGTGGCCCCTGTTATCTAAGTCAACAACATGTTGGGCTAATTGTGCAATCACACAGCATTGCTCCCGTAGTTGAGATTGCAGCATTGACAAAGTTCCATGAAGGAGTGTTTGGTCGAGGGAGATCAGGATAATCAGGTAGAGAATCCGTGGGGTCAGGAAGCCAGATATCAGGGAGGTCACAACAAGCCAGGTAATTCAGAAGGGATCAGGATACAAACGCTTAGGGTTTCCAGCACAAAGGAGAGGTTATGAGATGCATTTTCGCTAATTTGGAAGGAGTAGTGTACCAACGTAAGAGAGTCTTGTAGGCTTGTTCTTTATGCGCCATACAAATAGATATTTTTGAGGTGGCTTCCCAAATGTCGATCCAATCTTCCCTTTCAAGGACCTGACCTGTATCCAATTCCCATCTTGCAATATAGGGAGGTGGGAGGCTGGGACCTGATAGTAGTAATTCTGTATAAAGCTGGGAGATAAAACCTTTTTTCCTAGGAGAGATAAGACACACATGTTCGAACCAGGTTGCGGGAGAGGAGGCTGCAGCTTTGATCTTTGGATCCGAGGCAAAATCTCTCAGCTGAAGATAACGAAAATAATCAGAGGAGCGTAAGTCCAATTTGGCTTTGATGGAATCGTATGATTTAACTGCGCCATCAACATAGAGGTCTGCAATTCTGGATATATCTCCTTGGTCAAAAACTTTAAAGTTGGTTGGGTTCATTCCCGGTGGGAAAGCACGATTCCGATATATCGGGATCATTGAGGAAGCTGATTTGGTGAGAGAGAATTTGAGAGCGCTGGTGTCCCAGATCCGCAGAGAATTGGAAATTGAAGGGCAGCTGGAGCGGAGCAATGGTCTTTGTTGTTTGGGTGTCCAGATATAGCAGTGTAGTATGTCGGGCCTGAGGAGGTCGTTCTCGATGTCTACCCAGCGTATATCGGAGACTGAAGCATGCCAGGAAGCAATTTGGGAAAATTGTGCCGCTAGATAATACTTTTGGACATCAGGCAGGCCAAGGCCTCCAGCGAATTTGGGCTTGTACATCGTGGTTCTATTTACACGGGGGCGTTTGTTGTTCCATATGAAATCGTTTATTTGTCTTTGAAGGAGTTTGAAATCCGCAGGAACCAAAGGGACAGGTAGGGCTTGGAATAAATAAAGTAATCGGGGGAGGATATTCATTTTGACTGTTGTGATGCGTCCTAGCCAGGAGATATGAAGAGGGGACCAGCGAGTCAGGTCAGATTTGATTTGCTTCAGTAGGGGGGAGTAATTCAGTGAGTATAGTTGGGAGTACGTGGCCGATAGTTTAAGTCCTAGGTACGTCAAGGGTCTGTCAGAAATGTGGATGTCAAAGTTAAGGGATATTAGTTTGGTTATGTGTTTGGGGATATGAATGGGTAGGGCTTCAGACTTGGTCACATTTATTTTGAAGCCTGTGAGGGAGGAGAACTTGTCTAGGACATGAAAGAGGTTAGGTAGAGAGGTCAGTGGGTTCGTAATTGAAAGTAAGATGTCATCCGCATATGCTGCTACTTTATAATGATGAGGGGGTATCGATAGGCCAGTAATATCAACGTTGTCCCTGATTGTCTGGAGTAAAGGTTCAATGGAGAGGGCAAATAATAAAGGTGATATGGGGCAGCCCTGTCTCGTTCCGTTGTAATTGGAAAATCGTACTGGTAATGCACCAGGTATGCATATTTGGGAAGATGGTCTATGGAATATGGCAGCCATGCAGTTCTGGAAATTGTGGGGGAAGTTCATGCGTTCGAGCGTCAGTCGTAGAAAGGACCAGTTCATACGGTCAAATGCCTTTTCGGCGTCAAGGGAGAGGAAAAGGGTTGTGGTGCGAGTGTGAGAAGAGTGCCACATCAAGTCAATACATCTCCTAGTGTTGTCCAGGGCTTGTCTATGTGGGATAAATCCCACTTGGTCAGGGTGAATGAGTTTTGGTAAGATAAGGTTTAGTCTGTTGGCCAGGATTTTGGTGAATAGCTTGTAGTCGGTGTTGAGTAGGGCAATAGGTCTATAATTGGCGGTGTCATCTTTGGGTTTGCCTGTCTTATGGATAAGTGAGATTGTCGCTGCTTGCATGTCGTCTGTGAGGTAGCAACCATCACGGAGTCCGTTGAAAAGGTCAAGGAGATGGGGTGATAGCTCCTCATTGAAGGTCTTGTAATAAAAATTGGTAAAACCGTCAGGTCCGGGGGCTTTATTCGCTTTAAGGGATTTGATTGCCGTCTGTAGTTCAGAGGAGTCAATCGGCTGGTCGAGAAAGTCACTGTCGGCTGTCGAGAGATGGGCTATGTTACTTTTGGCCAAATACTGGGTAATATCATGGACATGGGAAGGGTTAAGGAGAGTGTGGTCTGGGGAGTGTTTGTAAAGAGAGGAATAAAACTTAGAAAATTCGGTCGCTATGTCTTGAGGATGGGTAATAATGGTACCTGATTTTGTGCGGATGCTTGGTATGATCTTTGAGGCAGTTTGGGATCGAAGGCAGGAAACAAGGATCTTGTCCGCTTTGTTGGATTTTTCGTAATATGTGCGCTTTGTGAATTTCATTAATTTTGAGGTGTTGGCCAGGTGCAGTTTGCGAAGTTCTGTTCTGACTTTAGTAAGGTCGTTGGTCGTGCGGGAGGTTGGGTGAGATTTGTTAAGAGTTTCTAGGTTGAACAGTTCCGACTGTAGCTGTTGTGATATGCGTTCTCTCTCTTTCTTAAGGTTGGAGCATAAGGCTATGAGTTGGCCTCTAATGACTGTTTTATGCGCGGACCATAGAGTGGCCAAATCTGAAACGGAATCCTTGTTCAGAGTAAAATATTCAGCAATGGAGGTTTTGAGCGACGATACAACATGTGGTTTGTGGAGGATGGATTCGTTCAGTTTCCACGACCAATGCTTGGAGTGATGAGGGAGATTGAGGGTAATAGTGATGTCTGCATAGTCTGATAGAACAATGGAGTGAATTGCGGTAGAGGCGACCATGGGTAAACAGGATTTTGAGATGCAGAATAGGTCGATACGGGAGTAGCTCAGGTGAGGGTGGGAAAAAAAAGTATAGTCTTTTGTAGTCGGATGTTGGAGTCTCCATATATCCAGAAGGTTGTGGCGTTGTAGGAAGTCAGCTAGGTGTTTATCTGAAGGATATACAGAAGGAATTGTGGAAGACGATGTCCTGTCCAATGCAGGGCAGGTGGTGGCATTAAAGTCTCCGCCGATAATTAGTCTATCAGTTGGGTGAGAGTCCAGAAAATCGGAGAGGGATATCCAGAAAGCGGCATCAGGGACCGCAGGGGCGTAGATATTCAGGAATGTTACGGGGGATGTGCCCAGTTGGCCAGTGAGGAATAGAAACCGGCCTGCCTTGTCGGCGTGGACAAACTGTGTTATAAAAGGGCATGATTTGCGGATGAGCACTGCCACTTCGGCTTTTTTGACTGAGTTATTAGCCATATGGCAGACATTATAAGTAGGATCACGGAATGTAGGTGGTGAATCGTGGGCGAAATGAGTCTCTTGGACAAACACCACATCAGCATTTTGTTTCTTGAAATGACGGAGCATGGACCTCCTTTTTTGCGGAGAATTGAGGCCATGTACGTTGAGGGACAGGAGAGTGAGCGGGGATGGCATTTTGGCACGGGATTCCTGGACGGTGAGCAGGAAAGGAAGAAAAAAAAAAAAAAAGAAGAAAGATAAAGAGAATGGGAGAAGAGAGAAGAGAAATTTAAAGAATAAAAAAAAAAAAAAACACAGATGTTATTACCAATGTATGAGATAAACACTAAAAACACATGTAGTAGAAATAAAAATACTTATAAAAATTAGAATGGCTGAAATACCAATTCAATAAAGAAATTCAGTAAAAAGAAAAAACATAGAAGGCTTATCCGTTATTTTTCGAGATCACTGTAACGATAACAGGCGCTGGGCTTACTTCAATGGCCAGACGCTCGGGTCGGGAGGAGGAAAATGTGATGCCGGGGATACAATCACCGGCAGCACATGGAGTGGGTTATATAATCGTCTAACATCAATAGAGAAAAAACTTGTGGTAATCAACGGAAAACAGTATAGCGAGGCCTTGAGCCTATTGCTATTAAATTTAAACAGGATTGATAAAGATGCATCTAAATTGGAGGCCTGAGGTGTGTGGTGGCCCGGGATGTATCTGGGTACTCCCTTTAACCCTGAGGTGTGTAGGAACCAGCTGTGTACGGGGGATAATTTGGTACATTTAAAGGGCCTTTGGAGAGAGAAAACACGGGTTTTGACATTCTTCATGGGCTGTGCAGGGAGGGGAGAGTGGTCCCTTTACTTTCTAGTGGGGAAGTAGGCTTGTATCGTTTGGGTATAGGTGATACATTGGGGGGTTGGAGAAACCCTCGTGTCAATAGGGATCAAACGGTCTAAAACGATTATGAGTGGTCTATATTGGCCCTAGGGTGTCAGCTTAGAGACGTACAGGGTTATGTATATTAAGAAAATAGGGCAGAGTGGTATGATCATATCGGGGTAGGGCAATTCTCAAAAGGCAGTGTGCCACGAATCGCCTTAGGAGCGTGTGCTTGGTGATGTGATATATAATTTTGGGACCTTTGAATGGAGAATCCGTGTGGGGCGATTGTGTAGTATACTTATCGTCCAAAGTTCAATATGGGGAAGTCTCTCTGCCTTAGGATATAAGACAGTGTAGGGTCACGTAGTCGCTTTCTGGGATCTGTTGGGGTCGGAGCAGCCTGTACCGGGTAAGCATCATCGTGGAGGTAATCCAGGTAAGGTACACCCTCAGGAGCAAGGCGAGAGCTTGGAAGGAGGACAATCTGCGTCGTGGGCACTGTCCTTAAATTTGGAAGCTTATCAGGCCCTTGTGTTTGGTCCTTTAGTTGTGGCTTGGTGCGAGGTTGAAGGCAGAGCCGGGAGTCTAGGCCGGGGGCTCCGTGCTCTGGGTCCATCTTTTCCGGAGGGGCGAAATGGAGAGCGTCTACGAATGCCTGTAAGTCCTCATAGGTGTTGAAGGAACGTGTCGTGCCATTTTGCGCAATCATAATTTTGAATGGGAATCCCCAGGCGTATTTTAAGCCCACTGCTCGAAGTTGGTCTGTGAGAGGCTTCCACTGTTTGCGTCGGTATAGTGTAGCGGGTTCCAGGTCTTGAAACACCTGTACAGGAGCGTTATTATATTTCAGAGGGGTGCGCCGGGTGGATTTCATCACTGCCTCCTTAGTCTGGTGGTAGTGGAACCGGAGGATAACGTCTCGGGGCTGGGAACCAGCCGGGCCCGGAGCCCTCAGGGCTCTATGTGCTCTGTCCAGCATGAGGCGTTCTGAAGGTAAGTCAGGGAGAAGGTCCTGGAGCATTTGGAACAGGGCTGCCGGTAGGGCTTCAGGGCCCACCATTTCGGGAAGTCCCCTGATCCGGATGTTATTTCGCCGGGACCGGTTGCCTATGTCTTCCACTGAGAGTTCAAGCGCCGTTACTCTGTGGTATAGATCCACTGAATCGTCTGCTAGGTGTTCGTAATCGGAGGAGATGGCGCGGATTTGTTCCGTGTGGGTGTCCACCAGGGAGCGGGTATCTTGGACCTCCTGGCGAATGGTCGTGAGAGCGTTGCCAATTTCTTCTTTTATACAGGACTGCAGTCTGAGGAATATATCTTCGAGGTCCTGTTTTGTGGTCAGAGGCGGCGGTATGGGTGAGGCCGCCATGTCATCCAGAAAATGGCTTTCAGCAGGTAGGTTTTGTTTGCGGAAGATAGGCGCAACTTCGGGGGGGTCTTTTTTCTTCGCGCTTCGGGTGTGCGAGGGGGGACCCATGAAGGAGCTCACCCAGGTGTTGTTTGTAGGGAAAAGTCCTGTGAAAGTGCTATTGTAAGATATAATATTCTCGGGATTCGCGGAGCTGCGGAGTTAAGCGGCCATCTTGGTTCGGAGCCACGCCTCCTTCGATCTTTATCATTTTTTTTTAAATAATTTATAACAACGTTTTTTTTTTTTTTTAACCCCTTAACGACAGGTGACGTGCCAGGCACGTCACGGCAAATCGAGGACTTGCCGACAGGTGACGTGCCTGGCACGTCATGCACTAAATGGAGTAAAGAAAGCGACCAGCGGTCGCTTTCTTTACTCTAACGGTGTTGCTACAATGCCTCTAGGTAGAGGCATTGTGCAACACCCCCCAAATGTGCAGGGGCGCGCTACGATCACTCCACGGAGTGATCGTAGCAGCCATTTAAAAATGGCTGCGCCCGCTGCACACATGTGCTTAGAAAGCGAACGATCGTTCGCTTTCTAAGCATCTCCGGTGTTGTTAAAGTGCCTCGCCAGCGAGGCACTTAACAACACCGTTCTGCTCCCCAGAGCCGATGGTGGTCGCTCTCCTGAGCGACCCCATCGGCTCAGTAGAAGGGAACGCTGCCTGTACAGGCAGCGTTTCCCTTCTAATGGCAAGAGCATCGGAAGTGAAAGTATTTCACTTCCGATGCTCTAGGGGGAGCCAATCGATGCCGGCACAGCAGATCTATGTGATCTGTGTGCAGGCATGTATGGTAAGTGCTCTGATGAGCACTTACCATACTGTCAAAGGCAATATTACTAAATATTGCCTTTGACAAGTATTGATCTGCCTCCCTCACCTTACTACTTTTAGTAAGGGAGAGAGACAGATCAGATCAAGTAAAAAAATAAAATAAAATAATAAAAAAAATATTTAATAAAATTTTAAACACCAAGGGCTTTTATAAAAGCCATTTAACCCCTTCCCTGCCATTGATCGCTGTGTACGCAGTGATCATACACAGCAGCACATTTTTTGCTGTCTGTGCATTTTTTAGGGGTTATTTTTTTTTACTGTAATTCATTACAGGATAAAAAAAGGCTCTTTTAAGAGAGATTAACCCCTTTCTTGCTGTAGATCACTGCCTAATCAGCGATCTGACGCAAATGCAGCAATCTTGCTGCAGAAGCATTTTTAATTTTTTTAAAACTTTTTTATTACACCCGTCACGTGTTAATTATACCCGCTAGGGGACTACGTTTAACGTAAAAAAATGTTTTTAGCTGTCTGAGCGCATGTATAGCGATCAGTAACAGCTGATAAGTGACAATGGCGGGTTGGCGTTTGCTCAGATGAGCATCACCATTCGTCTGGTTAGATCAATATGTGTAAATATTTGATCTGACCCGTGTAGATCTGCCTCCCTCTCACTTGAGTTTTAGTGAGGGAGACAGAGCTGTATAATGTAAGTTTTTAATTATAATATATTTAATAGAATTGAGACCCAAAGGCTTTTATAAAAGCCGTTTCCAGTATTTAACCCCTTCCCTGCAATTGATCGCTGTGTACGCAGTGATCTTACACAGCAGCACATTTTTTGCTGTCTGTGCATTTTTTTAGGGGTTATTTTTTTTTACTTTGATTTATTACAGTATATCAAAGGCTCTTTTAAGAGCTATTAACCCCTTCCTTGCCGTATATCACTTCCTAAGCTGCACATATGGTCACTGCCTAAGCAGTGCATATGGTCACTGCCTAAGCAGCGCATATGGAGCAATCTAGTCGCCGAAGGATTTTTTTTTGCTATCAGCATTTTTTTTGTCAGACTCACTAGGGGTTAATTATACCCACTAGGGGATTACGTGTATTCCTTTTGAAGCTGTCTGAACGCGTGTATAGCGATCAGTAACAGCCGATCAGTGGCAAAGGTGGTTTGGTGATTTCTCAGATGAGCATCACCATTCGTCTGGTTCGTAAATATTGTTCTGACCCATATGGATCTGCCTCCCTCTCCTCACTTGAGTTTTAGTGAGGGAAAGAGACAGATCTGTATAACATAATTTTTAAATTGTAATAAATTAAATAAAATGTTAATAAATTGTGAGTCCCAAGGGCTTTTATAAAAGCCATACCTTTTGTATAGTGTAGTGTATTAACTCCTTCCCTGCAACTGATCACTGCAGAGCAGACATATTTTTCTTGTCTGTGCATTTTTAGGGGTTAATTTTTTTTGTACAGTACTACAAAGGCTCTTATAAGAGCTATTAACCCCTTCCTTGCTCTACATGTTCAAATTCCAAGTTTGAAAATCAAAAAGCGCACCTCTCAAATGTAGCCTTTCAACCCCTAACAAAGCTGACAAAGCTATGCATGGGTGGTATCCCTGTGCTCGGGAGATGTTGCTGAACATATATTGTGGTATTGTTTGTCAGTGACACATACCGAAATATGTGAATTTGTGTCTAAAGTGCAATGTATGTGGGAAAAAATACACAATAAAATGACTACCACAAACTTTGACAAAGGCTGGTGGTAGAATTGGTGCATGGAAAGTGTTAAAATAACACCATTTAAAATAGCCTAGGGTGTCTACTTTTACAAAATATATACTTTTTGGGGTAAAATACACTGTCCTACTTAAAAAAAAGTCCCAAATGAAAGATGGGCTCAGGCTGACTACACGTCAATATTCCAAGTTGAAAATGCGCACCTTCACAATGTGGCCCTTTAGCCCCCAAACAACCCAACAAACCTATGCATGGGTGGTATCCCTGTACTCAGGATATGTTGTTGAACACATATTGGGTTATTGTTTGGCAGTGACACATACCAAAATCTGTGAATTTATGTCTAAAATACAATATTTGTGAAAAAAAACCACACAAAAATTACTACCACATACTTTGACAAAGGCTGGTGGTAGAATTAGTGCATGGAAAGTGTTAAAATACCACCATTTGAAATAGCGTAGGGTGTCTACTTTTAAAAAATATATGGGTTGATGGGGTAAAATACACTGGCTGGTTTCAAATATGTCCCAAATGGGACATGGGTGCAGACGGTCTGCATGTCAAAATTTTAATTTGGAAAACCAAAAACTGCACCTACCAAATTTGGCCTTTTACTCCCCAAACAACCCAACAAACCTATGCATGGGTGGTATCCCTGTACTCAAGAGATGTTGCTGAACACTTATTGGGATGTTATTTGGCAGTGACACATACCAAAATCTGTGAATTCATGTCTGAAGTACAAGGTTTGTGAAAAAAAAACACAAAAAAATTACTACCACAAAGTTAGACAAAGGCTAGTGGTAGAATTAGTGCATGGAAAGTGTAAAAATACCACCATTTGAGATAGCCTAAGGTGTCTTCTTTTATAAAATATATGGGTTGATGGGGTAAAATACACTGGCTGGTTTCAAATATGTCCCAAATGGGACATGAGTGCAGGCGGTCTGCATGTCAAAATTTTAATTTGGAAAACCAAAAACTGCACCTACCAAATTTGGCCTTTTACCCCCCAAACAACCCAACAAACCTATGCATGGGTGGTATCCCTGTACTCAAGAGATGTTGCTGAACACTTATTAGGGTGTTATTTGGCAGTGACACATACCAAAATCTGTGAATTCATGTCTGAAGTACAAGGTTTGTGAAAAAAAACCACAAAAAAATTACTACCACAAAGTTTGACAAAGGCTGGTGGTAGAATTAGTGCATGGAAAGTGTAAAAATACCACCATATGAGATAGCCTAAGGTGTCTTCTTTTAAAAAATATATGGGTTGATGGGGTAAAATACACTAGCTGGCTTCAAATATGTCCCAAATGGGACATGGGTGCAGGCTGTCTGCATGTAAAAATTTCAAGTTGGAAAACAAAAAACTGCACCTCACAAATTTGGCATTTTAGCCCCCAAACAACCCAACAAACCTATGCATGGGTGGTATCCCTGTACTCAGGAGAAATAGTAGAATATATTTAGCATGTTTTTTCGTTCGCTATTGTCGATGAGGAGAAGTTGTTTCAAATAAAAACAAAGAAATTTGTGTATTTTTTTTTTTTTTACCATATTTTATTATTTTTTTTAATAATATGATAAGATATGATCAAAAAGATGGCATCCATAGAAAGCCCTTCTTGTCCCGATAAAAACAATATATAATATGTGTGGGTACAGCAAATGACAAAGAAGAAAATTACTGCTAAACACAAACAGCACAGAAATGTTAAAATAGGCATTGTCCAGAAAGGACAAAAATGTTTCAAAGGCTCTGTCCTTAAGGGGTTAAACTATATTTCTTGAAAACATTTGTAAAGGGGAGGAATTAGTATTATAGCCATGCCCAACATGGGGGGCGCCCAAAAAAATCCAGCACCCAGGCGCCTGTGGGTTCGCCCCTGCTAAACAGTATAAAGAGCTGAGGCTAATCCCCATGCTTGTATCGTGTGAAATGTTAGCTGAGGATCATGGGAACTATCCAATCACTTTAGTGTACAGTAGGACCACATGCAACTATACGCTTATTTCATACATCTCCCTCTGTCTCAATTATCCAGGAACATAAACATTACTAAAAACGAATAGGACGACATCTATTTGAATTGTTTTATTTAAAGCTCCTGAGGTAGTATACAGTGTATTGCTGTGCCGATAAATGGGATCACTTGTTTTGAAATATCATTTTTTCGACCTGCTGATATATATATATATATATACACTGTTATAGCACAGATATAACAGTTACTATTATCCCTAATACAACACTTGGCCAACCTTCCCCGCCCCCGGGATGTACTCTGTCCTCCAGTCCCGAGCTTGAACTGTGGTGGGCGGCTCTCCATTGCAGGCACACATAATGAAGATGACTGACACAGGCAGCGCTGGGCCCGCTGAGTGGAAGAGAATGAGCGGATTGGGGAGTAGCGAAGCGGACCAAACGCTCGATAGTTCGCCACCAAATGGAAGGAGCGACTGGTTTTATATGTGCTCCAGTAGAAGTGTCCGCCGGCTCATTCCTATTGGTTTTAAGGGTGAATTGTGGGAGCAGTGTGCGCTGGCCGGACCTGTGGTAATACATGGTTTTAATGTTTACATTCATCTACTCTTTCGTTGGGCTTTTATTTAGCGCTTAATTTGTCATGTTTTCTCACGTACATGTTATATGACAAGGCTGTATACCAGGCTCTGGTTCAGATTATTTATGCAGAAAAATACAGACCTGCCTGCCCGCGGCAAAAAATAAATCTCTTCCAGGAAAATAGGAAAACATAGTCCACAGACCAGGAAACATAATAGAGAAAAACAAAATATAGCATAATACTGCACAAAGTTCTTCCAGCCAGGTTCCTACAGAATAGAATTGGTCAGCACACTTTGGATCCTGACTCGGAGACTTCTTGGATCTCTGCACCTGGTGGTGTGTGTGCAGCAGATACATTCCCCTCACATGACAAGCGCAACACATTTCACCAGTCAGTGGTTCCTTCACGCTCTGAGAAAGCTATTTCGGCCTTAAATTTGAAATTTGTTTCTCAATTCAGACACATTTTGCCATTCAGTGGCTGAGTTGAAAAAATTCTCGCATTTAGCTGCATCGGAGAATATTTCCAACTCTGCTACTTTGGCCTAAAGTATGAAATTCCCAACTCGGTTCCCTGCAATTATCTTTATTGAGTAGACCCTATTGAAATCTACCGGTATATAGATTAAAGAATTACTAACTATTCTATCTTATGACTATTGCATCAGTGACAAGTATTTTCTACACTTGTATTGCATGTAATAAGCATCTACATTATGTAACAAAATTTGAAAGCTCGATTTCAAGAATCTCGGTAACAAGATGCTAAGCCTCAGGGAGGCAGGTGGTATAATTATAATAACTTACTAATAACTTGCGGCATAGTCTTTGTCTTCTCTCCCTCTTACTGTAAATCTCCATTATGATCAGTGTTTGTGCTTTTTTCTAACTCCCTTCCATTCAACTTCAAACCAGACCCTCTAGTTCTAATACTTTGTTTGCCTGGAAAGGTACTGCTTATGTCAAAAGGCATCAGTAATTTCGCATTACAACCTCTCACATTCAAAGACATGATAGCTAAAGTTGACAACAAGTCCCGTCTACTGAATTTTATTGATTATGTTAGTCACCCAATTGTTATTCCGGGATAAGATGATAATGGAATAATGTGAAACATTTTATTACAAATTGTATCATAGCTTATTCTCAATAGGATTGAATTCCTGTTATTAATTGGCTAGTTAGGGGTGCTTGCATTTTAGGCTGGAAGGAGCCACCCAGTTCCTTTTTATTAATCAGATTGTGAAAAGACAATTAGATGTCCTTTTATAAAGATTGATGCAGTTGTGTGTGCGTGAAAATGCTGTTAATAAGACATGTGCATTCGTTTTCGTCCGAAAATAGCATTTTCGTTCATTCGTCCGAAAACAAATAACGAAAATGCTAAGCTAACGAAAGCCGAATGAACGAATGGTTAATAAAGGAAAATCATTCGTTCATTCGTCCATTCGTAGTATTATTGGCATTCTATAAGCCGAAATAGAGTCGTTTTATAGAATACAATAGCATAGTACACTACATTCCATAAACCGACATAATGAACGACTTTCGGTTTATGGAATGCATGTAAGTCTATTGGCATTCTATAAACCAACTCTATTTCGGTTTATAGTAATGCCAATACTATAGCACGAATGGACGAATGATTTTCGTTTATATTAAACCAGGGCTCGACAAACCCCGGGCGCCAGGTCGCCAAGGCGACCAGGAAATCAGACCTGGCGCCCGGGTGCTGTTTGTCACAGGGAGCCCTTGCCGGCTGCCATCTGTTACACGCAGCGCGAGAGGAGAAAGTCTGTGCGGATCACACAGACTGTAAGCTCCGCCCCTTCGCGCAACACGTTGTAGTGCTGAGTGTCACGTGACAACACGGCACTTAGCAGGAACCGAAAGAGGATCGGGCTCCAGCATAAATGTCCCCCTCCCCTGCAATGAGGTAAGCAGCAGGGAGGGAGGACACCGTAAGAAACACCATTTTTTTTTTTTAAAGAACAAAAATGTGTGTATGTAACTGGCTGTGTATGTGGTGTATGTATGTGTGAATGTAACTGGCTGTGTATGTGGCCTGTGTGTGTGTGTATGTATGTGTGAATGTAACTGGCTGTGTATGTATGTGTGAATGTAACTGGCTGTGTATGTGGTGTGTGTGAATGTAACTGGCTGTGTAGGTGGTGTGTGTGAATGTAACTGGCTGTGTAGGTGGTGTGTGTGAATGTAACTGGCTGTGTAGGTGGTGTGTGTGAATGTAACTGGCTGTGTAGGTGGTGTGTGTGAATGTAACTGGCTGTGTAGGTGGTGTGTGTGAATGTAACTGGCTGTGTAGGTGGTATGTATGTGTGAATGTAACTGGCTGTGTATGTGGTATGTATGTGTCAATGTAACTGGCTGTGTATGTGGCATGTGTGAATGTAACTGACTGTGTATGTGGCGTATGTGTGAATGTAACTGGCTGTGTATGTGAGGTGGGTGTATGTGACTGTCTCCGTGCGTTTATGATTTTGTGATGTGCCGTTGTCTGGCTCCTAAATTTTTTAGCTGGCTCCTAAAACTAAATTACATTTGTCAAGCCCTGTATTAAACCATTCGTTCATTCGTTCAACTTCTTAGCTTTCTATAAACCGAAACAGAGTCCCCATTCATAAACGTTCGGTTTATAGACTTTCGGCTTATGGAATAAATGTAATCCTACTGCTATTCTATAAACCGAACATTCGGTTTATAGAATAGCAATAGGATTATATGTATTCCATAAGCCGAAAGTCTATAAACCGAACGTTCGGTTTATAGACTTTCGTCATTTGGAATGAATGTAATAGTACTATTGGCTTTCTCTACACAGAGACAGAGTCTCCATTCATAAAAATTTATGAATGGAAACTCTGTCTCTGTTTAGAGAAAGCCAATAGTACTATTACATGCATTCCAAATGCCGAAAGTCTATAAACCGAACGTTCGGATTATAGGCTTTCGGTTTATGGAAAACATGTAATCATATTGCTATTCTATAAACCGAACGTTCGGTTTATAGAATAGCAATAGGATTATATGTATTCCATAAGCCGAAAGTCTATAAACCGAACGTTCGGTTTATAGACTTTCGGCTTATAGAAAACGTATAGTAGTATTGCCTTTCTATGAACTCATTCATAAGAATTATGAATGGGTTCATAAAAAAGGCAATACTACTATACGTTTTCTATAAGCCAAAAGTCTATAAACCGAAGGTCGTTCGGTTTATAGACTTTCGGTTGATAGAATACATAGAATTACATGTGATTCTATGTATTCTTTAAACCGAAAGTCTATAAACCAAACGACTTTCGGCTTATAGAAAACGTGTAGTACTATTGCCTTTCTATGAACCGAACGAGAGCCCCATTCATAAGAATTTCTTATGAATGGGGCTCTCGTTCGGTTTATAGAAAGCCAATAGTATTACACGTATTCTATAAAACGAACGAATAAAACGAAACGAAAATAATGAACGAATTTCGTCTGAAACGAATGCAGTAATGAACGAAATTAGTTTTAGACGAAATAAATGACATTTTTGCCCGAATGGACGAAAACTAAACGAAAATTTTAGTTTTGCACATGTCTACTGTTTATTATACTTTATAACAAATTTGTTGCTGTCTAGCTACATTTTCCTATTGAGAAATAACTGTTGCACGCTAGTCTTGGGCTTACATGTTTAGCGTACCATGACCTGCACCATCACGTGTCAAGGTGAGGCCGTATTTTTTTTATTTTGTTTTTAATGTGTGTGATCTTGAGATGATTCAGAAAAGGGGAAGAAAAAAAATCAGATAATTCCTTATCACAGACTCATGACCATTATATAACTGTGCTCTACACTTCATGGGAATGGCGTAGTTATAGATATTATTTACGTTACTAGATAAGCTTGATCAAAGGCCACTGTAGTGTTAAGCAACAAGGCATGTAGCCAGCATTCTTATGGTTTATGGATGGTTGTATAATTTGTCTATATTCAAGGTTTACCTACCATTAGATTAATATTGGTATAACACAATATTGCTATCTGAATTCGCAGTGCGGCTTTATTTTGTTTACCTCCCTAACCCTCACAGAAGAACCTCATTAAATGTTTGCTTAATATCAGATAAGAGAAGACATGAGTAAAAAGTGGCATGAGGAGATAAAACAGTTGATCAGTTTTCTGCAATTTGCTTGATTTAAAAGGTGAGTCCAGATTTGAGGTCTACTTGAAAGGCAAGTTCGTTAATCAGGAGAGTTTACTGGAAGTCATATCGTTTGGGGGTTCACCTTACATTCAAGCAAGTAACCTACCTGAATCTAAATTTGCCATCCACAATTTTTTGTGGCTGACCAGTAAACTGTAATGCAGCATGCTCCACCTAGTTAGAGTGCACCTTTTGAATAAATATTATTAGAAAGACTAGTTTAATTCTACTAATATATATTTTTGTAAAATATTTAGATATTTTCATACTAGTGTGAACACATTTTATTTCTGCCATTCAGAGACACATTTTATTTTATACAAGTTTATTCGAAGCATTTTCAGAGAATTTAACCCCTCTATTGCCAGATGTAGGCAGTTTCAGAGAATGTAACTACTCAAGTACCAGATATAGTCAGTTTCTGAGAACGTAACCACTTTATTGCCAGATATAGGCTTTTTCAGGGAACGTAACCACTCTATTGCCAGATATAGGCATTTTCAGGGAACGTAACCACTCTATTTCCAGAAATAGGCAGTTTCAGGGAAAGTAACCACTCTATTGCCAGATATAGGCATTTTCAGGGAACGTAACCACTCTATTTCCAGAAATAGGCAGTTTCAGGGAAAGTAACCACTCTATTGCCAGATATAGGCAGTTTCAGGGAATGTAACCACTCTATTGCCAGATATAGGCAGCTTCAGAGAACGTAACCAGTCTATTGCAAGATATAAGCAGCTTCAGAGAACGTAACCAGTCTATTGCAAGATATAGGCAGCTTCAGAGAATGTAACCGCTCTATTGCCAGATATAGGCAGCTTCAGAGAACGTAACCACTCTATTCTATTGCCAAATATAGGCATTTTTATGGAACGTAACCACTGTATTGCTAGATATAGGCAGTTTCAGGGAACTTGACACCTTTATCCATCAAACACACTCACAATCTCACACATACACAACTGATAGGTATTTATGCAATTCATTTAGAAAAATAATTACCGTAGCGTTGTCAGTTTGAAGGACAGTGCTACTGGGCATGCATGGTAGGGCTGACACTCGACCTCCCAAGCCTTGCCCCCTCTCGTTCCAGGCTGGAGAGGCAAGAAGTTGGGAGGTACTGGTAAATTAAGTTTCCACATTAGCGCCTGCAGACTGTGATATTCGTATACTAAACATTATGGGATATTGTTATCCCATAACACTTTAAATGAGGTAGAGGAAATGGAGGAACCTAAACTTATAGCATATGCAAAGGTTAAACTGAATATGGATATATTAAAAGTAGGTTACATACCAGCCAGTGGTGCATTTTTGTTTTGTACTTCCCTAGGGACAACTAAATTCGTGCACCCACCCCCCCCCTCCACACCCTCACTGCAGAACCAGGACATACACCAACACACAGGACATACCCTACTGTGTATAAAAGCAGGGTTATCACAGTCCACACAATGTATTTATTTCCAAGAGCACAGAAAGTGACTAAATGAAACAAGACTTTATGTCCTCAGTGTCTATATAATCAGTGCTGCTGCACCTGCAGTGTTCATGCAGCATAATCACTGGGGAGGACTTGAGTCAAATATTAAAACTGATTTATGCAGAATGCCTGCATTATATCGCACTGGAAAAAAGCCTGTACACTATACAAGCAGTAATCTTCAAACCAAACCAAATTGAGTTTGGTGACTAGGCTTTCCCTTTAAACCCTTGCTGTCACTGGACATACTAGGTCCGTCCTGTCTGGCAAAGCTTTGCCGACATAGGACGGACCTAGGCCGTCCTGCGATTAAACGAGCGGTGTTTGTGATCTAAGAACGCAAACACTGCTCATACAGTGATGCTTTAATGCCTTCGAGGTCGAGGCATTAAGCAAAATCGAAATCCAGTGCCCAGGGCACCTGCAATCTCTCCACAGAGCAATTTGCGGGCGCCATAGAGTGTCGGAAGTGAAAAAAAAATCACTTCCATAATGCTGTTGCTGGACTACCCTAGAGGCAGTTACATTGCAATGTAAAAAAAAAGACTTAATTAGCTAAAAATCTAGGGTTAGGGTTAGAGTAATGGTTGTGGTTAAAATTAACTCACAAACAACTGTAGAAAAACATAGAAACAAGCATATTTCTAAACTCCGGACAACATGTAGAAACTAATTAGATGGGGTCATTTTTAATGATTGTATTTGTGTAAATTATTATTTAGGTCAAAGTTAGAAAAAGTGTTTTTTTTTAATCATATTTTATGATTTCGTTTGTAGTAAATTATAAGATATGATGAAAATAATGGTTTCTAACAAAAGCCCTTCTTATGGGGATAAACACAATATATATAAAACAGCCCATGTCACTAAGGGATTAAGGTTTGAACAGGCTGTCGGGGCATTTACCAACTGAGCTATCTCAATGGCCTATGTTTAATTATTCACATTTTACTATCAACTGCTGAATTGTTTTACCCCTTTGATTTCTCACTAATGCCATATACAAAAATGTGTTGGTGTAGTACATTTATTTAATATCTGCTCAGCTGCTTTCAACTACTTTGTTTTTAGTTTCTTTCTCAGATTATGGTGCTCCTGGTCAATATAGTAAGCTCTGTTTTCTGTGGACATTTGGGCAAGATTGAGCTGGACTCCGTGATACTCGCTATTGCTGTACGTATATATTCAATCCCAAATATTGTTCATAAGAATGACCGACTAGTTCTGATTTCCAAATGTAACTGTTGGGTAACCAGATGCTCAGCCATACATGGTGCGAATGTTTAATGCGAAATGGAAACAATAGTGTGTTGTGTCTTGGTCTTGTTTTTTGTGTTTTTTTTTTTTATATTACCGCACCGTCTAGATAATTGTGAAATAGTTTTTGGATCAACATAGAAATCAAATCCCTAAATGTGACTTACAAATCACTTGTGTTCTTTCACACTGCCAAACATAGCCATTAAAGGGGCATCGTTTTAATGAAAGAAAAATACAGTTTAGCTTGGAAATATTTAGTGTTGAGCGAACCCGAACCGCACTGTTCGGGTTCGTACCGAACATTACGGTTTTTGGAACCCGGACCCGAACACGGACATTCCACTGTATGTTCGTGTTGGAGTTCGGGGTTCGGCAGGGCCGGCGCCACCTGTAAGGCGACCTAGGCAGCCGCCTAGGGCGCAACTTAGCAGGGGGTGCCGGAACCGTAAAAAAAAAAAAATCCTCCCCCTTACTTACCTCCTCGCTGCTTCTCTGTCTCCCGGTGCAGGTCCGTGGCTGTGAGGGAAGCGTTGTGCGCTCCCCTCCAGCCGATGCGGATTCAATAAAGTTTGTTTAAACTTTTTTTTTAAACAAACTTTATTGAATGCGCATTGGCTGGACGGGAACGCACAACGCTTCCCTCACAGCCACGGACCTGCAGCACCGGGAGACAGAGCAGCAGCGAGGAGGTAAAGGGGGGAGGAAGAGGGTGGCTAAATCCTGGCACATCGAGAGGCATAATAATCCTGGCATATTGGGTGGCTAAGTCCTGGCATACTGAGAGGCATAATCCTGGCATATTGAGGGGCATAATCCTGGCATATTGAGTGGCATAATAATTCCTGTCATATTGGGTGGGAAAATCCTGGCAAATTGAGTGGCATAATAATCTTGGCATATTGGGTGGCTAAATCCTGGCATATTGAGAGGCAAAATCCTGGGATATTGAGGGGCATAATCCTGGCATATTGAGTGGCATAATAATCCTGGCATATTGGGTGGCTAAATCCTGGCATATTGAGAGGCATAATCCTGGCATATTGAGGGGCATAATCCTGGCATATTGAGGGGCATAATCCTGGCATATTGAGGGGCATAATAATCCTGGCATATTGAGTGGCATAATAATCCTGGCATATTGGGTGGCTAAGTCCTGGCATATTGAGAGGCATAATAATCCTGGCATATTGAGGGGCATAATCCTGGCATATTGAGGGGAATAATCCTGGCATATTGTGTGGGAAAATCCTGGCATATTGAGTGGCATAATAATCCTGGCATATTGGGTTGGGAAAATCCTGGCATATTGAGTGGCATAATAATCCTGGGATATTGAGGGGCATAATCCTGGCATATTATGTGGGAAAATCCTGGCATATTGAGTGGCATAATAATCCTGGCATATTGTGTGGGAAAATCCTGGCATATTGAGTGGCATAATAATCCTGGCATATTGGGTTGGGTAAATCCTGGCACATTGAGAGGCATAATACTGGCATATTGAGGGGCATAATCCTGGCATATTGAGGGGCATAATCCTACAGCGATTATTCAAATTACAGTGATTATTTTAGTGGGTGCTATACTACAGGGCTCGACAAACCCCGGGCACCAGGTCGCCATGGCGACCAGGAAATCAGACCTGGCGCCCGGGTGCTGTTTGTCACAGGGAGCCCTTGCCGTCTGCCATCTGTTACATGCAGCGCGAGGGGAGAAAGTCTGTGCGGATCACACAGACTGTAAGCTCCGCCCCCCTCGCGCAACACGTTGTAGTGCCGAGTGTCACGTGACAACATGGCACTTAGCAGGAACCGAAAGAGGATCGGGCTCCAGCATAAATGTCCCCCTCCCCTGCAATGAAGTAAGAAATACCATTTTTGTGTGTGTTTTTTTTTTTTTAATGAACAAAAATGTGTGTATGTAACTGGCTGTGTATGTGGTGTATGTATGTGTGAATGTAACTGGCTGAGTATGTGGTGTATGTATGTGTGAATGTAACTGACTGTGTATGTGGTGTATGTATGTGTGAATGTTACTGGCTGTGTATGTGGTGTATGTATGTGTGAATGTAACTGGCTGTGTATGTGGTGTATGTATGTGTGAATGTAACTGGCTGTGTATGTGGTCTGTGTGTATGTATGAGTGTATGTATGAGTGAATGTAACTGGCTGTGTATGTGGTGTGTGTGAATGTAACTGGCTGTGTATGTGGTATGTGTGAATGTAACTGGCTGTGTATGTGGTGTGTGTGAATGTAACTGGCTGTGTATGTGGTGTGTGTGAATGTAACTGGCTGTATATGTGGTGTGTGTGAATGTAACTGGCTGTGTATGTGGTGTGTGTGAATGTAACTGGCTGTGTATGTGGTGTGTGTCAATGTAACTGGCTGTGTATGTGGCGTGTGTGAATGTAACTGGCTCTGTATGTGGCGTGTGTGAATGTAACTGGCTGTGTATGTGGCGTGTGTGAATGTAACTGGCTGTGTATGTGGCGTATGTGTGAATGTAACTGGCTGTGTATGTGGCGTATGTGTGAATGTAACTGGCTGTGTATGTGGCGTATGTGTGAATGTAACTGGCTATGTATGTGTCTCCGTGCGTTTATGATTTTGTGATGTGCCGTTGTCTGGCTCCTAAATTTTTTAGCTGGCTCCTAAAACTTAATTAAATTTGTCAAGCCCTGCTATACTACATATTTGTACCCTGCCCTGAGCCCAGTGCCACAGAAAGTGCAGTGCACTTGCAACTGCATGTGTGGCAGGCACATGACTTTAATCCTGTTCTGTTAGTTCAGTGGGCAACATCTAGGCATTTTTAAATACTGCAATTTGTTGGTGTTAAATATTACATTTGCCTCCTGCACTTCATATCTGAGAGTCAAATAGAACCGTCAAATACTGTGCTTACAGCGCACTTTGAAAAATTCTAATTGTTTTGGGTGCTAAATAGTACATTTGCGTCTTGCGGTGAACTTCATATCTGAAAGTCAAATAGAACAGTCCAATACTGTGCTTACAGCGCACTTTGAAAAATTCTGGCTACCTCCTCCTCCAGCGCCGCTTCCACCTACACCAACACGGTCACCGCCTCCTCAACCTATAGGTCACTTAGTATAAACTGAAAGAGAATACCCTGCACTCCAACCCTCTCTCAAATGGATAATTATGTTGATCCTCCTGGCAGCCATGCTTTAGATTTAGATTTATGTTCTTCCAAAGCTAAAATCAAAGATTCCATCAAGTGCTATTTTATGGCTGTATTTGTAATTTGTATGTATTTTATGTTATTTTAAGTTATTTCCCTATCCACATTTGCTTGCAGGGCACTTGTCCTACTCTTACCCACATTTTACTTCATTTTGCAGCCCTCTAGCCCTTTCCAGGACTTTTAGTGGCCTTTAGAGGCATTTTAGTGGCCAAACGTCCGTGTCCCCATTGACTTCAATGGGGTTCGGGGTCAAGTTCGAGCACGAACCCGAACATCCAGGTGTTCGCTCAACTCTAGAAGTATTTCATCCAATGTATCCTTTATAACAAATTTAATGAAAAAATTATTTTAAAAAGTATTTTTTTCATATTTTCACCAATTTCAAACATTATCTAGTTTAATTTTTTCTGTTATTCCACACACTGCCAACAGTAATTTGTGTTGTGTGAGAGTGTATCACATAGCTCCACAGCAGTATTCGCAGTAATGTTCTGGTTTACATAAGCATCAATACCGTATACAAGTTGAGAATCACTCACCTTTTAGGAGCCCCGTTGTGAAGCTCCTTTGTTTTGTACGCTGTATATTGGAAGCGTGGGCTCATGGAAAATGTAATTCATGCAGCGCTTAAAGGGGAGGGAGCTGACACCAGGAAATCTAGAAGTCTGGGGGAGCAAAGGGGATGCATTGGCTGGGGGGCAGGTGGCTGTCTGGGGTAGGAGGGGATGCATTGGCTGGGGGCAGGTACCTGGGGGGGGAGGAGGGGATGCATTGGCTGGGGGGCAGGTGGCTTTCTGGGGGGGAGAGCGGATGCATGGCTGGGGGCAGGTGGCTGTCTGGGAGGAGGAGGGGATGCATGGCTGGGGGGCAGGTGGCTAACTGGGGAGGAGGAGTGAGTGCATTGGCTGGGTGCAGGTGGCTGTCTAGGGGGAGGAGGGGACGCATTGGCTGCGGACAGGTTGCTGTCGAGGGGGGGAGAAGGGGTTGCATTGGCTGGGGCCAAGTGGCTGGCTGGGGGGAGGAGGGAATACATTCATAGGCGTGCACACGGGGTGTGCCGGGTGTGCCTGGGCACACCCTAATCCAGGGCTCGACAAACCCCGGGCGCCAGGTCGCCATGACGACCAGGAAATCAGACCTGGCGCCTGGGTATCGCGAGCCCTGCGTGGTGCCCTCGGCAATGGGATCGGGTTTTTTTTCTTTATTCCTGCAGCGGTGCGCGAGGGAGCAGAGTGAGTGCACCGGCTGCACAGACTTCCTGCTCCGCCCCCTCGCGCACCGCGTTCTAGCGCTGATCACTGGGGAGCATAGCATGGAAGCTGCTCTGTGCCACCGGGCTGCAACGGATACCGCCCCCCTCTCTCTGCATTGAGGTGTAATCGCAGGGAGGGGGGACACTGATAGGTGAACTTTTTTTTTTCTTTAAAAAAAAAAAAAACGACAACCAAAAAAAACCCTTCTGTCTTGTGTATGTCTGCGTGGATGTGTTTGTGTGTATATATGTGTGCCTGGATGTGTTTGTGTGTGTGTGTGTGTATATGTGTGTGCCTGGATGTGTTTGTGTGTGTGTGTGTATATGTGTCTGACTGGATGTGTTTGTGTGTATGTATGTGTCTAATAGGGTGTGTGTGTATGTATGTATGTATGTGACTGACTGGATGTGTGTGTGTGTATATATATGTGTGACTGGATGTGTGTGTGGGGGGGTGTTTTGTATGTATATGTAGAAAAACAAGGTGTAACAGGTTTCGCGTTCAGAAGTGGAGGGTGCACCGAGAGGACTTTCACCCTAGTCCTCCAAATCAGAATAAAGGATCCTTTATTCTGTATGTATATGTGACAGACTATGTGTCTGTGTGTGACTGCGTGTATTTGTGTTTATGTGCCGTTGTCTGGCTCCTAGATTTTTTAGCTGGCTCCTAAAACTCAGATCAATTTGTCAAGCCCTGCCCTAATCAAGCCTCAAAATTGAGGCTCTCTCACCTCCGTGCTGCACTGCCGTCTGCCGCCCGAGTTTGTCTCCTAATCCGATCCTTCACTATGCGAGCGGAAGCGCCGCATAGTGAAGGACGGACTTTCTCCTCCCTCAGACCTCCCCTGTAATGTACGCGTTCGCGTACACGCGTTCCGTGACGTCACGCAGAGGCGGAGTCACGGCAACGCAAGGGTGAGGCCCAGCCGCAGTGCCAGAGGAGAGGGTGCAGAGCGGAGCACAGGCACATCGTTTTTTCCCAGGAGGGGTTCTGGGGCGGCCGGCTGGCTGGTAAACTTTAAGTAAGTGTTTTTTTAAGTTAAAAAATGTGAAATGTTTGTTTACATTGCTAAATGCTTAATTAACCCCTTAAGGACAGAGCCTTTGAAACATTTTTGTCCTTTCTGGACAATGGCTATTTTAACATTTCTGTGCTGTTTGTGTTTAGCAGTAATTTTCTTCTTCGTCATTTGCTGTACCCACACATATTATATATTGTTTTTATCGGGACAAAAAGGGCTTTCTATGGATGCCATATTTTTGATCATATCTTATCATATTATTAAAAAAAAATAATAAAATATGGTAAAAAAAAAAAAAATACACAAATTTCTTTGTTTTTATTTGAAACAACTTCTCCTCATCGACAATAGCGAACGAAAAAACATGCTAAATAGATTCTACTATTTCTCCTGAGTACAGGGATACCACCCATGCATAGGTTTGTTGGGTTGTTTGGGGGCTAAAATGCCAAATTTGTGAGGTGCAGTTTTTTGTTTTCCAACTTGAAATTTTTACATGCAGACAGCCTGCACCCATGTCCCATTTGGGACATATTTGAAACCAGCCAGTGTATTTTACCCCATCAACCCATATATTTTTTTTAAAAGTAGACACCCTAGGCTATCTCAAATGGTGGTATTTTAACACTTTCCATGCACTAATTCTACCACCAGCCTTTGTCAAAGTTTGTGGTAGTCATTTTTTTGTGTTTTTTTTTCACAAACCTTGTACTTCAGACATGAATTTACAGATTTTGGTATGTGTCACTGCCAAATAACACCCCAATAAGTGTTCAGCAACATCTCTTGAGTACAGGGATACCCCCCATGCATAGGTTTGTTGGATTGTTTGGGGGGTAAAAGGCCAAATTTGGGAGGTGAAGTTTTTGGTTTTCCAATTTGAAAATTTGACATGCAGACAGCCTGCACCCATGTCCCATTTGGGACATATTTGAAACCAGCCAGTGTATTTTACCACATCAACCCATATATTTTTTTAAAGTAGACACCCTAGGCTATCTCAAATGGTGGTATTTTTACACTTTCCATGCACTAATTCTACCACCAGCCTTTGTCAAAGTTTGTGGTAGTCATTTTTTTGTGTTTTTTTTTTCACAAACCTTGTACTTCAGACATGAATTTACAGATTTTGGTATGTGTCACTGCCAAATAACACCCCAATAAGTGTTCAGCAACATCTCTTGAGTACAGGGATACCACCCATTCATAGGTTTGTTGGGTTGTTTGGGGGCTAAAAGGGCCACATTGTGAAGGTGCGCATTTTCAACTTGGAATATTGACGTGTAGCCAGCCTGAGCCCATCTTTCATTTGGGACTTTTTTTTAAAGTAGGACAGTGTATTTTACCCCAAAAAGTATATATTTTGTAAAAGTAGACACCCTAGGCTATTTTAAATGGTGTTATTTTAACACTTTCCATGCACCAATTCTACCACCAGCCTTTGTCAAAGTTTGTGGTAGTCATTTTATTGTGTATTTTTTCCCACATACATTGTACTTTAGACACAAGTTCACATATTTCGGTATGTGTCACTGACAAACAATACCACAATATATGTTCAGCAACATCTCCCGAGCACAGGGATACCACCCATGCATAGCTTTGTCAGCTTTGTTGGGTGTTGAAAGGCTACATTTGAGAGGTGCGCTTTTTGATTTTCAAACTTGGAATTTGAACATGTAGAGCAAGGAAGGGGTTAATAGCTCTTATAAGAGCCTTTGTAGTACTGTACAAAAAAATTAACCTCTAAAAATGCACAGACAAGAAAAAAATTTCTGCTGTGCAGTGATCAGTGGCAGGGAAGGGGTTAATACACTACACTATACAAAGGGTATGGCTTTTATAAAACCCCTTGGGACTCACAATTTTTTTAACATTTTATTTAATTTATTACAATTAAAAAATTATGTTATACAGATCTGTCTCTTTCCCTCACTAAAACTCAAGTGAGGAGAGGGAGGCAGATCCATATGGGTCAGAACAATATTTACCAATATTGATCGAACCAGACGAATGGTGATGCTCATCTGAGAAATCACCAAACCACCTTTGCCACTGATCGGCTGTTACTGATCGCTATACACGTGTTCAGACAGCTTCAAAAGGAATACACGTAATCCCCTAGTGGGTATAATTAACCCCTAGCGAGTCTGACAAAAAAATGCTGATAGCAAAAAAAAAATCCTTCTGCGACTAGATTGCTCCATATGCGCTGCTTAGGCAGTGACCATATGCACTGCTTAGGCAGTGACCATATGTGCTGCTTAGGAAGTGATATACGGCAAGGAAGGGGTTAATAGCTCTTATTTAAAAAAAAAATTACGTTAAACGTAGTCCCCTAGCGGGTATAATTAACACGTGACGGGTGTAATAAAAAAGTTTTAAAAAAATTAAAAATGCTTCTGCAGCAAGATTGCTGCATTTGCGTCAGATCTCTGCTTAGGCAGTGATCTACAGCAAGAAAGGGGTTAATCTCTCTTAAAAGAGCTTTTTTTTTATACTGTAATGAATTACAGTAAAAAAAATTAACCCCTAAAAAATGCACAGACAGCAAAAAATGTGCTGCTGTGTATGATCACTGCGTACACAGCGACCAATGGCAGGGAAGGGGTTAAATGGCTTTTATAAAAGCCCTTGGTGTTTAAAATTTTATTAAATATTTGTTTTATTATTTTTTTTTATTTTTTTACTTTATCTGATCTGTCTCTCTCCCTTACTAAAACTAGTAAGGTGAGGGAGGCAGATCAATACTTGTCAAAGGCAATATTTGCTAATATTGCCTTTGACAGTATGATAAGTGCTCATCAGAGCACTTACCATACATGCCTGCACACAGATCACATAGATCTGTTGTGCAGGCATCGATTGGCTCCCCCTAGAGCATCGGAAGTGAAATACTTTCACTTCCGATGCTCTTGCCATTAGAAGGGAAGCGCTGCCTGTATAGGCAGCGTTCCCTTCTACTGAGCCGATGGGGTCGCTCAGGAGAGCGACCACCATCGGTTCTGGGGAGCATCAAGGTGTTGTTAAGTGCCTCGCTGGCGAGGCACTTTAACAACACCGGAGATGCTTAGAAAGCGAACGATCGTTCGCTTTCTAAGCACATGTGTGCAGCCGGCGAAGCCATTTTTAAATGGCTGCTATGATCACTCCGTGGAGTGATCGTAGCGCGCCCCTGCACATTTGGGGGGTGTTGCACAATGCCTCTACCTAGAGGCATTGTAGCAACACCGTTAGAGTAAAGAAAGCGACCGCTGGTCGCTTAATTTACTCAATATAGTGCATGACGTGCCAGGCACGTCACCTGTCGGCAAGTCCTCGATTTGCCGTGACGTGCCTGGCACGTCATCTGTCGTTAAGGGGTTAATAAAAAAAAAAGTTTTAATACAGTTTTTAAATGTTTGTTTATATTGATAATTATATGAATGCGGGTCTGTATGTAAGTATGCAGAGTGCATTTGTGTATGTGTGTGTGTGTGTGTATAGATATATAGATAGATATATATCTATCTATATATCTATACACACACACGTGTGCGGCGTGTGTGTTTGTGCTTTAGGGTGCACACCCTAATGCAATAGGCTGCGCACGCCTATGAATACATTGGCGGGGTGCAGGTCGCTGGGGGGAGTGGATGCATTGGCTAGGGGCAGGTAGCTGGGGGAGGAGCGGATGCATTGGCTGGGGGCAGGTGGGTGTCTGGGGGAGGAGGGGATGCATTGGCTGGGGCAGGTGGCTGTCTGGCGGAAGGAGGGAATGTATTGGCTGGGGGCAGGTGGATGACTGGTGGGAGGGGGGCATTCACAGTATTTACTTGAATATAAAGATGACCCTCCAAACTTTGGATATTCATTTAATATAAGACTAAGTTCTTCATAAAAATCGTCCTTTCGATCACTATATTCTTTGTCTGACATTATTATACATACAAAATATATTAAAAAAAAAGTGAACGAAAGGAAGATTTTAAAGAAGAACTTAATTTTCAATAATGCTTGATTTTAGCTTTGCAAATCTGCTTGACAAGACAGAAGTTTAGAAATAAGTTATTTGCTAGTACATTAAATGTGGTGTTTTTGTTTTTCCTGCCGATGCAGCATTAATTTTGCATGATTATACATCTGTAAGATGGGTTAACATGTTAATGACATTTCAGTGTATGGCCATAGACCATTTCGTACAGCTGCAGTTTAGCAATGTTAAATTGTAAATTATGATTACAGAGTTTGAGGTTGTGTTATAAAGCCTAAGATTGGTAATAAACAGTCTGTTTTATTACTTAATTGTTCTTGTAAATTTGAGTGCCCCATAATTATGCCACACACACAGGTGCCCCATAATTATACCACACAAAAGAGTCCCTTAATTATGCCACACATGGGGCCCAATAAAAATGCCACACACAAGCGCCCCATAATTATGCCACACATGGGACCGCCATTAATTTTGCAACACACAGGAGCCCCACGAGGTGACAATTGTGCAATTCTAAAACAATACATATATTTACATACAGACATCTCTCTCTCTCTCTCTATAACAGCCAATTTGCCCAATTATATGCCAGTATCATTTTGTTATTAATAAGCCACAGCCAATTAATATGCCATTATTATTGTGCCATTCAGATGCCAGTAATATTGTGCCATTAAGATGCCCATACCATTGTGCCATTAAGATGCCAGTATTATTGTGCCATTCATATGTCAGCAATATTGTGCGATTCAGATCCCAGTGATATTGTGCCATTAAGATCCCAGTGATATTGTGCCATTATGATGCAAGTAATATTGAGCCATTCAAATACCAGTAATATTGTGCCATTCAGATACCAGGGATATTGTGCCATTCAAATACCAGGAATATTGTGCCATTCAAATACCAGGAATATTGTGCCATTCAGATTCTAGTAATATTGTGCCATTCAGATTCCAGTAATATTGTGGCATTCAGATGCCAGGAATATTGTGCCATTCAGATGCCATTAATGTGCCATTCAGAGACCAGTAATAGTGTGCCATTCATATGCCAGTAATATTGTGCCATTCAAATACCAGTAATATTGTGCCATTTAGATGCTCCAGCCAATTTGCCCATTAGGACGCCAGTATTATGCTTTTCTAGTAATAATTTAAAGTTCCTATGCAGAATCTGTGAATTCATGCCTGAAGTACAATGCATGTGGAAAAAAAACTTCCAAAAAAGTACTACCACAAACTTTTACAAAGGCTGGTGGTAGAATTAGTACATATACAGTATTAAAATACCACCATTTGAAATACCTTAGGATGTCTATTTTCCAAAAATAAATGGTTTTGTGGGGTAAAATACATTGGACTGCTTCAAAAATGTTCCAAATGGAACATGGGCGCAGGCTGACTACATGTCAAAATTCCAGGTTGGAAATGCGCACCCCCTAAATGTGGCCTTTTAGCCCCAAAACAAACCAACAAACCTATGCATGGGTGGTATCCCTGTACTCAGGAGATGTTGCTGAACACATATTGAGGTGTTGGTTGGCAGTGGCAAATACCAGAATCTGAAAATTCCTGCCTGAACTACAATGTATGTGTAGTAAATGTGGGGGGGAAAAAATGACATCCCAACCCTTTGACATAGGTTGGTGGTAAATTTAGTACTTGGAAAGTGTTAAAATACCACAATTTTAAATAACCTAGGATGTCTAGTTTTCCAAAATATATGGTTTGATGGGGTAAAATACTTTGACAGGCTTCAAAAGTGTCCCAAATGGAACATGGGCGCAGGCTGACTACGTGTCAAAATTCCAAGTTGGAAATGCACCCCCCCTAAATGTGGCCTTTTAGCCCCCAAACAACCCAACAGTATCCCTAGACTCAGGAGATGTAGCTGAACACATATTGAGGTGTTGTTTTGTACTGACACATAACAGGATCTGTGAATTCATGCTCGAAGTACAATGTATGTGGAAACAAAACATTAAAAAATTACTAACCTAAAATTTGACAAAGGCTGGTGGTAGAATTAGTGCATGGAAAGTGTTAAAATACTACCATTTGAAATACCCTAGGGTGTCTAGTTTTAAAAAATATATGGCTTTGTGGGGTAGAATACACTTTCTGGCTTCAAAAATTTCACAAATGGGACATGGGCGCAGGTTTTCTGCATGTCAGAATTCCAAGTTGGAAAACCAAAAAGCGCACCCCCTAAATGTAGCCTTTTAGCCCCATTGGTGGTAAAATTGCTACATGAAATGTGTAAAAATACCCCAAGTTAAATGCCCTGAGTGGTCTAGTTTTCAAAAATATGTACATGTTGGGGGTCATTCATGGATTTAGTACAGATATCAGTGTTGCAATGTCACTATCGCCAATTTTGAAAAAAAAAGGATTTTAAAATAGCTTTGCACTACTTATAGTTCTGGCCCTGTAACATGAATAAAAAAGCACAAAAACATAAAACATGGGCTATTTCTGAACTCAGGACATATATTAGAAACTATTTAGCATTTTTTTTGTTGTCTCTTGTACATGAGTATACGATTTTTCAAATAAAAGTCATAACAAAAGAAATTTTTGTATTATTGTTTTTACATCAAATTATATTCCATTATCAAAATAATGGTATCAAAAGAAAGCCCTTCTTATGACGATAAAAACGATATATAGTTTGTGTGGGTACACTAAATGAGACAGAAATAAATTACAGCAAAACAAAAACACCTCAGAAATGTTAAAACAGCCCATGTCACCAAGCGTCGGACAAGCCAAAAAAGTCATGACATTAAGGCAGGGCTCGACAAACCCCAGGCGCCAGGTCGCCATGGCGACCAGGAAATGAGACCTGGCGCCTGAGTGAAGTTACCCTCCCTGTCCCCTTGCCGAGGGGGTGCCGAGGGGGTAAAGTCTGTGCTGATGGCACAGACTGCAAGCTCCGCCGTGTCTGAGTGCCGGGTGTCGTTATGTGACATCCTGGCACTCAGCAGGCCGATGAATGAAGACATGCTGCAGCGTTAAGAAGAAACCAAGAAAAGACTGTGTGAGGTGGGTGTGTATATATGTAAGTATATAAAGTAGGTGTGTGTAAGGTGTTTGTATATATGGGTATATGTAAAGTAGGTGTGTGTGAGGTGTTGTGTTTGTATATATGTAAGTATGTAAAGTAGGTGTGTGTGAGGTGTTTGTATATATGTAAGTATGTAAAGTAGGTGTGTGTGAGGTGTTTGTATATATGGGTATATGTAAAGTAGATGTGTGTGAGGTGTTTGAATATATGTAAGTATGTAAAGTAGGTGTGTGTGAGGTGTTTGTCTATATGGGTATATGTAAAGTAGGTGTGTGTGAGGGGTTTGTATATATGTATATATGGAAAGTAGGTGTGTGTGTGTGTGTGTGTGTGTGTGTGTGTGTGTGTGTGTGTGTGTGTGTGTGTGTGAGGTGTTTGTATATATGTGTATATGTAAAGTAGGTGTGTGTGAGCTGTTTGTATATATGTGTTTGTATATATGTGTATATGTAAAGTAGGTGTGTGTGGTGTTTGTATATATGTGTATATGTAAAGTAGGTGTGTGTGAGTTGTTTGGATATATGTGTATACGTAAAGTAGGTGTGTGTGAGGTGTTTGTATATATGTGTATATGTAAAGTAGGTGTGTGTGAGGTGTTTGGATATATGGGTATATGTAAAGTAGGAGTGTGTGAGGGGTTTGTATATATGTATATATGTAAAGTAGGTGTGTGTGTGTGTGAGGTGTTTGTATATATGTGTATATGTAAAGTAGGTGTGTGAGGTGTTTGGATATATGTGTATACGTAAAGTAGGTGTGTGTGAGGTGTTTGGATATATGTGTATATGTAAAGTAGGTGTGTGTGAGGTGTTTGGATATATGTGTATATGTAAAGTAGGTGTGTGTGAGGTGTTTGGATATATGTGTATATGTAAAGTAAGTGTGTGTGTATATGTGAAGTAGGCGTGTGTGTTTATGAATTGCGTGGATGCTTGTGTGATTGTCTGGCTCCTACATTTTTTTGCTGGCTCCTAAAATCAAATTAGATTTGTCAAGCCTTGCATTAAGGGGATAATTATATTTTTATTAAGTGTCACCGGATTTTTTACTTTTTTTTCTGGCAGCCAAATCCAGTGGATGCGGCTGCCAGAATTTTTTTTAAAAAAAGTTAAGCGGCGTAATGTGGTGCGGGGGGACGCTGGCTGTGTTACCTGGTGCGGTCCGCACCCCTCTCCGGACGCCACTGCTGTAACTAATCTGTTAATTTCATTTTGCTGAAAGTTTATAATAGTAGTATGTATGATAAACTATATCAGGTAATTCGAAGAAGCATTTCCCACAGCACTGGTCAATCAGATTATGATGTAGGCTGTATTACAAACCTAGATAAAAAAAAAAATGAGAATATTGTATAACCCTCTTTTATCTACCTTTTTCTTCCAGGTCATAAATGTTACAGGAATATCTATTGGTACTGGCTTGTCTTCTGCATGTGACACACTCATATCTCAGGTATGCTTAAAGGAAAACAATCTCCGTGCACAGCAACACTAATTTACTAAATTAAAAAAATTTAGGCAGCCACATCTCTAGATGTTCAATTGATACTTATGTTAATTGTACATGATCAAATGAAACATTTTCAGTTAATATAACATGGCCTCCTCCATGTCATTATGTTAACCAATAGCAATCAGTAAAGATCAGTTAACTCACAACTGTCAAAAAACAAATCTTAGTTATGTTTAATTGAACAATTGCATGAAGTGTACACATTTTAAATTGAACACGTTTTAATGGAAGAAGTACCTTTCATTGAGCTTTCTTTGCTTTGTATAGCTCTATCATGGGGCAGATATGTTCTTTAGAAGATTGGGTCAGGTCTTCCTTCATCTTGTGTTGAGATTCTAAATAATTGGGGTTATTCACAAACAAAAAGGGGAAAAAAAGCAGAAAAGGCTTGTCTGATCTGACCACTTTTCCCTTGCATGCTAGTAATGTAGATTGTTTTTGAATTCACTGCAACAAGAGCTTTTTTTTCTTTTCTGTTCACTAAAAGGAGCACTGATTCCCCTGCTAAGCAAACTCACCAGGATTGTCCTTGCCCAATGTATAGTTAAATTGGCGAGATTAAATGTTCATCTCAACTCACCTTCTCCTTGTTACAAAGTCATTTGTACAGTTGAGAGTTTGTCTATTGCTGACAGATCATACTCACTAGCAAAGACATGAACTAAAAGTCCATGTTCTCAATTTCTCCACTACTCAATCAGTGATATCTTCTAAATAAAATTAAAAAAAATGGAAAGATAATTTATGACGTGATTGAAATAATTCAATTGATTATTAAATTTGGAGTTACTCCCTTTTTGAAACTGTTTGTAAAATTTGGAATTTTTTGCCAAGTGAAAGAGCCTGTATTATTTTTGGGTTTTTCTTAAAAGCACGGGGATGATTTCATTATGTATCATAAATCTACTGTTCAGTGATGTTACTCAATTCGTATTGATGTAATTTTGTTTTGTATTTGTGTTTTTGTTTTTAAAGACTTAAAATTGCCTTTATAACTTAGATCTTCTTTGTGCTACAAAATCTAGTTACGCAGTGATGGTCTGACCTGTATATACATTTTTGTAATCAATAAATTATTCCTTCTCCTTCATTTCTTTTAGACATATGGAGGTAAAAATATGAAACGCGTTGGGACTATATTACAGCGAGGGATTCTGATTCTGTTACTGTTCTGTTTCCCGTGCTGGGGTGTCTTCATTAACACTGAACACATTTTGCTGCTCTTCAAACAAAATCCACAAGTTGCAAGGTTAACATTACTCTACATATGTATTTAGCAAAGTAGCTACCCTATCCTTATATACACCAAGCAATTAAAATGAAATGTTGGGTTAAACAATTTACTAAACCATTGTTGGCAATGATAATGTGAATTTGTCACCTATGAGGAATTTGCAGTAATGAATAACATATAAAAGAATGGCTACATGTTTTAAAACTGTTTCATGGATAGATTCAAGTATCAAGAAAAAACGGCTATTCCCAAGATACAATACATGTGAACTTGCCAGAGAAAATTGATGCAAATACATATAAAAGGTTTATAGAGGGTGTAGGGAGAATCCACAATTTATTTGCATTATATTTTGATGTGAGCTTAGGATGTTGATGGAGCCTGGAGTAGTTATGCTCTCTTGCTGAAGGGTAAGACCACCCAGCATTTTTATGAGTTTGTGGATGTTGTTCTTTCTTTTGTCATAAAATGGATAGATTTATGCCTTTTATTCAATGGGCTTGGTTAAAAATGATCTAAAAAAAAAATAGCTGCCACTGATAAATGCGTTAGGTGCATGCTGGGAAGTGATGATATTTCAATCATCCGTGACGGAGGATTTAAAACACCTGGTGCAATCACACCATTCTCCCTGGTTTCAGAGGTCATGTTTCAACCACCACATTATGCAGAAGCTTTTCTGCTACATAGAACATATGGTCTGTGGCATTAATAAAAACTATCTTGTGCTTACTATTTCTGTGTACTAGACCTGTGGTCTCCAACCCTGTCCTCAGGGCCCATCCAACAGTCCAGGTTTTAGGTATTACCCAGTTGGGTCTAAGGTGATTAAAAACAAAAACATTAGACACAACTGTGTAATGCCTAAGACCTGGAATGCTGGGTGTTCCTTGAGGACAGGGTTGGCGACCACTGTACTAGAGCACAGCAAATTATTATGTTACCTGCATGAAATTGCACATAGGACCATGAGATTTCACATTATCTTTCAGTGAGTGGTGGTAAACTCCTTAAAAGAAGCAAGGGTAAAAGTTAGTGTTCTTCTTCTCAAATGTAAACCTAACATGTATCTTTTTGTACATATACACAGGTTTACCTTGACTTTGCAGAGCTGAGGCAGATCTTTTCGGAAAGTTTGTCTGATCAAGTTCTGTCTGGATTCTCTCTCTCTGTTAGAGCAACCCTCAAGAAAAATTAGGGTCTCTCTGCACTAGCAGAGAAAGATGATTACTGCCCAGACCTGGCTGCTTCCCAGGGAAGCATGGTAACTGCCGGTCAGAGGACTATTAAAAGTACATGCCAGTTTATCCTCATACTAGGGGAACTACATTTTTCACTTGTTCTTCTACATCATAAGAATCTTCTTCTAAGAGCCTTGTCCCAGTGAAGAACTTTCTACTCATTTAAAGTAAGCAGAGCTCTATAAATGGGGTAATAATAAACCGTGTGAAGTGCATGAATGTATTGGTCCTGTAATGGCACCGTATAGATTAGAATTTGATGTACACAGTGCTAAGCAAATATAGAGAATGAGATACACTATGCCTTTCATATAAAGATATTTACATGATGTTTTCATTTGGACAAGTGGTCCCACAATGCATTTGGGCACACTGTGGTACCCTGCACCAGCATAGATGTAGTCTTTATTCATGGCAGTTATAACTTTTAACTTTGTAAATTCCTGACAATTTTGTTGCTTAGATCATTCCCAGCATGCACCTTACTATCCCTTCCTGAATGTATATTGTTATAAACATTGCTTTTTAACTGTTTTCTGCAACTGATAAGACTAGTAAGGTCATACCATATACTGAAAACAGTTTTAAGAAGGATCAAAACAAATAAAGGCATTTTCAAGAGTGAAGAGTCAAGAGTGAAAAAAATAACAATCTTCTTTTATTCTCTAGGTTAACACAGACCTATGTGATGATTTTTATCCCAGCACTTCCTGTAAGTTACCCTGTGGATATTGTTTCTTGTTAAAGTTAATGCAAGGTCATCTTCTGAAATATGACTATAAACAAACCATAGTAGTTTATACAAAGGCTAGTCAAAATGGATAGTGGTCCTCTATTATCTTGGCTAGAGCACTAGAATAGGGAATATTCTCAAGTCTTTCTCTGCCTCCATGCTTTAAATAAGTAATTTAAGGCTTGGATTTCAAAGAAATGTACTTTGGGACACTAACTCTATATAAAGAAAAAATTATGACTGCACTCCCGATTCAAGTGATAGATGAAATAAATGCTTTATTGTAATGCTAATATGGATCCGAAAAATAAGGTGACACAAATCAAAACACAGCATGGAAAAATGTAAAAAAGGAAAGGGCAAGCACTGGCCTTACGCGTTTCGCGTGTACTTACGTGAAAGGAACGGCCGGTCTCTGTTCCTTGATCAGTTACTTCTAAGGCCGTTGATGTGTGGCAGGTTAGCAGATATCTGGAGAGCTGTGAAGGCGGAAAACAAAATACACAGAGGCACGTGTTTCTTTATTCTCAGCTCTGAATATAGTTTATTAAACATTGGTATTTATACACAAATCTAGGCGTTGTCCTGTGCATTGATTGGTTATAGGTTTTGCACAAACATAGCATCAAGTACATGAGAAACGGCATATACATGTCACAAGGGGGGGTGGACAATGGATACATATATTGTCACTAGGAAGAAAAACTAAAATAAAACTCAATATAGTCAGTCAGCAGACAAGACAGTTGAAACTTGCTACAACATTAGTTCCTCTTTTTGTAGTCTAAGACATTCTTAAATAAACCATTATGTCTCATCTGACTTCCTCAGGGACTGTGACCTTTATCTGAACTTGGTCAAGCAAGGGGGGCTTCTCAACATCAATTTAACCCTTTCAGTTCCACTCTTTTGTTCACTTGCTGAACAATCTTAATATTGCTGTTGAGAAGCTCTAGCATAAGTAATGTAATATTTCGTGTGGTATTGGAGTTTTGGAGCTGGTTTAACAGCTTAAGCAATAATGCATTTATCACACCTCACAATTATATAAAAAACACCGATTATTGCTATTATTAAAACAAAACACTTAATTATCTCCTAACCACGAGCATATTTCGAATATCCAATCAAAACCTGTGGCTCACTTGATATTTGTGTCCACATCTCTTATATTATTTAAATACCATTGGATAAAATTGGAGTGGTCTGATCAATTAAAACAACATATTGAATCAAAAATCTTCACATCCATATTTAATGTTTACTAACCGACTATGGCTTTCCTGTTTTACCGGACTGCCTCAGGACAATACTGACATCTAACATTAACTTTAACTTTAATAGCCTTTGAGATTAGGTATAGACCTCTGACGACTGAGCAGACCTTGGTTTCGCTCTGCAGAGAGATATTGGACCTGTGAAAATTCACAGTATCTCTCTCTTAAATATGGAAGGCCTAACATAACTATCTAAATATGTTACATAATGGCATGACCAACAAAAACACATGATGGACACAAAACTAAATGAATTATCTATTGTTGATTGCTCCTCTTACCCTGCCTAATAAAACCCTTCTCTACAACCAATAGATCTATGTAAAAATCAAACATATTATTCCGGAGTTTGCAATTCCCAAGGACTGAGTCATTTGCAGAATACTTTAAAATAACTTGAAGCAAAACTGACATCATGCATTCAGAACACACAACATAGCATGCATTCAGAACACAAAAAACAGTCAGATGAAATGGCAGCAGACAAAATAATATGGTCTCCCATCCACGACGTGACTCCAGAGGCCCCTACAGTCCATATAATATTCATACTGTTCTCCCCTTTTATTCTTAGAAATTGACATTGTCTGTTTTTAAGGATAACCATCAGGAGTTGCCTGGTCAACATAATCATTGTATCCAAGATGATAAGGCACACTTCCTCGATTTCACACATTGGTTGGTCATCCAGCTTAGCTGCACTGTAAGCTTCCATAATGGGGAATATCTGAGCAGTGTCTTCCAGTCTTCTCGTAGGGGCATGATGTCAGTGGTCAGGATGCACTTGAGGATGAGACCCTTGAAACAAACAACATAAACAATTAGCAACACTGATCTCACACATGCTAAACCACTTACAAGTTTCGCTCCAAGTGATCCTAGCCAATTTCCCAGTCCCAGGGGATCTCACGGATTACTTGTGGACACTTTTTAACCTATTCCTTAAATCCATAATCCTTCTTGATTAGTCTCTCTTACAAAAACAAACTAACCTATTTAAAATATCAGATACATTTCCTGAGATTTTATATACTGTCTACATAAAATTCCACAAACATATTATCAAAATACAGTTTCTTATGGGTCGACTCATTGTGTTTGGTAGAGTCAGTCTGCAAAAATTCACTCTACTCTAAACATACCTGTAATATCACAATTAAACAAATCTCTACTACAAAAATTACAAGCCTTCAATAACAATTGTATACATTTGTACATATGAAAATATACTTCCCAACAATGATGATCTTTTGTATACTGTTGTATCTGTTGCAGACTCCTGGGTGTATTCTTTGCGAGTTATCCTAGGTTGACGACTCAGCTTATGTTGGCTAGTGGTCAGGGATTATTATGCCCATCAAAACATTAAATTGCTGCTCCTTTGTTGGCCTGTTTGTCAGTACAGGAATGTGCACTACGTAAATAACGTGGATCCAGGAGTTAATTTGAACAATTTTCACAACACTATTCCAGTAGACTTTGTTAGGATCCTTTCTTTACTTGTATTGTAAGTATTTCTTCTTTTAAAATAAACTTTTTCTTTCTTTAGAAATAATGTTTTATCAGCAATAGATTTGTTGGTGCACTGTGAACTTGTCTTTTGTTGGCTGTACAGCTTTAATCTATATGGAAATAAAACTCAAAATATTCCAATTAGTAACATGCAATATTTCATTAAACATTTTGGCTTATTTGCTTTACATTAAAATATCATTAAAAATATTATAACTCTTAACTCATGTTTCAAAATAACTAGACCACTCTTTTGTTCTTAAAAATATTATTATTCTTTTTATGAATCTCCTGACTGAGCATGATGAGTGTAATATACAACTGATAATAATAATCACTGTTAATAATCACAAGCTCTTCATTAGTGATTAAGACCTCTTACTGGAACTGCATCAGTAATAATCTAGATTTGCTGGTCCTTATCAGTAAACTCTGAAACAACATCTACATAGACTGGAGCTACTTCAATAAAACTAACAGGCGTGGACTGTCAAAAAAAAATATTTTATAAAAATTCACAATTGCTACATATACTTCATCAAAATTATTGACAACAAAATATATCTCTTGACCATTATCAATATACTATCAACATGACCACAGCACAGAACACAACTTTGGCCCATTCCCCCTCCCTTCACACACACACACACAAAAAAAAAAAATTACTTTTGCAGCCACTGCTACAACTCTCTTATCTGCAATTAGACAAACAGATAGAAGGGGAAATGAAGGGGGGGTTTCTGGGGGGACTTTTTCTCTCTTTCATATACAACAAAAACTATCTGAATTTATATAATTAACTCTTTCACCTCCAACACCACAGCATGTTTAAGAACATGACACTTGCTAATTCTTTCCACTAATCACTGACAGATGTACATTCTCATAAATTAAAATTTAACTTGTATCTAAAATTTGAAACAACAGCTTAATAATCTCTCCCACTGTATCACATGGGGTACTTTGCCTTAATTATAACAAACACTAACATTCAACAAATGAATATTTTTAACATTACGGATGTGTGTGTGTGTGTGTGTTTATATATTTACTGTATATAATGCTAGCTCTCTATTTATTTAAATATGTATTGCTCTCCAGCTGGTAATCTGACGTTCCCTATAATTTGAAAATTATATTCATATATCACCAACAATGTAAGTAGCGCTGTAACACTGTAAAAATAATTCTGGTCACACCACAAAAATAAAACAATTACGGTAAATGCAAATTACAAAAATTATATTGGATGGGCAGGGAGTTTATTTAAAAACACTGATCAATACTTTTCAGTATAAACCAAAAGTTCTACCTCTTATTGGTATATACCATACACATTATTACTTATGTCTTTCCTTTCAAATTAATATTCACTTTTAAATCCTAACTGTTATATTCTTAGTCCATAACATCTTCTCTTTGTACATATTTGCAACATGACCTCTCACCTTCTACAACATACAAAAACCTTTTATCTTTATCAATTGCTATTTCCATGGCCCACAAAGCCTTCAACAGCTTAACACAAAAATCCCCCACTTCTCAACATTTTACGAATAAACGTTACTCAAGTCTTTTTCTAGTATCAACTCTGAAATCCTACTTAAATCTAAAATATATCAGTACCTACAAATGCCTTAAAAATAATCAATACATCTTTCCTTATCTATTTTATCTAAAGTGTTGGAAAATGTGATATCTTATATTGGAAAAAAAACAAAATCCATCTTCAACATACACTAAAAATTCAAATACAAAAATCCTTCCAACTTACATAAAAAATATATACTGGTCAAGATACCCAAATACAAAAAGGAAAAAATATACCCTAAACAAATAAACATTTCTAATAGGTAACATGTAAAACCTGTTAAATGTTTAGAATTTTTAAACAAATATTAGATTTCTTTTTACCCTCATAATTTTACATGATGCCACTGAATATATAGATTAAATCAAAATAAACCTTAATAAAAATCAAATAATGGCATTTATGAAATTTTACAGCTGTTATACTATCCACTGGATTGATCACGTATATATAACATGATGTCCAAGAGAGACCTTGAGTAATATATGACTCTTACTGTTTTACACACAAGCGCAGTAGCAAATTAATGACAGTAATAAAATTACCGACTATGCCAAAATAAAACAACTCTGCTTACCCAAAATAACACAACTACAGTGACTATTGTTAATTTCCTGCTAAAACGAATTTATTATAAAACTTCTTGTCACACTGATCAATATAACCCAGAAGACCTTCACTCATGAATCATTCAAAATTATACTAAAAGGCTGAAAATGCCGTATTTTTTTTTTGTGAGCGCTCTTTGAGTGATCCATAAGATACGTCTTCTGTACTCCACTAAATATAAAACACTACCTTTTGTTACATCTCCATAAAACACGACTGCTACTTTGGGGCTGTTGACACGAAACTAGGACATGTCTCTACTCTTGTGGTAAAATATTAGAGACTTTTACTGTAACACTATTGCCCATTTGCGCAGACATCACTTATAAAAATACAATTATATCTTAAAAAATATCAGTTACAAAAATTACTTATGCAAACATTTAAATAATAATGACAATTCTCCTAATGATAACATTAAACATAATATGCCACAGCTTCTATGGTCTTATCAACTTGCACAGCTACCATATCCAAAACACCAAGATACCGTGTACTTGGGAGTTACAGACACGAGACTCTAATCTTCAATATGTTTTACAGAAGGATCTGTATCCTCTGTTACATAACTTCAGTTCAGAACTATTATCTTCTTACTTGTACATGTGTCCCAGCCAAACTAAAAATACTTAACACTTATAATTCTGTTTAACAATGCAATGTTATAATATTCTTATACTTTATACATAAAATTTCTACTATATACATAAAACACTGTGTACTGCAGGGAGACAAATCAAACATACCTTATGGCCACAGACAAAGCAGTTAATTCCTTATCTGACAATGTGCATGTCGCTCTACTGTGTGGGCTCTGATCAAACAGGAAGTGCTGGATACAGCTACTCTGTCTTAGCTTTCTGTGGGACAGGACTCTTAGGGTATTTAGATTTACCCTTGTTAATTTTCTCTTCCTTTGGGTTTAATTATTATGACATTATTATACCTGAACTACATACTGTGGTCACATAAATTTGAGTGTAATAATGGGGATTCCATACAAAGGGACATCATTCCTTTTACCTGATATAAAACTTGTAATTGCTAAATTACTTAACTTTTGTCCCATTATGAACAGATAATTTTATGCAGTTCACACAACTTAATGTACAATTCTTATCTTATACTTTAACATATGTACAAATAACCTTTGACACACCAACGACAGTTTAGAAAGTAACACTTCCTAATTACAAATTGCTTGTATATATTTATCTACATATATACATATATATCTCTTAGTAGGTTTTGTTAAACTGTGCCGCGACCCAGTGTCACGCACTTCAGCGATTTCCCACTGAAATCTTAATATCTATATCTATTATTTGCACTTCAGCGATTTCCCAGTGAAATCTTAATATTTATATCTATTATTTGTGCTTCAGCGATTTCCCAGTGAAATCTTAATATTTTCTCGTCCCAGTGACAAGTACCATAGATCAATAGATTATTTTAAATTGTGTACCAGAAACACAATATTATCTCGTACCAGTGACAAGTGTTTAACAACAACCCACGGCTTTACTTAAGCCACTAAATTTTTAGGTACGGGATTCGGAGAGACAAGGGAGCACAGCATAGAAGTATAAAATACAACCATGCACAACTTGTACTCACCCTGTATGTCCGAATCCCACTTCTGACACCAAATTGAAAGGAACGGCCGGTCTCTGTTCCTTGATCAGTTACTTCTAAGGCCGTTGATGTGTGGCAGGTTAGCAGATATCTGGAGAGCTGTGAAGGCGGAAAACAAAATACACAGAGGCACGTGTTTCTTTATTCTCAGCTCTGAATATAGTTTATTAAACATTGGTATTTATACACAAATCTAGGCGTTGTCCTTTGCATTGATTGGTTATAGGTTTTGCACAAACATAGCATCAAGTACATGAGAAACGGCATATACATGTCACAAGGGGGGGTGGACAATGGATACATATATTGTCACTAGGCAGAAAAACTAAAATAAAACTCAATATAGTCAGTCAGCAGACAAGACAGTTGAAACTTGCTACAACATTAGTTCCTCTTTTTGTAGTCTAAGACATTCTTAAATAAACCATTATGTCTCATCTGACTTCCTCAGGGACTGTGACCTTTATCTGAACTTGGTCAAGCAAGGGGGGCTTCTCAACATCAATTTAACCCTTTCATTACGCTTAATCATAGGCTGACTCGATATAACCAAAAGAATTGCTCTCCACTTGTGTGATAAGCCAATATGAAACAGATTATTATAAAGCATTGCTCCAATGACTTCTGAAGTGTAATGTATAGTTTACGGACAAAAGTATTGGCACACCTGACCATTACACCAAAATGGAATTATATGACTACGCATTCTAAATACATAGACCTTAATATGTAGTTGGTTCCCCCTCCGCAGTTATAACAGCTTCTACTCTTCTGGGAAGGCTTTCCACAAAATTTTTGGCGCGTTTCTGTGGGTATTTTTGCCCATTCTTCTAGTAGAGCATTTGTGAAGTCAGGCACTGATGTTGGATGTGAAGGTCTGGCTTGCAATCTCCATATCAGTTCATCCCAAAGGTGTTCGATGGAGTTGAGGTCAGGGCTGTGTGCGGGCCAGTCAAGTTCTGCCACACCAAACTCAACCAACCATGTCCTTATGGTCCTTGCTATGTGCACTGGGGCACAGTCATGCTGGAATAGTATAGGGCCTTCCTAAAACTGTTCCCACAAAGTTGGAAGCATATCATGTCTAAAATATCTTGGTATGCTATAGCATTAAGATTTGTCTTCACTGGTAATAAGGCGCCTAGCCCACCCCTGAAATACAGCCCCAAACTATAATCTCCAAAGTTATTCTGTAGAGGACCAGTGACATGCTGGGACTGTGAGTGGTCCTGTAGGGATTTTTTTTTTTTTTTTAAAGACTTGTAGTAGCTTCCTACTATAGAGTACATTTGTAATGATGCTATGGTCACATTTTAATTGATTTTTTTTATGTTAAAGATGATAACAATTAAGACAAACATGGTGCAAGGAAGAACATTCATAACAAACGAGAAAGAAATTAGTTTGGATGGGGAGGGTATAGAGGCACAAGGTGGAAAGAGAGGAGAGGGACAGAGAGCTGGATCCAAAAATTTTTTGTTTTTTTATATTGGCTACAATATAGGAAAAATAGCCACGTTTGTCACAATACTAACTGTATCATAGAGACAATGTATCTCCAGAAGGATATTGATACTTTGGAGAGAGTTCAGAGAAGGGCTACTAAACTGGTTCATGGGTTGAAGGATAAAACTTACCAGGAAAGGTTAAAGCATCTTAACACGTATAGCTTGGAGGAAAGACGTAACAGGGGGGATATGATAGAAACATTTAAATACATAAAGGGAATCAACACAGTAAAGGAAGAGAGTATATTTAAAAGAAGAAAAACTACTACAACTAAAGGACATAGACTTAAATTAGAGGGGCAACGATTTAAAAGTAATATCAGGAAGTATTACTTTACTGAGAGGGTAGTGGATGTATGGAATAGCCTTCCAGCAGAAGTGGTAGAGGTAAACACAGTCAAGGATTTTAAGCATGCGTGGAATAGGCACAGGGCTATCCTAGCTATAAGACCGGGAACGGGGGACTAATAAAAGTACTCAAAAAAAAATGGGCAGACTAGATGGACCGAATGGTTCTTATCTGCCGACACATTCTATGTTTCTATGTTTCTTCAATGTGATTTATATTTGAGTACATTTATATTTAGCAGAGCAATACCAACTGTAAAATAAAAGTTCAAACAGAGCTGGTAAAGGCGGAGTTGAGCCAGGGACCACAGACATCCTCACATTTGTGTGTGTGTAGTGTAAAAAGAAACCTCAGGGAGGCAAAGTCATTATGTACAATGTTGACCCATTCCATCTTTGAGAGTGGCGAAGGTTGGGCCCACTTGCAAACTAACTTTTTCGTTATGTAAAATAGAAGAGATTGCATAAGATGAATTTGTAGGGTTATAGTCGGTGTGACAAAGTCCATTATATTTAATGGAACCCTGGCTTGTGTACTTTTGAAAATTATGTGCATGTGGGGGGTGATTCAAGGATTTATGACAGATATAAATATTACAATGTCACTATCGCTAATTTTGGAAAGAAAATGGTTTTGAAATAGCAATGCGTTGCTTGTACTTATTGTCCTGTAACTTGCAAAAAACAACAGAAAAATATGTAAATTATTTCTAAATTCAGGACAAATATTAGAATATGGAAGAGTGTTAAAACAGCCACAGTACTTAACAGGGCTGGTGCTACCTATAGTAGGGCGCCAGCTTTGAGGGGGCAACTGCTGCCTGAGGACCGAGATACATGTATCTCAGCGCATATAGCGCTGGAGAATCCGGGGGCAGACTGGTGCCAAGGTGAGCGGAGGAACCAGTCCGCCCCCACGGAGGGAAGCAAGCAGCATCAGCTATGTCCGTGATGCTCACATAAATACAATGCTCTGTGTCATCACTATGCGCTGGAGTGCGGATGGAAGAGAGGCAGACAGACATGGGGAGTGAGAGAGACACCAGACATAGGGAGGGAGGGAGAAAGAGACACCAGACATGGGGGAGGGAGAAAAAGAGAGAAAGAGACACCCGACATGGAGTGGAGGGAGTGAGAGAGACAACAAACATGGGGCAGTGAGAAAGACTGACTTGGGGAGAGGAGAGAGAGAGATACTTGGGGGGGAGGAATAGACAAACATTAGGGAGAGAAACAAGAGGGGAAGGTAATGGGGGAGAGGAGAAATCCAAAAGGGGGAAACAGGCCGATGAATGGCATGGGGGAGAATGAGACAGACACTGATTGAATGAGGGAGAACGAGACAGACACTGATGGCATGGGGGAGAACGAGACAGACACTGATGGCATGGGGGAGAACGAGACAGACACTGATGGCATGTGGGAGAACGAGACAGACACTGATGGCATGGGGGAGAACGAGACAGACACTGATGGCATGGGGGAGAACGAGACAGACACTGATGGCATGGGGAGAACGAGACAGACACTGATGGCATGGGGGAGAACGAGACAGACACTGATCACGTGGTGGAGAACGAGACAGATGCTGATGGCATGGGGAGAATGAGACAGACACTGATGGCGTGGAGGAGAACGAGACAGACACTGATGGCGTGGAGGAGAACGAGACAGACACTGATGGCGTGGAGGAGAACGAGACAGACACTGATGGTGTAGGGAGAACAAGACAGACACTGATGGCATGGGAAGAGAGAGACAGACAGGGATGGCATAGCGGGAGAGTGAGATAGACAATGTGTACATGTGGCTGCATCTGACATTGCATGCGTGTGTTCATGTGACTGCATATATATGTGACAATGAAAATGTTACAGTGTGTGTAAATGCCTGGGGGCGGCAAATGATATGTTCGCTTAGGCCGGCAAAAAGTCTTGCACTGGCCCTGGTCCTTAACGTACAACATGGACAAAACAGTCTGGTCATGAAATGGTTGAAGAGATGTTTTTGGTTTGGTCTATGTACATATTCCAATTTACTGCAATTGTGGGGTGTGCTATTTGCAACAATCAATAGCTAGCTTCATTTTATTGGATGAAATGTTTTATTTTCATTTCATATAAATATAATTTCAGGCAGTATTCCTTTATCAGCTACAGACCCGGTATTTACAGAATCAGGTAATTATCACATTTGCATTGCTATCATTGAGGTAAGATTTAAAATACTGGCATTTGTACACATATGAATTACAATTAACCTACAGTTACTTGAAGCCATTTTATTAACTAACACACTTAAGAGTTTTCTTTGGGGAATTTATAGAGGCATAAGAATTATCTTATGGGTAACTTTAGGACCAGTGGTGTATCTTGGTTTTGTGCTGCCGTAGGCAGACAAAATTCGGGCATCCCCCTACCCATGCACGACATGCCCCATAACCCACATCACCCCATTACATGACCCCATCACATACCCCCATCACCCCATTACATACCTCCGTCGCCCCATCACATACCTCCGTCGCCCCATCACATACCTCCGTTGCCCCCATCACATACCTCCGTTGCCTCCATTGCCCCATCACATGCCCTATCACCCCCATTATATGCCTCCATTAACCCCATCACATGCCCCCATCACCGTCGCGATCAGGCTGCCCGTGCGTTTTTTTCCTAAGATTTTTTTTTCAGTGCTGGGGGCGCTCCCGCCACTGTATAGGACATACTTGTCATTTTCAACAGTCATTGAATAACATATATATTGTAATTACTAATCTTTCATATTACTAATTTTACAATTATTTTCACAACATATTATTATTATTGTGTATTTCAGGGTATAATTTGGCCCCAGGTGTTTACTGGTGTTGCGGTAAACATCACAAATGCTTCTGCCAATGCCATCTTGATATATGGCTTAAAGCTTGGAGTTATGTAAGTTAATCTATATGTATGACTCAGAAATTATTGATGAGAGCTCATTGAAAATAATAATAATCGTCATCTATCTGTTTTCACAGTTTTTATGAGCAGGCGCCGGGAGTTACTCCCTAAAAGTGTACTGCGTGATTATCGCTTTTAGTGAATACCCACCTATATAGTGAAAAAGGAATGTAAAACTCACACCGGATGGCTGTAAATGTTGAATACATATCTGTCTGCATCTCAAAGTCAAGAGTTGTGTGCTGATGTTTGCTTTGCAATGCTATTCTATAGTGAACGTGTCTCAAGCCAGTGAATATGCTCTGTATAATATAAATTGGTCACCCTTTAAAATTGGTTGCAGTCATATAACTCATGAATGACTATGTAATACTGCATAGTATCCAATGACCTTTGGCCCAACTTTTGGTATCTGGGTAAAATGCAATTCTTTATTTGTTATCTCTCTAAGAACTGGAGGCTTTTGCACTTGATGAATGTTGCAGTGTAATGTGCGGTGCTTGATTTTTCAACACAAGCCTACTTTTAGTTATTTTTCATAAAATGGAAGAAACATCTTTGGATATGTAATTCAGAATATTTGTTGCTACTGGTTTTAGCTACCTAATCTCAACCAAACCTCACAAATTGCAGAATCAAGCATTTTAAATCCAATGTCCATTGTTAAAGATACATTTTATTGCTTTGTGCCTGAAATTCAAATCACCACTTGTTTTCTGGTTTCTATATATATAATCTATGCTGATTAAATGGACATCTTTGTGGGTGGGTTTCATAGTTTAGTGTCTAGTAGTGGCAACTCAGTACCAGCACTGTTCTTTACTAAATGTTCTTCATCTGGAGTGCATACTAGAATGGACTACAGTGATCTCAACGTGGATTATTTTGGGTATAATTCATGAATGTGCTGTAGTTGCATACGCATGTCCACAGTTCAGCTAAATATTAATAGGAACTTTCATAAAGTGTAACCCAACAGATAAAACAAATGATTGTGATTGTATTAATATCTGGGATTCCAGTTGAAAATTTCCATATCACAACTGACTTCTAAGAAGCCCCCAACAGACCATTTCAGAACAAATCTACTTATTTTTGTTCTCCAAAGTAAGAAATCATCTCCCACAAGCCTCCTTAACTAGATAGTGAGAGATATCGCCATTGAAGATTGTGTATTCTATTTATACAAGGCAAACCTCTGAAACCACAGTCACAGTATGCACAGTTATGTAGTTTACAGAGTAGTGGGGAAGTACGAATTTCTAACTCTCATCCTTAAGACAGATAATTAGATGTAAATACTACCAATATGAAAGATAAACATACATACACTCTGCTAGGGAAGGGTCTAAAATAAATATGATAATATCACGTTTAGGCTACAAAGTTATTCATGTAATACAATTGTGGATTGTTTTTTTTTTTTTCTCTCGTTCAGTGGTTCAGCGTGGGCAAATACATTTTCCCAGCTTGCAATGTCCTCATTGCTTTTCACCTACATATATGTGAAAAAGCTGTATGTGGAAACATGGGGAGGTAAGTAATTAATAATTCATAACATGATTAAACATGTGCCCACAATGTGTCATGATGTATAGCCATCCTTGTAGATTAGCATGTTCTTAACAAACTGACATTGTGCATCAGCAAACAGTGTCATATACTGTAAACCTGGTATGTCTTCTAACCTCTGGTGTATAATCTTTCTTTTAATTTTTTTTACAGGCTGGTCCAAAGACTGTCTCCAGGAATGGGGGTCTTTTATACGTCTGGCCATTCCTAGCATGCTTATGGTGTGTATAGAGTGGTGGAGCTTTGAAATCGGAGGATTTTTAGCAGGTTTGTTTTCCGATGCTGACTTGTAAACTATCATTGGTAGCAACTTCAGCTTAACGACTTTACTATGCATTGTGCAGGGAGGGCTGAACGCTATTCATTTTTGCAGGAGAAACTCACCAGGTTTGTCCCTGTGCAATAGATAGTTAAGTAGGCGAGATAAAATGGATCTCACCTGCACCTCATTTCACTTTTAGGGAATAATTCCCAATGTCTAGTGACATGTCAGTTCTAAGTGAACTGTTTAATCATTTTAATGATGGTGCGATTTAATTATTATGTCATAAATGGTGTTCCTTATGAAGAATGCATTGGGGTCAATCCACTCAGTGTCACTTTTACAGTGCTCAGAAGCCTTCCTGTCCTCAGTCCTACTTTTGGTAGTATTTTCAAACCAGACAATAGTAGGGCTGGTATATGGAGGTTTCTGACTGTCAGCCTGTCAGGTGCCTCCTGTGTGCATTTGAAAGCCCAACTCTCCCAGGCACAGCTTTCATTCTGGTTTTCTCCCTGATTTTATTTAATTTTTTTTACACATTTGTCTGCGGTTAATTATTTTTATATTATTATTTATTTTTTACCTGGGCCAGAAGATGAGGATCCAGACGTTGATTGTTTTTATTTACAGGCTTGGGCGTCCATATATAACAATCTCCTAACAATTATTTAATTTTATTATTTATATCTGGGGCCTTGGGCCGGCCCTGGACAGAGATGGCAATGGATTAAGACGTAAATTATTAATTATATGCCCCGGCAGCCTTGGTGTGGGGGGGGGGGGGGGGGGTAGGTAGTTATTTATATCAGTGCATGGGTGTTCATTGTAACCCCCATCACTGTTGGAGGGGTATGATTTTTTTAATGGGCCAGGGATCCTGGGAAAGTACCTGGAAGCCATTAAGCAGGCTCCCAGCCCGTTAATATTAGCCGGGTCCCCAGGGCCACTTGACAGGAGAGATTATGTGTATTTTTTTATGTAATTCTAATTCAACCGTAGAATTAAGGTTTATGACTTTAATAGGAGGCGAATTGAGGCGAATAAGTATGACTTATTCTCAGAGGTCTAGTTTGACCTCATCTCGCCTCATCTAGTGAATAGCATTTTGCGGGGTCAAGATGAAGGCATCCACGAGGGAGGTGAGTCTGTTTGAGTATGGAGGTCGAGATAAGTACTGATCTAAGCCTCCAAACTTAGAATTTAGTGAATAGACCCCATATGAAAAGTGCTGCAGCAAAGTTCTAAAAATGGAGCAATAAATGGAACCCATATATTGGTTTCCATGGTGTTTTCTCTAGTTTTATCAATGTGATCCTCTGCTTGTAATGCTTTATTTTGCTTTTTCATGTTTCATTGTGCTATACATCTCTTCAGGTCTTATTAGTGTGGTAGAACTTGGAGCACAGGCTATAATGCTGGAATTGGCAACAGCAGCATATATGGTGAGATGTTTACTTAACTTATATGGAAGTTTCATATTTTCTGATTATCTAAAAGCAGCATTTCTCAAACCAGTAACCAAGGTTTATGAAATGTTAACATTCAACGACCATATTTAATTTATCTCTGTTCATTGAATACCATAGACTGCAAAAGAGACTTAAGATTTAAAAGCCACTGATAAATGATCACTCCAGTCATTAGAAACTTTGTACTAGTGGGAAAATAGAAAATAACATCATTAGATTACATTTGTCTTTGCATTTATGTATGTACTGTAGTTTCAGTTAATTTTGTACACTGCTAGATATGTAAAATATGGTAAATAAAAAATGAAACACACAGAAATATAAACATGAGTGAGCTATAAATAATATATGTTTATAGGATATGCTCCTGTCATCCAACTCTGACATGCAGTTCAACAAACCAAAGTAGGAAAAGTGGTTGGCACCCCATTTCTCTGATATATTGGCTGGTGTAAACCCAGGGCCCCGGCCCAAGACATTGTGCTGCTTAGAGCGAAAAACAAAATGCTGCTCCCAAACCACCCCCCCCCCCCCCACCCAAAAAAAAAATCCCAGTCATGATAATCAGTCAAACTAAAATGAAACTTATCTGGAAGTGATAATTTAATGCAAGAGCATCTTTCTATATGAAAAATGATATGGTGCGATTGTTGGCTGGCCAGGATTAAAATGTTTGAGCATTTAAACTGAATGTACAATATTTGAGTCATGTTATAGGTCAGTGGTCACATATTATGTTTAGGGGAATTGCACAGCCTATTTTCATAATAATGTTTGTTTTACCATTTCTTTCTTTTTACCACATGGGTGAGCTCCTAGAACACATTTTTTTATGCCCACTAAAGCACTTCTTATATACATAATAATATATTTTTTTCAAAGAGCTCACCCATAAAGTGAAAAGAGAGTCATGGTAAAACATTATTATGATAATATGCTGTGCAATTCACTAAAACATAATTTGACCAGTGACCTGTAACAAAATCCAGATAGATATTGTCCGTGTCAGACGAGTTAACCCTTGGATTGCTTAACATATGTGGGCAATGTCAGATGAGTTATCCCCTGGATGGCTAGACAGATATAGGCAGTGTCAGAGGCGTTAACCCCTTGGTGGCTAGACAGATATAGGAAGTATCAGAGGAGTTAACCTCTTGGGTGGCTAGGCAGATAGAGGCCGTGTCAGAGGAGTTAACCCTTTTATCCACACACTCACACACATAACCAGACAGTCTCTCACTGACACACACTCACTCACTCACACTGGCAAATACACACACTCACACTGACATACACACTCATTCACACTGACATACACACACACTCTCACTCACACTGACATACACACACTCTCACTCACACTGACATACACACATTCAGACTGTCCATCTTTAACTTACCTGGTGCAAGCATCTCTATTTGCTTTGTACTCTGTGGTCTCAGCCAATCACGGGCGGCTTCTGAACTCTCAGCCAATCAGGAGTCTGTGTAAACCTATTTATATTCTGGGCCGTAACATTATGTACGTTTATGTATGTAGAGCCAGCATTTGACAAAATGCTTTGTTAAGGCTTAAAGAGTGTTTCAAATCAAAGTTAGATGAACAGAAATGAAATAATACATAAGGTAGGAAACTTAGCCTTGCTTTCAAGCTTAAAATCTAGAGGGAGTGAATTGTTAGGAATGATTGTCAATAAGGGGAGGCATTGGGAGATGCAATAGCTTGAGAGGTTGGATCAATGGATTCTAAAGTGGCATTATCATTGAGTTAATTGTAGCATAGAGGAGGTGAGTTTTGAGGAACATCTTAAATATTATGAGGGAGGTAGAGGGATGGAAATGCCATGTTTCACTTACATTGGACAGCTCAAGAGAGAGTCTTGCAGGGATGAATGGAAAGAAATAAGTGAGAAGAGAGACATGCAGTTGTACTAGATTACAGATGGCTATTACATTAAAAATGTGAAGAGAGTTGTCTCTGATATCTCAAAGCTAATAAATCAAAATGAGACTCAATAAAAGTAGTATAGTTTTATTTTACAAAAACTGATTTAAAAAAATGGGAAAGCCTAGATCTTCCACATGAGTTTTACCTGAGAGATTTGTGTCTTAATAATTAAAAAATCCCTTTTCATCTATAGATACCTGCTGGTTTTTCAGTGGCTGCCAGTGTGAAGGTGGGAAATGCGTTGGGAGCTGGGGACATTAACCAAGCCAAACTATCTACTAAAGTTTCTCTGGCATGCACAGGTAAGAACATGATTGAAATACAAGCCCATTGATGAAGTCTTCAACAGGAGTTATAACTCGGCGCAAGCACTTTTTTGTTTCTCTTTGTGCACTTCTGGATGCAATGTGTGTCTCATTTTTGAGCAGTGCTATTTGATATTGCTATCTGTCCGAATTTCACAGAATACAAAGAATGCATAGGCATAGTGGACTGATTATCAGAATGTTTCTTTGCACCATTGTGGATACTTTTTAAAACTACTGTTTAGTCTTTTAAAAAGATTTTCTACTAACCTGGAGTAAAGAATTGTAATCACTGTTTATTCCCTGTAATAGGAGAATTTGTTATTTTTGCACAGTGAAATAATGAGATCATTCTGGTCAGCAGAGAAAATTAAAGACTCTAAGGAGATGTTAAGGCAATTTCAAGGTAGCCATTAAAAGCATTATGTGATCGGTCCACTTTAAATACACATGATTTATTCTTCCTGTTTACTTTAGTACTGAGTGGCGTGTACTCCGGCATCTTGGCAAAAGGATAAATCTACTGTCTTCTCAACCCTTCTCTGTTCATGCTTGTAGACAAAGTACTTTTTGGACTGTTTGATAATTAGCAGATTTAAGAATGATTGTGAGTTACTTTGTTAAATGATTTGGCCATAAAGACTGCACTACTTGTATAACCTTTGTGCAGCCCACAAATGCCTCACACAGTATTGTTAGGCTGTAAAATGCATCATGGCTCACGTAGTTCAACAGCCAATATCATTTTTAGTTATCATGGCTCTTATTCTATAAAAAATAAATACTGCAAATAATCAAATAACTGAGACAATACAATGTAACACAGTGGTGTGTTTATGGCTATAAATAAAAAGACAACTATTATATAATGCTTAATATTTATTTAAGTTAACCAACTCTGTTTTTGCTGTACTTTATTGTTTTTCAGTATTTTTTGCCTTGCTATCTTGTGTGCTGGTGGTATGCTTGAAAGACCACATTGCGTACATTTTTACTTCAGACAGGTTGGTAAACGAATTCCTGAAAATATGTTAATCTGGGCACTTTTCATGCGGTGTTATTTTTCGGACAGAAGAAACCATTATGTAGGAGCAGTATTTGTGCACTGCGTTGCCAATAAAAAAAAAAGCAATAGGCCTCATCTGTTTTCAGCTAGATGTCTAGTTAGTCTAGATACTACTCCCCAACACTACTGATAATAAAGTGAGGTATTCTTATAATAGTGAAGTGCAAAAAGCAAGCATCAATAATTAAACCTGATACATATGCAAGTGGGAAAATAATTTCAATTATTATTATGTCGGCCCATTTAGTCTGCCCAATTTTATAAATACTTTTATTAGTCCCTGACCTTATTTTATATATAAGATAGCCTGGTGCCTATCCCATGCAGTACTTTCCCCAACACGTAGATGGCACCCAGGGCCGCTTGAACCAATGGGCAAACGGTGCACGTTCCCAGGGCCCTCTGGTTAAGGGGGCCCCCCCGCTGACCACAGGTGTCACCGGCATCCCCCTTGCAGCGAATCACGCTGCTGAACTTCTTTGCGGGGGTGTAAAAGAAAAACATTTGCCTTTCTTTATGTTTGCTATATTTAAAGTTTATCTGAATGAAAATAATTAGTATTCCTGTTTATCTGTAGAGAAATTGCCCACCTGGTTTCGCGACTGCTGCTCATCTTTGCTCCATTTCATGCACTTGATGCCATAGCTGTAAGTATCCACTTATTGGTTAACACCTTTGTGACACATGACGTGCCTCTGGCGATTAGACAGTGTTGCCATGATGCCTCTAAAAGGATGCATCAGGCAACACTGAAATCCCCCTTAAAAGATTTCCACATGTACACTTCTGTCATTATATATATATATATATATATATATATATATATACATACACACACACACACACACAGTGTGTCAGAAACTGACCGTGCCTGAACTTGAACTCTGACTTCCATGTCCTCTTCCTAGGCCTCTTCTTTACCAGTTCGCCAGCCTGTCTTTTACATTTTAGCCTATGTTCTAGTAACAATGAATATACCAAGCCTTGTTATTATCATCAACTCTCCTCATCTGTGTCAAGTCATGTGCTCACTCTCAGCCTATAAAATCCTCTTCCTGTGAATCTACCTTTGCCAGATTATTGTGGTTCCTGCCTGCAGTATATCAAGCTTTCTATTGATTGTTACTTACCAGTTACCGAATTGGACTGTCTCACTACTCTGCTTTCTCCTACCCACTGACCTTGGCTTGCCTGACTACGCTTATACTCTTTGTTCCAGCCTCACAGCTCTGCTAAAAGACCAGATTGTCACTCAAAGCTCAGGGGCTCAACCACCTGGGTAACGAGTGGCTAATTCTAACAGAAGACCTTGCTGATCTGGCTGCTGGACTCCAAACCTGCTAACATCAGTATCATTACACAGTGGGGCAAAAAAGTATTTAGTCAGCCACCAATTGTGCAAGTTCTCCCACTTAAAAAGATGAGAGAGGCCTGTAATTTTCATCATAGGTACACTTCAACTATGAGAGACAAAAAGAGGAAAATAAATCCAGAAAATCATATTGTCTGATTTTTAGAGAATTTATTTGCAAATTATGGTGGAAAATAAGTATTTGGTCAATAACAAAAGTTGATCTCAATACTTTGTTATATACCCTTTGTTGGCAATGACAGAGGTCAAATGTTTTCTGTAAGTCTTCACAAGGTTTTCACACACTGTTGCTGGTAATTTGGCCCATTCCTCCATGCAGATCTCCTCTAGAGCAGTGATGTTTTGGGGCTGTCGCTGGGCAACACGGACTTTCAAATCCCTCCAAAGATTTTCTATGGGTTTGAGATCTGGAGACTGGCTGGGCCACTGCAGGACCTTGAAATGCTTCTTACGAAGCCACTCCTTCGTTGCCCGGGCGTTGTGTTTGGGGTCATTGTCATGCTGAAAGACCCAGCCACGTTTCATCTTCAATGCTCTTGCTGATGGAAGGAGGTTTTCACTTGAGTCCCTGGCGGCGTAGTGTGTTACTGATGGTAGCCTTTGTTACTTTGGTCCCAGCTCTCTGCATGTCATTCACTATGTCCCCCCATGTGGTTCTGGGACTTTTGCTCACCGTTCTTGTGATCATTTTGACCCCACAGGTGAGATCTTTACGTGGAGCTCCACATCGAGGGAGATTATCAGTGGTCTTGTATGTCTTCCATTTTCTAATAATTGCTCCCACAGTTGATTTTTTCACACCAAGATGCTTGCCTATTGCAGATTCAGTCTTCCCAGCCAGGTGCAGGTCTACAATTTTGTTTCTGGTGTCCTTCGACAGCTCTTTGGTTTTGGCCATAGTGGAGTTTGGAGTATGACTGTTTGAGGTTGTGGACAGGTGTATTTTACACTGATAACAAGTTTAAACAGGTGCCATTAATACAGGTAACGAGTGGAGGACAGAGTAGCCTCTTAAAGAAGAAGTTACAGGTCTGTGAGAGCCAGAAATCTTGCTTGTTTGTAGGTGACCAAATACTTATTTTACAGAGGAATTTACCAATTAATTCATTAAAAGTCCTACAATGTGATTTCCTGGATTCTTTCCCCCCATTTTGTCTCTCATAATTGAAGTGTACCTATGATGAAAATTACACGCCTCTCTCATCTTTTTAAGTGGGAGAACTTGCACAATTGGTGGCTGACTAAATACCTTTTTGCCCCACTGTATATGTATATATATATATATATATATATATATATATATATATATATATATTATTCCTGCTAATGAGACATTCTTGTCCACCTCTTTTAAGTGACCTGTGTTTTTTTTTTTTAACATGTAGCCCTCTATATTGATTTTGCCAAAAATGTGGGTCATTTCCCCATGTTTCTGTTAAGCCAATCAAGTCATAGGTGTCAGTTCCAGCTACCAGCTCCAATTGCCCTATTTTACTAGTTAACTAAGTTGCCCTCTCTTTCTGTACTGTATTTATTGGCCCCTTCCCCATCCCTGTTTAAAATCTCCTCCAACCATCAAGTCATCTGTTCGTGATGTGCTTATGCATGCATTTCATCTAATTGGTACAAGAGTTAATTATGCAAAGGCATAACAAAATTTCTTCTGACTTCTGTACATTTAAAAACCTACACAGTGAGCAGCCAATCAGGTGCCTGCTGAAAAGCCATGCGAGGAAAGCAAATCAGAGCTAAGCTTTTTTATTTAAAATGTCAAGACATACGCTAGAAAATGAAGTAAACCTTTACTGACACATCACATTTAATAGAATTCAGAGACTACCCAGTACTGTTTTTTATGATTATCATTTGTTTTTAGTGTACAAGCGGTGGGGTGCTGCGAGGAACAGGAAAACAAAAGATTGGTGCTATTTTAAATGCAGTTGGATATTATGTTGTTGGCTTGCCCATTGGAATATCTTTGATGTTTGCTGTTAAACTTGGTGTAGTAGGTAAGAGAACACATAATGCATAACACCACAAGTTCTCAGTATGTGAGTAAGTAGCAGCACAGAGACAAATGCCTAATTCTACTGTAGGAGAACCCAAAGTTAACTTGGAAAGCAACATACTCCAGGAATCCAGTGAAAAAATAGTGTGGCACAACTAAATAATCATAGTTCACTTTGTTAAGCAAAAACAACACTGGGTTAATTTTAAACTGTCATTCAGTTAGACTACTGCTGTAACTTAACTTAAGGACATTTACTTGGTCTCATGTCATATACAAAAGAATGAATGTTTTAGTGTTACCTTTGCTACTTTTATAATTGCTGAAATAAGTGTATATACCCGACTGTGTATGTAGGTTGTGCTTCCACAGGCCTGTTGAAACTCATGCACCGGTAACTCCTATTTGTCACGCCACATCTTCACATGACCTATACACTACCCCAACATGGATTACCACAACATGCCTTATACAACGGCACCAGACTGCCCTCACATCCCAGTGCACATCACTCTATGTACTCAGATGATACATGATGTAAATATAAGGCCTCTGGAACCTATTTATATCAATGTAAAGCTACCCCTTCAATGCTTTGTTTTTTCTGCTGAGACCATGTGTGTGTTATACAATTTTGGAGATCTCAAATTATGATGGGTAAACCATATGTTTTCTTTTTAAGGCTTGTGGTCTGGAATGATTACCTGTGTCTTCCTGCAAGCCTCCTTTTTTGTGGCATTTATTTTCCGATTGAATTGGAACAAAGCTTCTGAAGAGGTAATGTTTTACAAGACCAGCTAAATGACAGGTTTGACTGCTTCACCAAAATCCAAACAACCTGTTACTATGTCTACATAAATACCAAACGTGTTCACTGCTTGGTGTTTCCTAATCTTAAAGGGACATTCCAACTTGTTTAACCTTTGCTTCCTTCAAGGAAGCAAGAGTTAAACAATACATGTCCCAGTCTTTCAAAGTAAACCCGACATGTATCTTAACCCCTTAGTGACATGACCTTTAGACCTTGTCTTTCCCTTGGTGACACTGGCTGTTTTGATATTTCTGGGGAGTTTGTGTTTAGCTGTAATTTTCTTCTTTCTCACATACAGTACCCACACAAATTATATGTTGTTTTTATCGCCATAAGTAGGGCTTTCATTAGATACCATTGTGTTCATCATATCTTATAATTTACTATAAAAAAAACATGAAATATTATGACATTTTAAAAAAAATCACTTTTTCTAACTTTGACCTAAAAATTAATCTAGAAAAATACAATCATTAGAAAAATAACAAAAATAGTGAGTTTTTTTCACCTACAGTCACCTTTTGACCCCAACATGAACCCTAAATTTAACCATAACCGTAAATTTTACCCTAACTTTAACCTTTATGCTAACCCTTAATTTATTATAATTTAATTGTTACCCTAACCACTATTCTAACCCTAACCCTAGATCTGAAGCTAATTAAGTCTTTTTCTTTTTTACATTACAATGTTGCTGACTGCCTCTAGGGGCAGTCAAGCAACAGCATCAGAGCGACGGAAGTGAATTTTTTTCCACTTCCGATGCTCTAGCCACAACAGGGGTTAAGGTCCCCCATAGTTAAGGCCGCCCATGCTGATCCCATGGCGGAATGAAATTTCCTGTCTCACTAAATCTGTTCTGTTTTTTGTAGGTCATTAAACAATTTTTCAAAATGTTAATTAGGATACTGTATATCTACATATAACAATCAAAAATTATTGTAACTTCTTGTTTCAAATTTGTAACTAGAGAAAAATCACCATATTTATCAATGATAAACACTGTTAGTTTATGGAGATCATATGAGTACACCATCTAAACAAAGATAAGACCATTCCTGTATTACTAAGCTGAAAAAAAGTGTGAGTGCTGGTTTTCAAGACCACTTTATCACATTTCTATTTTTAAAAGTATAAATGCTAAATTTAACTTAGAGTACAGAAAACTCCCCACAAAACCATAAGAATCTATAGCAAAATATAGTAAAAGCTCTAAAGAGAACAAAAGAAAGCTTATAGCAACTTATATATAATAAAAGCACATGTTCATGAATAATTTATATAGTTTGTAAAATCCTTGCTTTAATAAATGAAAAGTTGTATGTTTACTACCGTATTTGCTCAAATATAAGACAAGGTTTTTTTTCAGAGCAAATGCTCTGAAAAAGACCCCTCGTCTTATATTCAAGGTAGTCTTATAATCTGACCTCAAATCGAGGTCAGACTATAAGACTGGGATCCAGGTCCCGCGCAGAGCTGCAGGGGACCTGGATCCCCCCCCCCCCCCCCGCTAACAGCCGGTGGATGTCTGCACAATGCATGCAGACCTCCTCCGCTGCTGCCCGGCATGTCCGTCGGGACTTCTACGATGAAGCCGGGCAGCAGCAGATGTCTGTGCGTATCGTGCAGACATCCTCCGGCTGCCCCACAAGCCACTAGGAGATTTGGGCAGCCGGGGGATGTCTGCATGATAGTGCAGATATACTCCATGCTGCCCAACCCTTCCGTCTATTATGACGTATGGTGCAGACATCCCCCGGCTGCCTCCACTAGCCACCAGGGAGGGGGAGGGTGACAGACAACGTTGGGGGGGAGGGTGGGGGAGAGAGACAGACAACATTGGGGGGGGGAGGGAGGGGGAGAGAGACAACTTGGGGAGAGGGTGGGGGAGAGAGACAGACAACGCTGGGGGGAGGGTGTGCGGAGAGAGACAGACAATGCAGGGGGGAGGGTGTGGGGAGAGAGACAGACAATGCAGGGGGGAGGGTGTGGGGACAGACAACGCTGGGGGGGAGCATTGTGTAAGTCTGGGGGAGGGGTAGGGGCAGCATTGGCACAGAAAAGTTAAATAAAAACAAGAAATGCATTTTTTATATAATTTTTATTAAATATGAAAAAGCAATTTACATGTGAATATATACAAGTTAAACTTTTTTCCTAAAGAGTAGTCTTATATTCAGGCTTTTTTTTCCTAAAGGAATATCCATAGTTTGGGGGGGTCGTCTTATAATCAGGGTAGTCTTATATTCGAGAAAATACGGTACCATGCAGTGAAATTTCTACAAGTGCCACTGGTTCTGTTAGCAATACTGTTTCACATTTTGTTTTATTTTTTAAGTTTGATGGAAGAAAGGACAAACAAATTAGCTATTGTGCTGGTGCTTTAATATCCTATTTTGATTTTTGTCAGGCTCAAATTCGAGCAGGGGTGATAATAAAGAAAAATGACAGTACTATCACTTTGGCAATACAGAGTAGCAGTGCTGCAATGGATGAAAATAGTAAGTGCATTTTTTAGATATTGTTGACAGAAAAACCAAGGATTCTTTTTTGCTTTATATTACAGAACCAAACAATCTTTTATTCTTATGCTGTAAATACCTATACTTAGTTTTATAATGCTGTAATATTTGTAAAACAAAACTATAGAAGATACTCTGTAATATACTTCCTGTATATTAATCTCTGAGGATGTTTTGCTGTATTACTACATACCTGTGACAGTTGTCCATCATACATCAAATGCATTTACTAATGTTGACAGATTGCATCAAGCATAAACATTTTATATACAAATGCTTTAATATAAGAACACAAATAACATATATCTTACGTAGTCCAGTTTGCTCATTATAGCTATTTCAGGGGGCTGACATGTTGTTTCGAATCTTGGGTCAGATCTTTTGGGTCTTCATACCCCCCAACTGTCCCGCTTTTCATACTCCGATGTTGGGACACCAGAGAGTGAATACTGCTTATGCACAGTAGCGCCATCAATTTAAGTGACTGTGCTACTTCACATGTGTGGAGCGCTGTCACTCAAACTGCATTGCCATGGCAAAAGTTGGGAGGTATGGGTTATCTGTCATCTGATTCAAAATTGTAATTGTAAAGATGTCTGCACACTGATAGATGCAAAAAGAGCAAAAAAAAAAAGCACTCTCTTAAATAAACATTAAATAAAAAATTATTATGCCTACAGTTGTCCTTTAACCCCTTAGTGACATGACTTTTTTGGCTTGTCTGACGCTTGGTGACATGGGCTGTTTTAACATTTCTGAGGTGTTTGTGTTTTGCTGTAATTTATTTCTGTCTCATTTAGTGTACCCGCACAAACTATATATCATTTTTATCGTTATAAGAAGGGCTTTCTTTTGATACCATTATTTTGATAATAGCATATAATTTGATGTAAAAAAAATAAAATATGGCAAAACAAATGAAAAAAATTTTTTTTTATGACTTTTATTTGAAAAATCGTATACTCATGTACAAGAGACAACAAAAAAACACTGCTAAATAGTTTCTAATATATGTCCTGAGTTCAGAAATAGCCCATGTTTTATGTTTTTGTGCTTTTTTATTCATGTTACTGGGCCAGAACTATAAGTAGTGCAAAGCTATTTTAAAATCCTTTTTTTCAAAATTAGCAATAGTGACATTGTAACACTGATTTCTGTGAATGACCCCTAACATGTACATATTTTTGAAAACTAGACCACTCAGGGCATTTAATTTGGGGTATTTTGACACATTTCATGTAGCCATTTTACCACCAATCTTTGCCAAAGTTTGCAGCAAAAAAATATTTTTTTTAATTTTTCACATAGATTGCAATTTAGGTAAACATTACCTTTAAATGTGAAGGGGTATTTACAAATAACACCTCAATATGTGTTCAGCAACATCTCCTGAGTACAGGTATACCACCCATGTTTGTTGGTTTGTTTTGGGGCTAAAAGGCCACATTTAGGGGGTGCGCATTTTGGTTTTCCAACTTGGAATTCTGACTTGCAGAAAACTTGCGCCCATGTTCCATTTGGGACATTTTTGAAGCCAGAAAGTGTATTCTACCCCACAAAGCCATATATTTTTTTAAAACTAGACACCCTAGGGTATTTCAAATGGTAGTATTTTAACACTTTCCATGCACTAATTATACTTCCAGCCTATGTCAATGTTTTGGGTAGTAATTTTTTTTCACATACATTGTACTTTGGGCATGAATTCACAGATCCTGTTATAGGTCAGTGCCAAACAACACCTCAATATGTGTTCAGCAACATCTCCTGAGTACAGGGATGCCACCCATGTATAGGTTGGTTAGGTTATTTGGGGGTTAAAAGGCCACATTTGAGAGGTGCGCTTTTTGGTTTTCCAACTTGGAATTCTGACGTGCAGAAAACCTGCGCCCATGTCCCATTTGGGACATTTTTAAAGCCAACAAGTGTATTCTACCCCACAAAGTCATATATTTTTGAAAACTAGACACCCTAGGGTATTTCAAATGGTAGTATTTTAACACTTTGCATGCACTAATTCTACCACCAGCCTATGTCAATGTTATGGATAGTAATTTTTCTTCACATACATTGTACTTCGGGCATGAATTCACAGATCCTGTTATGTGTCAGTGCAAAACAACACCCCAATATGTGTTCAGCAACATCTCCTGAGTACAGGGATACCACCCATGCATAGGTTTGTTGGGTTGTTTGGGGGCTAAAAGGCCACGTTTAGGGCGGGGTGCATTTCCAACTTGGAATTTTGACATGTAGTCAGCCTGCGCCCATGTTCCATTTGGGACACTTTTGAAGCCTGTCAAAGTATTTTACCCCATCAAACCATATATTTTGGAAAACTAGACATCATAGGGTATTTAAAATTGTGGTATTTTAACACTTTCCAAGTGCTAATTCTACCACCAACCTATGTCAAAGGGTTGGGATGTCATTTTTTCTCCACACACATTGTAGTTCAGGCAGGAATTTTCAGATTCTGGTATTTGCCACTGCCAACCAACACCTCCAATATGTGTTCATCAACATCTCCTGAGTACAGGGATACCCCCCATACATAGGTTTGTTTTGGGGCTAAAAGGCCACATTTAGGGGGGGCGCAATTCCAACCTGGAATTTTGACATGTAGTCAGCCTGCGCACATGTTCCATTTTTGAAGCCGTCCAATGAATTTTACCCCATCAAACCATATATTTTTTTGAAAATAGACATCCTAAGGTATTTCGAAATGGTGGTATTTAAATACTGTATATGTACTAATTCTACCACCAGCCTTTGTAAAAGTTTGTGGTAGTACTTTTTTGGGAAAAAAACTCTGCTTTCAGTGCTCGTTTTGACACAGGACGGACTAGGTCCGTCCTGTGTCACTAACGCCTCGGCACACAGGACGGACCTAGTCTGTCCTGTGTCGCCAAGGTGTTAACATTACGGGCCACTGTGGTAGCAGTAAAAATTAAGTTGGAAATGTTATAATGTTTAATATATTGTATGCTATTTTGAAACCATCAGTTTTCTATTCAAACTCCTGTCTAGAAATTTGTGCACAAATAACTGATCGCTTTCTATCCTATGCTGTACCACAGGAGACATGTCACCATTGGATTTGGAGAATGATCTAGGATGTCAAGGCAACATTGGATATATTATCTTGCCAGATACTGATTCTGGTTACAAACACACTGATCAGCTGGTGCAAGAAGAAGATTCCACCACTGAATCAACAAACATTGTAGGGGAAGTCCTTTCTGTGAAACAAGTGGTTCTTAGGCGTGGGATGGCTGTGGTTTCAGCAGTGGTGTCATTGGTTGTTGGCATACTATTTCAATTTCTTATTGGCAATGGATAAAACAATGATTCTCAAGCTAAGGGAAAGCCTCAGGGCAAACTCTGCACAATAACAAGGAACCCATCAGTTGATAGTTACTTTCTCGCAATCACTGTGGTATGGGAATTGGATATTCCACTAATGCCAACAAAATTTCCTGTTGCACTATGGGTAGGTGGACCTCTGTCATCAAACATGTTTTTATACCTTAACCCCTTTGTGACGCATGGTGCTTGCATCCCAGACGATGCCAGCACCAAAATGTCACATTTTGTTCCTGGCGACAGATCACAAGGTGATCGGTAGCCAGGAACACTATGGCAGAGACTAGATCAGGGTGTTAATTGACCCGGTGTGTCCCTGCCAAAACATCACGAGACCCCAAGACAGCGCAATTAGGTAAAATGTAGCTGGTGCTCGCTTCTAGCACCAGCTACATTTTCCCTGTCAGACTAAGGCCACTCAGTGTCCCTGCAGCGGGATCGGAGAGCAGCTAATCGCGGGGCACTGTTTAACGCTGGATGTACTATGCCGTTCTAGCGTCTTTTATGTACTCTAAAATCAGGATGACATAGTACGTCCTATCGTCAGGAAGAAGTTAATAAACCATATAAAGAGAGACCATTTATAAATATATACTTTTATTTTAATGCTCTTTATATTTATAATTGAATAATGGCACATTAATAATTTTTACTGGTAGCAAGTATTTCCTTATGCAAATTTCAGCAAATTCTACTCAGGAAGTTGAACTCTTAGATAAATACTTTAAACTTGCTCTAATGCATTCATAGAAGCTCTTTCTGTTTAAGTTAGGCTTTGACCATACTCTCACAGGCCTTGATTCATCTACAAATCTTGTGCAGTGCACAACAGAAATGCACCAGTATATTATTTATGGAGTTAGCTGACCCTCATCAGCAATGCATGTGATCAGTATTAAGCGTGCCAGATTATTCTTCCAGATTCATGGTTTTCCTATGAATGTGTCTAAGATACCTGTGTCATACTAAAAGCTAGTACTATTGGTGAGCAATTTGGTGCTGTTTTTCTGAGCTGTGAATGAAGTGCAACCCCCCAAAACATTCAGTTAGTTGCCATGGTAAATGCTCCACATTTGTGGTGTTCTTTACATCATTCTCCTTCTAACGTGTTCAAGAATGCTTGCTATTTGTGTACATTATATTTGATAGAGGTGCTAAATTTACATTGTATTAAATAAAGTTATTATTTTTATAAATTAAGTCAAAAAAAACCTTTATATATTTATATAAAAAAACCTGTAACCTATACAATACATTTTATTTTTACAGGCAAGGCATCATTTCTGCCTCCGCACCTAGCTTTCTACATTGGTAAATACTATAGCGTCTACTTTATAAATATAGAATTGCAGGGAATTGACACTGGGATTTCAAACTTATGGCCAAAGTAGTTGGAGAAGTTCTCCCATGCAGCTGCCATGCAGAATCTTCCCAACTCTGCTTCTTTGACCTACAGTTTTAAATTCCCATTTCAATTCCCTGCAGTTCTCTCTTTATTGAGTAGACCCTTTGGTAACAAACCTTTTATATTGATTGGTTTACAGTTTCCTTATTGTTTTTTTTTTTTTTATTTGAAGAAATGAGAGCTGGCCTGGTTTTGACACAGTCTATTAAAAAACAAATTCTCTCCATACAATTTGTCAGACTTTCTGTTTTTATTTTATTCAGTGTGTAAGTATAATTTAGGATGGAAAACTGAAGCAGTCTGGGCGATTAAATAGTATTATCTAATCCATATGCTAATGGTTAAAAGCACACGATCATAACACATTTGTATACTTCTAGTTAATTTTCAAAATTAACCAGATTTCTTCAAGCTTAGGCATACTAAATAGAAAAATAAAGTACTTTACCAAAGAAATAATAATGGGAATGTGTCTGTTCATAAAACCAACTCACTGCTGTGTCATTTGGAAATGCACTACTTCCGTTGGTCTGGAATGTTACAGAATGTCAAATGTAGGCCTTTTAAACAGTTTGTAGTTAATGATTTGCAAATTAAATTGATCTATGAACTGCAGAGCTGTACAGTGAATTTACCCATAAAGATACGAAAAAACCTACCTGGCAACCTGTCATCCAATCTTAGGTACAGAAGTATAAAAACGTCACACGCAGAGCAGGCTTATTGTGTATCCTCCAAAAATGATTCTACCTAGTAAATCACACATTGGATAAACTACAGCAATATTTATATCACAGTAAATGTACCACAAAACACTTATAAACATTAAGCATAAGTTAACCCACTGAAAAAGTGCAGTGATAAAATTCTGTGACCACAGAAAAATTGCACCATACACCAGCAGATAAATGAAATGAACACTTAATAGTTAAACTTTCAAGGGGAAAATCTTGGGCATAGATGGCATATACCCTACCAATGTTCTTAGTGTCTTTACACAGTCCCTGTTTTTATCCCTTTTAGACAATGATGTCTATTGAAGTAGCCTGTGGGGAAATAAAAGAAAGGACCATAGTATGTACTGTTATATAAAATTTACAACCCACGGCATGAGATGGATCATCTGGCTCATCAAAAGACTAGACAGCTAACAGAAGCACTGTTGAAGAACTTGTCATTAGATGTATTCAAAACAAGCGAACAGAGTGAAACACAGATTCTGTTGTGCAGAGAAAAGAGTGGGGTACCAGGCAGCTTGCAGCTTGTAATCCCACCTTATTTCCTAGCTCTTGGCTACTTCATAATGGGGATACACTAGGATCACAAAAATGTCCTTTTTTCATAGAACTAATAACCCTTGCAGTGCTAGCATATAATTAAAAGGAATGTGAAAAATTGCACTTTTACATCTAAGTGTTAACCACATTTCTGAAATATCCAAAATGTGGCTACTCAATATCCTAATCAGTTGTTTGGGCCATTCTGAATTCAGGGAACATATGTGGAATTTGCCTATTTCAATTCTCTAGATTTTACCTGGAAGTTTTAAGCATTTAAAGTGCTTTTTTCACATGTACATGTATGCTATAATTTCCATATTTTCTCAAAAGATGATATTTGGAGATATATATACGGAAATATGGCCCATGTGTTGTGCAGCACAGACACCAATGTGTACCACAATAAAGGGAAGGAGTACCTATGTAGAATGATACAACACTGTGGAAGTGTGTGACGTGGATTTTCCTGAAAAACAACACAGATATGTTGAAATAATAATGTTTTTTCATTTCTAATTTCTTTCATTAGAAAACAATTTCATAATTTGTATGCACAAGCTTGTAGGGGGGGGGGGGGGGGTGGAGTTTGTCAGCAGAATGGTAAGTAACCAAGGGTTCCAGGACTACTACCAAGATACTACAGTGTGATTTACTCATGATCATCTGCTGAGGAGGAAAACTGTATACTGGCCAACTGTCCAGTCATGTCAATATGATTATCCCCCCATAAATTTATGAATGGAGACTCTGTCTCCGTGTAGTGAAATGCCGACAGCCTATAAACCGAACGTTTGGTTTATAGGTTGTCGGCTTATGTAATACATGTAATCCTATTGCTATTCTATAAACCGAACGTTCGGTTTATAGAATAGCAATAGGATTACATGTATTCCATAAGCCGAAAGTCTATAAACCAAACGTTCGGTTTATAGACTTTCGGCTTATAGAAAACATGTAGTACTATTGCCTTTCTATGAACCGAACGAGAGCCCACTCTCGTTCGGTTTATAGAAAGCCAATAGTATTACACGTATTCTATAAAACCAACGAATAAAACGAAACGAAAATAATGAACGAATTTCGTCTGAAATGAATGCAGTAATGAACTAAATTCGTTTTAGACGAAATAAATAACATTTTCGTCCGAATGGACGAAAACGAAACGAAAATTTAATTTTTGCACATGTCTACTGCCCACAAAGTGGCGGTGTCCGCTACAGAGTCTTTGTTAAAATTAAAATATTCTGTTATTTGTTGTTTGATCGAGGAAACTACTTGGGGGTTGTGGGGTAATGAGTCACTGAGTTTCCAGGACCAGTGTCTAGAAAATTCTGTCAGGGATAATCCAATAGTTATATCTGCATGGTCCAACCAGGTGATATTGTGAATATCAGATGTTGTAATCAGAAGGAGACAGGCTTTGGAGATGAAGAGTATATCAATTCTGGAATAGCTGAGGTGAAAGTTATGGTCAGTGATAAACTGTAACAGAAAAGTGTCCGAAGGGTGTGGATTCGTCGTCTTTTGCAGAGAGGATCTGTCCAGGCTAGGTATTCTGGTCGCGTTAAAACCACCCCGACAACTAACTTGTCTGTGGGGTGTGAGGACAGACAATTAGAGAGAGATGTCCAGAAAAGTTTATCTGAAACAGCCCGGGCATACACATTCAGAATGGCCAGCGAGTGCCCGCCGAATTGTCCAGAAACAAACAAATAGCGGCCCGCAGGGTCAGAGTGTGAGTATGTGATCGTGAACGAGCAAGATTGTTGTATTTTTACAAATATGGTTAGCCATAAAACAAGTGGGGTATTTACGATCTCTTAAAATTGGGGCTTTGGTCTTCGGAAAACGAGTCTCCTGTATTAGGGCTATATCCGTATGTTTAGAGTGTAGGTGGCGGAGAAGTGACCTACGTTTTTGCGGGGTATTGAGTCCATGCGCATTGATGGACAATATGTTTAGGAGAGTCGGCATGTTTTGGATACTTGTAATAGAAAAGCGATAAGAATGGGGGGGTCGGAGGAAGAAAAAGAGAGAAAAAAGAAGAGGAGGAAAGAAGAAAAGAAAAAAAAATGTGGGAAAGGGGAGGGGGGCACAAGAGTAGAGACCGGACTTAGTTAAGTGGCCAGTCACAGTGGGGAGGAAATTAGGCTACACTTATTCAAGCAGCAGGAGAGGTCTTGGCGCATGTGCAGGTATGAGTGAATATCCAACAATGAGAACAGTATACACAAAGACACAATCAAATCACGTATGTCTATGAACCGTTAACACATTATGCAGTACTAAGGAGCCATAAGGCTAAAGAATCTTAAGCAGGAGGGGGGGGGGGTGAGAGTGAGTTGTCTCCTGTTGGAGTTTTGGGGCATAATTACCGGGGTCTCCGTTCATATTGTGGAGACTGGGGCCCTAACGTGAGCCTCGCAGGTGTTACCAGATGTCCCGGGCCTTGTTCCTCAGATAGAGATAAGAGTCCTAAATTGCAGGGGTCTAGGTCTCCTATTAGTATACGAATCAGGATTGAGGAGCCTGGATAGGTGGGGGTAATATCGAGTGTGCTCTTACGGAGAAGGCTTAACTGTGGAGAGCTTTGAAAGACAAATATCAAGTGAGGGGTGTGAAAAGGTGTCACAGTGAGGCATGGACGCTGCCTGGTCCTAGTCTCAGCGGGGAGTACCTGTCATCTAATTAGGCCTGGTCGTCTGCTCCAGCGTGCGCTACATAGAAGATATTGGTTACATTTAAGATGGGCTGGTACACTATAGATGAGCAAACATAACATATAAAACAGTATTAAGCATTAAAGACACTTAGCAGGTCCTCAGCAGGGTTCTCGATGGAATGTCCCGTAAAGTTCTCAGGGCTATGCGGTCCAAAACTTGTCCCCTTGTGATCCAGTGAGAGGGGTCCGGGAGTTTCCTCGATGAGGAGTCGGGCTCGATCCCTGCTGTGATTGGGCAAAGTGAAGAGAGTCTATGAATGCCTGAAGATCCTCGTAGGAGGAGAACACTTTAGTGCTTCCATTTTTTGAGATTATGATTTTAAATGGGAAGCCCCATGCGTATTTAATGCCGGCACCCCTCAGGATATCTGTCAGTGGTTTCCATTGCCGTCTCTGGTATAGGGTCATCGGCTCTAAGTCTTGGAAGACCTGGACCGGCACCCCCACTTACTTCAGAGGGGTGCCGCGGGCGGATAGCATAATTTCTTCCTTCGTTTGATGGTAGTGGAAGCGGATGATGATGTCCCGAGGTTGGGAGCCCGATGGGCCCGGGGCTCGAAGGGCTCTGTGTGCTCTGTCCAGTAGCACAAGGAACTACTGCTCAAGGAACATTTGGTGTACGTCCGACAGGAGCGCTTCCACCCCCACCGTTTCTGTGAGGCCTCTAATGCGCACATTTTTTTTTTTTTTTTTATAGTATATCTTTATTAGTTTTCTTTTTCTCCATAACATGTAAAACACGAAAGACATTGACAGACATACAAAAAACATCATATATACAACAAATTATTATGTCCCAGTGCAACGAGGGGTGGCCGCTCTGATCCCTTCTTAAAGTGCTTATTATATTTAGATTCACTTCTATAAAGAGTCTTATAAGTATCTTCCGGACTCTTTCGGCAAAATATCCCTCCCCGCCCCTCCTTGCACAGGTCAATAAAATGTACTGTAATCTTACAGACCGATCGAGAGACCTTTGCCCCACCCAGGGGGGAGCATTTCAAGGTTTCATAGACATATCCTTTTTGAGGAGTTCTTCCCATCTTTCCCCTTTTTATTTTCAATTTTTATTTTGATATTGGTTTGGGCCTGTTGTATTAAGATGGTATTAGATAGCCATATCTCTCTTCTATTTATCTACATCTGTTCTAACTGCTCTAATATATATGTATAGAGTTTGCATAGTCTTCTAGATGCTGATGGTTGTAGATTACTCAAACTCTTTTCCATCCTTGCCTGATACGTTACTTGATTTATCAGTTGGATTTTTTTAAAGGGTTTGCTTGATCTCCACGCTCTAGCTATTAGAACCTTTGTGGCCACCCAACAATGAATGGCTATCTGCTGATTATCTTTAGATGATTCTTTTAGCTTTAAATGTAAGAGAGCAGATTCTGGCTTCCAGGTTGTATTACTATTGGTAAGTTTATTAATCAATTCGAAAGCCCAATCCCATAGGACAGCAACAGCCTTGCAACTCCACCAGACATGAAGGAAAGTGCCGTTTTCCACCCCACATCTCCAGCACTTAGATGATAAATGTGGGTACATTTTTGTCAGGGCAGATGGGACTCTGTACCACCTATACATTATTTTAAATTGATTTTCTGCTAGATTGAGACATCTTGTTGTTTTATTTGTCTGGGCACATTTTATGCCGCGAGCAGTTACCCAGATCTTCTAGGCCCAGCTCGAACGTTGTGACTCTGTGGTGGAGGTCCACAGTATCGTTGGCCGGCTGCTCATAATCTGAGGATAGAACATTCACTTGTTCAGTGTGCTTGGAGGTCGTAGCCTGCAGAGTTGTGATGTCTTTATGGACTGCCTTCAGAGCTGTTCCGATCTCGTCGTGGATGCAGGTTTGTAGTCGGGTAAAGATCTCCTTGAGGTCCTGCTTGGTGGTTGGGGTTCCCGCCATTTCTGTCTCTGGGAAGATGTCCGACGATGGAGGTAATTTCTTGAAGATGGGTGCCACCTCGGGTGGTTCCTTCTTGCTGATTCTGCGGGTATTAGATGGGGGACCCATTTAGGGACCCTCAGGGCCTGTGATTGAGAGTATGGGTAGGCTTAAGATGCTATCAGGTGCTGTAGATGGCTCAGGTATTGCGGAGCTCGGTCTTTAGGCAGCCATCATGACGGGAAGCCACGCCTCCTCTCCGGTGGCATATTTTAATAGGCATACTGACAAAGTGACTGTGGCATGTTAATTGGTACCTGACAGTGGCTTATTTTAATTGGAAAAGTGATGCTCTGGCATGTTCTGTGGGGCAAAATAACATGTACTATGGGGGAAAGTGACACTGTGGCTTGTTCTGCAGTGGCAGTTTTGTGGGACAAAGTGACACTGTGGTATGTTCTGTGGGGCAAATTAACACTGTGGCATGCCAAATTGTGTGGGTGCAATATGAGTGCAAGCCAAGTGCTGTGGGTGCAATATAGTTGCATGGCAAGTGCTGTGCGTACTGTATGGGGCTATGTTAAGTCCTTTAGGTGCAATGTGGGTGCAGAAAAAGGGAATAAAAACAAGAAATGCTATTTTTCAATAGCATTTTTATTACACATACAAATAGTTGAATGAGATATGAAAATAGTTGCATATAATATTAAAAAATTTATATTTACATACAGTTTTTTACAATGCGACTTTAGAAAAATTCGGTCGAGGGGGGCCCACTGTTGAAGACTTTGCCCATGGCCCACTAGAGTCTTAAAGCGACCCAGCACATAGTGACAGTCTCTCTCTCTCTTTTACCTCTTTGGGGATAACTTTGTCAAGGAGCTCAGCTCCTTTGTGTCCACCTTTACTGCCATTGATAAGGCACAGACTAACCTCAAAAGGTTCTTCAACCCTAAGGTTTTTGGAGGGGCCGGAAGAAACAGAGGCCGTCTAGCCGGCCATCACTTCAGTGGTCCCTTCCGTGGGTCCAGAGGCTTCAGTATCTCTAGGTCATCCTTCCACTATACCAGACCTCCTACTTCAAGCTTCTTTCCACAACATGGTCGCCCCTGGCACGTGGAACTCGAGTACCGATTTAGCACACCTTTCCTCCCCTCAGATCCCTGGGTCTTGCAAGCAGTTTTGGGTTATCACATAGAGGTTCTTTCCACCCCGATTCAATTACACCCTCCTCACACCATAAGATTTTCTGCTGATTGAGCTGAAGATCTCCACATCGATGCCTGGAACTGCAAGATGATCTTTGGTACAACTCCGGACCTGATCATAGAAGCAGATGCCAGCCTTCTAGGATGGGACATTCACTGTGGTTCTACCTCCACAGGAGGAAAATGGTCTCACGAAGAAACACAGCTCCACATTAACTGTTTTGAACTTTTAGCAGGAGGTTTTGCTGTGCGCAGTTAATTTGTTAAACACTGCTCGGTCTTTCTGCGGACGGACAATATCTCGGCTGTCCGGTACATCAACCATGTGGGCGGCACGAGATCACAGACACTGTCTCACCTGGCAACGGATTTCTGGCACTTCTGTCTAGTGCACAACATTTCAGTGTGGGCAGAACACATCCCGGGTCTGTCCAACACCATCGCAGATTGGAACTCTTGACACCTCCAGGACTCGGGGACAGGCGTCTGCACCACCATGCCTTCCAAGATCTGCTGAATCTTTGGGGCCCACTGGAAGTGGACCTGTTTGCATCATGCCTCAACACCCAGCTTCCTCAATTTTTTAGCTGGAGGCTGGACCCAGAGGCGCTTGTGGTTGATGCGTTCCTACAGGTATGGCCACTGGGCAGGAACTATGCCTTACCCCCAAGGTTGGGTGTCCCACCCCCTTTGATCACACCATGGTGGTAGTGGTGTATTTACGGTAAGCGGCAAATTTTGGGGGGCGGCAGCGCCCCCCAGCACTGAAAAAATAAAAATAAAAAATAAAATAAAAAATCTGCCCCTTAAAAAAACAATTTTAAAAAAAGACCGCGCTTACAGGCAGAGACGGAGGTGAGAGGGTATTAAATGGCAAATCACACTGGCATATTATTGGGCAAATTGGCTGGGCACATTAAATGGCAAATAACACTGGCATAGTATTGGGCAAATTGGCAGGGGCACATTAAATGGCAAATAACACTGGCATATTATTGGGCAAATTGGCAGGGGCACATTACATGGCAAATAACACTGGCATATTATTGAGCATATTATTGGGCAAATTGGCAGGGGCACATTAAATGGCAAATAACACTGGCAAATTATTGGGCAAATTAGCAGGGGCACATTAAATGGCAAATAACACTGGCATATTATTGGCCAAATTGGCAGGGGCATATTAAATGGCAAATAACACAGGCATATTATTGGGCAAATTGGCTGCGGGATATAAAATGTCAAATAACACTAAAATATTATTGGCCAAATTGGCAGGGGCATATTAAATGGCAAATAACACTGGCATATTGTTGGGCAAATTGTCAGGGGCATATTAAATGGCAAATAACACTGGCATATTATTGGGCAAATTGGGCGGGGTATAACATGGCAAATAACACTGACATATTATTGGGGAAATTAGCAGGGGCATTTTAAATGGTAAATAACACTGGCATATTATTGGGCAAATTGGCTGGGGCTTAATAATGGCAAATAACACTAACATATTATTGGCCAAATTGGCAGGGGGATATTAAATGGCAAATAATGCTGGCTTAATATTGGGCAAATTGGCTGGGCACATTAAATGGCAAATCACACTGGCATATTATTGGGCAAATTAGCTGAGCACATTAAATGGCAAATCACACTGGCATATTATTGGGCAAATTAGCTGGGCACATTAAATGGCAAATCACACTGGTATATTATTGGGCAAATTGGCTGGGCACATTAAATGGCAAATAACACTGGCATATTATTGGGCAAATTGGCAGGGGCACATTAAATGGCAAATCACACTGGCATATTATTGGGCAAATTAGCTGGGCACATTAAATGGCAAATCACACTGGTATATTATTGGGCAAATTGGCTGGGCACATTAAATGGCAAATAACACTGGCATATTATTGGGCAAATTGGCAGGGGCACATTAAATGGCAAATAACACTGGCATATTATTGGGTAAATTGGCAGGGGCACATTAAATGGCAAATAACACTGGCATATTATTGGGCAAATTGGCAGGGGCACATTAAATGGCAAATAACACTGGCATATTATTGGGCAAATTGGCAGGGGCACATTAAATGGCAAATAACACTGGCATATTATTGGGCAAATTGGCAGAGGCACATTAAATGGCAAATAACACTGGCATATTATTGGGCAAATTGGCAGGGGCACATTAAATGGCAAATAACACTGGCATATTATTGGGCAAATTGGCTGCGGGATATAAAATGGCAAATAACACTGGCATATTATTGGGCAAATTGTCAGGGGCATATTAAATGGCAAATAACACTGGCATATTGTTGGGCAAAATGTCAGGGGCATATTAAATGGCAAATAACACTGGCATATTATTGGGCAAATTGGCTGCGGGATATAACATGGCAAATAACACTGACATATTATTGGGCAAATTAACAGGGGCATTTTAAATGGTAAATAACACTGGCATATTATTGGTCAAATTGGCTAGGGCTTATTAATGGCAAATAACACAAACATATTATTGGCCAAATTGGCAGGGGCATATTAAATGGCAAATAATACTGGCTTAATATTGGGCAAATTGGCTGGGGCATATTACCGGTTAATGGCAGAATAACACTGGCATATTATTGGGCAAATTGGCTGAGGAATATTAATGGCAAATTATAGTGGCATAATATTGGGAAAATTGGCAGGGGCTGATTAAATGGCAAATACTGGCATATTATTGGGGAAATTGGCTGTGGCTTATTAATGACAAATAATACTTGCATATTATTGGGCAAATTGGCTGGGGCATATTAATGGCAAATGATACTGGCATATTATTGGGCAAATTAGCTGGGGAATATTATGGGCAAATAATATTGGCAATGTGTATGTAATGGGGTGATAGAGGCATGTAAATGGGGTGATGGGGCATGTGCTTGGTGTGCAACGTGGGTTATGGGTCATGTCGTGGGTGTGCATCGTGGGTAGGGGGGTGCCCTAAAGATACACCACTGCATTGTGGGACACCCAACCCTGGTTTCCAACGCTTCTGGAACTATCCACAGACATGCCCAGACTTCTGCCATCTTATCCAAACCTGATAACAGATATTCTCGGCCAACCTCATCCTCTTTTACTGGACGACTCTCTAATGCTGCTGGCTTGGTCACTTTCAGGGAACCCTGCTTTGTCCAGAACATTCCATCAACAAATCTGGCTCTCCTGGAAGGAGCTTGGTCCCCAGGTAATAGACAAGCCTATGCTCATGCCTAGAACACATGGGCTAATTGGTGCTTGGGACGAAACATGAATCCAGTTTCAGACTATGATCCTGCAACTTCTGACATGTTTGAGGAATGTCCAGCATACAGGACAATTAACGTCTACAGGTCGACCATTTCAGCTGGGCATTCTGGAATTAATGGCATTTCAGCAGGGAAACAGCCTCCTATCTATCGACTGTTGAAAGTTATTCGATTGGCGCATCGTACATTGTTTTACAATTCTTTGAGGCCTGGCCTGCAAATGCTGATTTATCTTTGCACCATCTCTCTGTGAAGTTGGTCACACTATGCTGTTTCATATCGTGTAAACATGTGGCTGATGTTCGGGCCTTGGATATTTCATCGTGCTCTTTTACCCCCGACGGGGTCTCTTTTGACATTTCAAGGCGTACCAAGACATCCATAAAATCTGTTTTCTACCATCATTTTCCTCACGATCCCGAATTTTGTCCAGTCACTTGTCTCCAGGAATATGACGTTAGGACTGTGTCTTTTGAGGAATTTTCCTGGTATGAGTTGTTCCTGGCCATCCACAGACCTCACCTTTCAGTTTCTACTACCCCTCTGGCTAGATGGGTTATGTGAGTTCTGAAGGAAGCAGGGGTTGACGTTTCGATGTTTGGTCCCCATTCTATTAGAGGAGCTATGGCTTCTAAAGCAGTATTATTAGGGTGTAGGTTGGAAGACCTTCTTAAAGCTGCTGACTGGTCACAAGAATCTACCCTCCTTGAATTTTACTTTAAACCTACTAACCATTTTACTTCTACTGTGATTGCTATGCTTTGAACTTGCATTATAGGAGCCTCCATGTCTTTACAGTCATGATTTATAAAGAGACTGAGGTATTATTCCCACCTGGTTTTATTTGTTGGGATATATGTTTTCATTTTCCCACCCTTATTTTTTATTTATACGATTGTATTTAAGTTTTATTTATGCTCCGTTATAGATATCTGCAGTTATGACCTTGTATGTTTTATATCATACAGTGATAGATCATTTATTGACTACTGCCATGTTTTGCTTCTCTATTCTCCTCTAGCGTGATGACTTGGAGGCAGGGCCGTCTTTAATAGTGATTGGACCCTGGGCAAGCATTTGCTTGGGCCCCCTGGACCCTGCCCCCTCCCCTGCATGCAATCCCGCCATCCATCGCAATGTTACCCCCCCACACACACACATATGCCATAATTGTTGTGCCATTCAGATGCCAGTAATATTGTGCCAGTCAGAGCCCAGTAATATTGTGCCAGTCAGAGCCCAGGAATATTGTGCCAGTCAGAGCCCAGGAATATTGTGAAATTCAGACCCCAGTAATATTGTGCCAGTCAGATGCCCAGTAATATTGTGCCAGTCAGATGCCTGTAATATTGTGCCAGTCAGATGCCCAGTATTATTGTGCCAGTCAGAGTCCAGTAATATTGTGCCAGCCAGATGCCCAGTAATATTGTGCCAGCCAGATGCCCAGTAATATTGTGCCAGCCAGATACCTGTAATATTGTGCCAGTCAGATACCAGGAATATTGTGCCAGTCAGATACCAGGAATATTGTGCTTGTCAGATACCAGGAATATTGTGCCTGTCAGATACCAGTATTATTGTGCCAGTCAGAGACCAGTAATATTGTGCCAGCCAGATGCCTGTAATATTATGCCAGTCAGAGCCCAGTAATATAGTGCCAGCCAGATGCCTGTAATATTATGCCAGCCAGATGCCTGTAATATTATGCCAGCCAGATGTCCAGTATTATTGTGCCAGTCAGATGCCCAGTATTATTGTGCCAGTCAGAGCCCAGTAATATTGTGCCAGCCAGATACCCAGTAATATTGTGCCAGCCAGAGCCCAGTAATATTCTGCCATTCAGATGCCCAGTAATATAGTGCCAGTCAGAGCCCAGTAATATAGTGCCAGTCCGAGCCCAGTAATATAGTGCCTGCCAGCCAGATGCCCAGTAATATTGTGCCAGCCAGAGCCCAGTAATATTCTGCCATTCAGATGCCCAGTAATATTGTGCCAGCCAGAGCCCAGTAATATTCTGCCATTCAGATGCCCAATATTATTCTGCCATTCAGATGCCCAGTAATATTGTGCCAGCCAGAGCCCAGTAATATTCTGCCATTCAGATGCCCAGTGATATTGTGCCAGCCAGAGCCCAGTAATATTCTGCCATTCAGATGCCCAGTATTATTGTGCCAGTCCCCCCACCCCCCTTCCCTAGTACTTACAGTTCACTGCTCCGTGTCCCCGCCGGATGTCTCCTCCGTGCAGTCTTCCCTCTTGCACGGAGGACGGAAACAGTCACCGGATGTGACGCGACGTCACATCCGGCATCAGTTTTTTTTTTTTCTTTTTTCCGGTCGTCGCATCCATCGGATGCGGCTTGCTGGAAAAAAACGTTCACAAGCGCAATGCTCGCCCCGCTCTAACAGCCGATTGCAGGGGTCTCTCGCTGCTAGCACAGAGAGAGCACCTCATTTTTGCACAGAATCAGCAGGGGGGACATAGTTAAGGTCCCCCTGGCTGATCCCGTGCAAAAATGAGGGGCTGAGCCAGTTGCCGACCAGACGGCTGCCTGCTTCCTATGGAAGCATGGCAGCTGTCGATCAGAGGATAAACTGGCGTGTACTATCAAAAGTACACGCCATTTTATCCTCATACTAGGGACAATGAACATTTCACTTGAAAAATAAAGTTTAGTGTCCCTTTAAGGGTTTTTTTCTCACCAAAGAAAGAGGAAGTGTTATTGTTACATTGTTATGTATATAGGAGAAGAAAGGGGAGTTTATCCATGTTTTGATTGGTTCATTTTTATTTCATTCTCTTCTTTGCTTCTGAGGGAAATAAAGAAAGAGAAATGCATAATACTCGCCTCCATGTCTTTATAAATCATGACTTTACGTCGTATTAATAGTAAAATCTAGGAATTTTTATGCAAGATAACTGCTTTGAAGCTCTGTAGAATGGGGGAGGTGGACACATATTTTCTATTTATGCTGTGTGAACAGAAAAAGCAAACTATGGAACTCCTAGAGAACCACACATTTGACAAGGAAAAAAATCGAGAAGCAAATGAGTGTTCATTGATCAGTGATCTTCCAGCTGGTAATCTTATTGCATAAATTCCACTTTTCTGCACCTAAAGGTTTTCTAGCTTGTGTTATGAACATTCAGAATATGTGCTTTATTTTAATGGTTGATGTATAATTTGTTAAATAATACACCTAAAAGTTCAAATTTCATGTAGCTAGTTAGATTGTAGACAGTTTGCTTGTTAAATCCAGATGGAGCGAGATCATGATAGTCAGATTGAGCACGGTAATGAAATTAACCAAAGATCATTTCCAAATCTGGAGAATGCTTTTAACATCTTGAGAAGACTACGAGGGAGAATCACGCAAAACCATATTGAAGACGCAAAGCAGCTGTGTGCCTTAACTGGCCCACTGGTGAGTGCTTGCTATTGTTGGTCTGCAGAGTTAGCATCATTTGTTTCTTCTACTTAAATTAGTTCTGGTGTTAGTAATTAACCAGCTTAATTATGTAAGATAAGGCCCCTTCAGGACAATGGTTTTGCTTGTTTTAATTTCCATTTTGGACATTCACTTTTTTGCTACATTAGTTATGTGTGTGTTTAAATTAAAGTGCAAACTTGCTTTTTAAATGAATCCTTACATATAAAATATTGTTTTTTTTTAAGGACAGATGGGGCTTTCTTTTTAGACTTAACCCTTTGTCTAATGTTTTTTCTGGGACACCAATTATTTCTCTCCTCTCTCTCTGACACAAGATAAAAATGTGTCAGGTAGAGAGAGGGAAGAATTTTACAATCAGTGTTCATACAGCACTGATTGTCATTTACTGTATTTTTTTGCATTAACTGCATGTGATCAGTTTGATTGATCCCAGTGATCACATTAATAAATGCAAAACACAATGGTAACTGTTAAGGCATTCACTTGTGAAGCTTCCAGAAAAGTCAAAAATAGCACGAATTGCGACAAAAATGCTGTGATTGCGCTATTTTAATGGCAGTCTGTCCATGTGCAGGCATTATCACCAATACATTGCATTGTGAGCCCGTACATAGGGTTAAATGTTTTGCCTAGGGCCTATTAAAACATAAAACCACTCTTGTTGTGAATATGAATACCAAACAAAATTATATTAGCTACCAAGAGGGGAATTGCATAACACATATAGGTTTACTAGGGAATTTCAAACCTAAGGACACTCCCATCAAAAAGTTTAAAGTTTTTATTTTGGGTTGTTGATTTCAGATATGGCATATGTTTTTGTTATGTGACTGTATTTAATAAAAGATGTTCCTAAACAAGTGTGACTGAGTGCCGCCATTTTGTGAAAGATGGTGTTTTTGGGTGCCATGTCCCCAGTGACTTTACAGCACACATTTCTCACTTTTGGGCTGGGGACACAGAATTCAGTCTCAAAGTCTGAAATCTTACCATAGACTTGCTTTGAATGGGGTAATGTAACTATTACATTACAAGGGGGCTCAGTTATGATCCTGTTTGATCAGGTTAATCTCCTCTCTTTGTTATGGAAGGCAGGTAAAAAAAAGGTGTGCACAGCCACCTAGTCCTGTCCATTATGATACACAGCAGCCAGTAAGAGAGCAGGGGATTATCTTATGACATCATCATGCAGGCTTTGGTCACAGTTGTAAAGTGAGACTGGCTGGAAGATTTTGGACGATGTTACATCATGGGAAATTATCACAAAATGGAGCCAGGAGATAAGCACCTAGTTTTATTTTTCCTTTTATATGCAATTAATTCAATCATATATAGAAATAAACCAGTGGATTTATATATGACCAGGTTATCTAGTTACATCTTATGTAAGTGGTAGTGCCCCTTTAAGGCCAAACCAACTGAGCTGGAAAAATTCACAATTTAGTCAAATTGGAGAATTTTTACAACTCGACTTCTGTAAAATTAAGTTTGAAATTCCCCTTGTCAGTTTCCTCTTTCATGAATAAAGAACATAGTTTTCACACTCATGGGTTTATTGTAGTGATGGCCTACTTTGGCCACCCTGATTGTTGAAGTATTACCTTCATTAAAATTATATATTAACTACCTTCATATATGTCATTAAGGTTTGAAAAATACACTGTGTTTGAAATGTTGCTGAAATGTAAAAAAAAGTGTTAACTATCTGACTTGATTGAGGTTTGATGATTCAACAGTCAAGGTGCCAAAAGTATGCCATCATGTATATGCTTTATACATAAAAGAGTCTAAAGTAGCCGAGTTGTCAAAATTCTACAATTCGGCTATATTGCACATTTATAAGGCACATGGAAACATGGAAAGTTAAGTCAGTTGGGCAGCACCTTTCTGTCACATAGGCTGCATTTGGCACACGGGCCACACATTTGATGCCCATACACTAGTATCAGGGCGTCCAACATACGGCCCAGGGACCAAATGTGGCCCGTCGGCGGGACAGGTGCATCGTGCTTGATATTGGCAGCGATAGCCGTACCTGAGCCCAGCTTACATTTGCTGCTGGCTGAGTCAGTTGCTTGTGTAGCGCGAGGGGAGGAAGCTCCACCTCCTCGCACTCTGTTCTAGTTGGAGTATCGGGTGTCAGTGAAATCTCGGTGCTCAGCAGGAGGAGCCACAATCCCCCTCCCTGCAGATAAAAGCTAAACTAGCAGGGAGGGGGACAAACACAATAACGATTTTTTTTTCATTAAGCAGTCTCTGTGTGTTTGTGGTAGTGTGACTCAATGTGTGTGTGTAATTGTGTAACAATCTTACCGGTTCGTCGCGTTGCTCCCTGCAGTCACTGCGAATAAACTCACTTGACTCCATGTAGATCCCATTCACATCCCGCGACACCATCTTTACGGAGTCCGTTAAAATGGCTGCGTGGCACCCAAAGCCTGTTTCATACAATTCCTGTGCCCATAGCTGTGCCTCTCCTGCTCCCTCCTTGGTCCAAGGTCAAAAAAAATAATTCCGTCCATAAAATTGTGGATTCCTGATTCTTCAAAGGTCATCATCAATATATAACTGATTGGAGAGGGTATGGTCCTGAAGAGTACTCTTGGGAACCTGTTGAGAATGCTCCTGCCAAGGTCGAAGAGTTCCACAGATTATTTGCCTCCAAACCTGTGCTTAGGCGCTCGGAGCGCGACTTTGAGGAGGTGGGTAGTGTAACAATCATACCTGTTCTTTGTCGGGCTGCTCACCGCGGTCACCACGAATGAACTCACCTGACTCCATGTAGCTCCCGTTCATGTCCTACTATCTTTCCATTGTCCAGTCTCCAACAAAATAGCCATGCTGTACCCAATGCGCATGCGCGAAAGACAAAACTGACAGTTCACAGATTTAAACTGCTCAGTGGTTGGCACACTCCCTGGCTGGCGATTGGTGCCATTTTTGTATTTAAACCCCTCACTTACATTCTAGCACTGCTTGTAATAGGTCCTTCGGTGCCTGTTATTAGTTCCCTGGTGATTCTTGTGTTATTGACTTCTGTTTTCCTGACCCGGCTTGCCTGACCATTCTTAATCCTGAATTTTGTGTTCCAGACCCTCGGCTTCCCCTTGTTTATTCTGTTTTCTGTAACCCTGACCTTGGCTTCTATTCTGTTTCCTGCATATTGGTTTCTCAGTTCCAGTGGCTGTGTGTTCAGCTGTTCCACCCTCACAACCTGTAGCTGTATGTATCCAGTGTTCCAGAACCAGTACAGTTATATGTTATTTCATCCTGAACTTCAGTACCAGGGATTGTGGATAACTCTGCGTCTCAAAACCAGTCGCTGTGTGAGTTTCAAGACTTAAATCCGAGTAGCTGTATATTATCCAGTGTTCCAGAACCAGTACAGCTGCATACTCCACAATCCTACTCCTCAGTACCAGTGCCACTGTGTTGACCCATTTCTAGGGTTCACTGTAATTGTAACCATTGCTGGGATTGAACCCTGGACCGCTGTGTTTCTGGTGCCTGTGTCTGTTCCGTGCTCCACCAGAGGGCTTGGTTTTCAGAACTGCTTTGTGTCTGTCTACCTCCTGCCCATACTTAATTCCGCCCAGGTGTTCCCTGTACATCATTAACTGCCTTGTTATATAAACCCCCTCCTCCCAGCACTCTTTGCTGGAACATTTTGTCTGCCTGTCTTTTGCTGGTGTTATCATTTTGATCCCTGATCTACTGTTATCGATTTGTCCTGTACCCTGACTTCTCCGTCCTTCTCCACTCCTGACTGGGCTAGATCCTTGGCTTCTCCGTCCTTCTCCAGTTCTGACCTTTTGGCTTGTGACCCCGACTACGTTTTCTGATTTGCCCATTTGTTCCTGTTTGACAAGATGCCCAAAAGAAGACCGCAAAACCCTAATTGTGGCCGCTCAAAGCCTGGGGCTCCACCCTTGGGGGAGAGTGGTCACCCTGCACAGGGTATCACACCTGCTCCAGCCCTTGCATCTGGACTGCCAGAACTGGCAACCATGTCGCTGACAGTAATGACCAAAAATCCTGGCATATTGAATGGCTAAATCTTGGCTTATTAAGTGACAAATCCAGGCATATAAAATGGCTAAATCCTGGCATATTGAGTGACAAATCATGGCATTTAAATGGCTAAATCCTGGCATATTGAGTGACAAAACCTGTTTAATTGAGTGGCTAAATCCTGTCATATTGAGTGGCTAAATCCTGTCATATTTAATGGCTAAATCCTGACATACTGAGTGGCAAAATACTGGAATACTGAGTGGCTAAATCCTGGCATTTTGAGTGTCAAAATACTGGCATACTGAGTGGCTAAATCTTGGCATACTGAATGGCTAAATCCTGGCATACTGAGTGACAAATCCTGACATTTAGATGGCTAAATCCTGGCATATTGAGTGACAAAACCTGCCATATTGAGTGGCTAAATCCTGACATACTGAGTGGCAAAATACTGGAATACTGAGTGGCTAAATCCTGGCATATTGAGTGTCAAAATACTGGCATATTGAGTGTCAAAATCTTGGCATACTGAGTGGCTAAATCTTGGCATACTGAATGGCTAAATCTTGGCATACTGAATGGCTAAATCCTGGCATACTGAGTGACAAATCCTGACTTTTAGATGGCTAAATCCTGGCATATTGAGTAACAAAACCTGCCATATTAAATGGCTAAATCCTGGCATATTGAGTGGCAAAATCCTGGCATACTGAGTGGCTAAATCCTGGCATACTGAGTGGCTAAATCCTGGCATACTGAGTGGCTAAATCCTGGCATATTGAATGGCTAAATCCTGGCATATTGAGTGACAAAATACTGGCATTTTGAGTTGCTAAATCTTGGCATACTGAGTGGCTAAATCCTGGCATACTGAGTGGCTAAATCCTGGCATACTGAGTGGCTAAATCCTGGCATACTGAGTGGCTAAATCCTGGCATACTGAGTGTCAAAATCCTGGCATATTGAGTGGCTAAATCCTGGCATATGGAGTGACAAAACCTGCCATGTTGAGTGGCTAAATCCGGTCATATTGAGTGGCTAAATCCTGGCATATTGAGTGGCTAAATCCTACCATATTGAGTGGCAAAACCTGCCATATTGAGTGGCAAAATACTGGCATATTGAATGGCTAAATCTTGGCTTATTGAGTGACAAAACCTGCCATATTAAATGGCTAAATCTTGGCATTTTGAGTTGCAAAATCTTGGCATACTGAATGGCTAAATCCTGGCATACTGAGTGGTAAAATCCTGGCATACTGAGTGGCTAAATCCTGGCATACTGAGTGGCTAAATCCTGGCATATTGAGTGGCTAAATCCTACCATATTGAGTGGCAAAACCTGCCATATTGAGTGGCAAAATACTGGCATATTGAATGGCTAAATCTTGGCTTATTGAGTGACAAAACCTGCCATATTAAATGGCTAAATCTTGGCATTTTGAGTTGCAAAATCTTGGCATACTGAATGGCTAAATCCTGGCATACTGAGTGGTAAAATCCTGGCATACTGAGTGGTAAAATCCTGGCATACTGAGTGGCTAAATCCTGGCATACTGAGTGGCTAAATCCTGGCATATTGAGTGACAAAACCTGCCATATTAAATGGCTAAATCCTGGCATATTGAGTGGCAAAATACTGGCATATTAAATGGCTAAATACTGGCATATTGAGTGGCAAAATACTGGCATATTGAGTGACAAAATACTGGCATATTGAGTGGCTAAGTCCTATCATATTGAGTGGCTAAATCCTGACATATTGAGTGGCAAAATACTGTCATATTGAGTGGCTAACTCCTGCATATTCAGTGTCAAAATACTGGACCACTGAGTGGCTAAATCTTGGCATACTGAATGGCAAAATCCTGGCATATTGAGTGGCTAAATACTGCTATATTGAATAGCTAAATCTTGGCTTATTGAGTGGCTAAATCCTGGCATATTGAATGGCTAAATCCTGGAATACTGAGTGACAAAATACTGGCATTTTGAGTTGCTAAATCTTGGCATACTGAATGGCTAAATCCTGGCATACTGAGTAGCTAAATCCTGGCATACTGAGTGGCAAAATCCTGGCATATTGAGTGGATAAAAACCTGCCATATTAAATGGCTAAATCCTGGCATATTGAGTGACAAAACCTGGCATATTAAATGGCTAAATCCTGGCATATTGAGTGACAAAATACTGGCATATTGAGTGTCAAAATACTGGACCACTGAGTGGCTAAATCTTGGCATACTGAATGGCTAAATCCTGGCATTTTGAGTGGCTAAATCCTGGCATTTTGAGTGGCTAAATCCTAGCATATTGTGTGGCAAAACCTGCCATATTAAATGGCTAAATCCTGGCATATTGAGTGGCAAAATACTGGCATATTGAATGGCTAAATCTTGGTGTATTGAGTGACAAAACCTGGCATATTAAATGGCTAAATCCTGGCATATTGAGTGACAAAACCTGCTATATTAAATGGCTAAATCCTGACATACTGAGTGGCTAAATCCTGGCATATTGAATGGCTAAATCCTGGAATACTGAGTGACAAAATACTGGCATTTTGAGTTGCTAAATCTTGGCATACTGAATGGCTAAATCCTGGCATACCGAGTGGCTAAATCCTGGCATACCGAGTGGCAAAATCCTGGCATATTAAATGGCTAAATCCTGACATATTGAGTGGCAAAATCCTGGCATATTAAATGG